>CM042810.1:4996000-6245000 GCA_009982885.2 Hyles vespertilio
CTAACCAGTCATCTGTATTGACTGTAAGAACGTCTATAACGTGATCATCATCTATAGGACCCCCTACCGGACGTCTGCTTAGGGCATCTACGTGGGCCATTTTATCACCAGGTCTATACTCTATTTCACAGTCAAATTCTAAAAACTGTATTCACCAGCGAGCTATTCGAGGAATCAAATCTCGCTTCGTCAGAATTGTACGTAGAGCATTACAATCAGTGACAATTTTAAATTTAATGCCTAATAGATACACTCTAAACTTAATTAGGGAGGCGATTACTGCTAATGTTTCGAGTTCAAACGAGTGCAATTTTTGCTCATCACTCGTAGTTTGTCTACTATAGTATGCGACAACTTTAAATGAACCAGATTCGTCTTTTTGCATGAGCACCCCAGCTACCCCGAATTTACAAGCGTCAGTATGCAGCTGTGTTTCAGAGTTCGGATTATATAAACATAGTATGGGGCGTTCGATGAGAAAATTCTTTAGAGTTTGAAATGCGTTCGATTCATCGTTACCCCATCTCCATGGGGAACCAGATTTCAATAAAAATGTAAGGGGGCGAGATAAAATGGCAAAATTTTTGACAAAGCGTCTAAAAAAACTAGCAAGTCCTAAAAACCGTCGTACGTCGTGTACATTTTGTGGAGCAGGGAATTTTAACACTGATTCAATCTTTAGCTTTCCTGGTCTTATACCTGCAGAACTAACTTCGTATCCCAAATAATCAATTTTATCATAAAAGAAATTACATTTACTTAATTTCAAGGTGAGGCCATAGTTTTTAAGAAGTTCGAGTACATTTTGTAACCGGTATAATCCTTCATCGAAAGAGCCTGAAGGTATTAATGGGTCATACACATACGCATGTTCAGAATGAATATTATCTTCAAATTTCTGGATTGATTCTCTGACTTAATTTTGGTAAATGACTTACAAGTATTACTATTAAGACATATACCAAATAATGAATTATCTTCAGTAATGATTAATATAACAACAAAAATTTCCTCAAATGTCCCCTTCTGTGGACTGTTCGTAAACGCACTTGGCATATTTTGATAGATATTTCTCATACTTGATATGCGTTATCTATTTAAGTTATATTAAATATCATTAGTATATATACTGACTATTAAAATTTTACTGAGTAAATTAATATATGTTAAAGTGACTCCACAAAAATTTCAATAAACTGTTGGTTACACGGTACTGCGACTTTTCTGTGGACCTTAAATTCAACCGAATAAATTGGCCTGAATAAAATACTACTAACAAAAAAAAATTAAACTGGCCACACTGACGGGTGGCATCGGTCACGTTGGATTTAATGACTGAGCCCAGCGTAGGTTGTTCATTAAGATATTGAGATCTTTAATAGTGTTATTGTCAAAGATCGGTGCTTCTTTTCTGTTCCTTGTGTACTTGAGTAAATAATTATTAGTTTTATTAATTCACATGCTGCCGAAATAGCTTAAGGGGAGTAGTTGTGGAATAAATTTACCTACTTGGCTATCCTCAAAACTAAATTAGCATTGCTAATTTTTTTTAAAGAATGTCCTTTCTGTGGACATCTTTTCTGTGGATTTATAAGTCCACACGAAAGACAATGTCTACAGAAAAAATTAAGTAATAATGATTTAACAAGTAAAGCAGTATTTTGCTTGCCTGTAAATGTAGACGTGGAGTGCTGTGGGCTCGATAGTAATGTATTTAGCTTATAATAATATTAAATTATTACTCAGTATCGGTATAATAAGTATATCGGTATAAAAAGTATAATCATATGTTCCATATGATAGCGAATTATGTGATGTCCGTTCATCATTCTTTAACTTTAGTGATTCAGATAACTCAATTGCACCATCGAAAAAACAAAAAATAAATTCAGCGATGGATACACTTGCTTTGTAACTATTTTTGGTATGTTTGTTCTTTTGTGTAAACTCAAGACCCTTCTGTGCTCGAAAAAAAAATATTATAATTTCATTTTTAGCCTAATCGAGGAAACGATCTTGTTTTATGTTTTAATTTTAATATTCTGATAATATCATATTAAATGAGACTGATTTTGTAAAAATCCCGACCATGTTTTTTTTATACAATTTTTCGCCTCGTTTTGTGTATGACCCTAATATATCGTCCATATACACAAGAGCATATGAACGGACTGATGATGAATGTATGATTTTATTCATAGTTCTCTGAAACACAGACGGAGCATTTACAAGACCAAAGGGCATTCTATTGAATTCATATTGTCCGTCCGGAGTAACAAAGGCAGTCTTTTCTTTAGATTGTTCAGCAATTGGTATTTGGTAATATCCGGAGGCGAGGTCTAATGTCGTATATAAACAACTACCCTTCAAGAGGTCAAGCTGGTCTTCTATCCTCGGAAGAGGGTAATGTTCGCGTTTTGTTTTCTTATTAAGCGCGCGATAGTCGACACAAAGTCTCTTTTCCCCGGATTTTTTATTTACTAAAACAATCGGGCTGGCGTAAGGGGAACTAGATTCACGAACTATGCCACTGTCTAACATTTCCTGAATCATATTACGTACATTTTGCCTTTCTGTAAAAGATAGTCTATACGGTCGGTATACCACTGGTTCCGAATCGACTAAATTAATCACCATTTCAGTTCCGCTAGTGAAACCGAGATCCTTTAAACAACTCGAAAAACAATATTCATATTCTTTTAACATATGTGTAAGCGCAAGTTTCTCAGCCGGTTTAATGCTTTCGCCTATATGAAAATTCGTATGATCAAATAGTAGTTCAGGATTTTGACGCACATGATTTACTTGCAAGACTTCTTTTAATTTCATAGCACGAGTAACTAAATTTCCAGTATAAAAATGAATATATTCCGAGCTTATATTTTGTATAAGAAGTGTTCCCGTACTATCTGTAATGTCATATTCTCCTGGTAATAAGTAATATTCCCTATTCTTACCCCTGATAGTTCCATGCACGTAAATTTTACCAGAGTATGGTTCTTTAGTTATTACTGGGATAATACCAATTTGTCCACTACTTATAGCAGTATTACATATACAATAAAGGGGACACTTGTAGGTTTTAGTTTCACCCACTCTTTGAAAAATTACATCTGTACTGGTTTTAATAATCTTAATATTAGGCCTTTCTGTAAATGTATGACCAAGCATGACCGGGACCTTGATGTGAGAATTATCTACTATCATTATTTCGACGTTTCTTTCTTCGATTCCCTGGACCTCAATGGTGACAGAACCAGATCCTATAGGACTAAATCGCGTGTTACCAAAACCAGATAGCATGGGTCCTTTAACAGGCTTCCATGTCAGTGGCGGCGTAAGGTAGGTTGGCACCCGGGGCGGTTCTGCATTGAGCACCCCTATACAAAATATAACACCCAATATTAAACAAGCCTACACCGGACATATCGTGCACATATGAAATCTGACTTTTATCGGAGGAAAGCTATTATGCTCTCGTTTCGGTGCCCCGGAGGCGGTTGGAACTGCTAGTGTCACTGGCCTTCCAGCCTGGCACGTTACGGATGTTTAGTCCGAGCCGGGTCCCTCATAAAAGCTTCGCTAACATACCGACTAAATAATCCCTTGGATGACTGTCACACGCATTATGAGCGGCCGCAGAGATCACAAGACGAAAAGCGCATGATCGATGACTGCCTCAGCGTCCTATAGAAAATCATTGCTGGTTCTTCTTTTAAAGGGTGCTACTGTTTCAGGACGCCGCGCCGGTTAAAGATATTCAGGTCGTCTACGTAGGTAAGGACGCACCGCCCCCTGCACAGTATGCCTAGCCCAGTATAATGTTGCCTCTTATGACGATTAGGAAATACCGTGGCGAAATTCTTATACCCTACGATAGGGTAGAGGCGCCGCAGCAGTTCAGCCATTTGTCGCCAGGCAACCCTTTTGTGCAGGTGGCGGCGAGCGGGATCGTTCACTTCGGGATCCTGTTTCGTGCTCTTCTTCTTCGACATTACGTTCTCGCAGTACGAGAGCATTGCTTGCCAAGCCCTGCGAATCTCGACCATGGAGGGCATCACACCCGAGAGCGAGAGGTCTACTCTGGCGGCTGCATAGAATATTCTGCGCTCGTCACCCCACAGTGGGCACTCCGAAAGAGTGTGTTATTTTCACAATGATGACACACATCGGTTTCATTCTCACCACCCGCCACATATATCTAACGAAGCAACCGTGCCCCGATAGAGCAAGTATCAGATGGGTCGCAACGTGCCTTGGCGCCTATTCTGCCTGTTGGTAAAAAAGGACGCGTTGCCAGATTGGTCTACTCACCAGCACTGGGATGATTGTCTATCCTAGGGTACCACTCCTCCAAGACGGCCAATGTATATCTCTCTAAAGGCTGGTGGTTCTCCTTGACATGACGATTCCAGTCGCTAGTAATAAACCGACGACGAAAGGGCTTTGGCGTCATCGTCTCAGGGAAGGAAACCAGCCAGAAAACAGGCGGCACCTTGGGAGATCGTACGATATCCCTTGAATAATGATCATCCGCTACGCCACCACTCGAGAGAACAGCACAGTCTGTTCAGAGATTCAACCGAAACAGAATATGTTCGAATTAGCCTCAAAGAAGCTTGGTATGCTCGACGAGGCATTATATCGCGTTGGGTCTGCAATGTTATAAGGCAGGTTCAGCCCCACTTGGAACATTGCACTCATCTTTGGGCAGGGGCATCCCATTACCAACTTTTCCCATTCGGCCGATTTCAACGTCGGGCAGGTCGATCATCGACGATCGAGTTCTTTCCGATGTTCGGAATTTTCTCTGCTGCTGAGTTTCACCAACGGACAACGCGGCAAACCTCCAAATACCACTTTAGTACCTTTCTCCCGACATTTTCTTGTACGTACAACAAATCTCGAGATCCAATTGCCAAAAACAACATTTCCGAACAAATACGACCTGGCCACCTTCAAGAAAATAGCGTATTCTCGTCTTAAAGGTCGCAACGCATCTCTATGCCCCATGGTGTTACAGATGTTCATGGTCGACGGCGATCACTTACCATAACGTGGAACCGTATGGTCGTCTGCTACCTATGATATAAGTATAAAAAGAAACCGTAAAAAGCCATCGATCGCACAACTCCCGCATACAGCCTCTGGTGAGGGGTGCCGGAATCTTCGAAGTTGAGCTGGTTAGACCAGGACTTCCCGAAGTTATTTGTACTGTTCAGACATAGACAGACATTCCCATACGAAATTATGATTTTTTTACGATTCCCTCAGATCAGCCCCTAATAACAGATTATCAGAAAAACTCTTAATTTGACATATCATTTTAATTAGAAAATAAAGAAAAAAAGAACAGATATATTTATTTTACTTTTGGTTAGCTGATAATGGGAAGAATGGGCTTGCTTTTCTGAGCATAGCTTCCCAAAACGGGGCTCCAGTTTGGCTCACTCGACTCGATCGCCCCTGGGACAATACTGCGACGCCCCAGGGAGTCGTGACGCTTTGTTTGGCAAGCCCTAGGCTAGAGAATGCGTCTGCTGCCTTGACTAGTTTCGATCTCAGGCTTTTGAAATGGACATGAACATTCCACCGACTATACAAGACAACTCTAACATACTTCACCAGGAACTGATAGAGACCTCCACGTCATCAAATGTTATGTGGGCCCCTGCAAATGGCTCCTAGACTCGTGCAAGCGGTAATCTAAAATTTATCCACTGCGAGGCCCAGCTAGCTGTAGCTGTAGTTAGAGCATGAGACATTATATTAAAAAAAGAAGATATACAATTGCGATAAACTTCCAAATATACTATTAGTATACAAATAGCTAGATACAAGGGTTGGTAGATATTTCTGGATAAAGGTAGACTTTCTGTGGGTGTCTGTCACCCCTTGGTACTTAGTACCCGGGGCGGACCGCCCCCTCCACCCCCCCTTTACGCCGCCAGTGTTCCATGTAACCTGTAGGCGCTTTGCTTCTTTAATCTGTATTAATGTACCTTCACACCCTAAATCAACCAAACAGTTAGATATTTTTCCATTAATTTTTAAAGCCATTTTGTATTTAAAACTAGTATCACCGATATTTTCTATACGTAAAACTTCCTTACTTTCTTTAGATAAATTTGTCGATTTCTTAGGGCAGTCAAATGCCACATGACCCCACAAATTGCAAATTGTACATTGAAGTTTAGGTTTTGTACAGCGAAAAAAATGGATGTCCTGGTTCATTACAATTAAAACAAACTACACGGCTGTAACCCGGTCTTAGTTGCTGGTTTGAATTGCTGGTGCTTGGAAGTGGTGAACTATGATTAGTTTGAACAATACGTTTTTCTTTATTTTTAAATTCTACCGACACATGTTTATCTTGGCCTATCTTTATAGATTTAAAGTATTTTAGCACTTGTTCTGGACCATTAAATTCTACAGCTTGTGCTCCTAATCTAATACCCCTATCCTCTATACCGAAAATAAGACAGTCTACAGCACGCTTCCCATTTATTTCACATTGATTTAGTAGGTTCATTTTGGCATAGTAATATAATTCTTTTCATCACATTTCCGTTAACAGTTCTGCATAATTATCTCTTGATGGGAAAGATTCTCTTAATTTAATTTTCCATTCACACCATGAAAATAACAGGGAGGGTAGGCCCTGATACCACGATTTAGCGACACAAGCTAGTTTCGGCAAGGCATAATGAACTATCTGCCTGTCATCCCAGCCGTAAATTTGTCCACATTCCTCAATTTTATGAATCCACATATCTATAGTCTGTTCCTTGCAGAGAGGGTCAAAGTCGGGTATAACATTGTTAAGAACAGGAAACTTGTCACGTTCTCTAGAATTATTATCTTTGAGACCTTGCATAACATTTAAGAAGTTTTCGAAAAAGTCTTGAGTGTCCACGTACCTTTTGTCACTGTCGTTTTTTCGCGAACGATGGCGGCGCCTGTGTCTGCTTCGTGAATGCTTACTTTCAGAAGCCCGGCTGCCACTCCTGGATACTTCACTACTATGTGACCTAGTTCTCTTCCTTCTCGGCATTATGCAGTTTGTGATTTAATAAAGATGTTTAAAGTGGGCAGGATTTACACCGCTGCTTATAATTGCAACAGCAGTGCTATAACACTTCTGATTTATTGGCGTAGATCGACAATAAAAGGCACTTATTAACACTTTCACTGTTTTAATTTAATATAAGTACAACTTGTTGTTATTACTACAATAATTTGAACACGAATGAATGTCTTTAACAATTTTTCATGCTTTAAATACATTTTGTGTGCATAAATTAGAATCTCCCACCATAGAAAATAAAAATAGTCAATTGACGGTACAAAGTAATAAATTGACAAAATTATCAATTGACCTGTTAAAATAATGCGAAGTTATTATAACATGAAATACTGAATAAATAGTTAACACGATGGGAGGAACCTGTAATTACTAGTTAACTTCTTGTGATTGATAAGAAAGACAACTAAGCCCGATACCTGACGCACGCATACATACATAAACACACGCATTTTTCCCAGAAGTGGTAGGCAGAAGAGCTGTTGCTGAAGCAACCAGTACACCCACGTTTCGTCTTGTATTCCGTCCCACAATGTGATAGGAGGAGAGCCTACCGCCTTATCGGGCACAAATTCCTGACTCCGGGCTGATAATGAATTGTTAAATCCACTATCACTTCACCCGACATGGGATTCGAATCGGAGACGTCAGCTTTATAAACATAAGTATCGTAGTACAACTACGCCACGGAGTCCTACCTGACACAATGATCGATTAATAGGAAAACCACAATCGATGACTAGGTTTTATAACAGGGACATATTATTATCTAAAGTCTAGATTCTAGTGAGTACTGAGTGCGCAACTTCACTGCAAAAAAACAATCTCAAATATAATATCTCAATAATAAATAATAAGGTATTAGATATCGTATATGTACATAGGAATTTAAAAGTGCCTAGATAAGTTAAATTGTATTTGGGGGGTCTATAATTTGGAAAAAATATTTTTATATGAAATGTAGGACGCATTTATTTACCATACGCTGTTAAACACCTTATTGGGGATATAAAAAACAGTTTAATGTAAAACTTTATTGAATCCACATAAAATGTGCCATAGACACACATAAACAATGTAGAAAAAATATTTCTCATTAGGAATTTTACATCTAAAAATATTAATATACTAAATCTATAGCTATTTACATTGTATAAATGCCTAATTTTAATAATGGACGCAGTTTGGCTAATGGCTCAATTGCTTGGCAAGTATAACAAGTCTTTAAGTTGTATATTTTAGTAATGCTATGCGAAAACATGAAATTTAGTAACACTGTTAAAACTACAACTGGACAAATAATGTCAAGGATTTATAAAATATCAGTTAACCTTATAAGAAAATGCACAAATCATATTAATTGGTTTTTCATTCACTTTAGTACAAAAACATTGCATGCTTTTATATGTAAGGAAAATAGAATATTCTCGAAACCGGCGAGTCTTAAATGGGAGACGGCCTTAGATTATATTAAAGATACTCTAAGGTGACAGCATACAAGATGAAATATCAGGATAAGTTCATTGTTCACAGAAAGAGATCATAATAGAAACAAAAAAAGACATTAATTAATGTTGTAAATAGGATAAGACCAAAAACAACTGTTAGACTTTCCACAATAAAAAAAATCATCATTTTTACAAATAATAATTTTTGACGCAGTAAATTAAGCTAAAGATGACAAGTAATGAACACACACATGATAAATTATGTTTTGTAAAACAAAAAAACATCTAATGTGACTTGTGCAGTCTACAACCCAAAACACCTATTTAATAAACTATTGACAGAATTATCACACAAGCGGCTAAATGAAAACCAACTATGAAAGTACTGAAATCTAGTACATTGGTATTCCTATAAGCGGTGGGTATAAGCATTGTACTTAAATTATGGGCAAAAAATATTACACTATTAGAGAATACAAAAAAATTACTTTGCTGCTTGTGACACAAAAAGTACTCTTCTTTAACATTTGATATATATTTCTAGAAAGCTGTGGATTTGATCCTGGAAAAAATATTTTTTTTTACTACAGGTCTTTAAAACCTGATTGTTGTAGTCATTTAATAAAGGTTAGACCTCATAAAATTTACTTGAATAAATTTTAAGCAATAAAAATACGAATTTAAGATATTCAAAATGTGTCACAATGGCAGCAGCATTTTATATACATAATTTTTCACAGATTGATATATTATGCCAAAAATTCAATGGCTGCAAGTCATATTATGTTCATTTTGTGTATGACAGTATTGCATTGAACATCAATTTTATTTTATTGCCATAATATCAATCAACAAGTATTAAAAAATGTTATCACAGTATCTTATCAGTGTCTATGACTTTATCATTTCAATCAATGCTTATGAATGTGGTAATAAATTAACTTGTTGTTTTCCCATGATACACAATATTATTAAAATGTTAGAATTGAACTTATAAGAAATCATAAGCAAATAGAGATCTTTGCTGTCTTCGCAGGCTAAGTACATTCTATGAGCTAAGGACTAAAACTAAATGTAAGTGTAAAGACAAAAATAATAAATAAAAAACCAAATGAACACTTCATTCACAAATTCAATTAATCTGTCCTCGGAAAGGATCTTGCGAGTATTGCATCACATCTATTGTTGGTTTATTGTACGCTGCATTCATTCCGGCAGTTTGTGCTGAGTTCTTTTGAGCATTTGCTTGTCTAAACTTTGTTGAATATTTATAAAAGTCAGACATTTCAAATGGTTTTGTTTCTTCCCTATATGGTATACATTTACCCTGTTCTATAATAGTCAAGTTTTTGGGCGATTCAAGCGTCATTGATGTTGGAGACAACATAGGTGGGCTGTGAGGCATTTGATTTGGACTTTGCATAGCTGAGTGACGTCCTGAGGCGATCATTATCTCATAAGCTTGAGAATTTCCTATACTAGATGTTCTCTTCAAGCTAGAACTCTTTTTGAGAAGAGGCGCTTCAGATTTCGTTGGCGAATCCAATGATGTTTCGTACCACTGCTTCTCTTTCACTTTCATGTCTGCTTGAGAGAGTGGCGAGAATTTGTTCATGCTAACAGAGTCAAAGTTGGAATACCCAGATTTAATGCTAACAGGACTTAATGCATCTGGGTATGGTCGTCTCTCATCTCTGCTGTAGTCTTCTGTAGACACTTGCAATTGTAAATGCATGGGGTTTCTCATAACATTGTGCTCACGTAAAGGTAGAACATTGGGGACTGTTGCTACCCTTTCAGAGGGTAGATGTGGCTGCTCTTGGATATCAGGCTGTGATCTGTGCTGATACATTGGTACTGGGGGTCTGTATCCATCAGACATATTCTCCAAGTGTTGATTATAATCACTATGAGAAGTTAAATGGTATGTTTGAGTCCTTTGCAAGGTGTTTCGACGTACACCATCTGGACGACGTTTAGACTGCGCTTGCATCTGATGGTGGTGAAGACCACCTAAATGCTGACTTTGAGCTTTAAGCTGTGATGCATAATGGTACAAAAGTGGAGTGTTCCTCATACCATTAGGTACTGAGTGAGGGGTAACCGTTCCATGGTTGTAATGAGTAGTAATGTCAGGATGGCTTGAACTAAAATGTGTTTCTCTTAAACGAGAAACATTGTGAGCCTCTGGAGCACCATTGTAATATATCTTATTCATATACTCAGTAGTCATTGTGTGGTGTCTATAAATAGTGCCATCATTCTGGATATTTTCGTTTATTTGCTCTTGTCTGGCCGACAAAGTGGGATACGTATGAGACGGATGCATAGAGAATGTGTCTGTGTTTCTCTCCTGCGGTGGTGACGGGAAGAAATTGGAACAACTGGTCTCTGGACGTCGTATATGCCTTGAATGCGAACTTTTTGTCGAAACGCCCGATATAGAAGGCGTAGAAAGTCTGTGAGAGTAGTTTTTCCGCTCAGGATCATGTGAACGATCTATTGGAGCAGCCCTGAGCCGTCTCGATGAATTATCCGGCCCGTCCTGGACATCATTGCCTTCCGAACTACGGTCAACACTTTTTATGCTGCCCAATCTCTCTCTTTGAGGCACGTCAGGGCTTAATGGCGCCTCTGGGGGCATAATACCCGTCAGCTGCACTTCCTGTACACATAACTTGTATAATTCCTCATTTTTCGCAGCAAGCATCTGCTCTAATTCCTTCTTGCGAGCTTGCAGCTTGAGCAACTTGTCCTGTTTGTCAGAGTGCAAATCGCTACCCATTGTGCTAGTGCCCATTATCAAAAGCAGAACTTAGAAAACACAACTCATAAGTCAATGTATCAAAACAAGGAAACGAAATTAAAACTGTCAATAATATAGACGAAATAAACAAAGAAAATCATAAATTCTCAAGCGTTGACACATTTTACTACACGCACCCATATTTGTTTTCTGTAAAAAAGTTAAATACCTTGTCTATTGTATTTATGGTCTAACACTTTTAAATTGGACATCATTTTAAAAAATGGAAAAAATATATTCTAATTTAAACTTGGATCAAGAAAGTAATTTTTAATCATTTATCCTTGAATAACCCAAAATCAGAATATTTTTTTATGGCAAAGAATGGCGAGACGAGCACGTACGCGCCGCGTCACCGAGTACATTACTTATTACTATACATCTACTTTAGTGTTGAGTAGGACATACATGAGGTAATACATTTGTCCCGTACTCATGTACGTCATCTTCAAAATGTAAGAGCGGCTCAACTTTTTAATATGTACTACTTCATATTTGGTGTACTACTTGGTCTGTAATGTCATTTCATTGGCGTGAGCCGTGAGGCAAAGTTATGACACACAAATAAGGACTGTACGCCTCACTTCAATTGAAGTGGTACATTGTACTGGCTCCAGTACAAAAATGAGGCTACTCTTACAAACTCTTTTTCAAGTCATGTCCTACTCAACAATAATCTACTTGGTCTGTGGCCTGTGCTATACATGAATCGCCGCCGCGCACGCCGCGCCGCGCCGTTCGCCTGATGGTAAGCGATACGACGCGATCGCTCATGAACAGTAGCAAAATCTTTTCGCTGCACGCCAATAATAATAGATGACTTACAACTTGCCAAACATATTAAACCAGGCTGTATAACTTAGACTTTGGCCTTTCCGTATAAAAAACTACAATATGTCAAACTGATACATTTGTCACTTGTCATTTGGTCTTAGACTCTTATCATCTTTTTTTATAGCAAACTTTTTACCACCGTTGATAGAAGTGGACATGTAAAACCTCATTGGAAAATATTAGTAGATCCTCTGAAACCCTTCCACCGCCCAAAAAATTTATTAATTACGCCAACATGTCCCGTGTATACAAGGCTCTTGTTACTTCCGCAGATAGGTTTGTGCCTTCAAAACTCCGTCCCCTATGGGAGCACGAAGCTGGTGAGTGATTCAAGTACTAAAAGAATAATACTTTAAAAAAAATAGTTCGGTCTCAGAGAAAGTAATTATTTAATTTTGTTTAGGACCAAAAACAATTTTCTTCTGGGCGCCCGCATTCAAATGGGTAAGTGAAACATAAATTACGATCAAGGTCGATCTATTAATATTCACAAACCTTGTTCAAGGGTACGCGACAATTCGATTATTGCGTGTAAATATTATGAACGATTCTCTATTTACATGTGTTTGCAGTAAGTCTATTGAAAAATGAGATGTAATACAATTGTTATGTGAACTACAAGCAGTAGGAAATTAGTTATTCAGTGTTAGCCACGACACGTGACACATTTAAAGCATATTATTCAAATAAAATTACTACCTCTAATATATTTTTCAGTGATGACATTAACATAAAGTTAACAAAAAACTGAAAATCATTTGTTTCAAATAACAGTTGTTAATGTTTGTTTTTTCTTTCAGTAATAGATAATTGTCAACATCTAAACAATTATAACAGAGATTGAGTTTTGGGTACCATAATGTAAATTTACATATTGTACTAGAATTATGTGTACATTGTTAATTTATAGATTTTTTTTCCAATTATTGATTAACTGGGCTGAAAGAATAGACAGCAGTATGTGTATCATTTCTCATATACATGTATACAAATTACATTATGCTTGCATTGTTCAGTATACTTCATTAGTGGCAGTGTTTATAAGCTGCAAATGTTCTTTGAAACTGTTCATAAAATTATTTTTTTGGTACTTCCTAATGTGCAATGAGTCTTTGCTTTTTGAAAAATATTATAACAGCCCGTAATTAAAGTATTGACTGTGGCTCAAGCTTTTTATGTATGGAAATCACATGATAGTCATTGTCAATACAATACAATACAAGAACTCTTTATTGCATAGACAGCTTTATTGTAACCAAAACAATTAAATGTAATAAATAAGAAATAAAAAAAAAGAGACTAGTCCATATAATATACAAACTTTTGGAAGCCTGAGAATTTCTTCAAGTGTCATTTATATGGCAAGAGTTACTCGCCACAGAGTACATTTTATAAACTGAAATGACTCGCCTTAAAGATGTGATTATCATAAGAATGTAGAAAAGTTGCTTTATGTAAACTTTTGTCAAACACAATTGTCTTATGATGTTTTTGTCATTATAGTCCCACAAACTTATCTGACCCGGTGAGAGAGTCGCTGTAATCGAATTTGGTGTTGCCATTAAAAATAGATATTGCAATAAAGTGGGTGAAGTAAGATTTCTCAATCCGATCAATAGTGTCGAGAAAATTAGTGGACCAGTTTCATTTCAATTTATTTTGTAAAGTTGACAATACAAACCTTTGGCGGCAGCTACGCGTTAATACAATTTTTCGAAGGGTATTATTGGTGTCTGAAGCCGCTTTTCTTCCAACGTAAAATTTAATACCTGAAGTCTAACGTTCCTAGCATCACTTTTTAAAGTTTTCGGCATTTTTCACTAGTTTTAAATAATGCCGAAAAAATAAATACATTGAGTAAACAACCAATGGCGGATATGTCAGCGACTGGCAGGTAGATTGACAATTTCAAATGATGTCTTTGTTTCCAGTTTTGGCCACCGGGCCAGATAAGTTTGTGGCTCTATACAAATTGCATTCAATAATGGCATATGATTTCTGCTGTGTAAATGGTGCTTTACAAAATAACTGATGGTGCAATCTTACACAGATATAATGTGTAAAAGTAATTATACATAATCCAGTAGATGACACTATCAAGAGATTAATCATTTTATAGCACAAATAGTGATAAGATGAAATGGAGTTTGTATAGGCGTATGAACCAAAGGTTACTAAATGATATGATGGATAGATAGATTATATTTACACATTTTTAGGATCATTTCAAAAGAAATAACGTCATATCTCATATAAATATATGGCTTGCATGAAATGAAATTATTTATTACAAATTATTTTATGGTGTATTTATAAATAAAAAATATTTTATGTATTAAGACTGAGACCAAACACAATAAGTTATAGTTTTTTAAGGACAGCTGTATGCATGATCCATGAATTTATAATGTAAGAAACTAACCTTACACTGCTAAAATTAAAGAATGAATAATTAAATTTTTTAATGCATACTAAAAGACGACATGTATATTGTATACAAATTATAACTTACAATTATTATAAAAGCTATAGAAACCACAATTTTATTTTACAGCATCTCTATCTGTCTATTAATCTGAAATCAATATGTACATGTTTTGAAATTCATCTGTGCTTTGCGGAAATGTTTGTTGTGAACAAAACAGTTATATGTTATTCATACCCTTTTGTGTGATTGTATGGCGGGATAAAGGGGAGAACCCTGGATATACCCACCACTATTTGAACCCGATTGTCAAGTGGCATGTTTTTCCCACTATTATTACCCATCCTTATAGCCATACATTCAAACATAAACTCACGCCTTTTTCACGTAAGGGGTAGACGGAGGCGCAACCAGATCACCTACTTTTCCCCTACATCATAGGGGGGGAACCTGGCGACATATTGGGCACAAAATATAGAAAAAATCCAATTACACTTTGCCCGAGCCAGGATTCGAACCCGAGACCTCAGCTTCGTAACTGTACCGTAGTACAACTACGCCACCGAGACAGTCCTTCACTACATAGTATAAAACAACCCCGGGCGAAGCTGGGCCGGGCCGCTAGTATAGAATATATTGATCATTTTGTCTGACGATTTTACTAACTACTATGCGGTTCAACTAAGAATAGGACTGACCCTGCGCCATATTGGTTCGTAGTAGCTGTCAAATCGCACAATTTAGGTAGGGTGAGCAAAACAAGATTTCTTAAAATAATATTTTTGTTGAATAAAAATAATATTTTTAATATTTAATAATTCGTAAAAAAATTAATGAATGAATAATGTCGTGTTATAGTTACTCTGGCGAATAATTGCATATGATGTAAATAAAAAATTAAAAAAATATACTTTTTTAAGCTATTTATAACTAAATATTCTTGTTTATGTGTCCATATAACATTTTGTAATTGTTTCAATTTATTTAGTTAATTTATGTTCAAGAATTCGACTATGTGAAAAAAAATATAATTGATGCGTAAATATTTTTTTGCTGCTAACCATACTTTTCGTGTGATATTGTAGATATTTGTCAACTAAAGGTCATTGACGTTCCTATTCTTATTTGAAATGCATAGTATATTATTATTGTCGAATCATTTTACTCTTTACCCTACAGCAAGTTCAATAAAATATTAGATTTTTATGTAAAAAAATATCTCTCTTAATTATTCATACATAAATGTTACTTCTGTTTTTAGTCAAAGCAGGCAGTAATTTTGTTTCCCCCTCCTTTTTTCGTATTAGAGCGTAACATCACAAATCACAGGATTTCTTCGGTTTTAACGGTCGAGCTGATTCCCTGTTTCCCTAACATTGGATATTCAAGCACTTGAATCGCACAAATTTCTTTCCACATAGCCGCCAGATCCTATACATCAGAAGTTATTGGTCTCCTAAGTTGGGATTCCCCTTAAAACGCTATAAAAACTGACATATTTCTCCCCTCCTGCCATACAAATTACATACATGCTAAAAATCGCTGCTTATTTTTTATGTTCGCATTTCGATGATACTGCAAAAACTTTCTTTCTAAACAGTTCACTTCAAAACATCTCCACAGTGTGAATGGCGTTCTCACAGCATCTTAACATTTTCAGGGGTTGGTGATAGCTGGTTTGGGTGACTTGACTCGACCCGCCGAAAAATTGTCTGTCCCTCAATCCGTGTCCTTAGCGGCGACCGGCATTATCTGGTCTCGATATTCCCTCGTCATCATACCGAAAAACTACAGTTTGTTCGCTGTAAACGTGTTTGTGGCGATAACAAGTCTGTACCAAGTAGGCAGGGCTATTAAACATCAACAGAGCCTAAATGAAAAAGAAAGTAAACAATAACACAACGCATAGGGATGTGATATTTAATTAGGTTCTGCGAAGAACTAGCTAGCTCAGCTAGACGCTTAGAGGATCACATTCTTATGACCCTGAAACAGAGTAGGTGTAGATTAGCTTTGTAGTGGGTCGGTGTCCAAAACACTATAATAGGCAAAGGCAATATTTTGTTAAAACAAAATGCCTGAACTACTATGACATTGAAATGACATCTACAGTAGTTCATAACCTGTAGATTACTTATTTATTTATTTTGTGACGCTCAAACGTGTGTAGCAATATTATTTTTATAGTATATTGAGATGCTTTTAAATTGTAGATATTTTTGACTGAGCATTTGTTAATCTGCTCCATTCTATGCGTATGGTAATATATTAAACATTTTGTTGACAAATAGGTACGCACAAATATGTAATATTCATATGGGACTTCATGCGCAAATGAGGTGAATCTTACTCAATACACCCTTAAAGGAAAATATTCTGCTCTTTCAATCTAGTGTCCTATATTTTTTATACATCTTTTGCCTTCTAATAATATTTGGAATAATATTATTAGTTAACAAGATAAAGCAATAAATTCATGTCTTGTCTATATTTATTACGTGTTGTGTGTGCAATTTATTTGGCCTCACTTTAATTATATTTTTTCCATGTCATTGTCGTTCAGTGTTTAATATGTTACCATATCATCATGTTGAACCAAGGGTGCTCTAAATTTTATTATAGGCTATCTTAATCTGTGATAGCAATGTTAATAAACCAACTGTTACATTCGTGTTATGTCTCATGTTTCTCACTATTTAATGTAAGCAACGGTTTTATTAAAAATATGTTTTTTTTATAAATCGTGTCTCTATTTTTGTAATACCTTTTTATTGGAAAATATATTTATTTATATTTTAAACCTTCTATTATTTATGTGCTTGTCTATTCTATTATCTTTGTATGTAAACTATTTTATGTAAGTATTTTCATTTTCTCTGATGACTAATTCTTAAATATGGTGATGGGTTTTTATTTATGATCTTATTAACTACCACTGCATCATTTACTGATGGGTTCTGCATGATTTGCTTTCATTTTAACATCACGCCTGCTTGCATAGACGCACCGTATGCAAAATGTAGTTGTAGTATACTAAATCACTTCCATCTTTCAGGCCCTAGTGATGGCATCTATCGACGACTATCGCCGGCCGCTCGATAAAGTGTCGACAACACAGTCTGCCACTCTAGCCGCTACCGGCCTGATCTGGACTCGCTACTGCCTTGTCATAAGACCTATTAATTATTCGCTTTCCTTTTGCAACTTTATGCTAGGAATGGCCAATAGTGTGCAATGTTTCAGGGCTTACAGATATCAAAAGAAAATGGGCATTGCGGCTTAAAATACCGTCATTTTGCAAAAAAAATATCCCTTTTGTTATCAGTCATTTTTCAACTTCATTTTGAGACTGTTCTATTGTTTCCAAGTAGTTTCCAAGTAGTTTCCAAGTAGTAAATTTGAAAAAAGTATTACAAATATCTATGTCACAACAATTTTTTTAGACTTGTGTATTGAAATGTGATCCTAAAAGGATCAATGACAAAATATTTTTTACTATATTTTAATCGATTTTTGTTTCCTAGTCATTTCAAAAACTTGCCATAATTGCCCACCAATTGAAAGAAAGTAATTTTCATAATTTGTGCCAAATTTTAATTACTGTTATAATTTAATTTTAATTATGTAACTAATTACCTCCACTAATATGTATTACTAATGTGTTTATGCGATATATTTCAGAATATTTACAAGGATATAATCCTGTTCAAACCAAGTTTGCACTTATATTAATGATTTTTATGGCTTAATTCTTATCTGTAATCTTGTTTTTATTTTTGGTAAATAGATATTAATGTTTAGATAAATCCTTTCCTACATCATTTGAAAGCAGTACCGTTAAATGGAGTAAATAAGGACAATGTTTTTTGTAATTTAATGGACTACGTAATTTTTCCAAAAAATTTAAAAGGCAATGTGGCTTTTGGTAGCTAATCAAATTTATACCACATTTACTTTTCATATTGTTTTTATACCTATGTTTCCATTCAAACTTGCAATAATATTCTAATCAAATTTTAAATTAACGTTTGTATCCAAATCTGCCCATGTCTCTATTCACCCCATTTAACCGCATAGAACAAGTTCAATAGAACAACACCATCACGGAAGAAAAAGTACACTATGTTGTAATTTATACATCATTTGGCATTTATTCAGTTCTATATTACAATTGAACGCATTTATAAATGGATAAAATGGTGTGTCGGTTTTCTCTAAACATGAATATCTATCGCAGTTTTATTCATAGAAATGTTAAAATTATGTAGGTATATTTTTTTCTCATAGTTTAGTTGATTAGCTTGATATTGTGACTATACTGTTTCCATTCGTTTATTTTATTTTTGACAGTTCACGCCTATAAAGTACGACATTACAGTAGAACAATATTTTGAAATAAAAGTAGATACTTTCTTGACGGGTAACGCCCACTTAGAGTTGTGCCATTCGTAACGAATGACCACAGATAACAAAAACGATTTTGAATAGAATCAATCAATCGGAATCATTTGAAATAAAATTACATTAAAATGCTAATGAAAACAGTTAAACGTAATATAGTACCCAATATTAGGATCGAATGTATTTGCTGCAAATTAATTAATATGAATAAAGGTATACGTATTGAAGTGACTTTTAATAAGAGTTTAATTTAAAATAATTACAATGATTACAACGAAAATAAATGTTTAGTACCTACTTGTAATAAACAGTTAAACCATGTTGGAATTCATAGTACTTTAAGGATTTAATAATTAAAACAACTAAAAGGTAATTTGTTAATATTTTTATTTATAAACAATCGTCTGTTTCGTCGGAATCGGCGTCGTCGTCACTCGTATCCCCAGTAACACTAATTATTAATGAGTGCATGGGTAAGTTGTCAAATGCGACATCGCGATCCCAATCAGACATTATTTCTTTCTTCGTCTTATCTACGACACTCGCCCAGTTATGAGGCGTCACATTTTCACACGCATTTTTAAGCAACTCCAGCATTTTGTTTGCGGTGAAAGGAGGAGTTGTATTTATTCTCGCAGCATATCCTTTCACTTGCGCCCATATTAGCTCTATGGCATTATACTGGCAATGATATGGAGGAATTCTAAGGACGGTGTGCCCATGTTCTGCAGCCATTTCATCTATAACGTATCGTTTAGGCTGCTTCCTCATTTTTAATATTTTAAGTAACTCTACTTTTAATAGGGACTCGTCCACCTCCTCGCCATTGTTACGGAGCCAGTTTATTATTTCATTTTTTTTACTGGCTTGCGTTGGCATTTTGTTAATTTGCCGAGAGTGATAGGACGCATTATCTATAAATATTGTTGATGGCTGTTCGAGTGACAATAACATTTCCCGAAACCATTTTTCATATACTTCGGAATTCATTTCTTCGTGGTAATCCCCTGTTTTCTTTGATTTAAAAGCTAACATAGCATCTTGCACAAATCCTTTTGCGGTTCCTGCATGACAAATTATAATTCTTTCACCTTTTCCCATTGGCACTGCGGTCGAGGAGCTAGCAGTGTTGTCAGTCCAAGTTTTTGATACCGTGTGATTCGCATTGAGCCAAGTTTCATCGGTGAAAACAACATTCGACCAGTCTTCTATTTTTTTAGCTTGTCTTAAAAATTCGCATCGATACAAAGCAACATCATTGCGTTCCATCAATATTTTTCTTTTGTCACATTTTTTGTATTGGAATCCAATCCTATTCAATACCTTCGCCAAAGAAGACTTTTGACCACGGAACAAGCCACTAGTTTTCAGAGATTGTACTAGGTTATGTAAAGTAGGAATCTCTTTTCTTTGGTAATAATCGTATATATGACGACGAATAGCATCACCATCAAAACTGTCAATTGCTGTCACTTTAAAGGGCTTGTTTTGTTCCATGCCACTACTGCCGTAGCCTTCTTTAATTATTTTTGAAACTGTTGGAGCAGTAATACCTAATGCTGCTGAAACACGGTCTCTGATTTGAGTCACTGGTATAAGAGGTCCACCATTACGGCTTTCCCTTTCAAAGTACTCATGAAGTCGCAACACAAACTCCCTTGTTTGTCCTTTAAGCACCTTTCCTTTAGGCATTTTGAAAGTGATGAAGGCAGGTACGATGTTCTCAATTCAACCAAATGTAGGAATTCACGGGTAAAACAATACGGAGGAATATAAATACTCAACTCGATGTATGAAAAATGTGAATTAAAATTCAGCGAACGGAAAACACTAGCACGGGCGCGGGCGTCTCGTTGTGAGTGACCACAAAATGGCGGCGCGCGTCACCTGTCTGCCCAGTGTTGCCGTTTCACAATTTGTTTTTAACAACATTACTATTGCCGACGGAAGTGATAAGAATATTAACTTAACATGAGTAAATGGTTTATTTTAATATAATTATTAAATCAAGTAACTTAAATATCCCTGAAGTTTTATAAAACAATGCATGGAGCAAAAAATAAAATATGTATTAAATCGATTAAAACTTGTTCAAAAATAAAATCGTTTGTTATAAAAAATTGATTCGATAACGCATCAGGCCATCACTATTTGATTAAGTACTCGATGTGTCAAAAATAAAATAAACGAATGGAAACAGTATAACAACTAATGCTTGAGTAGATAGCACAGTAGAAATAGAATAATTGCACGCATGTATTTTCCGCAATGTTTTTTCTTTCATTAAACTTTTTATTTTTATTTTATTAGCTTTTTGTATTTACCTTCTAGTATAATTGAATTGATTGCGCCAAATTTTAAGTAAGTATGTTATATTAAGAAGCAATACCGATTGCCCATAACTTGAACAGACGACGTAATAAGGGTTGCAGAAATTGGCTGGAAGCAGGTCGCATCCAACAGATCGTTAGGAAAATCTTGGGCGAGGTCTATGTTTAGCTGTGGACTTCTAGTAGAAAATTATCGACTATAAATCATACTCAAGTACTATCGGGACTGACAATGGCGAGATAGGCTTATGTGGTAAGTAATCCCTGCCATCTACAAACATATCGACGGCCAAACAAGACTAATTGATAACTGCAATTGAGCCACTGTCCTTTATGTATTGGTAGTATGTCTATCAATGTGAGAAGCCGCCTGGGTAAGTTCCACCGCTATGTCTATTTCTTCCGGCAAAGCAGAGTAAATGCATTGTTGTGTGTAACTACTGGACATAATGAAACATAATCTTCCATTTCTCAGTATGACGAGAGCAGTGGAGTACAAAGCATTGATCAGTAATTCATGGTGTTTTGTTTTTTTACTGTCCAAGAGCGGTCGGATCGCTTTCCATCACGCGAATGGCACGCTGGTCTCGCTATTTATCGCAATATAAAAGTGGAACATTGAATCATGGTTGGAGAAAAATGTTAGAAAATAACTCGAAAATATCTGTCATAATTTATTCCTCAACCATTTGCAACAACTTATCCATACTTACAGGCGAGAAGTTTCTCCCGCCATCATTTGAATACATAATAACGTTTCTTATTACGTAACACTGCATACCGCCTATCTTATACAGCGGTCTGCCTTCCCTAGTTTTTCCGGCTATGGGGACAAAAGTGATGCCTTTATCAATGCATCTAGACTCTAGTAACTCTGAGAAACTCTTCTGTTGGCTGGCGGAGGCGAGAACGTCGGCGATTCTAGAAGTTTCCTTAGTGTCTGGGAGGGTGAAGCGAGGCGGTGGCGGGGGCTCGACTGCTTCCAAGTCGGTGCTTCGGTTCATCATGTCTAAGGCTTTACGGAAGGCGTCACGAACCGCTGGCTCTCTTAACACTTCTTCTGGGAACAATTTCTGTGGAAAATAGTAAATAAATTAATACATTAACAGTCACATACATAGTTCTGACCCCACACTAAGATCGAGTCTTATATCAGGAAATCAGAATGTTTCGGTCTCAAACACCCATACCCGAAATAAATATTTATGGGTTCCACAAACATTTCAGTTGTAGTGTGATAATAAAAAGTACAAGGTTAGGCAACTCAGCACATTACGTAGTTACGGCTTTTTTTATTAAATTTTCATACATGTGTAAATTATAATTTGAATTTTCGAAAAAGATATCCCGGTTCTAGAGGAAAGTGGGAGATCAACTTTTACTAACTTCCATTAAGTTTAGGTACTATTTGAATAATATCATAATTCATAGAGAGGACAGGATGTTGGTAGTCAGCTTGAGACAATGTTATATAATAAATCACACTTAAAATAATACATAATAACAAAACAATAGCAGGGCTTTATTAGTTGAGCTCCTTGTTTTTAAACAACTATTCGGTTAAGGCGTTGTTATACAAACAATTTGATAAAAAGTTGGCAAAACGAACTGAGTAAATATTTGATTGCCGCTATGACGAACGGTATCTTAAGACGACACAATTGAAGACTGCAAGATTTAATTACATAACGAGCGATAAGAGAAAACGTAATAGCGTGAAGTTCATTGTAGGAACTGAATCCGATCAATGATTGAACTTTATAACACCGTTTGGAAATGATGTTGCAGCATTATTTTCCTTACCAATCAGACTTTAAATAGAGCAGGGCCCTTAGACGAATGATATTTTTTTATCTAGAGGCGCAGGTCTACAAATATTGGTGTCTCGTGTTACTAAGATGTCTCCGGTACTGCGCACACCAACCCGTCTGGCCCAGCATTTATTTGCGGATAAATAATTAAATAAATACACCCAACAGTCACATACATAGTCCTGACCCACACAAGAACGAGTCTTTTGTCGTGGGTATGAGAAACTATGAGAGTCTGTTCGGTCTCACAAACACCCAGACCCGAAACAAATACCTGTAGATCACACATTACACAAATAAGGGGCATTCCACGCGAAGCGGACAAGTAAAAAATCTCGATGTTTCTGATTTCAGAAATATTTGAGTATGTTCTACCTATATATGTCCTTGATTCGTGTATCAAATATTTTTTTAATATAGTGACTGGTTAAAGAATTAAGGACCTTTGAAATTTTGGCCAACTGGTGGGCATACAGTACTTCAAAGCCGATTATCTAGTCATAAAATTATTGATTACAATAATTAAACCACTGGATTTAAAACTTCATTTAATGAGCTTTTTAAATGCATTTTTGGATACGAAAATAAATTGTTTTTTTCCATATTTTTTTTATTTTATTTTTTTTAACTTCGATTTTCACAAACTTGGACCATTTCGATTTTTTTAATATTTTTTATGAAAATAGCTAGTATTGTATAGAACATCCTTGCCAAGTTTTATTATGGGTTGGGAAGTGGTTTACGAGCTATACTGGAAATATGCGCCGCACCGCGCCAAACGCCCGTCACGTGCGTGAGCTTGCAGACATTATTTCTTTAGTACTTTGATATAATATTTGAAATAAAACGAATTATTTTTATGTGACTAACTACAAATTTATTTACAGGCTTTTACAACTTTAAATGTCACACTGTTACTTGTGCGTGTAACCATAACACCTTCAGTAGTAGGAATGAAGGCATGATATTTTTTTGTGCCTGGTATTGTCGCTGCCGACTCAAGTCTGCTTTTGAAAGACTCTTTTCTAGCATAGAAAATGTGCGTTTGTGGAATTGATTTTCTCGCCCAATGGTACAAACGCTCAGCTGTGCAATTGCTTCGTTTGACGCCGATTGTAGACTAGCTGTTTTATTTTAAACAGGATTTTGGTAAGAAGCAGAATTTCATTTTCATGCCACTGCTCACGGCAAAGGGCCATGTGATGGACTTGGGGGCAACTTAAAACGTCTAGCGACTCGAGTTAGTCTACAATCGGCGTCAAACGAATAGGCTTGGGCCTAACCGGTCACTACAGAGAGCGCTCAATTTAGTTCATAATCCAAGGATGAACTAGTTCGCTCTATTAGTTCATTAGTTCTTTTTTTGAAATAATTTAGTAAGAACAATACATAAAGAAAAAAATATAGTTATGTTTATTGTAAGTTTTGTTTATTTTTATTTAAAAAATACAAAGTATTACATGAAAATTTTACACGTCCATTTATGTAATATGAGATTTTTTATTTAAATAATGAAAAATAAAATAATTTATATTAATGATTAGTCAACAGCTAGGCTAGTTCCTAGTATAATGTGTAATTATATTAGAATACTTGAAAAGTATGAATTAAAGTTGACTTTTTTGTTATGGCACATAAAATCTTTTATCGAAATAATCGAAAACATAGCGCCACTGTCTAGTAAAGTGGACGCTAAAAGAAATATAAAAAGAACTAAGAGCGGGATTTTCAATGAACTAGTTCGCATAGTTCACCTAAACGAGCGCTCTTCCCACCTAGGTCGTTCGCGAGCTACCCAAGACTACAAACGAAGCAATAGCACAGCTGAGCGTTTGTATCATTGGGCGAGAAAATCAATTCCACAAACGCACATTTTCTATGCTCGAAAAGAGTCATTCAAAAGCAGATTTGAGCCGGCAGCGACAATACCAGGCACAAAAAAATATCATGCCTTCATTCCTACTACTGAAGGTGTTATGGTAACACGCACAAGTAACAGTGTGACATTTAAAGTTGTATAAGCCTGTAAATAAATTTGTAGTTAGTCACATAAAAATAATTCGTTTTATTTTAAATATTATATCAAAGTACTAAAGAAATAATGTCTGCAAGCTCACGCACGTGACGGGCGTTTGGCGCGGTGCGGCGCATATTTCCAGTATAGCTCGTAAACCACTTCCCAACCCATAATAAAACTTGGCAAGGATGTTCTATACAATACTAGCTATTTTCATAAAAAATATTAAAAAAATCGAAATGGTCCAAGTTTGTGAAAATCGAAGTTAAAAAAAATAAAATAAAAAAATATGGAAAGGAACAATTTATTTTCGTATCCAAAAATGCATTTAAAAAGCTCATTAAATGAAGTTTTAAATCCAGTGGTTTAATTATTTTAATCAATAATTTTATGACTAGATAATCGGCTTTGAAGTACTGTATGCCCACCAGTTGGCCAAAATTTCAAAGGTCCTTAATTCTTTAACCAGTCACTATATTAAAAAAATATTTGATACACGAATCAAGGACATATATAGGTAGAACATACTCAAATATTTCTGAAATCAGTAACATCGAGATTTTTTACCTGTCCGCTTCGCGTGGAATGCCCCATAATAGTCTCGGCGTTACCAACTGAGCCACAGAGACTCGATATTATTTATTTAGTTATTATTACAATTCAAATTACCCATAGTGGCGTAATTTTGAATAGGCCTATGCCATGCAATAAACGAATAATAGATGGCTGATAAAATGTAACAGATTTCGAAATCTGTCATCGCTTTGTCTGATATTACTAAACGCCTGTAATTAATCATATAGATAATATTTACATAAGAACTGATTTTTATGTAATTTGATATCTACAATCAGTTTAATTATAATAAGACGTCTCGTGATATTATTTCAGACACGCAGACATCAGCTTTGATCGAAATCAACGCCAATAATTTGCAAAGCCAAGATAACTTTATTAGTGCCGACGTGCGGATAAAAGGCTGGCTAATTGATTACCGTTGCCCATATGTATCAACAATATTTCGAGATGGTGGGTACTTAAGATAGTCACGGACATGCCACATGCAGGATATGGGACCTGATAAAATGTCGGGTATATAAAATAGATAAATAAATAACACCCATTCATTCCATTTATCAAAAATCGTCTCCCAATTTTTGCCAATCCGATATTCGACAATTGAATCAAACTATTATTTACGGATTGTATCGCGGATTTGATTAAATTTTTCACACTCATAAACTTTCCGACGTTTCGATTACTGTACAGCTTTCGTGGTTCGTGGGGCGAACAGTACGACGCGTGATAAAATTCCTAAATAATAGTTTTATTTCAATTTATTTAATTTATTTATTTCATCTCTCACATTGACACTCTATTATACACTAACAAAAATAACAACAATATAAAGAAATAACATCTATCAAGAGTAAAACAACGGTCAATCGTTACAATGTGTAACAATCGCTTAAATTTAAGAAACCATTAAATCGGCATTATTCAACGTACCTTAAAATCAGTGTAAGAAGTGAGCACAGTCGCGTGTGTGGGGTTAGTGTTCAACCAGGCGGCTAGAGCCGCCAGCCATCTTGGCAATAACGCTCGACTCGCGATGGCGGCCACTGTAGGCGCTCCTAGTAGATCCAGCCATTCTACACACCACTGCCACGCCGCTGTGGGAATCATATTTATGATTAGTTATGTGTCATTTGCATGTTGTGATATAGATGTATTATACCGGGTATATCAAGACTGCTACCGAAAACGAAGCCAAGTGGTAGATTTAGTAACAACAAACACAATGCAACTAAAAATTTCGCAAAGAAACGCGACATTAATTTTTAATGATTTTTTAAATATCGTAATTTTTCGGTGGTAAATCCATAGTTTTTGCTAAAATAATAATTTTAACTGTTTTATACCTTAGAGAATTTATAACTAAAAGGGTATACACTGTTATTTTAGGAAAAAATGTATTTACCACCCAAATATTATGGCAATAGGAAAAAAAATACAAAAAAAAATATGTCGCTTTTTTTTCCAAAATTTTCTTTTGCATGGTGTCTGAAGTCGCTTAAACTACCACCCGGCTTCGTTTTCGGTAGCAGTCTTGATATACCCTGTATACACGTATGTGTTTTA
Organism: Hyles vespertilio; assembly: GCA_009982885.2. Taxonomy (NCBI): domain Eukaryota; kingdom Metazoa; phylum Arthropoda; class Insecta; order Lepidoptera; family Sphingidae; genus Hyles; species Hyles vespertilio. Next base: position 5,023,299 of record CM042810.1, read on the forward strand.
CATATACTTATGTAGCTTTAAGAGTATGTACCCCAGAAATAAAGTAACAATAAGTCTGTATAGGTGTGAGATTAGTGTAGGTAAGAGTATAAATCCATAAAATAATGTTTCTACACTTATCATCAGGAGTAGTATAGTCATTTTTTGGTCCAATATACACAAATTGTTACACTGTTGGCCTTAAATCACTCAAAAAGTGTAAACAACCTTACAGTCTAGCCTCCTTATTCATAATGATTTAACGTGGTTGTCACATGCCTTTAATATGAGCTGACTTAACACTGTTATTCATAGACGTCAAAAAATACTATTCAACTATTTAACAATATAAAATTGGATTATTTGGACCCGAGGCGCGAGCGGATCAGAGGGTATACCGTGCGAGATAATACCAGATAGAAGAAGAAGGTACTTACTATTATCCCCTCCAACGAGATGCACGGGCGCGTGTTGCAGACAGTGCTCCAGCTTGGGCACGACGTGCTGGTGCAGCACCGCGTGCAGCGCGCCGCCCCACGCGCGCCGCCACGCCGCCAGCACGCCGCGCGCCGACGCGTCCGCCGGGTGCCAGCCCGACAGCGCCGACGCGAGGCGCGAGCGGATCAGCGGGTATACCGTGCGGGATAGCGCGTCGCCTGCGAGTACACGCATATAAATATGTACATAAAGACGCACGTGTACACGTACGCACGCACGCACGCACACATATTATATACGTACACTCACGTATATGCGTACACAAAAACATCAGCGAGTATACCGTGCGGGATAGCGCGTCGCCTGCACGCAAACACGTTATATATATGTACACAAAGATGCACGTACACGCACACGCACGTAAAAAATGAAAAATGAAAAAATCTTTATTAAAAATAATAATTTTACATAACAAGAATATTGCAGGGGTTCTCAAATTAGGCTTTGCCTGTGTCTTGAGAAACCAGTTAAATAAATATTTTATTTAAAAATTAAGTGTGTGCGTGCGTGCGTGCGTGTGTGTGTGTGTGTGTGTATTTTGTCCACATTTACTGGTACTGGTAGGTCTCTCATATGTGAGAGGCCATCTGGGTAGGTATCAACGAAATGTCTATTTCTCCCGTCAAACAACAATTTAAATGCACTGTTGTGTTTCGGATTGAAGAACATTGTAGCCAGAGTAACTACTGAACATATTGAGACTTAAGTTATGTCTCAGGACGGCGAGTGCAGTCGAATGTTACTACTGTTTATGAGCGGTCGTATCGCTATGGCCATTTATTGCAATAAAAATAATTCACATTACCCACCTGCAATATCATGCCACGGCAGTACCCACTGGTGCAGAGGCTGTGTGTCCCCCGTGGGGTCCCACACTCGAACCGCGGCCAGTACGCGCGGCACTATGTATCGCGACGCACAGCATGACAACACCCAGTCGGGACACGCCTCCGACCAGGATGTGAGCGCCCGGACCATCAGGGCTGGGATGCGGGGATTCCAGGATCTGACGATAGAATAAATAATAAATAAATACACCCAACAGTCACATACATAGTCCTGACCCCACACTGAGATCGAGTCTTGTGTCGTGGCTATCAGGAACTACGAGAGACTTTCCGGTCTCACAGACACCAGCCCGGAAGAAATATTTGTGGGCCGCACAAATATTTCTCTCGGTGCGGGGATGGAACCCGCGGCCTCTCGTTTCACAGGCGGTGTCTAACGTACCTGCGCCACGGAGGCAGTCAAATAAATAATTTAGATTATGTGTATATCTATGTATATAGGTGGACGGACGACCGGCCGCTCCCGACAGGTCGATGTGGAGATCTTTGGGGGAGACCTATATTCAGCAATGGACTTCCTGTGGCTGCAATGATGATGATGTAATCCATATGTAATATTTATTAAAAATGCTAAATGGAAAGGTTTCACAGCAGATATTTTATAAACGAGAATGGTGATAAAAGGATACAATATTGAAAATCACAGTTAGCTATTTAAAAACCATTGGACATGCTCTACAAGGATTATCACTGTTTTATAAAAACCAGTCTGTATCTAAAGAGTTGAAGCTTAACATACTAAGAAGAAAAAATCAATCAACAGATAAATCATAAATAATAATTATTTTTATAACCTGTATGTACATGTTCATGTATGAACTCATAATCAGATCTAAAATCACAACACCACATCATATCTCTCTATAAATGAATACTCACTCAGAAGCAGTATTGATGTGTTCTACATAATGCTGCCAGATAAGACTGTTGTACGCCTCATCGGTAAGCAGTTTCCTCCATTTAATAAACGTTGATATTGGCTCTTCCGGTGCTTGCAATGGGTCCCATGTGGCCAACATAGCACTAAACAGTGGACTGACTATGTTCCCCGCTATTGTACCTAAACCGAACATGTCGTATTCTAGCGGGTATGATTCCTGAGGACAAATTGTGTTTCTATTAATATTTTTCTGTTCAAAGGTCAATAATTTGCAATGTTGTATGATGATCTGTCACTAAGGTGGTCAAACAGATCAATAATATTACATATTAAAATTATAATCTTATGAAATAGTAATCTGTAGTTAAATTGTAACAGTCACTGAGCGGATGACTAATACCTCAGTCCGCCCCGTGACCACGAAAGCTGTAAAGTAATCGAAACGTCGCGTCGGGAATTCAAAAAATGTAAAAATTAAACCAAATCCGCGATAAAATCCGTAAATAATAGTTTTATTTCAATAGTAATCTGATTTAAAAATCATTTTTTTTGTTTGTGTTTTGATACCTCGTTTTAAAGAAAGATATTATAACTATCAAGGACCCAAAGAAATTAACCTAAACCAATGTAACTCCACTTAAGAACTGAAATCATCAAACAGATGCCATATTACAACAGCTGATAATAGCATTTCTTCATTCACCTTCAAATCAGCCAACACTTCATAAGCAGTCTCCAGTGACACTTCAGGTTTGTTCAGCTCCTCGACCTTCTCCAATATAGCCTGCACCTTGGATATGACCACGTCGTGGTCAGCCAGCTTGATGTTACACTCTTCTAGGTCTCGCTCTAACACCACTATCTCGTCTTCTGCTTGTTGAAGTTCGCGGGCGTTTTGGATTATATCCTGCATTGATAAGTATTGGATTATATCGGACTATGAAAGAATAGAAAGAAGCAAAGCCTAATTTAATTTTAATAATTGTTTCATTAGGAAGCTACTACTGCATAATCATCTTCTAGCAGAACTAAGTAGGAAATTCTTCAATCGATTATTCGAATGAGGGGCCGGATATTCATTATTTCCTATATTTTTTTTAATCCGAGCTTTATCCTAAAATTACACTTTAGACTGCTCTCTCTTTATTTTCCTTCTCTTATGTCCATCTCATGGTAGTCGGTAAGATATCGCTTCGCGCGATATGGTCGCCATTTGTACTCTTATGTTACATATTCGTTAAATTTAAGATTTATTTGGTATATAAAAATATTACTCAATATCTTTATTTATACAATTTTATAAAAAGGTAAAATGTAGACTCTGTTGGGCACGGCAACAAGCCATCGTATTTATTTTATATACTAATATATTTGAAATATTGTATCCTTATAATTTATAATAAGTGTAAATATTTTTTACAACCATTCTCAATCGTACTCTCGATTGTAGAGGTGCCCTGCAGTGGGACGTATATGGGCTGATACAGAGAGTACGTATTTGTATTTAATATGCACCTATAATAGCATCATAAAAGTAGATAAAATAAGTACCTGTTCACAACAGTCGACCATGACCTCCAGGTTGTGTATGAGTTGTGGCGCTGCGAAGTTGTCGCACTTGCGTCTGGGCTCGTGTTCGTAGCGCGGCGCGTGCGCTCGCAGCGCGTGGTAGCCGCTCAACACGCGCCTCTCCTTGCCCGTCATGTCGATCACCGGCACGCGGGATAACTCGCTACTGTACACACATCATCATCATCATCTCAGCCACAGGAAGTCCACTGCTGAACATAGGCCTCTCCCAAGGATCTCCACAATTACCTGTTGGAAGCGGCCTGCATCCAGCGACTTCCTGCAACCTTAGCCAGATCGTCCGTCCACCTTGTAGGCGGGCGTCCGACATTTCGCTTGCCTGGACGTGGCCTCCACTCGAGAACCTTTCGGCCCCAACGGCCATCGGTTCTACGAGCTATGTGCCCGGCCCACTGCCACTTCAACTTGCCAATCCTATGGGCTATGTCGGTAACCTTCGTTCTCCTACGGATCTCTTCATTTCTGATTCGATCTCGTAGGGAAACACCGAGCATAGCCCTCTTCATGGCTCGTTGAGTGTACACACATACACATTACTAACACTACAACTTTGATCAAATATACATTACATTATAGGTAACGGCCTAAAATACGGCAACAGAAATAACAGCACAAATGAGCATGTGCTCTTATTTGATTTTTGTATGGTCCAAACCATGAAAGGTTTATTTTTACCTGAAGTTGATAATAATTTAAAACTTTTTAATACATCTCGTAGTTCGAAATTCAAATATATAAGTATAAGCCTCGGCCACTTTTGGCGTGTGATTTTATTCCGGACCCTGTATCTAGTGTACATTTGATCGCAGCTTTAGAATATGCCCTTTGACCTCCACAACCGCCATTACCTGACCCTACACTTTATTCTGTATGCTGGCTCGGGATTCGCTGCACCTACCTCATCACTCATCACCACCATCTCAAGAAGTAAGACATCATGCTAAAAGAATTCCTTGTTTCAAGAGCTATTAGTTTTTAAGTTAGCAGTGCTACATGATGTAATAAGTCATGATTCAAATATACTTATTATTTTACTTTAGAATGTATATTGCTGCTTAACATTATTTTAATTTTATCTTGAAAACCAACAAAAAGGTAAGGAACTTTCTATCATTTCTCCGGCATAAATTCGTTAGACTTCGCAGTTTACACAACTGCAAAACTCTTGTCAAATTAACTTGCTCGAAGGACCACAAATACTGTTTTATCAATCAGCTATTCAACTGCTGTAGCCTGTACGTTATTTAATTATCTCGCAAAATGATGTATTAGGAGATCATTTATGTACATAGTTTAGTTGGTTACATTGTTTCCTATTTCAATGCAAAACAATCATACCAATTACTTTAGACAAATTGTAAGCAAATTAACACAAAATAATCATTTAAGCATATACAATGTCACATACACATATCAAATAAAAAGTTCTATAAATTTTAATTTAAATATTCTAGTCTCTATACAGCAAAATACCTGGCAATAGTATGCATCGTGGGTTTACCCTCTTGTATGACGTCAGCGGCATCGCGGTAGAAGTAGCGGCCTTTGTGCGACTTCTTCCAGTTGTACGTCTTCTCTTTCTTATCTTTGTCCTGATCTTCCTTCTCTTTCAGACGACGCTCCTCTTCTTTCTTGGCTTTTTGCTGGAGACATAGTGTTGAATGTTTGTATTACGGTAAAGTGTGTTCAACAATCTTTTTTTTTTTTTTTCAATACTCAATACTCAATATCTTTATTGCACACCACATGTTATAAAGATGTTAACATTTTATAAAAGGTACAATGTGGACCCTGTTGGGCACGGCAACAATTTAGGAGAGAGGAGGAAGCCATATTATTAATTTTATGTATTAATATGTTTAGTATATCGAATCGTTATAAATTATAATTAGTGAACATATTCGTATTTAACATGCACTTTTATATATAATAGAATCATTATTTTAATGACATATTTTTTATTTTCATTTGGTATATGTTTCTGTTTTGCTGTTATATAATTATTGTAATTCTGTACAAGTTTAGTCATTATGTATTTAGGTTCATTAATTAGTATAATATATTTGAGTCAGTCTTTTATTTATTAAAGTTAGCTATTTATTTTTCATTTAGGTATTCTGATATTGTGTAGTAAGTCTTTGTAAGTAATAATTGTTTTAATTGTTTAATAAAGGATGTTTCATTACTTGCATTTTTTATGTAGTCTGGCTTTTATGTAGTATCTTATAGTTATCTCCTACATTAATATGCATTTTTTGACATGGGTATCCGAAACTATCATAAACTTTTAAATGGCTATTAACGAAACAAATTCTTGGGCAATAAAAACTTGTCTTTGTGGAAATGAAACCCGCGCATGACTATGGGAGAGTAGACACCAGCTTCTGTTTAGACACCTTATTTAAATGTGGTACAGAAGTTGTTAAAAATATGACTCATGAATTAAAATATATTATACACAAACAATTAAATCAAGTACCTACATAAAAACTTGTAAGTAATATTAAATATAGCGGTCCGGTCTGGCGCCGCCTACAAGCAGATGTACTTTTTTGAAAATATTCTATCTCCAATGTTCATCATGATTCTAATGTGAAAAGATTTTTTCAAATCAGTCCATTAGTTTCAAAGTTTATTTATTGCATACAAACAATCAAATATTTCCTCTTTATAATATTAGTATAGAACACAGATCACTCCCAATAGATACCTAATGCAGGGCAGCGGTTGCGCCCAACACATATAAGCTATCAGATAAATATAAACCGATGCCAAATGTCGCGTCATCAGTGTCGTCCAAGTAGTGGACCCGTACATGTCGTCGCACGTTAGCGAAAATTACATTTTGGGAACATAATATTACAGTTAAAAATGATTTGTTCAATAAAATGGTGTGCAAACAACTCAAAAAAATAAAGTATCTAAAAAACGCAATAAGTTTTCATCGATAACTAATATTCTTTAAATTAATTTGGTCCCGAGCGAGCTCAATTTATACTGGTTAATGTATCAATGTCAAACGGTCGAGTTCGGATGGAGAATCAGCCGTCTCTTTTTCGCTTAGCAATAACCGTAATAAGCCATCTTTTTTTGGCGAAATCACGCGTTCTTCTAGTGTTTGACGCATGTTTATAATATAATTCCTAGAAGTATCGATATTGTAAAACAATAATGTAAATTAATTTTATTAAATGACAATGTCACAAAATATATATTGATTTAAATTAAAATTGCAAATTACCATAATTACGTTATTTTATGTAATTTGAAATAGTTAAATTTGTTAACAAGGTACTTTTACAATATTTTTTTATTTATCTTTGGCGTAATTAAATTTCCTTTTTTCCCTCTAGTTGTATACGTTTTCAAATATAATGGGAGGGTATTTATCATAAGTTTTAGTATACTAAGTTTATTGAGAATCAGTAGCACAAGCTATTGCACTAATTTTAATATACGTTGTATAAATCGTGTCAAAAACATTTATAGTTCGTCAAGTGGGTTTCATCGTCATTTGTCGATATTACATTTACTACAGGCGCCGTCAGAATTCAAGAAATGGAATAAGTTATTGTAGCCCTTTAGGGCGTGAGGTCTAGTTATTTACTTTTTCATATTTTTATCTGATCTTTTATATCAAAACTTAATTTGGGTATTTCGCCATTTTCGTATACAAAAATACACGGTGAATAATAGAAATAAAACCGTTACATACTAAAGTATAAATCTTAATCCTATTTTATTCGTAGTTAGCGGTTGCCGGTTGGTATAATTTATCCGATCAGGCCGGTGAAAAAATATTATCAAACATTTAACAAGTTGGTAATTAAGTTATAAAAGCGATCATAACACATGAACTTACTGGCAAATCGAACTATCGATACATTTTTTTATTTATCGACTTATGCCTCATCTCTCCAGTGAAGTCCACGTGACCGCGCTGCAACCCGCCCACCCCCCGCGCAGTTCCCTTCGTTGGCGTTTTCGGTTCAAAACAAAACTATCGTAATGCGGTATCTATTGGAAGTGATCTGTGGTATAGAATTATATAGAATTACTAGCGGCCCGACCCAGCTTCGCCTGGAGGCAGATATTTTTTTATTCCACTTAACAGCAAATACGTGCTATTGTTTTATATAAGCTCTTGTATACCTAAACTTGACGTATCCTACGGTCCTGTTAATCCCGTCCCATCGCGCTTGTCCAGTCACTTCCCGATCCATCCCGTCCTTTGTCTTCATTTTCCATCCCGTGTTATACCGTATAATTTACATTTCGTCCTATCAAATCTGTCAGCTATCCCAGTCCTCTCCCGTATCTCGTATTCTATTATATCCCATCTCTCCATATCCGAAAAGTATGCCTTGTACATTTTTGTCATTAAACACTTTAGCGATTCTGATTATCCATGAAATATTCCATCCTTTATTTCACCCCCACAATGCTGTTTTCCCAATAATATTGCACGCCATTACGTTTTGTTAGTAATAAAAAGTTGAAATATAAGTTTTCATAGAAATAACTTCAGTGGTTTCGATTTTCTTCGTCATAACATTTCAACCCTTTTTGACCCCCCTTTAGGTAAAATAAAGCCTACCTCACTCAGAGACGATATACATTTCTATCAGTGAATTGTAGCGAAGGAAAGGCCAGTGTAAGAATTCCTGATAAAAGTGACATTCGATCCATGTTCGATCTTGAATAGAAGTATTAATAACTGAACATTATTGAATTTTTAATAATACTCAATATTGCCATAATTGTTTTTCGTTAATGCCAATTGTCACCGCATCGTACTCTTTTTTGCAAGTTATAACTGTCCAATATTTATGTAGCTTAATATATACTCCTTTGTTATAGTTCCATAAATATTTGACAACCAATTTAAATGTCAACCACTTTTCATTACTGTCATTAATTTACATATTTAAAATCTAAAATACGCCATTAATCGAATACTGTGGATATATGTTGTCGATTCGAAACCTTTATTTAAATACGTTATTTAATTTGAGGGAAGAGTTTACCGTATCGACGGTATGAAAATTAAATGTTTGACAGTTACAAACCCATGAACATTTTGTATGGCAAAATGTTGTTTCCTTTATTTTATACTTTCGTCAATTTAATCGAGATAAAAACTATCTCACCCTGTAAGTTGGAACAAATAACACATATCTACAAAATTTCATTATAATCAGTTGAGTGGTTTAGGAGCCCATTGAGGACAAACAACGTGACACGTGAATTATATATATTAAGATAGATAAAATTTAAAAAATCAAACTTACTGTCGCTTTTTCAGGACCATAAGCTCCAATAGCGCCTCTTCCTTTCCTGACAGTAGCTTCCACTGGCGCTGATATACCCTGCAGATCCTTGCCCAGACCCTTGCCTGGTTGGTAACCCATCTATATAAAAACAAAGGAAAATTTTATTATAGAGTAATTTTCACTGATGAACTAATTAAAATTTTTCAATAAACATAAGTTTTTGCTTTTGATTTCCATTATTTTTAATATGACCAATTGGCAGTAATTGTATCAGCCCATATACATCTTACTGCAGGGCGCGACCTCCTCCTCTACAACCAAGAGTATGATTTAGAGTGGTTAGGCCATATATAGGCAGTTCTGGTTCAAATATATTTTCAATGGATAGATTTCTTAGATAGCTGGCATACATAAAGTAATTTGTCAAATAAAACCCAACATGTAAAACAGCCAAAAAATTAATAAATCACTAATTTTGCTACCCAAGAAAATAATTACTTCATTGACACACAAATAATAACACTGAAAATATTACTGGATAGAATTTTACCTGTAGCAGCAACTTAGCACCAATACCCTTAGTATGTCTCTCCCAGGCTCCAACATTGCCTCCGAGGTTGGGAGGCCGCATGCCTTGACCCTGTCTCCTGATCCCAGCAGTGTCGCTCTCATCAGGATTGACTTCCTGTTCCTCCTCATCGGAACTGTTTGCTGCAAACTTTGGTCGGGAAGTTGAGGCTTCTGCTGATTCAATTTCTGTAAACGAATAAGGATTAACATTAAGAAGATACTACAAAATATCCAAAAGCTTTCATGTTACACAGTTTGTAATGAAAATCCAAGGAATTTATAAAACATTGGATTGGATTTAAAGGATTTTGCTGATGGTAAATAGTTCACTGCCCTACAATTCAAAGTTTGTATTGGTAATGGGGGTTAACTTTAGTCTACCCTGCTGGTTTACTTCAAATTGAAAGACTTCATATACCATAGGAAATGTGACCATCTATGTCGCATACAGGTATTCTGAAAATGTCTTCACCATTAAAAGTTTCGGCAGTTCACCTATCAATTCACACAAAGCCAAGATGTAATAGTTGTGCTCTAGGATGCAAAGTAACAACCACTGCTACGGCTTCTCATAAAATTCAATACACCTTACAGTCATTTACATAGACATATCTTTCTAATGTCTTTATGTTCATCCAAATTAATATATGGATACCTTTCTTTTCTTCCTTCTTCTTGCCAGCTTGCTGCACACCACCAGCCACAAACCCAATTGGTGCAGAGAAGTCTTTGGGTTTACGTGTCCTCTGCCTAATATTATCCTCATTGTCTTCCTCATCACTGTCTTTAGCCCAAACACCTGGAAAAGCATAAAAAAACTGTTAAATCGTAGCCAGTATAAGTTATACTGTAGTGAAAGGGCTTCCGCTATAATTAAGCGTTCCATTAAATGGGGCTAGGCTAGAATAGTGGCACTTTGTGATTGCAACAATTTTATTAACTATTGTTTCTTATAAATAAATAAGAGACTGGAACTGAATATTGCTTTAAAAACCGAGAGTGATATTGACGACACTGTACGCAAACTAACCTTACTATAGGTCTACCAGAATCTCATGGCATAAAATTAAAAACAAACATATAGATTTTTATGTGGCAATACCATCGGTCAACAGCTGATTCAAAACTTGAGTTATGTCATTCGATGTGAATATTTTACGATTTCTATAATTCCTTAGCGAAAATATACAAATTAGTTCTACGATCACAAGTGTGACACATTGTTTACAAGTTTTATCGCCAGATCCGTAAATGATTTGGTCAAATTCAAACAAAATCGCCGATTTTTAAATCGACGTTGTTTTAACAAACAAGTTGGAGTGAATAATTTTGATACTTCATGTTTTTTTGGTTAGTGTTAGATATGTATATGTGTTTTATCGTATATACTTTGATATCATTTTTTGAAACTAAACAATAATGCATTAAATACCTATTTACAGGAGTTTCCAGAGATTTTGGATAAGGATCCATCAAACAATGATATATTTTGCACTTCTAGTGAACAGATGTAATCCCAGAAGAGATCTTTATTAAAAATAATTATCACCAACATCTTCGTCTAATGACCTACTGCCAGGATCTTTATAAATAAGCCCTGATTAATTCGTTCATGATAAACATTAAAGAGACTGCAAATAAAATACTTAGATATGTTGTTTCACTCTTACATATCATTCTAATAACATATAATTGCAAATAAGACATTTAACTAATAAAAGTATTTCGTTAATATGAATTAATGATAAGTTGTATAGAAAGTATCAAAATATTTCGATCCAATTACCCTGGTATTGCTATGCACAATTTTCAATTACCCCAATTGCCATGAGATTCTGGTAGACCTATAATTCAGGAAAGCTGTAACCTGAGGTTGTCAATCGTATCCCTCAAAGCAAAACTTACTCTGAATCTATTCGTCAAAAAATACTCGAAAAAAGAAGACTACGTCAAGTGTGGCATAACAGTAGGCACACAGATGACAAAAAGAAAATAAACAAAGCCAGTAGAGACCTGAAAAATCTTATTACAGAAGCTAATAGCATTGCACTTGATACCTACTTGGACGGTCTATCACCTACAAAGACAACAAACTACTCATTGTGGAAAGCCTGCAAGAACTATGATCGAACACTACACCAAAAGCCACCGCTACGAACACCTGACGCACGGTGGATTAGAACTGATCAAGACAAAGCAGAGGCTTTCGCAAAGCATCTCAGTATTGTCTTCACACCAAACGAAACATAGACGAATCGGACATCGACCTAATTATCAACCAAGATCTTCAACTCGATCTACCTTTAATCTTGGTGACACCTAGAGAAAAATATACAGAAACGTCAAGTCTCTAAAAATAATAAAGCTCTGGGATATGACCTTATCGACAAGAGGGTTCTTGAGGAATCACCTCGAAAAGTCATGGTTTGTCTTACTGTTATTTAACGCAATGTTAAGAATTGGATACTTTCCAGACCTATGGAAGGTATGAAGTGTTAAAATGATACACAAACCAGGAAAACCTAACCACGAGGTGACCTCATATAGGCCAATCAGCCTTTTGCCGATAATATCTAAATTATTTGAAAAGTCGCTTCTCCACAGAATAATGATAATTATCTCAGATAAATCTATTATCCCAGAACACCAATTGGGATTTAGGCAAAAGCACACGACTATTGAACAGGTTCACAGAGTCTGCAGAAAAAAAAGAAACTCCTTTGAAAAAAAAGAATACTGTTATTCCGCAGTGGCGGTACTTCCATACAAGCCCAAAAGCCCGGCTTGCCTTACTTAATACGCATATACTCAATCCTAAAGACAAATCAGTACTTTAAATAAAATATATTCGTTTAATGCAAAACGTCTATCATTTTTAAATTTACCGCGCTATAATGGACCCCGCGCCTGCGACGAAGCACCCGCGCCGCGCCCGGCAACTCGCCTAAGCGAGCGCCGCGCCGCGCCGCGGTCTAAAACTAATTATAAAATTATTTCATACAAAATCAACGCGTGACGCAATATCTTAAAAAGATGGAACACACCAAAGTATTATCTATCTTTTTCTCTCTCGTGTTTTTTACCTGGCTTCTGGCGTATATTGCCCTCTCAGTCGCACCTCTGGGTGAAATGCTATTACCATGACACTACGTACCTATACACATAGCTATTTTTTTATGCAATTTATGGGATGTATTTGACCAAGATTAACCAGGATTCACAATCCAGAAAATAAATGGTCCAGCACCAGTGGGAGCTGCGTCATAAACGCCAAAAATAATACATCTCATCTGCTTAATATAATCTTAATGATTGATCGCATGATAAAATAAAAATAAAAAAAATAATAAATAATGAGAACAATCTCATTGTATGTACAAACATCCCGCATAGATGTGGGGGCCGAGGCATTCTTAATGCTAAGGACCTACATAATCGCGAGGTGTGCAATCTCAGGGATTATTTCCTTCACAGTGACGTGGATATGCATAGGGTTGTAGTTATGGTAGATAAAGGATTTACCCCGCTGTCTTTGGCGATTGAGAACTGGCGGAGACCTCTGGTGGTAGGCATTACGGATCGCGAGGACATATGGAAGAGCAAGGAGCTGCATGGTCGGTTCTATCGAGCCCTTCATGGGCCTGATGTGGACCGACTAGCGTCCGTGTCTTGGCTGCGCTTCGGTAACCTCTTTGGGGAAACCAAGGGTTTTGTCTTTGCAATTAAGTTATTAAGCCGAACAACTATAGGAAATACATCCTGAAGGACAGTACGGTCGACATCTGTCGGGCATGCCACCGTCCTGGCGAGTCCATCAGGCATGTTATCTCTGGTTGTTCGTATCTTGCTAACGGCGAGTATTTGCATAGAGACAACCTAGTAGCCAAGATCATACATCAGCAAATTGCTCTTCGATATGGACTGGTGACTTCTGAAGTGCCATATTACCAGTATGTTCCTCAACCAGTTCTTGAAAATGGTCATGCAACGTTGTATTGGGATCAATCTGTTATCACAGACAGGACTATTGTCGCCAATAAGCCTGATATTGTGATAATAGATCGATTGGCGCGCCGGGTTATACTTGTTGATGTCGCCATTCCTCATGACGACAACCTCGTCAAAACTGAAAAAGATAAAATGTCTAAATATTTAGATTTAGCTCTCGAGGTTACCGACATGTGGGATGTCGATTCAACAATTATTGTCCCGATTGTCGTTTCTGCTCATGGGTTGATACCAAAGAGCCTCGACCAACACCTACAGAAGCTCTCAATTGGCTGTTGGGTCAAGGGACAAATACAGCGGTTCCTCACTTTGTCTCCCTAACCGCCGGTGGCTTGGGTCTTGAGCTTCACCACCGGAGGGTAAATAAATTATTTTTTATATTTTTATATGTATATTTTTTGTAATTTATATATGTAAAAATAGAAAAAATATGTTTAAAAAAATAATAAAGAGAATAACGATAACAAATAAAATACACCCAACAGGCACATATATAGTCCTGACCCCACATAGAGATCAATTATGTCTTATTTTGTAGGTATCAGAAACTACGAGAGACTTTTCGGTCTTCGGACCCGAAAGAAATATTTGTGGGCCGCACGAACATTGCTCTAGGTTCGGGGATCGAACTCGATTGTAAAACTATAATACAAATATTATTTACCGTATATCTGCTGTTCTTTTTTCGCTCTTCTGTTTCTGTTAGGATTGAACTCATTATCCAAATCGTAGTCGGTGATCTCAAAACGGATAACCTCGTCGTCCGACATTCTTATTAGCTATTACTGCTAAATCGTAAAAGAGGCGATGAAAATATAATTAACTTATCCCAGTTTGTAGTTTGTGTGGTTCTTTTAATAGATTTGTATTAGTTTGTTTGAAATAAAAATATCGAAGCCATAACCAAAACAACCAGTTTCAAGTTGACTTGACATTTGATCAAAGGACATGTCAGTGACAGTTGACAATACGCATAGACTAAAGAGACGAGTCATGTAAAGACTTTTCTAAATCGACTGACTATTGCGAAATAATATTCCAAATAATAAATTACTTTGTAAGAATCGCAAAAGGTTGAACTCAATTATCTTACTTTCTTCTGCCAATTTCACGTGGTTTCTACTTGGAAACCTTTGATAGTGCGAGCATAGGAATCTTTTCATCGCCACGAGAAAGAGTAAACTCTACGAATAAGGAAACCAATATTAAAAGGTTAGCTATACTATTCGTTAAAGATATTTTTATCACCACAACCAGAGAAGAGAAACAAGCATAGTTATTCACATTTCTTTATTAAAATTCAATTTAAGTATATAAAATGTCTCATAATTTCACATTACATTCATTGTGCCATAATTTCAACAGTTCAGTTACTTAACGTTACTGACGGGTATCCAATGGCAATTGGTATGCAAGAATATTGGCAAGCTATTATTTCATATGTAAATTATTAAATATTACAGGACGTATAGCTTTAATATTTTTTGTAAAAGCCGCGTACACGTCAACAATAAAATATACCTATCGATATAAAATGATACTAATAGTATTTTAAAACACTCAATGTTCGTTATTTTCTGCGGTATAAAACTGTCAAGGCAATGCATTAGATTAACATTGTACGCGACTTTCTATATAAAGACTTTACTAACAGTTGATTGCAAGGTTATCTGCTTGATGTGATATTTATATTGCACTTAAAACGATATTGCGTTATCAGGAATTCCTTCCGCTAGACAATAACCTCAAACGAATTTCTCAAAAGTATTTCGTTGCAAAAAACATTTAAAAAATTCAGTCAGACAAAACATGGCTCCAAAATATTCCATTTAATTTGACATTATTTCGTTAATACTTATAATTAAATCAATTAATGTATAAGGTATTTTTTTTTGTAAAAATCACACGACCGGCCGTTCAACGATCTTCATAGACAATGGGTCTATGCCTAGCGGACGTTTCGGGAATCACATCCCATAAATTTTAATATAAACTCCGAAACGTATATAAATAAAAATATTTTCATCCTTCGGACGGAAACGGACGACATCCGTGATTTAAATCTAACATGACACGTGATTGTTACTCACCATCAAACCTACGTAAATTCAAATGGATTATAATTCAATATTCGATACCATATACTTTAAGCTGTAGTAATAAAGTTTAATTTCGCTTGTTCTTGCTATATTCCTTTTAGAACATTCAGTTTGAGCTTCGATTAATATTTGATGTAAAATTCGACTAATATTTAAATATGGACTACAAAATAGAAAATTATTCTTAAAGCTGCGAATAACAATTTTTCGATGGCTTATTCATTTAAGTATAGGGTGCATCAAATATTGAATCATTAATTTCCATTAATTTTTCACGATAATCGATATTTACAATCGATTTCGTATATTCAAAATTATTGTATCCAATTAAATATTAATTTTAATTTTCTTCCTCATATCAAAATATCCACTTCCAGCCAGACAACTTTTTCTTATTCATTATTCACGATTCAATACATTAAAATCTCATCAACATTCAATATAATTAAAATACATAGCAAATTATCCAAAATAATAATGTGTTAATATAAAACAATAAAACCGCGAAATTAATCGTCTCACGAAAATAACGGAAGCCAGTTATAGAATACAATTAATGACAAAATGCTACCTAAATTATTAACTACATAAAATTATTTGTAATGTCCAAGTTGTAAAAACACATTTCATTTGTAAACATTTCTGTGGTCCATGCTGAATCATTAAGGTAATACCAGGCCATTTGAAAACAAGATTTAAATGCTTAAAGACCTCAATACTAACATGATTGTTATCGATACTTAATACTCAAATCAAAATGCAATTAAAAAGTGTTACGTGTTACCATAAAATATCTACAGCTGAACATAAAGGTAATCCTAAGATTTTCCTCGTTACCTGATGAAAGCGGCCTCCAATCAACGTCTACAAGTGTGCATACGAACGAACGTACGAATAGTTGAATAGAATATCGATATTTTTATCGATATTAATATGCTCAAGCTGTCTTAACTATGAGATAACACGGAAAGAATATGTTTATTATCGATTTTTGGCAATACCAAAACTATGGTAGAAAATAAAGAGGTTCAATCTATACTGAAAAAATGTTTGCATGTTCCACAAATGTTTGTTTCGAGGCTGTGAGACTGAAATGCTTCTCGTAGTTTCTGTGATATTATATTTCTGTAAATACAGAACTGTTAGATGTTATTTCTCACAGAAATGTTCACAAACAAAACGACACAAAAATACACGAAAACAAATTAAAGTACTGTTAAAACACACGTATACATCAATTACGAATTCGCCAAATGTTAAACCAAAATAAATATTACCACCGCAAATATGTATACAATAGATCGTTTGAACATCACAAAATCACAGTTTATAATTACGTTGATGGCAATCGCGTTAAAATAATTGCAATTAACTAACACTAAAGTTAGGTACTTATTAAGTATACTTAGACACTAGCGTACATTTTTGCACGTCGATAATGTTAATTTTTGTTCTTTACGCACGCTTTTAAAAGCCCAATACACATCGAAGAGGTTACAAGTTACAACGAAGAAGTTCGATAATGTGGTGTGATTTTTTTTTTTCAATTAATTGTCCGAGAAACTAGCTTGTTTTTTGATAATTATTGCTAGTCCTATCCATTGTCGCTGCTGGTTATTGGCATGTAGCCAGCCTATCAATATGGATGATAAAAATAAATATTGCTCTGTCGTTGTTTCGTACCTCTTACCTCATACAAAATGTATGAGAATGTGTATGGACTTAAAGTACAAGTATGGACAGTGTTTTCCATAAATTTTTATAAGATGTGTGTTTGTAGTAAGAGGCCAGATAAAAAAGGTTGTTAGACTGTATGAAGAATTTCTTATAGTGGAAATTTATAAATTGTCTTTTTACATATCACATATTATGTTATTGATGCACTGTTCATAATTTAACCGCATCGATGTTATATTTAATTTTTGACAATTATAACATACTATATACAATTACGTTGATTTCCATATTTTTCTAAAAGGCGGCGTTACCATTACAAATAGGTCACAATTCAAAATAATTATCGACCATGAAAAACATTACCTTGTAATACATCAACTAATCCAAATATGGATCGTTTAAGAGTACGTTATTAAGGAAATAGTAGGATAAAAATTACTGTATTTAACGTTCGATACTCGGCAGAAGCCGTTTTATCGACAAAGTTAAAGGAGCCGAAAACTACAAGCTCTGAGTGTTCTTAAAACTATCGATAAAACCTAACACTAAGTGATGTTTTCTACATTGCAACACTTCACGCAGTCGTTTAAAGGAGTATCAATAATCGATATCACCTTAAGCTAACGATAATTGATTGACTATCGACTCAACACATTTTCATCGATGATTTATCACACTGGGGTATCCACACACCGTCCATAGACAACTTGTTTATGTTTTAAGCCGTTGGCTTTTGCGGTCAGTCATAAGGCGACGTTTCTGATGTATGTGTCGTCTTCATAGTTTTCCGCCGACAATCGTAAGGCGTGTTCTTCGCATAAAGCAGCTAATTCCTTTACCCATTCGTCGAGTATGACCGCATTGAGTATGGAGCGCAGTGTTATGGACTGGTTCCAGTATGACTCTTCGGTAAATATGGGCCGCTTCTGTGGACTAGATACTGGTTGTAGACTGTGTGAGTTTGTTTGTGATGGTGATGCTGAAATTTAATTGAATTTATTAAAAAAATATTAGCTACCAAATACATTAAATGATAATACATTTATCACATATGCTGGTAACCTATTAAAAGCCAGACTTAACTGCTGACTACTAAATAGACTTCCATGTGAATTTTGGAAATGACCGGTATTCAGTGCAACATTAACATTAACGGTTCTACTCAAGTGTCCATATTTTAATTGTACTGTATCAGGCCATATACGTCCTACTGCAGGGCATAGGCATCCTTTACAACCAAGAGTACAATCGAGAGGGGTCAAGCCATATAGTCAGGCAGTATTTTATTTAAAAAGCACCAATAAAGGCATTGGTTTATTATAGTGCACAAGCCATCATATACATTGAATCAAATATTTTTCTGCTCCTCTCCGACTCTTGACCACGAAAGCAATGGAAACGTCGGGAAATTAAACAATTAAATCTAATCCAGTGTTTTATGCCCGAATACTGGAACGCCATTCAAATAATAAGTTGCTCTTAACCTTTTTCTTGACAGTGTATCTGTGGAGATACATCGACTTTAAAAAAATCTTGTGCCGTTATTTTTTAGCACAAACTTAATATTTTTATATGAATGTTTAGCTTATTTCTTAGTTTTCAAACGCTCGTTTAGTTTTTTCTATAGACCTCACTAATTAACTGTCAAACTTTACTTTATTTCAAGTTCCGTCATATTGCCACGCAAGAAGGTAAGAATATTCATGAAAATATTTTCGATTTGATATATTTTAGGAATGGGTGCCTAAATTTATAAATTATAAGTATATTTTGCACTAAAGTAATTACTTTGGTTTGTGTATAACTGTCTGATTGATGCTTCATTTGACTTTTTAAAAAGATGTATCTCATCGTGCACACTGCCAAGTAGCTAAGAGATTTGTGTTTATTTGACATGTATCTCATCGTACACACTGCCAAGTTCATGTGCTTATGCATGCTTAGCGTTTTTTCTATTGGTTGTAGGTAAATAGGCTTTCAAGTGCTAGAAAAATACTCACATTGGCGCCAAAACACAATCAATCATCAAATGATGAAGAAAGTTCGGATTCAAGTAGTGAAGTTGAGAATTATAATTTTCAAAAATGTGACAGTACTAAATCTACACCTGGCCCGTCGGTACCTTTTTCTCTTGAAAATCAATGATGAAAACAACTTCACCATGCCCCATATTACTGTTTTCTGCCCTCCAGTATCAATGAAACCAACTAAAGAAAATCTATCCTTGGATTCTTCAGCTCAAGACTCTCTTCATATAGCTGACGTATTTCAGCTGATATGACGGTACATCCATTTCAACGACAATTTGCAAGATACAAATTTTTTAAGAGTTCCTCATGAAACCAGATTTAGTATTGATGAAATGATGGTGCCATACAAAGGCAAAACAAAACCGGTAATCGAAAACTGTACAAAGGGCAAGCTTCGCAAATGGGGGTACAAAATATTGGTTAGAGCGGGATTTTCGGGTTTCATTTATGATTTTGTCATATATGGTGGTGAAGAAATATTCAGATTTCACACATTTTCACCAGAAGAGATGAGTTTGGGCTTCGGAACAAAAGTGTATAATCCTATAACTGTGTAAAACGATACTAGATCCAGCGTGTTCAGCTGTTTACTTTGATAACTTTTTTACCAGCTTGGAGCTTATTCATATGCTGCGATATGATATGCGGATATTCTCTTTAGGCACAATCAGATCGAATCAAATATGTACGTGGCGCAGAACAGAAACTGTTATTAGATGAAGCCCCAAGAAAAAATGCCACGACCCTCGGCCTTTTTCACGAGTGGTATGCAAAAAAAAAACAAAGTGTGTATTGTAATATGGCATGACCACAATGTGGTCACTGTAGCAAGCAGTTATGTCTCGGAAGCGCCTGTTGGAGTTATACAGCGGTACCTACAACAAGGATTTAAAACAGAGAGCTACTGTCCCCTATCCTAATATAATAAAACACTACAACGCGCTTATGGGCGGGGTCGTCCTTCTAGATATGCTGGTGGCCTTATACAGAACGGAAATGAAAAGCCACCGATGGTACTTATCCATATTTTCCAAAAGGTCGAAAGGAAGATGCAAGCTATGCATCAAAAGACAGACTACTGTTGTGTGCATAAATATGGCATGAGGCTGTGTTTATTACCAGATAGGAACTGTCTTTTTAATTTCCACAGTATACATTTCTAAAATTAATCAGATTTTGTTTCATTTTTTTTAATAAATGTTATATTTGTGTAACTTAAATAAATGGTACAGCTTACTGATTATAAACGAGGTTTAATAATAATTATTTTCATATAAATTAATTTATAATCAATTCATAGCTAATTTGGCATTGTATCTGTAGACGTACATTGTTAGCGTAATGTAATTATGAATGTTCTTGGCAATGTATCCTTACAGATACATGCGTTTTTTTTTAACTACCCTCATGAGATTTTTTGTTTTATTTTTCTAGGCATCCTTGGGCCATAAGGGTTAAGTGGTATGAATATTATTTCGATATTTAAAAAAATGCAATCTTGCCAAGAAAAGGGTTAACAGCGCACAGCCCACTTAGCCAGTACATTTAATCGGGATTAACGTAGTTAAGCGCAAGTTATATTTAAGTTGCGTTCCAGTATTTGGGCGTTTGTCTCATAAATATTAAGTATAGTAACATACATGATATTCTCCTGGCGAACATGCTAGACAGACTGTTGGAGAAGCTGCGTCGCTTGGACTCCACGCGACGGAACGGCGAGTCGTCTGGCCTGAGAGTTGGCGATTCTTGATTGCGAGCCTGACCTAAACACAATTAGAAATTAACTATTATGGCAAAGGATACAATTTTTCATCAAATTAAATACATAATAAATAAATAACACCCAACAGTCACATACATAGTTCTGACCCCACACTAAGATCGAGTCTTGTGTCGTGGGTATCAGGAACTACGAGAAACTTTTCGGTCTCAAAAACACCCAGACCCGAAAGAAATATTTGTGGGCCACACAAACATTTCTCTCGGTGCGGGGATCGAACCCGCGGCCTCTCGTTTCACAGGCGGTGTCTAACCGTCAGCGCCACGGAGGCTGTCAATTCACAAAGGATACTTAATTGGAATACGACATAAATTCAAATGTTTTAAATCGATGTCGCGGCATAATTTAAATCCTTTGCCTTGCCATCCTAGCGTGTGCTGGCCTTTGTTTTTTCTTAAGAATGGACGAGGCCTTATTTCAACCACAGAAATATAAACATTAAAAAAAGTTTTTTTTTTCTTTTTTCTTCATGAGTGGAATGTAACACGCTTTAAGGCAAGTAAATCTGATCATAGATCGTCTTATGAAAAAAAATGTGCAAACGATTACGATACAGAACATTTTTGGTGATGTTATCGTCAGGTGACGTACAAAACACGTACGTATAGTGAAATATTCTTACTACGACCCCACTCTACAACAATATCAAAATTTCGACAACTATCTAACACGTTTTTTTAAACGGAATATGTGTTTAAACTATAATTTAAATTATAATTGCACGAATAATTAAACAAACATACTTTCATCTGCGTTCGGGCCTCGTGACTTGGCCAGCGCCATCTCCCTTCGTATGAGGAACACACGCGCCTTGTCCACCAGCTCACTCGTGTTGTCTATGCCTTCTGTCAATTCATCCACTTCCTCTTTTAACGTGCTTAGAATCTGAAAAAGATAATCAAAATAGCCATTAGTCTGATGTTTTTGAAAAAATATATCCAATAGGGAATATGCACCAGACTTCAAAATAAGTCAAAATAATTTTTTTTTTGTAATCTTTATTAATATAGGAATATACCTTAAAGATATTTTTTAATTTATCAACTCTAAATCGGTAAAATAAATACTTAAAAAATGACATTTCAAATTTGCCGCGCATTTTTTCCGAAATGCGATCTATTGCTTGAAAAGGATAGTGACGACAATGGTTGTGTTCTTATGAAGTTTTAGCTTGTTGTTTTACGTTTGTTTATGAGTTACTTTGTGCTTTCTTTATACTATTAAATAAAATGGATTATTTTGTCACGAAATACAGTTCTGTAGCAATTCATCAAAGAAACTTAGTCCAAATACTACGTTGTTCATATTTGACGTCACAGCGAGATCGCGCTAACATGGCGTTTAAATGCTTCGAAACTGATAGCAGTTTTGATTATTTTTTTGTACTTTTTTGATTGATATTTTCAAAGACTTATATTTTTTTTCCGATAGTGTAATAACATACAGAATTGATTAAAAATATAAAAAAATAACATGCATATTCCCTATTGCAGTCGACAAAAGTTTGGTGTTCCGGATATCAGAAACTACCAGAGCTTTCGCGCTCATAATAGCTAGATTTCGAATATTTGTTTATAGATTACAATGATATTTCTCCCGCCAAACAGCAGTGTAAATGCACTATTAGGTGTCGGTTTGAAGGACATTATAGCCAGAGTAAATACTGCACATATTGTGACTTAACCTGTTATGTTTCAGTATGGCGAGCGCAGAGGAACGCATTGCTTTGTAATTTTTGGTTTTGTTTAATTTTGCTACTGTCCATAAGCTCTCGTATCGCATACCATCAGGCAACCGACATGCTCAACTTGCCATTTATTGCAATAAAAAACTAATTGCACATGAATATTTATGTAAGTCCGTGAAGAGTCTCCGCCCAGCATCACGGTGCTCAGTCAGTATTTTAACTAACTAGGCCACGGAGGGTAATTAAAACTATATAAATACTTAAGAAACCCAACTGGATGAAATTACCGGCTCAAATCCTTCTAACTTATCTCATCAACACACCAATGAAACATCGATAACATCACTAAAATTTATCGACAATCGATACTCACTTGAAACAGTGAAGGTACGTTCGGTGGCAATACGAATCCCGTGCATAGTAGTAACGACGTGAGTAGAGGTGTAGGCAGAGACGCTAGCCGTGAAATCACACTCGTCACTCTACAGTTGACTATCACTTCAGACTCCAATAGAGCCGCCGCTTTCTTTAGGAGACTGCTTAGTAATGGACCTGAAATGAAGAAAAACTAAATAATTATTATCGTTAGGAGGAACGTTCACGTTTTTTCGCCATTGAAAGAAATAAAAAGTATACTTTTTTTTAAATTTACAGGCTTATTATCTAAGTAAAAAAATATATATTAGCTATCGAATGTTTTGTCTTTTTCGCTCAATCTGGATTCAAAAGTCATTCGAAAGGGACAAAACATTCGATGGCTAAAATACGTTTTTAAAGCCGTTACGATTCAACGGCTACGTACTATGGCTTAAAATGCTGATTATGTTGAAGAGAATTCTCTTTAGCAGAAATTAAGCGCTCGTAAATAATCTGCAAAGTTAAATAATGCCATGCGTGCAGTACTTTATAATATGAATAGAATATTACCGATTATTGATTCAGCGCTGGCCCTCCAGCTCCTAATAAATGGCACTTCGTACTCCGGTACAATTTCAGGCTTCTCAAAACTCTTCCTGAACAATTCCTCCGCATACCCTTCACCGTCCTCATCGATTTTATACTTAAAGCTCTCGTAGTCACTGCTCTCACCTATCGATAGACAATCATCTTTCCCATCACTAGTCTGGTTGAACATATCGACATCCTTCTCATCGACATTCTGATTGTCGTTTGTTTTTGATTCATCGATATTTTCAGTAAACGATGTTAGGCTGTGTTGTTCCTTTTCTGATGTGTCTGATGTTTTTAAAGTGTCGTATTCGCTAGTACATATGGAGATGAGACTGTCGAGTTCTTTCGTGTTCTGAGTATCGATTTCCTTAGTGTTTGTTGAATTGTTGTTGGTCTCCCGTTTGGGTGTTGTGACTGTGTCGTATTTGGAAGTCCAATTGCTGCAGGCGATGGCGCGCGATACGATCTCGAATCGCGCGTCGCATAAATACGCGTGGTAATTGCCGTATAATGTATCGTTGGGGTTCTGAAATGATTAGATTAATATTACATTATAACTGTTTTAACCCTTTGATGGAGACATGACATCGATACTGAAAATATAAATTAATGTATAAATATCAGAAAATAATACTTATGATTGTCAGAGAATTTAAAGAACGCCAATTAGCATTTGGCCATACCGTAACCCGTCTGAATCGTATTCTGGACTGCAGAAAGGGCAGTGGGACGTATTTTGGCCTTGGAGAATAATATTGGTCCTAGGCAAAATCGATTCCAAATCAACTGCTTGTCTTGCTATTTTATAGGGCTAAACAATTTAACCGGCCAAGCCGGCTAAAAAAGTTAGCTAAGTTTATTAGCTAGCTAACCTATAGGCTTAGCTAATTTAACCGGTTAACTTAATTAGCTCAGCTAATTAGCCAACGGCTAACCGGCAAATATTTTTTTTCAGCTATTCACTGATTCCTTTTCTACAGAAAAGTTAAAAAAATAATATTAAGGCTCTTTTTCTTTGTTTTAAGAAACGATAGTCGCGAAATTTACTTATTTAATATTATTAAATAAGTAAATTTCGCGTTAACTTATTTAATGTTATTATATTTACTTATTTAATTTAAATAATTATGTTTATTAAAATAATTATGTAAGTATAAATAATAGTTTTTGGGAAATAATATAATTAAAAATGATAGAGTAGTCTTTAATAAATACTACAGAAAATTATTAGCATACAATTTTTTTTGATCCATCCATCCATCCATCAGCCAAAGGAAGTCCACTGCTGAACATAGGCCTCCCCCAATGATTTCCACAGAGACCTGTTGGAGGCAGCCTGTGTCCAGCGACGTCCCGCGATCTTTACCAGGTCGTCGGACCATCTTGTTGGTGGACGTCCTACGCTGCGCTTTCCGCTAATTTTTTTTGATACAATATTTAAATTGCGCGCGGTTTTTGATTTTTTAAATGGCGACGTTAATTTGTGAAGTGGTTAGTTTTTTGGCCGTTTTTTGTGCGCTGTGATATTTTTCTACGTAACTGTTTACTACCCGAAAATGCTAATTTATTGATTTTTGTATATCAAAATAGAAATATTACGGAAAACAAATTTAATAATTAATTTAAGAGCCATTTTCATAAATAAAATATTGTTAAGTGTTAATTAATTAAATATACTACTTTCATTAATTCGTTATTTACGTTATTTTTGTCATAAAAAATCATTATTATTATTTTTTGAACCTGCCTGTGAGTAATCAGCGAATAGCTAAAATAAAAAAATAATTAGCTGGTTAGCCGTTGGCTAATTAGCTGAGCTAATTAAGTTAACCGGTTAAATTAGCTAAGCCTATCGGTTAGCTAGCTAGTTAATTTAGCTAACTTTTTTAGCCGGCTTGGCCGGTTAAATTGTACAGCCCTACTATTTTACTTTGTATACCGCTAAAAGACCTTGGCTATATGCCTGAGCATCGTTTATTAATTAACCAAATATTCAATACCACAACTCACCCCGTAATTAAACTTAGCTTCTTGGACTAGATAACTCAACGCTATATCATCATGCACGCCGTTCACTCGTCTATCCTCCTCCCTTTTCAAATCCAGGACCCGTCTCCCACTGTTAGCCAGTTCGTCCACCCACTGCCTGGTCTTCTCCAAGGGTCGGGAGCAGCATCGAGGGGATAGAGACAGGAGGGCCACTGCAGCATCACGATAGGACTCTGGGTCGGCGATTTTATGTCGATGGGACGCTATTAAATGCTGCCCGCTGAGCAGATACTTGTAGACAAGCTCCATCGTCACATCTTCGCAGTTCAGGTCGATGAGGGTTTCCATCAGCGCTAGTGAGACTAGTGACAGCTGAAAAATAAACAAAAGTATATGAAATAATACGTACTTGTAATGAGATTTGTCTACACCTATGTCAGTCTATATATTTACGTTCCATTGATTGGCAAAGGTCTGCTATTAAATTATAAGTAGTTAAACTTTACTATCATGACGAATATCTATGTTGTGCCCACCCCCATTGGAGTTGGGGGCTCGACTCTCGAAGTTGTAGACGAATATGTTTATTTAGTACAAGTGGTCCGGTTAGGCAGGTCCAACTTCGAGAGAGAGGTCAATCGTCGAATTCAACTCGGTTGGGCAGCGTTCGGGAAACTTCGCGACGTCTTTTCGTCCAAAATACCTCAGTGCCTAAAATCGAAAGTATTCGATAGTTGTGTGTTACCAGTGATGCCGTATGCACCGAGACGTGGCCTCTCACTGTGTGCCTCATTAAAAGGCTCAAAGTCACTCAACGAGCAATGGAGCGGGCTATGCTCGGCGTTTCCCTACGAGATCGAATCAGAAATGAGGAGATCCGTAGGAGAATCAAGGTTACCGATATACATTGCCCATAGGATTGGCAAGTTGAAGTGGCAGTGGGCCGGGCACATAGCTCGTAGAACCGATGGCCGTTGGGGCCGAAAGGCTCTTGATTGGAGGCCACGTACAGGCAAGCGAAATGTCGGACGCCCGCCTACAAGGTGGACGGACGATCTGGTTAAAGTTGCAGGAAGTCGCTGGATGCAGGCCGCTTCCAACAGGTCATTGTGGAGATCCTTGGGGGAGGCCTATGTTCAGCAGTGGACTTCCTGTGGCTGATATGATGATGATGATGAAACTTTACTACGTTAGCTAATGAAAATTGTTCATTTCAAACAATGTTCTTTTACGATTTCGTCCTTAAGACGTTATTGATGGCAAACCTATCACCAATTCATATAAGTTTTTCAAAAATAAACCACCAAGTAGATCAGCTGACGTGAGTTTCGAACCCACAACTTCACAGCTCACATCCTACACACAATGCCACCAACGGGAGCAAACTAGTAAACTAGGCATTGCAGCCAATATGACGTATCCGTGTAAAAAAACTAATAATAAATATATACAAATATTTCACCTGCGAGTTCCCCTCTAGCCTCCGCAACATGACGTCGATAACCCTAACTCCGTCATACTCGTACACAAACAGGAAGTGCAGCACAGCCCTGAGCAGTCCCCGTTCCGTCACACACCGCAGCGTCATCTCGAGGTACACCATGGCGGCCGCCTGTTCCGCCGCGCCACTCTGCAACGCCGCCGCTCTCGACTATCCACCAGACAGGCGATGCACACGGGCGCGAGTGACAGTTACAATCGATTATCGATTGTTTTAAATCGATTTGAATTTTTTTTTTGTGAATTGTTAAAATGGTAGGATTTTAAGTTAATTAAAATATGTTGATTTTTCGTGTTTTGATTTTATCGTTAAAGCAATTTTAGATGAAGTTTATCAATTCTTGAATGATAAATTAATATCTAATTGAGCAAAAAAATACAATAAATTAAAAGGAAATTTAAAAAAATTTAAGTCATGGCAAAATAATCCTCAATTAATGACAAAATCCCTTAAAAATCACAAAAACAAAGTCGATAAATCGCACCAAAAGCATCGAATAATCAGTCGATTGAATGAACGCTGTACAAACGAGTTTAGTACACAAAGCCAATCGATGTTAAATGATCTGTCACTGTACCGCTCGTTAGTGATGTCGGTATGGCCCACACCTTGTGCTCAGTCGGCGCCCGTGCTTGCAAAGCCCACTGATGTCATTCTTACATAAATCATAGTATTCAAATGATACCAAAGTGTTGTTGAATATAAATAGATGATATTTTACGGTGATAGAGAAAGATTTTTAAGACACTGAAGCTGCCAGATCTATGGCATTTTAACAAAGCTACATTTTAAGATTAATAGTCTACCATGCTCTTAAGAGAATATGCGCCATTACAAGACTAATTATTCTCAAAAAATTCAGCTTTGTTAAATGACATTAATCTGGGATGTCCATACGGATATAGATAGTAGAAGTTAGGTATAATATTTTTAAAAGTAGTATGGCAGATTGTTTTGTCAACTACACCAATACTCGAATATTTTAAAATTGATTTTAATTGGTATCATTTCAATACATAGTAGTAATTATTTTTACTAACTTTTAACGAGTAAATTGGGAAATATTGATTATCAAAAAGAAAACAACATTTATTTTAGTGGATTATTTTTAAAATAATAATATTTCATATACTTCATTAAATACTAAATGCCCAGGTTTTACTCGATAAAAGTGAATAGATGTAAAGATAATGACAATAAAATTATACTAATAAAACATAACATATACTTATATTACTTATATTTAATAGTTCATACATACTTGATCCAAACGACACACAATATGCTATATAAAATATCATTATTTTATTTGAATTATGTAAATAAATTCATAATTATTTTACATCTGGCTGACAAATTTTTTAGTTTATTAAGAACAAGACTTAAACCAGATATATGACTAAAGTGCCAACAAACAACATTTTTATATTATAGATATTGCAATAATTAAAAATGACTGTTCAATATTTTTTAAATCTCTTATGTGTATTGGTTATTTCTTTGTGTGACGGGATTTTTATTATGTCAACATCTTATGGAATCATTGTTTTATTAAATGGGTTTATATCTTTTAATTTTCTTATATAAACTTATATTCAATGTAAACGAAAACGTAACAAAATATGTACTATTAAATATCACATAAAAATCTTGACGAAACCCATAAATAGCTTACCTGAATGGACTGAAATGAAGTCTATATAATTAGTTGCTCTAAAAATATTCTTTAATACATTAATAACTGTAGTATTAATTAAAAGAAAATGAATATCATAAAAATAAAATAGAAATTAGCAAAACAACAGATTTTTAGACAATTAATTGAAAAGAAATGTTACTACTTTAGTAAAAGAGATTTGTAATAAATTGTAAAATTATGTATATATTAAGACATATTTTTAAATTAAAAGGTATCTGATTTATATATAAAAATACGAAAATACTCAATGCCCAAAACATCCAATAACCCAGTATGAAAACCAACATTGCTTTTTACCAATGACAATTTATTCATTTGTTATCAATAAAATAACAAAAAACAATAATTATATGAATTAACCATTATATGCAAATGTATTATTTTTTCACACTAAAATATTTTCCTTACATAAATAAATATTTCACTGGTAAAAAGCAATAATACAGTACAACATAATCACTCATCCCACAAGCGTTCACACTGAACCAGTATATTTTACCTGTAACAACGCTGGACCTAGCACGGGCACTAGGAACCCTTGATACAGCAAGTCAAGGAGATGCTTCTTGATGGACGGATGAGCCACCTTATGGAAAAAAAATTGGTTAGTTATTAAATAAATAAGACTTTATTGGTAATTATATGAAGATATTATTGGCTAAACTAC
The DNA here is from genome assembly GCA_009982885.2 of Hyles vespertilio. Taxonomy (NCBI): domain Eukaryota; kingdom Metazoa; phylum Arthropoda; class Insecta; order Lepidoptera; family Sphingidae; genus Hyles; species Hyles vespertilio. Next base: position 5,053,025 of record CM042810.1, read on the forward strand.
ACTAAGGGCAATCAATTAATTAAGGGCTAAAGATATGTCATTATTTTACATCAGATATTTTTTAGATAAGTATTTAATCAAAACTTATTTAATTAGCTATATTTTAGCTATCGCCAACCCGCACTAGTCCAGCGTGGTTGACTACATGGCCTAAACATTCTCAATAGTATTATCGATTGTCGAGGAGGCTTGTGCCCTCTAGTGGGACGTGTATGGGCTGATACAGTACAGTACAGTAATTTACATACTATAAAAAAAAATACATATTAACAAACAAATTTTCTGTTAGATCCTTTTCGGTAGGAATGTATCGCCTTTTTAATAAGCTTTTATTACCTTCAGAAGTATGTATGTTAGTATGAAACGGAATCTATGAACACGATTTTGACCTCCTTCCAAACGTTAATTGTAATGGACACAAAAAGTATCTAAATATAATAAAGTACATTAAATATTACCTGTGCGACGGCATTGCAGAACTCTAGTGAATCTATGAAGAGCGTCAGTTTGTGTACTTGGTTGACGTCATCTGGTGTTAGTCGGTAGATCTTGTCGTTAAGCGTTCGCGGTAGGAGAGAGTACAGACCGCTTAGACCTACAAATACAATTTTATAACAACTTCTTTATGAAGAAATATTTTTGGGCAAGAAATAAGCCGATTAAGAAATTAGAACTAGTTACAAATGTTAATATATTATATGAAATTCGATATTTTCATTTCTAAACATGCAATTTATCACTAGGTCTCAGACTCAGACTTGGTCATTAACATAAACCAACAAACAAATAATGGTTCTGTTTCTCAAGTCTATAAATAAAAGAAAGGATTTCTAGATATTAAAAAATGATTTATCTGGGTATTGTTACCTTTATAACTTAACATATTATCTACAAGCCAATAATAAAGTTACAATCCTACCTAACAAACCTACCTAATATATATCTCTACTTTTATTATAAATGCGATGCATGTTCCGTTTTCACGGTAAAACGATTGATCTGAACTGATTTTGATAAATTTTAACATAGAGATATATTGGACCATGGACACTAACATAGGCTGCTTACTCACGAAAATGTAGTATTCTCGTATAAATGAGGAATTCAAATATACATATTTGCCACTCTTTCAAATTCGAATGGATGATGGGGTAGAAGAGAACGGGGTAGCATGCATTTCGCCATGTGACAGAAAGGGACGAAAAAAGCAATAGAGTCGACGACAGTCACATTTAGTTTAAATATAAAACAGTATGCAAATTAATATTTAGTTAATGCGGACAGGACTCAAAAACTACCATAGTTCGTTATAATCAAGTAATATACCAACCAGTAGCGAGTACAGGACAGGTGTTTCCCGCCAGCATGTAGTCTGCGAGCTGTTTGCAGCGCGCCGACATGTTGGCGCACAGCAGCAGCGCGTCGCGCGCCGCTGAACCCGTGCCGCCCTCGCGGTGCACGGACGTCAGTAGCAGCCGGACTATTATGAACCTGACATGGCGAATAATCGACACTGCAGTTGTTTTGCTGTGTTCGTAATCGAAAATGTTTCATTCACTTTGTAAATGGATGGACTATGGATGCTACAAATGTAGGAATAATTCCGTTTTAGGTCAAATTAAACAAAGATAGGTTCATATAGTCAGAACAGAACTGAAATCAAGTACAAGTCATATAGTCCATCACACTGGCCTAATGCGTGTTATTAAAAGTCCTAATATGAATTATAATCATATTATTGTCACTTAAGCGAAATGTCGGACGCCATTTCGCGTGGTGGCAAGTTGCAGGAAATCGCTGGATGCAGGCCGACAACAACAAGTCAATGTGGAGATCCTTGGGGGAGGCCTATGTTCAGCAGTGGACTTCCTGTCGCTGAGATGATGATGATGATGAAGATAATGGCTCCTCTAATATAAAGAAGCACACAACAAGACACGCGCATACGTCACACTAACACGCATGTCAAGCGACACCTTCACTCACCCATAACCAGCAATATCCACTTACACATTGCGATGTCATAACTATCCCAACAGATCGAAACATTTGCAAAATAGTGATTCCGTTTTTAAATTTAAGTCGATTTTAAAATACTCTCTACTCTCTATATTATGTGTGTCTGTGCGATTTTGGGCATTATTTTAGCGTATCTATTTTATCTAATAATATTTAACTGATAATTCTGCAGCATACATTAAAGGCAAGTAGAAGAAAACACAATAGTCCTTAGATTTCCCTAACACATCGAAAGGCATAATTATGTTAAATGGGGCATTGCCCTATTGGTACAGTCGTGAACAATTACTCACTCTGCTTGTGAACCGTTTTGTGTGTGAGTAGTGAGGAAGAACAGGTCCAGGAATTTCATATTCTGCATCAGCGCCACGCATATTTGATTCAGCACTTTTACTAGTTGACCTGGAAAAAAACATCACTCATATTAAATATATTTTTAAATATTAACATTGGTATTGCAGATATTTTTATGGCTTTATCTCTTCGTTGTTTTAATGAGCTTCCATATTGCACTTTTTAATATGTAACATTAAAAACTGTAATAAATAAAGGATTGCACCCATGTATAAAATTAAAACCCTCAACTGCCTGGGTGTCGTAGCTGCTTTACGGTACAATCATATAGTTAAGGTCTCGGGTTCGAATCCCGGGTCCGGTAAAGTGATATTGGACTTTTCTATTCACTATCAGCCGGGAGTCAGGAATTTGTGCCCGATATGGCGATTGGAGTTGGGGGCTCGACTCTCGAAGTTGTAGACGAATATGTCTATTTAGGACAAGTGGTCCGGTTAGGCAGGTCCAACTTCGAGAGAGAGGTCAATCGTCGAATCCTAGTTGGCAGCGTTCAGGAAACTTCGCGAAGTCTTCTCCTCCAAAATACCTCAGTGCCTACAATCGAAAGTCTTCGATAGTTGTGTGTTACCAGTGATGACATACGGCACCGAGACGTGGCCTCTCACTGTGGACCTCATTAAAAGTCTCAAAGTCACTCAACGAGCCATGGAGCGGGCTATGCTCGGTGTTTCCCTACGAGATCGAATCGGAAATGAGGAGATCCGTAGGAGAACCAAGGTTACCGACATAGCCCATAGGATTGGCAAGTTGAAGTGGCAGTGGGCCGGGCACATAGCTCGTAGAACCGATGGCCGTTGGGGCCGACAGGTTCTTGAGTGGAGGCCACGTACAGGCAAGCGAAATGTCGGACGCCCGCCTACAAGGTGGACGGACGATCTGGCTAAGGTTACAGGAAGTTGCTGGATGCAGGCCGCTTCCAACAGGTCATTGTGGAGATTCTTGGGGAAGGCCTATGTTCAGCAGTGGACTTCCTATGGCTGATATGATGATGATGATGATGATGGCGATAAGCTCGTCCCCTATCACATCCTGGGACGGAACATACCAAGGCGAAATGTGGTGTCCTGGTTGCACCTCTATCTATCCCTTCTGGGAAAAAGGCGTGAGTTTATGGATGTAAAACACTCAACTAAAAAAAAATCACAAAGAGAATTCACATTCAACGACATTCTATACACACACACATTTATTCCAATCATTTACTAATTAGCACAATTAAGGTCATGCATTGTGGTAGCCTCCTTTGAGATTTAATTGACATCCACATTCCTAGCACACGCGAGTTTAGTACCTACAACTTTTTATGACGCAGACAATACATACTATAAACACACGCCTTTTTCCCAGAAATGGTAGGCAGAGGTGCAACCAGGACACCCACGTTTCGACTTTCGCCATATATTTTCAGTCCCACGATGTGATAGGGGGCGAGCCTATGACCATTTCGGGCACTAATACCTGACTCTGGAGCGATAATGAATAGAAAAATCCAATATCACTGCCCGATCCAGGATTGTAACTCGAGATCTCAGCTTTCCAATCATACCGTATTACAACTACGCCACCAAGGCAGTAGATAATATCATAATATACAATACAGCACTTACTTTCAAGATTAGGCGGTGGAAGCTCATTTCGAAAACTGCTCAGTAACTTCAACAGCGGCCTTAGAAACGGTTCCGCTGCTATTACCTGCAACACAATATTTTAAAGAATCTATTAACATATGCCAAACAAATATACTATGCTTTGCTTACTGCGTAACCCTCAATAGATTCAATAGATTATATTGAAATAACATATTTTTTAGGGATTTTATCGCGAATACTAAACCAGGCGAGAAACAAATTGTTAAAAACTACTATAACTATATGAAATCCACGATAAAATCCGAAAACAAATAGTTTTATTTCAATGTGTAACATTCGTGTAAATCTGAGAAAACATTTTAATTTGAATAAGGTACACTTATTTTTACAATAGCTCTGGAATCATATGGTCTACCATAACTCAGGCTATAAAGAAATAAAATAAAAGCCACAAGCTATTGATTATTATTGATGGAAGTACGGTCGTTGAGTCAGTAGATTAATATCAATTTCATGGTAATTATTATTTTTTTAAATGGAATCATACCTGTGTACTGTAATGGCTGACGAGATTCCCGAACAACTTGAGCTGTTCCAAACGGACGGCGTTTTCGTATCTGAAACAATATTTATTTATTTTTATTTATTTAGGAAACAACAGATGCAATATAACATAGAATTAACAACAACCAGAAATACATAATCCACAACAGTTTCAACAGATAACAATAAAATAAAAGAAAGAGCTGGTGTGTACATATGTATACAATGATACACACCCAGACCCAGGTTACTTGAGATAGGAGTTGAAACTTTAATTGATACTTGAAGTGCTTGTTTACTTGCAAATTGGGAGTATCAAGTCTTCTGATTCCAACTATACAAGGCTTAGCATAGGAGCTTAGGACAGGATTGGGTACATTGCTTTCACTGCCAGGTGTTATAAAATTTGAACGCTATATTCGATGCACATCTTAAGGTGATTTTCTACAAAACATGAATCCTGATTGTACAAAGTTGCAGCAAAAGAAGTATTTAATTCGGAACATTCTCAATAAAAATATTGTTTTCTTGTTGAGATATCACTTCAATGTCTCTTTTACTTCCAGTAACTACAATTTTGCAAACCCTCTCAGTATAGTTATTGCAGAAAATAGAATGAAAGTATACCCACGCAAATCTAATAGTGTAACAAGATGCATAACACTAGAAGCCGGTCATTTAATACCGCACGCCTATGATACACTACCAGTCGTATCGAATTTTGATCGTACAGCCTTGCACTCACTATTTTATGCTCTATTGAAGCTACATTTTACAATGCCATGTTAAATAAATATGCTAGGACCTAACTAGTTGATCTTTTAAATAAATTTGATTACCTAATGTCAACACAATTTCAATTTAAAAATATAAATTCATTCAAGTATATCGCAAATGGAACCTCAATGCGAACGTGTTAAAAAATATTTACTATTCGCAAGAAAATAATTTAATGAAAACATAGTTAGTGCAGATTGTAGATTATATGTCAGATCTTAATTTCACAATTTTAAAATTTAATTTTAAATTCAGTAACGTTAGTTGATCCGCTCAAGAGCTTCAGTGAGATTAACCATGTATCTTTGATCCATGAAGTAGTGTTATGAAGCTCTAGAAATGTCTGATAATCAGCGCTATTCGGACTTTTTGTATCACGGCTGTATCAGCCCATATACGTCCCAATGCAGGGTACGGGCCACCTATACAATCGACAGTACGATTGAGAGTGGTTAAAACACATGGTTCACATTTGTAGCATGACTATTTGTATTGTAATTAATATTAAGTAATAAACTATTTTTGAAAATTATTTTATCTAAACAGATGATCAAATGTCAGAGTTGAAACCTCAAGGCAGAACAGTTTCCACACTAACTTATTTCATTCGAATAATCCACAACGGGCTCAAAACAACGGTAATAACTATATTATTCTTACAATCATGCTCGTCGAACTTTGACCACAGAATGACAAAATTGGAGGTGTAAAAACCGAAGTACTGTGAAGTCATGCTTTTATTATAGTCCAAATAAGCAACATCCTTCAAGCCAACACATCCTAAATAAAGTATGTATTACAACACCATTCATAAGTCCACATTTGGATTTGATGCAATACAACTTTGATCTCCACTGGCTTGAGAAATCGTCATTACAATACGTCATTACCGCCCAAATACTGGAATGCAAATTAAATATAAATGGCGCTTAACTACGCTAATCCCGATTAAATGTACTGGCTGAGTGGGCCGTGCGCTGTTAACAGCAACTTATTATTTGAATGGCGTTCCAGTATTTGGGCGTACATGTTCTAATGTCTCCTCTACACGTCAACAAATGCATTTGCAGACGTCGTCTTCGGATGGGTGTTGCAATCGTGAAGTGGAACGCACAGTTTGTCATTTAATAGATTTAAATAATTAGGCCGTTTGTCCACCACCGCCGTCATCGGACCGTCACCGAGACCGTGATGACGGCGCCGATTTAGCGGTACATACATTTACTATGGCCATGTGTCCACCGCACGCCCGTTACCCAAGAACCGTCATCCCGGCCGCCGATGTTTCGAGTAGTTCGTCGTGACCGCTAGAACTCGGCACGGTTTTATGACGGGATGATGTGCCGGCAATACAAAACACGTTTGTTCTTGCCCACACAGTACCGTCGCACCGTGCCGTTCGCCCGGTTTTTGTTATGTCTATCATAAAATTTTTAAATAAAAGGGCTAAGAAACTCAAATACTATATTTATACATTAAATGGAGTAACAGAGTCCAAAATTATTTGCATCGCCTACGTCTTCAATCGTACAAAAGCAGAAGAAGCAATTATTGTCGCCGGTTAAAACTAGAAATCCTCCTAGTTGGTTTTATTTCTACTAAAAAGGAAAACGCAACTACCACGTACGATAAAGCTCTAGGACTGAGCCACCGATATATGGGGGCGGTGGACACACGATCGCCGTCACGTCTTCTTAAACTCGGCCCGAAATAATCTCGTTCTCGGTGACGGTCCGGTGACGGCGGCGGTGGACAAACGGCCTTATTATTATTTTATTTAAACCGTGTTCCACTTGACGATTGCAACACCCATCCGAAGACGACGTCTGCAGATACATCTGTTGACGTATAGAGAAGGCATAACATCAATGAAAGGATTATATGTCATTAAGTAACTCATGAATGATGATACACTGTCGTAATCGCACGTCATCGCGTATTTTATTACTAGTTAATACCGTTATTGCATCCAAGTGTTTTCCATTAGCATTGGTTAGCGTCTGACGTATTTATAAATTGAATTTCGATGGCCTTAATAAATTGCTGAATCGAGAACTGCAGATGTTTGTGATGTCTATATTGTTTCGATTAGTCTAATTTTAAACATTCGATTTTCTACTAAATGCCACTACAAGTAAAATAAAGTATAAATAATACGGTCCTATTGCATTCAATAGATTTTTTTTTTTATTGCATTGAATGGCGAGACGAGCAAACCGTTCGCCTGATGGTAAGCGATACGACCGCTCATAAACAGTAGCAACATTCCACTGCGCTCGCCATCCTGAGACAGAAGATGTTAAGTCTTAATATGTCCAGTAGTTGCTCTGGCTACAATGTCCTTCAATCCGAAACACAACAGTGCATTTAAGCAGTGTTGTTTCACGGGAGAAATAGACATTGCGGTGGTACCTACCCAGATGGCATCTCACATATGAGAGACCTACCACCAGTAAATTTGACAAGTTTCCAATAATTATCCTAAATTTTCAACGTAATTGGGTAGCTAAAATACACCTTGATTTACCACTACCTTAATATAGCAAAACAATAAATACTATGTATGATTTGAGAGTTATATTTATTCTGGATCATTGTGTATCATAGCATGATTGTAATAGAACGTGGAATATTACTCATTTGCCATGTAAACATATTGATATGATGCTAGATAATTTCATAACTAGACGAGATTCACAATCAGAAAATGATCGATTTCGAAATAATTCGAATATCAATGAACATTATCACGATTCTATTACGTTTGTTACATAAGAAGTGCACGATAAAATAGGCATTAAAATAACAATACAATACAACAATATAATACGACCAGGCATTATTAAAACAAACAATGACTTAAAAGGTATCGATGATTTGTACACGTGCCTTTTTAGGGCAAGTTACCAAACAATCGTTTTATTTATGTTCGCGGCATTATTTTGTCTTTACCGGTAACAAAGAGAGAAATAAACAATGTGCTTTTTTTCTTAAGACCCGCCGCTAATTAATTAATTTAATTATATTATAGCAGTGCGCAGATCGTACAATTGATCATTTTGTGATGTGTCCGATTGTTCGATATTGTGATAGTTGATATAACCATTTAAAAGTAACATATCGTTCAAAACACCAACATTTAACCATACAGTGATCGACATTTGGTTATAACATGAATGTTGGCGGCATAGCATTCCGTATAACAAAACTAAACAAAACATAGTAGGTTAAGTTAAGACTAAGGTCCTAGCACCAGTCATCCACAAAATACCAAGTCTATTTTCGTCTCCAAATATGATACGTGACAAGCCAATTGCCATGCCCGGTCTAATTGAACTCCTGGTTCAAGACCTTTATCAAACTCCAAATTAGATTTCACAGAAATTATACTAACTGCAAAAGGGTTTTCTGAAAATGCTTGATAGGAAGCCTACATCACATTCAGCAGATTTGCCCTATTCAAACAATCAGTCCTTTGTCCTTCTATTAAATTATCATAGTAGTGACGACGCAAATACTACGCGTATGTGCGCGTACGACGGCCTTGCGTATCCTTACTCCTTCCTCGGTGCCTCTAATTCATACGGCGAGGTCCGTTATGAATGCTATGATTGCATTCCACTACGCTCGCCATCCTGAGACGTAAGATTTTAGGTCTATATGTTTAGTAGTTCCTCTGGCTACATTGCACTACATACCGAAACACAACGGTGTATTTACACTGCTTATTGGCTATTTGTTGAAAGAATAATGGAGCTTATTGTTATGCGAACTTGACTTAATAGATATTTTTTCTTCGGATTGCACAAACTTATGAATCGTCCGATGGGAAATGAGAAAGTTGTTTATTTAGCCATCGATAATCGAACCACATTACCTCACCGAGAATATAAATAAGCAGGGCTGATATTTCATAACTTAAAATGATTTACTGATTCAAGTTTATCTCAAAACTTAGTGTCAGATGTGGTAGCAAAGCAGAAATTGCAAATTGTATCGTTTATACAGCATTTATTATCAAAAACATAAACGGAATTTATGCTGATGTGGCCCAAGAAACGTTTAGTCGAATACAAACAAAATCTAATAAAAATAAATCGAAGGGTCCAACTCTAAGGCCCGTATTCACAAACAATACTTTACTCGGTGTTGAAGTAACCCTATGCTAAGTAAGACATTTCTCATAGTTATCGTTCCGCTCAGCCTTTTTATTCATAAACAATACTTGAGTCACCCTTTTACTATGGGAACGCACAGTGTCTAATGCGGATCAGTGATTGGTCAATTACTGTTGCTAATTTCTCTCTGGTGTTTGACAATTGGTGTCCGCGCATGTCCCGCGAATTACTCGTGAGTGACGTCTTTGACAACTTCAAATATTTACGTTCCAAATATTTAATAAAATTTATTTCCCACATTTTTGAGCGGTAAATTGTGGGTGTTAACATACATAGGCCTCCCCCCTCCCCAATGATTTCAACAGTGACCTGTTGGAGGCAGCCTGCATCCAAATACGTAGATGATTACTAACCTAAAAACTCCCGTATCTGTATCAGCCCATATACGTCCCCACTGCAGAGCACGGCCTCCTCTACTATCGAGAGATTGATTGAGAGTGGTTAGGCCATATAGTCCCCCACGCTGGCCTAATGCGGGTTGGCGGACTAACGTACCATAAACATTTTTATACATCGGTATGGTATACAGGTTTCGTAACGATGTCTTCGTTCAGCGTTTTAGTGCGTAGTGATTGACTATCAAAGAATCAATACACACATGACTCCAAATAGTCAGAGGTGTGCACTGGGATTCGAACCCGTGACCACCGTGAAAATGTTGGCAGTCGCATCTAGTCCGTTTACCAACAGAAAACTCCCAGATGGATAAAATCTTAAGGCCACAAGTAATGGGTAAATAGGCGGTATTGAAAGGTCTCTTTCAGACTAGTGGCAAAAGTGCATGAAGAACAATATCCCTAGTAAATCGATAGCGTCTCCTAATTGTTTGTCATTGTAAAAATCAAAAGGATTTTGTAAATCTCGAATAATATTTCTTGCACTTATCGTCCTGCGTTCGGTGTCCTTACCGTACGCAGGACGATAAGTATCATCAATATAATTGTCGAACTTCTCCTCGATGCTGTAATCCATTCTATTGAAAATGGAAAAAACTTAATACAAAATCTTAGTGCAAAATACATAAAATGAAATGGCATATATACATTCACAGCTGTCACTTTTAAGTTTTCAATCGACACTATGCGTTGCGTAAAATAGCTGTTGAGTTTCTTTACCTGAGGGCCTCCTTAAGTGAACGCATAGTGACACTCATCACTCAAGTATTGTTTATGAATCAAAATTGACAATTCTGTGCGTTTGGCTACACTATGCGTCCTCATAGTATTGTTTGTGAATACGGGTGTAAGTCGAAAAGTTATTAATAAAACGAAAACAATTAAAGCGAACAAAACTGTACTCCAACAAAACCTTATCAGCAAACGTTTACCAACAAATACAGATAAAATAAGACCATTTGATAAGGTCCTCTTCAATAAATATTAATTCAGTACCGGAGTATAAAAATTCATAACCGCTTCGCTGTAAATGACTTTATCAATTCTTTTGTCATTTATTAAAATGGTGACACGATATCATTATAATGAGTGCATACTGAATAAAACTATTGTATCGATTTCATTATCTTTCACTTATTAAATTTGTATTCGTAATTTATTAAACTTTGAGGGCTCTGCTTAGCTTTATTTGGTTGATAGAATAGTATATTATTTGATTGTATATGTATTTAGGTTTGATTTTAGTGCATTGCTAAACAGACCAGACGCGCTTGTCAACAATCCCAGGGCACACCTATGACTTTTCGGTGTCATGTGTGTATTGATAGTCAATCACCACTACGACGGTGAAGGAAAACATCGAGACGAAACCTTTATACCATAGCGATTTGTATTTTCTATGGTATGGAAATCCATCATCCCGCACTAGGTCAGCGTGGTGGACTATATGGCCTAACTACTCTCAATTCGTGCTCTCGATTATAGAGAAGGCTTGCTCTACAGTAGAACGTATATGGGCTGGTACAGATAGATGTAGTAAAGAAAGACAGTTTTTAAATTAGTCTAGTTTACGTCTGAAACACAAGCCAAAGATCTGGTGTAATATCGTACATTAGGTAAGAAAGCAGACCCTGGCACCGTACGGAATATGGAAAAATAGACGAGCCAGCGATTCCTTCCAAAACTTTTTAAAATATTTAGTTCTGGCGCCAAAATGATTAACAAAGATAAAATGCTTTAAGTATAGTTTTTTGTAATATCACTGCCGAATGACAACTGCTGACTTTATTATTGTGGTCTACTCAAACCCGGATGCACAATAACTTATCCTATCGCGAAACACTTGGTCTTATTCTTTATATTCCATGGTAGTCACTAGCCATACAAGCGGATGCGAATATCCTGCCCCGACATATTCAAATTGAACTAACAAAAAACATGACACTTTAGGAACCGGTATTCCCTGTTCGTGACAACTTGGTGTAAAGCCTTTTTTAAATTTTACTGACGGTTATTTTAATATGCCTGTAATGGCATTCCTCTGATGAGTCCCTAAGGCTAATGGTAGATGGGAATCCATATATTACCAATTTAAAAAAATCTTATAATTGAAAATCGGGACATTACCCTGGATTGAAAGACGTCTGGATAAAAGGTTTTCTTTGTTAAAGAATAATAAAATAAACATCCAACAGTCATATTGTAATAAACCAATGCATGGGTATTAACAAATTTGAAACTTTTTGGATTTAAAACACAATTCACAATCACAAGCATTCGCATGTGTATTATTTGTGCGTCACAATATCTTTTCTTTTGATGCCGAGAACGAATTCCCGACCTCTCGTTTCTCTACCCGCTTCTAAATTTTACCACGCAGGTTATATTTACACAGTATTATTAGTTCCCTTACATTGTCAATTATCGTAATTACATGGTCGATTAAACCACCATTAACAAGCTAGTTATTGCCATTAAAAACCATTAGTTTTAAATAACTTTTCAAATGTATGGAAGATTCTCTTAATATACCAGGAAAAGAAGGGGAAAGATGACATCTAAATATAGAATGAATACAAATCCCTGACTATTTTGATCGCTTAGGAGACCAGCGAATTCTTTGGAATTATATCGAGATTTTTTCACATGTTATAAATAACACCACGCCTATACCCCGAGTTGGTAAAAAAGATGTAAATTATGACATCCACAGTTTACCAAAACGCTATGATTGCATAAATTTAGTTCCGGACAAGTCATAAATACAACTCTACTCTTAAATTAACTATATTTTTATATATTTTATACCCGCTATAAACTTATCGTACTCACATTTATTTAACTGTGAAGAGAATCGGACATTGACAGTGAGTGGTAACGTCGGTAACCAATTAAGGCCCTCTTCAAACAATAACAAGTGGAAGTGGTCAATTCAAAGAAACCCATAATACACTATCAATCAAGCTCTCCTAGAAAAAAATGACAACTCATACTCGCGAGAGCAAAGACGACGCAACGAGTATATTTTTTTGACCAGGCTCCTCTGTTATCAACAGCAGTTACAATTAAATAACGATCAATTTATGTATCGCGAATTAATGACTAACTTTTCTTTCCTATATCATATAAAAAAGTAATAATATAATATAATATAAGCCTTTATTCAGATAAGTTTAAAATATACATGTAGATTTACAATTTTTTTTTTTTTTTTTTTTTTTTTTTTAACATCGATAACTTAATCTGTCTGCCCTAGTTTGGCAAAGGCCTCCTCCATTTCTTTCCATTCATTCCTGTTCAGCGCTTTTCGAGTCCACGTTTTTCCTGCTAATGCTTTTATGTCGTCTTCCCATCTTCGTAACGGTCTTCCTTGTTTTCGTTTTTTGTTTCTGGGGTACCAGAATACAATACTCTTGTTCCATTTTTCTATGCCTCTGATAATATGCCCCGTCCATTTCCATTTTAATGTTCGGATTTTGCTTATTACATCGTAAATTTTTGTGCGTTTTCGGATTACTTTGTTTTGTATTCTGTCTGTTTTCCTTATGTTGAGCATACTTCTCTCCATAGCCGTCTGGCAAGTTTTTAGTCTTTTGGTTTGTGCTTTTGTAAGGGCCCAAGTCTGACAGCCGTATATGAGGACTGGTAGTACGCAGGTATTATATAGCTTCGACTTCGTAGATATATTAATTTCTGTGTTTTTCATGATCTCCTTTAGACTCCAGTAACTTTTCCATGCATTTGCTATCCTTATGTCCATTTCTTTTGACATTATGTCCTTAAATGAGATCAGTTGCCCCAAATACATATACTCTTTCACATATTCGATTGGTTCGTCATTTATAACAATCGGCTCTTCTATCGCGTTTGTCATGGCTTTAGTTTTAGAGGCATTCATTGTTAGTCCTACAGCACGACTTTCTCTTTCTAGGTCAACAAGCATATTTTGGAGGTGATTCTTTGATTTGGCAAACAGTACAATGTCGTCTGCGAATCGTAAATGGGTTAAGTTTTGGCCATTTATGTTTAAACCATATATGTCCCACTCTAATTTCCGGAAAATATCTTCCAGAACTGCCGTAAACAATTTAGGTGACAAAGGGTCGCCTTGACGAACTCCTCGGTTAATTTTTATTTCTTTGCCTTCTTTTTCTAATTTAATCTTAGCCGTAGTATGGAGGTAGATGTTTTTGATAATTCTAATGTATTTCTGTTCAATCCCCTGATTTTTTAGGCTTTGCCAGATTTTTTCATGTTCGATTGAATCAAAGGCCTTTCGGTAATCAATAAAGCAGCAAAAGAAAGGTGTATTATATTCTTTATACTTCTCGAAGACCTGTCGAACGGCGTGAATATGGTCCAGAGTTGAATAACCGCTCCTAAAACCAGCTTGCTCTCGTGGTTGGTTTTCGTCTAGTGTTTTGGTGATTCGGTTAAGAATGACTTTTGCAAAGATTTTATAAACATTGGACATTAAGCTTATAGGTCTGTAATTGTCTACTAAACTCTTGTCCCCCTTTTTGTGGAGCAGTATAATTGTTGATGTTGTCCATTGTGTTGGTACTGTTTCACTATTTACTATGTCGTTAAAAATGCGTGTAAGTATTGGAGCTATGTAATCTTTGCAGTTGATGAGTAATTCGTTTGAAATTCCGTCGGGTCCAGTGGCTTTGTCTCTCTTTTGCGTTAATATTGCGTTTCTCACCTCTTGTATTAATATTGAAGGTACATTATCATGGTGGCTTAAATCAGTTTCCTCAAAGTAGTTTGTTCTTGAATACATATCTTCGTAAAACTTCGTAGCAGTTGACAGTATATCTGGTCTTCTCGTTCTTGATTTATTGAATTTATCTTTTATGCTAGGGATCCAAATTTTTTTATCTGCAAGGCACTTGAGGGCTTTTTTGATACCGCCTGTTTTGGCTATATGTTTTTCAAAGATGCTGCGCCTATAATGTTGTCGGTCTTTTCTAATCTGAGTTTTGATCTCTTTACTAAGTTTCCCTATTTCTTGTCTTACGTGTTTTGTTTTGTTTGTAGTCGATATTAGTTTAGCTCTTTTTTCAAGAAGTTCTTCTGCTCTTTTTGACATGTTTTTTTGATTTTTTTGTTCTTTGTAATTTCCATCGTCTAATTTTATAGTTAGTATTCTGTGTAGTATATTATATTTCTCTTGAATATTTGACAGCTGAGAGAACAACACTTCTGCGGATTTAATTTTGTCTCTAACAATTATTGGGGATATTAGTTTATTTCTCACTGTTGTGTTCGCTTTGAAGGGCCGTCTAGTAGCTGATGTTATTGATGTATTTAAACATGCTCTGAGCATTCTATGGTTGCTGTTGTAGTTAATATTGCTGATGGTGCCACAATCTTTAAATACTTTACTTCTATTCGTCAGTATGAAGTCTATTTCATTTTTGTACGTGCCATCGGGGGATATCCATGTCCATCTTTTCGAAGCTCTTTTTTTGTACAAGCTGTTTAGTATTTTCAAATTGTTTTCGAAAGCCATTTCTAACAGTTTCTGTCCATTCCGTGATCTTTTGCCTTTACTGTGTGGGCCTAGAATGATATCCTCTCCAGCTCTTGCCTTCCCAACCTGTGCGTTAAAGTCTCCCATTACGATGCAGTTTTTGTGTGTATGTTCTTTTATAGCAGTGTTTAAGGACGTGTAAAAAGTTTCCACATCTAAGACACTGGATTGTTCGGTTGGGGAGTAAATTTGAACAATTGACCACTTTTCATTCTGTGATGGAATACTAATATTCAATATTGCGATCCTTTCTGATATACCGACTATTTCCTCAATGGAGTTCTTCAGATCTTTTTTAATTAAAAAACCCACCCCATGTCTCCCCGGAGTTTCCCCCTTGTAGTATAGTATAAATTGTCCATAGTCTACAATGGCTTCACCATTTCTTCTGACCTCGCTCAAGCCAATGATGTCCCACTTAATTGGTTTAAGAGCGTGAACCAGTTCTTGTAGATTCTCTTCCAATCTTAATGTCAAAGTGTTATAAGTTGCTATATAGAAGTTTTTGTTATATGTTTTCCTGTATCTGTTTTTGTTTAGCGCAGGTGTGGAGATATCGTTTGGAGGGTAGTGGTCGCTGTTCCCCGCGGTGACCGGCCGTCTTGGGGTGGATAAACTTGTTTCTGTAGATGATATTTTTTTGTTGGGTTGTCTTGATTCCCGGTTATCGATGTCTAGTGATCGTTTTTTGACGTTGTTGGTAGATTCAATGATGTAGATCTGCCTCTTTCGATGTAGTTCAGCATGTTTGGCTTATTAATTTTCTTTCGGGCAGACGCGGTTTGTTGGTTTGGTGATTTATTTGGTGAATCAATACATTCTCTTTTCCTCTTATCCCTTTTATCTTCCTGGGAGTCTTTTGTGACTATTTTATCTTTTATAAAGTAGCATATTTTGCCTTTCGCTTTTTCTTCTTTAAGTTTCGGCAGTAGTTGTTTTCTTTTTTCCAAAACTTCCTTACTGTAGTCTTCTTTGATGTAGATATCAGAAGTGATTTTCTTCTTATTTCTATAAATTTCATCTCTTTTCCAAGTAGTATAAAAAAGTAAGCTGCAAAAAAGGGACCAAAAGGATCTTAAATTCATTCATAGGGCTGATGGAACTAATTTTATAAGTAGGTCTGCCGCAATGTATATTTCTCCCGCCGAACAGCAGTGTAAATGCACCTCTGTATTCTGATTTGAAACATATTGTAGCCAGAACAACTATTGGGCATATTGAGACTTAACATGTCTCATGTATGTCTCATGAAGCCGAGCACAATGAATGCCGTACATTGCTTTGTAATTCACGGTATTTTTGTTTTTATTACCATGAGCGGTCGTATCGTTTACGTTTATCGTAATCTATCGTATCGTAATTTATCGTTTACCGTAGGCGAACAGCAAGCTCGACTCGCCATTCATTGCAATAAAAAAATTGGCCAACAATACCAAAAGCGGCATTCATTATGCAAATATTTTAATTAAGGAACAACAAACGGCTCTTATCATATCATTCGCAAGGAGCGTGAGTAATGTCAGTACTCAGGTCACATCGCAGTCTAACTCTTATCGCGTATGTAAATGCAGTTTATTTGGCTACGATTAATAGGTCATTGTCGTGGTCTTACAAGGACGACGGGTCGTGAGCGTTCTAATTAGTCATTTTGTTATGGCAGAATTATATTATTGTGTACTTACGAAAGTAAGTTGTGAAGACTGAACCAAATTAGAGATGGTTCAAATATACTCAAACGCTGATTGACAAGAAAGGACACGTTCTAGTTGTAAATATGTATTAAAATTAACATAATAGGATGTATGTGGAGATCATTGGGGAAGGTCCGTGTCAATTCTTGAGGCTGAAGAAGACGAAGAAAGGTCTTGTATCTTACTTTATGGCTTGTTAGCAACCGTAACTTATTAGACAGCGTATCCAATGACCAATCAAAAGTCGGAAGTCAGAGATACCAATCCCAAGCACACGCGTTGGGCTTTTCTGAGATACAAGTGTATTCGTAGTCAAGTAGTCAAGTTTTGCTCAATTTACGAGCTTTCATCATCATCATCATCTCAGTCACATTAATTCCACTACTGAACATAGGCCGCCCCCAAGGATCTCCACGTCGACCTGTTGGAAGCGGCCTGCATCCAGCGACTTCCCGCAACCTTAGCCAGGTTGTCCGTCCACCTTGTAGGCAGGCGTCCGACATTTCGCTTGCCTATACGTGGCCCCCACTCTAGAACCTTTCGGCCCCAATGGCCATCGGTTCTATGAGCTATGTGCTCGGCCCACTGCCACTTCAATTTGCTAATCCTATTGGACTATGTCGGTGACCTTTGTTCTCTTATGGATCTCCTTATTTTTCATTACAAGCTTTAGATCTTCAGAATAAATATGTTTTCATGTATGAGAAATCCAGTAATCAGCACTAAGCCAGTATGACTAAGGCCTAATCTCAATCAATAAAAGGTCTTTTGTTAGCAAAGGAAAGTATACATTCTGACACTTAATTTCTGTGGTTACGTTTATTTATTTCGATTTCAGCCTCTCAATAGTAAAAAAAGCAGCCACAGCAACACAAAATTACAACACCAATTCAATTAAGTAGTATATAATGCAACTTCCTATGCAACATCTCATAGCAAGATAGTATCATTCGCTTCCTGTATGAATCACGCTTGCAGCTAGGAAACAATGCGTCTGTTTCTAAACAAACTGCCATTCTTGTTTGTACACTTCAATATCTGGCAGTAGGTCAACAGTGACATCTGTATTCTGTAAATTCCTTCCGTTTGTGCAAGGTTATTTTTTTTATTGTTGAGAATTTTCCGTATCTCTCTCCGCTCCTACGATCAACAATAGTTTGGTTTTGCTACAGTTCATGAGCAGTCGTATTGCTTACCATCAGGCGAACGGCTAGCTCGTCTCACCATTTATATAAAAAAAAGCATTCTCATAACAGGAAGCGTTTCTTTATTTGATTTCTACATCGCTCGACTTTCAGCTTGAATAATTCTAATCCTTGTCTCGGAGTGACGATAACAATAGCATGCAGTGCTTGTCGCTTTATAATTATATGTTCTGAGCGTTGTAACTTCTATTTCTCTGACATCCTGTGAAACGAGAGACCGCGGTTTCGATCCCGTACCGAGACAATTATTCGGGTGGCAAACAAGTTTAGATATATTTGTCTGGAGTCTGGGTGTTTGTGAGACCGAAAAGTCTCTCGTAAATTCTGGTAACCACGACACAAGACTTAATTGATCTTAATGTAGGGTCAAGGCTATGTATGTGACTGTTGAGTTTATTTATTTATTTATACGCAGACGTGACGCTTGCCATCATGAATAAAAATAAACTTTACTTTATGTACAAAATATATATTTGGATAGCGATGATATAAATATTCCAATATCCGGTTTTATACACTTTCATTAATATTAATGAATTTCCCCGTTTTTTGTATTAATTTATCTTCGGTTCATTTAGTCTAGAACTTTTTTAAATATAATACGATATTTTCATATCAAAATCACACAAAATGTCATAATGTTTTTCTCGTTCGAGATTACACTGCGACCTTGACAGAGGAATGTGATGATAAAATGATTCATTACTTTCCAAACACTGTTATGTTAGTAAACTTTTCAATAGACAATTACATACATAAAATAGACAATTAGTTCCACAATAATACCTGCGTTGACATGTTTACGTTGTTGAAATTGATTTTAAGAGGCGAGTGTAAACATTACCCGCTTATTATTCATAGGCAGTTTTAAAAAGTATTTTAAATAGGAAATGTTTTGTCTTCTTCGCTCATACTGTTTTCAAAAGTCGTTGCAAAGGGACAAAACATTCTGTAACTAAAACAGGTTTTAAACGTGTTTATAAATAAGACTGTGTGTATTTTTTACACAATTTTTTATTATTTTATTTATGAATGAAAACTTACAAGTAGCTTAATGCATGATAATACTAAGAAGTGTAAACAAAGAAAAGGTCAATTTAGAGTTTCCACTTATATGCATTCATGAATAACCTTCCAAACAGACGGATGCATCGTGCAATAAATACGCCAACATTTTGTTAAAATAATCAGCCCAATTCTAAGGCTTGAAAAACAAATTCCGTTTTATGCAGATGATGTAATTACCTAATCTTCATTCAAGAATGCCGGATTATTTAACATATGACTAATTAATTTTATCGGTGTATAAACATTTTGTTGGCAAGCGGACGCTTTCCTTCCGAATAGCATATGCAATGGGTATCTATCTGTTTTGACTGAGTCATCCATCTATTGCTATTTTATGATCATATCCCGCGTATACTATTCACATACGCCCTTATACATAGACTTACAAAATATAGTATGATATCCCGATATCCCTTTGGGATTTTTAAATTCAGTTTGATCGAAGAAGAAAAAAATATATATTTCAAATAGGATTTATAACTGTCTGAATAGGGTCGTTAAACTTTATTTTTCATATCTAGAAAGATGGTATCTCTCCATCTAGACCAAATAATCTGATTATGCCAACAAACACAAAAATGAGGTTTGAAGCTATAAGTTCCCATAGTAACCATGTACCCAACCACGGGATGATCGTTTTCTTGTGAGTCGCGCATTGAGAAATCGCAAGTCTTCGTATGTGGACCTTAAGAACAACTTCGAAGAACTAAGAAATGTGCATATTAGTCTATGGACGGTCAGGAGGAGGCTTCTCGCGGTCGATTCGATTCGTCTCACCAATCACAGCTACTAAATCAAAGGATATATTATAACTTACTTGCCAGTACATATTGCCCACTCGTACAGCTTATCCAGCAGGTTTTCCGTCAATAAATGCTCCAAGCATGCAGCTGGACTGGTGGCAGTGTTGATCTCTCTAGCCCTTGCTTCCAGCACTAGCAGTGTTGCCAGCTGTTCCAGGTGGTTCACTACTCCTAGGACATCGTCGTGAAGGTGTTGGGGCTGCAAGGAAAGTAAGTAGTAACTGTAAGTTAGACTAGAAGTAATAAAAGTTTGAGTATCAGCCCATGCGCCCCACTGCAGGGCACAGGCCTCCTCTACAATTGAGTGTTTAGGTCATATATAGTCCCACAATGCTGGCCTAGTGCGGGTTGGCAAAAAGTTGGATTAATGAGCGTCAATTCTGTTTTGTATTTGTAACTTATAGAAACATCGGTAAATTGAGCTTCGACTCTACATATATTTTTTAAACATAATATATATATATATATATATATATATATTTTTATTGCAGTGAATGGCGAGACGAGCGTGCCGTTCGCCTGATGGTAAGCGATACGACCGCTCATGAACAATAGTACAACCAAACAACACCTTGAGTTACAAAGCAATGCTTGGCATTCCACTGCGCTCGCCATCCTGAGACATAAGATGTTAAGTCTCAATATGTCCAGTAGTTACTCTGGCTACAATGTCCTTCAATCCGAAACACAACAGTGCATTTAAACTGCTATTTGACGGGAGAAATAGACATTGCGGTGGTACCCACCCAGGCAGCCTTTCACATATGAGAGACCTACCACCAGTCGGCAAAAACTGTGTCAGGCCAAATGTAGGTGAATTGTATTTATGATAAGCATTACTTAATTATCTTTATAAGATCTATATAGATATAACGACCCCATGCTACATTTGGCTCAAACGCGGGGAGGAACAGCCTGTGAAACTAAAGACCAAAGGCGCGATCTTAGCACCGAGAATAATCTTTTGTGGGATCTACAAAAAATAAACTAATACGGATATTGTTTCTGATACAAAACTAAAGGGATTGCCATTTAATGCCATTCGATACTCTGCCTGGACGGCATTTGAACATACCATCGGGTGCAGTGCAGTCATTATGCCGTGCCAATATAAAATCACTACATAGTATAAAACAAAGTCGCTTTCTCTGTCCCTATGTCCCTTTGTATGCTTAAATCTTTAAAACTACGCTACGGATTTTGATGCGGTTTTTTAATAGATAGAGTGATTCAAGAGGAAGGTTTATATGTATAATACGTACATATTATTGTACAGAAATCTATTTGTACTCGGGCGAACCTGGGCCGGGCCGCTAGTTTATAGATATAACAAAATATTAGCCGCAGTGGCAAATGAAGCGCTAAATAAAGAGACATCTAAAAACAATGTTGCTATCTTAGACCAATGACCATTATATGCAATGCACAAACATTTTCCTTGTACTCCTTCCTGTCAGTTAGCATTCCAAGAGTCACGTTTTATGTTCAAATGTATTTCGCTATAGTGATATTATTCAATATTTTATTTGTTCATCTAGACACGCGGACCGTGTCAGCCAAGTTTGTAGCTAACAGAACAGGGGGGTTAGTCTATGATTCGAATCGAAGTTCGATTGTTCGTCCGAAGTAAGATATAAGCTTTTCACTTCCACATGTCAATACTATTCTCTATGATATATAAATTTTGTAAATAATTTAATAACATTGTAGGACTGCTCCCAAATACTATTAAATCATTTGTATTTTAAGCTATTAATATTAAAAGTATAGCTGAAATTTCATGAGAACCAAGATAAGGAGCACCGATTGGCTACGCCGAAATGGATTGACTTATCTAGGAATAAATAATAAAGTAAATCACAGTCCTGACCCCACACTAAGGTGTTGTGTCGTGATTATCAGGAACTAAGAGAGACTTTTTCAGTCTCACAAACGCCCAGACCCGAAAGAATTATTTTTGGGCCGCACAAACATTTCTCTCGGTGCGGGGAGCGAAACCGCGGCCTCTGGTTTCACAGGCGGCGTCTAACCGATAGCGCCAAGGAGGCTGTCTGTCTGGGAATAGAACTCACCAATCACGATCTCTTAATTCACAGTTCAGTTCAAATTTTAGTTTCCACATACATGCTGCCTAATTCAACGCCTGGCCTGACGTCATCACATTTAACGCTTGATATCACTACATAGTATAAAACAAAGTCGTTTTCTCTGTCCTTATATCCATTTGTATGCTTAAATCTTTAAAACTACGCAACGGATTTTGATGCGGGGTTTTTTAATAGATAGAGTGATTCAAGAGGAAGGTTTATGTGTATAATACGTGCATATTATTGTAGAGAAATCTATATGCACCCGGGCGAAGCTGGGCCAGGCCGCTAGTCATTAATAATACAGAGTAATAAACAAGTATTATCATAAATAATTACTCATCGTGTCAATATATTTTATCAACATCCAATGCAATAATTGCATCAAAGAATGCGGTAAGGCGACCTTTCCCGCCTTTAACCTTTACACTACGAGAGGAAAGAACTTCTTCGGCTTCAATCCCCGCCAGTACTGATAGTACAAGTTTTATTTATTCTCGTGCGAAACTCTGATATATTATAAACTCATTTGCAAAAAAAACGGGCACCTAAGCAATGAACCATTTCAAATGTTACTATTGGTTTGTTTGATAATTATAGGTATACTCCTCGCCAGGGGCGTGCACTCCTTGTAGGCAGAAATGCAGTGCTTTACTTGCCATTCACAGATATTTTATTATAACGTTCGTACGTTTTAGATGACTTTAATTTATAGTAAATAAATGAATAAACAAAATATTATAACTTAAAAACGCCTAATATTTTCTAAATAGCACCTATTTGCAATCACGCAAACATTATGGTTGCCACGCGAAAAGCAAGAGGCGCTGCAAAGCAAAATAATGTACCTAATCAACCAAGTCATGCCGCCGCGTCCCGCATGACATTTGTTTGCATGTGTGTAGTAATTTTGGTGTCCGTGCACAGTCGCAAACGCACACACCCATGAATATTGAAAGCCGCGACTCCTGCGGCAGGCCTCGGGAGTTCGGCAGTTGTTGGGAGTAATCGTAAATGTTCGTTGCCTATAATCCGAGTAAAATTAATAGGCTGGAATTTAATAAATCACCTATGCACATTATGCATTTTTGGTTAGTAAGGTTTTATTTGTTTAAATAGAAATGCTTTGTGTATCGCGGGGGCCATTTTGCTTTTTTATGAGTTTTTGCATTGTTTACTATTTTATACTAGTATGTTTGTAAAAAAAATAGATTTCATAACGGATTTTTCATTTTAACATTTGAAAGTTTATTACTAAGTTTCGATATGAATTGTAGTCATTTGCTTTTACTAGTGTGTTTGTTTATTTTTTTAAATGTTATTTGAGTGCGAGGTTTGTGTTAAAAATGTATGTTTACCAAATGAATGAATGAGGTGGCCGAAATATTGCGTTTATTTACATCGGGATAGGTATAGTAATCTCAACTAACCGGAACCTTGAATATGTGAAAATTTAAAGCTGACTAGGTGAGTTTTTTTATTTTACTTATTAGAATTTCTTCCGCCGCGACGATCGATCGCTGTTTTGTCTGCGTTGCCGTAGAAGATGGACATGAATAGTAGTACATCTAAGACTTGTTATGTTGGCATGGTTTCCGACTTAGAGATCCGTCGCGTGGCTGTGGCTATGCTAAAAAACTATAAAAGAAAAAGTTTTTGTGACTGAGTACTCCGCCGCATACCCAGTGTCATAATCCTGTGCACGCCGCTGCTCCTCGCGCGATAACTGTGCGCGCGACGGAGGGCGCTGTTAATGTGGCAAGCCTCATATAAATTAAAATCTCCACAAAAAATGGGAATTGTGGTATCTATAGTCAATTGAGGTAACTTTGTTATTTCGGAATTAGCAATATGTGAGTTTTTTAAATACGTGTATTTGTATCGTCATATATTAAAGCATTAATAAAAAGTTTTGGAATTTTATAGTGTAATTACCTAGTTTTGATAAAACGCCAAACATTCATATATTTCCGGTGGTAGTTCGTTATTAGGAAGTAAGGGCTTCTTTGGGCCTTTATAATGTACGAATTCTATATATTTTAATAATCTGATTAACAAAGGTTTAGTATGTTATAGTTTCATTTCATATATAGTATACAACAAATGTACTTTTTTTTAATTGACACTAAATTGGAAAAATATCTTTAAAAAAACATATTGAGATTATCAAAATTGGCATTTATTGAATTACGTTTATTTTTGAATATTATCAAATTTAAAAATGAATTTATTTTAAAACTTTTGCAACGTAATTTTTCGTTTCGAAATGTAATATAAATTGTTGGTCGTGTGTAAAATATTTTTTATTAACGAAGAATGGTACATAGTTTAATAGTGACGCTGTAAATTTTAGAATGCATTTCCCGGTAACAGTGCATTAAAAATGAAATATTGATTATTAATGATCATTCTATGGGTAAATCCACTAAGTCGGCAACATTCCATGACGTCATCATCAGTTCAAATTTCCTCCGCGCGCAGACTTACCGGGCGAGGAGTCTAGTTTTACTTTCACCATTTTGTAAATTAATAAGCAAATAATCGTTTTCGTCAGTATTATCTAAAAATTTTGATAAAATTTATGGGTTGTAATGCTAAAGTTCACTAGTAGTGTATGCTCGCTAGTAGTGCATATGCTCGTGAAGTAAAAGTTAACAAAGATTTTTGTTTGTTTTTTCTTTAATAAAGTAAAAGCAAA
Organism: Hyles vespertilio; assembly: GCA_009982885.2. Classification (NCBI taxonomy): domain Eukaryota; kingdom Metazoa; phylum Arthropoda; class Insecta; order Lepidoptera; family Sphingidae; genus Hyles; species Hyles vespertilio. The sequence continues at coordinate 5,077,968 of CM042810.1, forward strand.
TAAATGTTTAGTATCGAGTGTGACCCCCTCTAGCTGAAATCACAGCTTGAATTCGTCTGGGTATGCTAGCGAGGATATCCCGGATACTTGCTTGCGGAATACGTTCCCACTCCGCGGTAATCACATTCTTCAGCTCTCTGATGGTCTGCGGAGCCGGTTGTACTGATCTCACGCGTCGTTTCAGAACGTCCCAGACATGCTCTATAGGATTGAGCCTAGTTTTGGAAGAAAACCATGTACCCAACCACAGGATGATCGTTTTCTTGTGAGTCGCGCATTGAGAAATCGCAAGTCTTCGTATGTGGACCTTAAGAACAACCTCGAAGAAGTAAGAAATGTGCATATTAGTTTATGGACGGTCAGGAGGAGGCTTCTCGCGGCCAATATACGCAGTCATCGCCCGGCCCGCGGCCCTAAGTTACTCCGTGAGCACAGATTTGCCAGGCTTAGGTTTGCTCGAAATTGTGAGTCATGGACTCAAGAAGACTGGAATAGGGTATTGTTCTCCGATGAAGCCAGGATATCTCTGTTTGGTGAAGATCGACGTCGGCGAGTGCTACGAAGACGAGGAGAACGCTTTGCAGAGGCTTGTTTTGAAGAAATCACACCTTATGGTGGGGGGGCTCTGTTATGATTTGGGCAGGAATAAATTCAATGGATCGTACAGAGTTAGTCTTCATTGAAAACGGCTCACTGACTGGACATCGATACATAACGGAAGTTCTAATTCCTCATGCACAACCCGCATTGGCCGCTTTAGGCGAAGACTCAATTTTTATGGATGACATTTTACGCTCGCGCCCACCGGTCTGGCGATGTGGAAGCGTATGTGCAAGAGGTCGGCATTCGTCGTTTGGATTGGCCAGCTCGAAGTCCCGACCTCAATCCTATAGAGCACGTCTGGGACGTTCTGAAATGACGCGTGAGATCAGTACAACCGGCTCCGCAGACCATCAGAGAGCTGAAGAATGTGATTACCGCGGAGTGGGAACGTATTCCGCAAGCAAGTATCCGGGATATCCTCGCTAGCATACCCAGACGAATTCAAGCTGTGATTTCAGCTAGAGGGGGTCACACTCGAAACTAAACATTTATCTGCTTTTACTTTATTAGAGAAAAAACAAACAAAAATCTTTGTTAACTTTTACTTCGCGAGCATATGCACTACTAGCGAGTATACACTACTAGTGAACTTTAGCATTAAAACCCATAAATTTTATCAAAATTTTATGATAATACTGACGAAAACGATTATTTGCTTATTAATTTACAAAATGATGAAAGTAAAACTACCTATAATTATCAAACAAACCAATAGTAACATTTGAAAAGGTTCATTGCTTAGGTGCCTGTTTTTTTTGCAAATGAGTTTATATTTGTTTGTCTTTTGCTTTAGTAATAATGAGTTGAGTGTAATATTTTATAGTGTTAATCATCTCCCAAATTAGCTTATTAAATATTATTGGTGGTATTAATGCATGTGCTTTTATTGTAGTGTATCAACCCTTATCGCCTATTGCTTATCATCGGACTCCTTTACAACTGATTGTTCGATAGAGTACACCACGCTGACATAGCACGGGTTAGAGTATTTCACGTACCACAAAAAAATATGATAGAAAGATTATATTTCAATAGTTACCGAAAAATCTCTAAATATTTTACAAAATGTTCGAATCCTGTATCGTACGTCCTAATCTTAGACTTAGTCAGAAGTTAATGTTAAATTTCACAGAAAATAGTACTGATTTTTAGAAGTGGAAACTTTTACCTTATATGTCTTTCGACGTGCGAACATTCGAACTTCGTTTCAGAATATAGAGCAACACCCCAGGATTATGTCATTGTTGGGAGTATTTGTTCATAGTTATAATTTTAAAATAAACATCTCGTGTGTATTTGTTCATAGTTAAAGTTTTAAAATAAACATATCACCTGCGACTTGACAATGATATCGTGCGCCTGCTGCCAGTGTTTGCAGAAGGAGTTGTAGCAGGCCTGCGGTTCGTAGTCGTGGCGCGGGTCCAGCGTGCGGGACAGCTGCCGCGCCAGCGACAGCGACGTGGTGCGCAGCCAACTCATCGCGCCTTCATAGACTCACATCGGCCTAGTCTGCGGAGGAATTCGGGGTTAATGGGGATGTAGACATGGCTGCATCAAGTAAGCACTCTCTGTAAGCAATAGTAATGGGAATTATTGCCACCTTGTTATTTTTGAATTTTAGCATACTCTGTATTTTTGATATTGCAAATTGTCCCCACAGGTATTTGTAAACAAAAAAGGCGACCACATATTATAACCATTTTTCACATATAAAGTTACACAAACAAAATTGACTGTTCAGTTTCTTCTTTAAAAACTCATCCCTTCATAGATTACACGAGATCGTATAAAATATCGGCTTTTTGAATCACAATCACAAATCTCAAAATTTAGCTTATTTATATAACTTTTGAAATGTTATTATCGACTTCACTTGCGCTTTTCTGATTGCTATTCCTATTTATTCTATCACTAGTAAACAGTATCCCGGAGGCCATCTCTGAAGTGCGCCGATAATGATCGTCGGGGTTTTTGTCGGTATTTTGGGGCGTTATTTGCGTCAGAGACCCGACCCAGGAGCCGGTTCGCTGGGCCGGAAGGTGCCAGTGAGTCCGACACACCCTCGACACCTCAGGGATGGAATTGGCTAAAAGGGATTTTCCGTGAGGAAACTAAAAATGGTTGCAATAAATATCATATTAAAGCATGCTATGCATCTCTATGTTGTTACAATCATGAGCAGCTGTCATAACTTATCATCAGGTAAACAGTATGCTCTATTGCCCCTATAACATAATACACTAAAATAGTAACTGACTATATCATAAATATGTAACATAAATGTAGCGCACAGCCAACTTATAATGCCTCATTGGAGTTACTCATCTGTGGATACACTTCCTAAAAGCCTAAATTGCGATACAATCTGCTTACCTTAGTTTTCTCCATGAGTTTCAAAACCTTGTAAGACACAGTTGTACTAAACTAGTGTGGTACTAAAATCTCTGAATATAGGAGGTCAATGACCAACAGCAAGACATATATGGGCTGATAATATTTTAAAACTAACTTTCACAACAGATTAACATTGTATGTACACTACATTACCATCTGATTGACGATATGTGTGTGAAAATGTGAACAATATAACAATATGTTAGTGAAACCGCATTAATTACTATTGCGTACATCAGACGCAGTTCACAATATATTGTGAACCAGTTTCTTTACTGAAATAAGCTTGTATTTAATGAGATCTTCGTTGTGTGAATAAGCATGCACTTTTATATGGATTTTCACATAATAATGAGGAAATCATATATTTTGCAAATAATAAAAATTATCCAAATAATGCACTGTTAGTACAGGTTTAGATGAATAACTGAAAAAAATAGTATTTACAAACAATAAATTATATATTCATAAAAAATAATATTACATTGACCACATTAAAATTGTTATAACAGGTTTACTAAATATACCATAGGTATAATAATATTGGCAGTGAGCACAAAACAAGAAATTGGCCTTTAAGGAAATTGTGAGCTTATTTTATATAGCATATTGTCCTTGGATGGTCGACATTGATGGAATAACATTTACAAATTCTTATAATAAATATTGATAAATATGTTTTCTGTGTACTTAAAATGTTGCTAATATTATATTATAAAATATTGCTGTATTTTTCAAAACTAATACCAATATATTTACTATTAATGCCAAAAACAAATCTGCAATTGCAGAGGAGATAATATTTTAAGTGCCATAAAAATATTAAAGTACCCGGTTATTTAAAATATATCTAAATAAACCACTTGCAGGTAAGTGTTATTATGCAAGGTTCTTAAGAAAATTCATTTGTTACATTGAGATATTATATTGGAGAGGACACCGGGAACAAAATCTGTGCATATGGTGCGTGCACAAGGGTACACATTGAAGCAAGAGGGAAGATATGTTAGTTCGTAGGCATAACAGAGACAGAAATAGAATGTACCCTTCATTTTGTTACAAACATTTGGTTTACAGTGTCCCTTCTAATATATTATCTCAATGATTTGTTACTATTTATTCATAAATTAAGTCTTTCGAGAAATATTTACAATTAGTTTCAGCTTAATTCTAATTGCAATTAATTTTTTTCTTTATTTGGTGTTTATGTTTTAGATTATATTATTTGGTACTAATTTCTTTTTAACCAGTGTGTGCCATAATGAATAAATAAATAAACAGGTGATGACACATTAAGTATATGACTTTAATTTCCTGTAAACCTTGTTTTATCCTGTGACAAAATCTATTTCCCTAGATAATGAAATTTTGCCATTTTTACAAGCCCCTAACATACATCTGTTATTTTATGTGTATTTTGTTATCATACTGCCTTACTATTGAGGATGCCAAAGACCGGGCGAAAAGGAGGAAAATTTGCCAGAAGGCGGATAACACCAGGTAGAAGAGAGAGAGACTGTCTACAAATAAATTAAACTATCCCAATTTTAAGAAACTATAGTCCCAAATTTGATAAACTAATGCTACCTCCGCATATTATGTCTAGAGTGACACAGGTCAAGTTATCAGACATTAGGGTAATTAGATAAGGATTGATAACACAACAATTCAGTATAAATCCCCTTATTTGTAATTTCAGTATGAATGTTTTATTAAATAAGCATTTAAGAAAACATTTCAACATTTAAGTTATTAATAAAGAATTAGGCATTTGTGTTCATATATAAACATGTCTCAGAAAACAGGTACTAAATAATAATAAATAAAAACTCTATTTCCATAAACTTGTAAGTATATGGTTAAGGAAATGCATTAACTTTACGAAATGAAAACTGGCCACTAAAAAAACGGTGTATTCAATTTCAATGTTTGAGGAAAGGGCAGTACACAAATTCAAGAATATTGAAATGCCTTCAGGCAATATTTGTTTTTTATTATTTTTAAAATACTTTTTAAAGTCTTTTAAAAGACAAAAAACGACACATACGAGGTTTAGCCAGTTACAGATGTTGTGAACCTTGACATTATCGTTTCTACACACGAACTGTGTATCCGTAAAAATGTTACCATGAACACATTACTACGAAAACAATACCGAATTCGTCAAATATAACATAAGTACCATATGTAAATACGTACGTCCAGAAAACTTGTCGAGTCGAAAATAGACCCAGCAACCCGCAAAATAAACCACAAACTGCTACATGATACGCAGTAAAGGCGACCAAATTATGTCACTCTCCACTTCAAGGTAGCTCTTTCACGACACTTTTTAAACACAATATGTCAACTTGTAGCACTGTTTTTGTATTTTGAAGTGTTGTTTAACACAAGAAACCGTGTGAATCGATAAAAAAAATCTACATTTTGCACAAAAAATGCAACCAGGAGATAATCATGCATGAATGACAAATAGCGATGTCAAGAGAATGTTACTATTTAGTGATGTCTGTTAGTCGATTTTATATTCGAATCGATATAAATTGAACATGTGACGAATTCAACTCATCAAGCGCAAAACAGGAGCACAAAATTGCAAAAAGCGCAAGATAGAAACTATTAACTATTAAAAATCCATTTAAATGTAGCCATATAAAATATAACAATATGCAAGTATTAGTATGCTTGTTTTATGTAAGAAAGAACGAAAGAAAATTGATTTATGTGTATGTGTGTTTCGTGTATTGTACATTAAAATATGATTTTTAAACACTTTTTACTTATAAATATCACGTAAAGTAATTGAAATCACGAAAAACAATGGTTTATTTTCTGAGGGTTTATTACAAATCTCTATCAAAAATCTTATTAATATGCTCTGAAAGTTATTTAAAAATATATATTTCTTTTTATGTTATGAACCTTTACATACCAAAAATAGACCAATGTTATGCAATGTTAATTTAGTAAGTAATATACTATGTATTAGAAATTCTAGTCCATGATTCTAGGCTCTAGCAGCTAAATTAAACAAGTCTTGCAAAAAGTCTGATGAAAATTTTTAAGACGTAGTCGATGATAATTTAATAGCGATTTATCTAACGTCTCAAATCATCGAATCGATTCAGGAAAACAAAAACCGTTTGTCATTTTCATTGGGAAATTAATCATTATTATACGTTTAGTCATTTTGTCCTGTTTAGAAAAAAATAGATTCGAAAATAAGTAAAAAATAGGACTTTCTAGCATGGAATTCTAGATTTCAATTACCTAATTAAGTATCGTTTTATGAAAATACAATGCCTTCCGGGGCTAATGTTAGTACAGCCGCACCTAAGAAAAAATCTGAAGGAGAAAATGTTGATAGTAAAATATCCATTGAAAAGCCAACTCCTTTAAATTTTCATGCTTTTGTGCCTTGGCTTTGCCTGCAATGGCAAGTTCCTGCTGTAGTTGTCGTTAAGAGAATTTACCAAGGTTTGCTATTTTAATTTGGTAGGCATTTGTATAATTAAGTTGTAACTAAGGGGATACAACATGCGTTTAATTCGAAAAATATTGTGAGGTAGATACTACTATGAAGATTCATAGTAGTTGAACGGTACCACCGGACTAGGCCAGCGTGACAAGACTCAACCAGTTTATGCAGTTAAAGAAAAAACTTGTTATAAATATCTAATGACAACTGTGTTACGGAGGCTCCGCAGCACCGTTGGTGCCTTTTTCACAGCCGTCTTCTAGGCTGTGAAAAAGGGAGACCGCGTTTGCAATCCCCACACTGAGCCAAATTTGTGTGACACCCCTAGCCCACAAGCGTTTGGTAGAGTCTGGGTGTTTCTGAGACCGTAAAGTCTCTCGTAGCTTCTGAATTCTGATATCCACGACATAAAACTAAGTTGATCTTAATGTTGTGTCAGGGCTATGACCTATGTGATTGTTGAATGTATTTAATATTTATTAATTTTATCTATTTTGTAAGCGCCTAAGAACTTTACACATACATACTTGTAATTGTTTACGTTTCATTGTTATTAAATTCCAGAAAAACCCAAAAAGAGTGACCGAAAATCGAGTTCAAAATCTGGGAAAACCATAAAGACGAAAGAACTAGAAGATCAAGTATCGGAAACAACAAAAACCTTACCAACAGGAACTGGTACTGCGCCTGCTGCTAGCTCAACAAAGAAAGTTTCGAGTCAGATATATCCACGTGGCGATTACATTGCTTTGAAAGCAATTTATGATCATCGAGGAAACCTCATAGAAGTTTCTATAAAGAACTCCCCACTTATAATACACCGAAAAGTTATACAGGCTATTAATATATGTGTTCCATTTCATGCTTTTCTCACGAGGCTAGTGATAAATGGAAAGGGTATTAGCTTTACAACTCTTTGTGAAATTTCCAAGCTTCTTCCGCATTCTAACATCACCTACGTTTGCCTTGACGATACACGCGTGCCGCAAGGTAACTATTTCGTATTGCTTGACCATACATCGCAATTAAAATGCTTATTTTTAAACAGATGCAATATCAATGATTATGTTTGCAAAGAGATTGCTGCAAGGATACATTTGGATAGACCTGCATACTCGTCGCTTAGAGTATTAGAATTATCTTCCAATTCAATAACACATGTAGGAGCTGAATATTTAGCAGATATGTTGAAAATGAATCGTCGACTTCTTCATCTTAATTTAACTGGAAATAATATTACGAACGTCGGCGCACAAGCTATCCTGAAACATTTAATGGAATTCGAAGTATCTCAGAGAGAAATAATACAATCAACATCTAGACAGTTAACTTACATTGAAAAAAGGAAGATGGTGTTAGAGAAATGTATGGATGATGTCATTAATAAGAATAGTGAAGGCATGACATCGAAATTTTCTTTTAAAACGTCTAAAAGCATGAAGTGCAAAGGCTTAAAGTCAGTGGCCAATGTGATGGACGACCAATCAGTGTTAGAACTAGCTGAAACTATGACCAAAGAGCTAATGGGTGAATTTGAAGATCCATTTGAATCTAAACATATTGTGAGAAAAGGTAACAAATATTTTGCCAAGGGTAATACGACCCTTTGTTCTCTTAATTTGTCTTACAATAATTTAGAATACTCTTCGGTCAAAACGATTGCAGAAGTTCTGGAGTATCAAAGCCGAATGTCAAAATCTGAACGTGGCACCGGGCTACTAAGGATTGTTATTGATGGAAACCCACTACCCGATGCTTGTGTTGAATATAAAACTATTGAATTGTGTTTAAATAAATTAGTTCGTGAAAATCTTCCAGTTGATCGATATAGAAAACGTTCATCATCATACACAAGAAAAAAGACAATGATTTAATTCGTAAGCGTTTATTAAGATTTTCTTCGTCATGTAAGACAACAGTCCTTTTTATTTAAAGTAAGAAGAAATGTTTATTTAGTTATTCTTAAGTATTGAAGACTTACATTTAAGTATTGTTATTATTTTAAGAGAATTCATTCAATTGAGTTTAACTTAACAGCAACGGCATAGACTCGAAGAAATACAATATTTTGCTTTCTAGTTACTTTTTATTGTTTAGAAGTCAAGATAAGGCTTAAGTTGTTTAAAAACATTGTGTATCGAATTGGCATAAACATTTGCTTTGAAGTTTGAACTAATAATAAATTATTTTAGTATTAAAGCCGTGCTTTAACTTTTACGTAGATATTTTGAAGTAGTTTTTCAGCTCATTAGCTAAGTCTATAAATTATTTCAAAACAAGAAAATAACTGACTGTAGATCCCACTAGGATTTTTGTAATTTATTGCACCAATAACAATATCAGGATTTCAATTATTTGATAAAAGCATTTTATGAGGTATGGTATGGGTGCTACTTCTTCTTTGATAGTCTTTTCAGAATTAAAGGTTGGCCGTTAGCTCCTTTTATTCTTCTTTGTCATTAGCCAGATGGAACAGTCGTATAATAATGCTGATACCAGCCGACTCCACCTAGCAAGAGGGCGTCCTACACTACGCCTGCTAAGACGCGGTCTCATCGGTTGTCATTTTTTCGACAGAATTCGCCAGCCCACGGCCAATTCAGTTTGCTAATCCTATGGGCTATGTCTACGATTTTGGGTATCTTGGTTGAGGGCGGGGGTGTAAGTAATTAAAATTATTATCTGTTCAAATGCACACAATAAATAGTTATACTCAATCGTCCGCAATTGAATACCATGGATTTTATATAACGTCGATAAATAAAAATAACCCTATTCCCATCCTAATCCTTTATAACTTTAAATAATATCTAAGAAGATCGAACCATTAAGTGCCGATAAAAACAAATGAGCTTCGGCGAAATCAAAGAAGTTCCTTAGTATTATATTTATCTAAGGAAAAAAAACTAAATTAAACATATATACTCACCTGTCTATATTTGTCTTGTTACGTCAAGTTTGTCTGGCAATTTTACAATATTTTATGTTTTAGATATTTTTATTTGTATATTTTTGTTATATTATTTATAAAAATGACTGCTGCGCCATCGCAATCGATGAGATCCATTCGATCTACGAGCACTTTAAAATCTGTGCGTAGTCGTAGTGAGTACAACTCTCCGCGTCTTCTAGATTTCGATGAATATTTGGCAATGGCATGCAAGAAGTTTCCTTGCCATTATCCCATTATTGTCAGGAAAGAATTAAGAGACGGTATAGTAAACTTAACTTGGGATTTTTTTAGACTAAATGTTCTTAAAGGCTACCGGCAGTTGCTGTGTCAGACCTGCAAGGTGGGCAGACTTGATGAAAGTTGCAGGATGTCACAAATATCTTCTTCCCATAGCTTGCTGTAATAGTCTTTGTAGGACATAGACCATGTTGAGCATTGGTTATAAAATGATGATGATGTAAAAATTGAATCGTAAGGATCAAAGAATTTTAAAAGTTTAATGTATTTTGAATTACAAGCAATACAGTACTTAAAATATTCAAGGAATTTGCAATAAATTGATATCATTTTATTTTTACACTATTTTATGTCATTCTAGTACTTAAGTCCTAGTTATGGAGCCTTAAATTCTTCATACACTTATTTTCAACCTATTATTTTTAGACGATCCTTTCAAGTATGATATGCGTAGCCAAATCGTAAAGACGAAAAAGGTAAATCTTGTTACAAAATTCGTGAACGAAGCTATTCTTGCAGAATTAAAAAAAGTCGACGCTTATACAAGTACAGTAACTGCCTTGGCCATCACTTTAATAGACGAAGAAACTATAACAATAGATGCTTTATACAATAATATGAACCAAATTGTTGAAGTTGGGATCCACAAAGTCAAGAAAATACCTAGAATATTAATGCAATTTATTGGATTAATAGTTCCTTTCTTTGAACAACTGGCAAAAATCAATATAACAAGGAGTGGTATTGATGTTTACACGGTGTATGAAATTAGCAAGATGCTGCCTTTGTCTTTCATCACTGAGGTATGCTTTGATGAATCTCCTCTACCCGAAGCTAACTTTGCTATACTTTTGGATATACCACGGCTTAAAGTCTTATCATTAAGTAGATGTCGTATTAACGACAAAGTCTGTAAGGAATTATCATCAAGACTGCATTACTCGCAGCCCTCTGAACCATCATTAGTGGCGTTGAATCTGTCTTCAAATCACATTACTAATGTTGGAGCTAAATATTTCGCGGATGTTTTAAGGACTAACAGACATCTGCGTTATTTGAATTTGGCTGACAATCGCATCGATGATGATGGTGCTTGTAATCTGCTCGATACGTTGATGGATTATCCCTTGACACATGACGAGATAGTGGAAAAACGGAAAAGATATTTGGATTATTTACAAAAAAGAAAAACACTATTCCTTAAATATTACCATGAATGGGAATGCAAATCGACTGACGATAGCCAAACAAGTAAGAAAGTTCTGCCAAAGAAACGAAAAAATTCTGCTACATCTTTAAAAAATAAAACTATTACAAAAAAAGAGAAAGCAGCAGATGATTATGTTTTTTACAGAGCTCAAATGTGGGCTGCGGAGATGATAGGCCCATTCTCAGATCCATTTGGTGCTGCCTACACGAAGATGAAAGATAATTACACGTACTGTGTTGGAAATTTATGTCTTAGTTACTTAAATTTATCGTATAACCATTTAACATATCAGAGTTTGAAGAAGCTGCACAAAGTAATTGTTTATCAAGCTAGGAATAAGAAGGTGGGGCAACAAGGCTTGATTAAACTTGTTATCGAAGGAAATCTAATGCCAACTGATACTCCTGAATATCGTGCGATCAATGAGATTTTTAACAAAAATATGTCGGTCTTCGGTAGCAGAGCGCAATCGGAAATGGCAAAGAGGAAGAGTCGCACATTACCCAGAGTATCAATACCTATTGAAAAAGGAACAACGATGGGAAAATAACTTCATGTATTACTGCTCAAATATATTTTATTCAGTTACAAGTGTATTTACAATAAGAATGTTATAAAATATACGCTTAAATCTAACATACATCTAAAAAGTAATTTTGATTTATTTTTGGACTTTATTACACTAGGTTTGGTAACTTTCGTCAAAGTAAAGAAATTAACATTTAAAAATGGTACAAATATATAAAAATAAAAAAATGTCGCCCATGCGCGCTAATAAGACATTTATAATAGACAGCACCGACAATTTCGTTCGTCAACATCCTCATTTACTGGCATCTAAGCTATTTTGGCAAATGCTTAATCTAATCTGCATATTGCAGCCTTATAAATAATACTTTCGGACGATTCAAAATACAGATTTCATAGAAATAAACCGGCATTTAAAATCGTCGATTGGCATCTGAAATACTGATGTTATTTTGATTTGTTATACTCGAAATTTACTCAATTCCTAGGTGGGAGGTATTCTCTGTTGGGTTGTTGGGGTCGTTCACCGCCGGTGGGGAAGCCGGGGCCGCTTGGTTTTCCTGACGGGTACCCAGTGCTCACTCCAGGATAGCTCGGTGAACTGGGTCCGGGGTAAGATCCACCTGGGCCAGAACCGGGATAGCCTGGTCCGGATCCTGGGTAGGACGAAGGTCCCCGACTGCCTGTGGTTCCGGGATATGCCGTCGATGGTCCCTGTGGGCCGGAGCTTCCAGGGTATGATCCAGAACCTGGGTAGCCGGGACTTGACCCTGGATAGGCTGTAGATGGACCTTGGCCTGAGTTGTCATTATAGAAGCCTGGCCTGGAACCAGGGTAGCCTGGAGATGACGGTCCCGAGCTGCCTGGGTAGCCTGATGAGGGTCCTTGGGGTCCTGTACTTTCTGGGTACGAACCTGGTCTCTGAGTACCTGGGCCTCCTGGATAGCTTGATGGACCTTGAGGTCCTGACGTGCCCGGGTAAGTTCCAAACGGCCCTTCTGGTCTACCACCAGGATAAGAAGGTCCTTGAGGCCCTTGAGGATAGTTGCCACCTTGAGATCCAGTTATAGAATAGTCGTATAAATTGGCATTAAGACCGTAAAGCCCAGGGGCAGAATTACAATCGAATTGGTCCCACCAAACACAAACGAACACTTCCTGAGAGAAAACAGTTCCGTTAGGGCAGAGAAAATCGTATGTTTTATTATTAGAGCATACGTGGAAGGCTTGACAACGTGTTTCTACATCGGCGTAGTATCCTGGATAGGCTTGTGATTCACAATTAAAAGAAGTTTGAGGTACTTCGGAGTAGATTGGGTAGTCAATATCCGGAGTGCCGGGAATAGCAGAGTAATCGCCGCCTGGGTAAGCACCAGTATCTTCCGGACCAAAACCAGGCGATCCAGGTCCGAAACCATTTGATCCGGGTCCAAAACCAGGAGATCCTGGTCTGTAGCCAGGTGAACCGGTTTGGCCGGGATAGCCTGAACCGGGGAAGCCTCCTGGTCCGCCATTCTGCCCAGGATATGAACCCGGATAACTTGGTCCGACTGTCGTAGGACCACGTGGTCCTTGGCCAGGGTAGGAGCCTCCGGGCTGTCCTGGATATCCAACAGGTCCGCTAGGTCCTTGTCCGGGGTATGACGGTCCATTTTGTCCTGGGTATCCTCCAGGTCCGCTTAGACCCTGACCGGGCCCACCTTGTCCCGGGTACGATCCCCCAGGATATCCAGACTGAGGTCTTTGGCTCGTAGATCCTGGGTAACCACTGCCCGGATAGCCACCAGGGTATCCTGCGGTGGAACTGGAGTAATCATCGCTTGAAGGTCGTAAGGGATATGATGTAGTGGTGGGGTAACCACTTGATGGTCCAGTGGAGTATCCTGGGCGGCTGGAGGTCGATCCTGCTCCGAAAGGCTTTCCGGGTCTATTGTACTCGTATCCATTTTGCGCGGCTGCTATGGCCAGTAACACTGAAAAGAAAACAAACTTATGTTAGTAAACCCATCGCTTGATCAACTAGTCATTTATAACAAAACTACATATACATCGTGCATAAAAAAAGATCATTTTTTTGCTGATATCTGAGGTTTTTCATACCACCGCAATATCTATTTCTCAAGCCAAACAGCAGTGTGAGATGCCCTCTTGTGTTCCGGTTAGAATAGCATTGTAGCCAGAGTAACTACAGTACATATTGAGTCTTAAGACTCTGGATGGCGAGCGTAGTGTAATGGTTTTGGGTCATACACATACGCATGTTCAGAATGAATATTATCTTCAAATTTCTTGATTGATTCTCTGACTTAATTTTGGTAAATGACTTACAAGTATTACTATTAAGACATATACCAAATAATGAATTATCTTCAGCAATGATTAATATAACAACAAAAATTTCCTCAAATGTCCCCTTCTGTGGACTGTTCGTAAACGCACTTGGCATATTTTGATAGATATTTCTCATACTTGATATGCGTTATCTATATACTGACTATTAAAATTTTACTGAGTAAATTAATATATGTTAAAGTGACTCCACAAAAATATCAATAAACTGTTGGTTACACGGTACTGCGACTTTTCTGTGGACCTTAAATTCAACCGAATAAATTGGCCTGAATAAAATACTATTTTACAAAAAAAAAAAAAAAAACTGGCCACACTGACGGGTGGCATCGGTCACGTTGGATTTAATGACTGAGCCCAGCGTAGGTTGTTCATTAAGATATTGAGATCTTTAATAGTGTTATTGTCAAAGATCAGTGCTTCTTTTCTGTTCCTTGTGTACTTGAGTAAATAATTATTAGTTTTATTAATTCACATGCTGCCGAAATAGCTTAAGGGGAGTAATTGTGGAATAAATTTACCTACTTGGCTCCTCAAAACTAAATTAGCATTGCTAATTTTTTTAAAGAATGTCCTTTCTGTGGACATCTTTTCTGTGGATTTATAAGTCCACACGAAAGACAATGTCTACAGAAAAAATTAAGTAATAATGATTTAACAAGTAAAGCAGTATTTTGCTTGCCTGTAAACGTGGACGTGGAGTGCTGTGGGCTCGATAGTAATGTATTTAGCTTATAATAATATTAAATTATTACTCAGTATCGGAATAAAACCATGTTCCATATGATAGCGAATTATGTGATGTCCGTTCAACATTCTTTAACTTTAGTGATTCAGATAACTCAATTGCACCATCGAAAAAACAAAAAATAAATTCAGCGATGGAGACACTTGCTTTGTAACTATTTTTGATATGTTTGTTCTTTTGTGTAAACACAAGACCCATCTGTGCTCGCAAAAAAAATATTATAATTTCATTTTTTAGCCTAATCGAGGAAACGATTTTGCTTTATGTTTTAATTTAAATATTCTGATAATATCATATTAAATGAGACTGATTTTGTAAAAATCCCGACCATGTTTTTTTTATACAATTTTTCGCCTCGTTTTGTGTATGACCCTTTTGCTACTGACCATGAGCGGTCGTATCGCTTACTATCAGGCGAAAGGGATGCTCGTGTCGCCATTCTTTGAAAAAAATGAAGTCGGTTAAGAAGACAAGGGGTCTAAAAGTAAAGTTTGGGGACCGCTCTCTATGATCTATCCGTTGAAGCATTTAAGGCCCGTGACACAATGGCCGTTTAAGTGCAAGATGACATCGCGTGGGACAAACAACGGCAACTCAGTTTCACAATGTCACTCTAATGGGGAAATTGTTGTAACACAATCGTAATCTGTGTTCTGGACGACGTTTACATGAATTTCGCGGAAATTTAGGCTGCTCTAAAGTCCACAAGTAGTAAGCAGCTTTAGTAGTTCGAAACTATGAATCGTGAAATTTTGTGTCGGATTTCAATGTAGGACAACCCATTTTATATGTGTAAAGAGTCGCAAATATAGTCATGCCTAAAAATTAGGATATAAGTCAACACAATTTTCATGTCAGGAGATAAAATCTGTTGCCCCTCACATCGCTGACGACTTCTTTCCAGGCATTACGAAGGCTCTCAAATAGTAGCTCCAAATAACAAAAGTCCGACTTCGTTATAATATTTACTAAATTTCTAATTATTTGTGTACACGAGGGCATTGTTACAAAATGAGGATATAACATTGTGGCTTTTATGCACCATTAGTGTCAGAGGTTATTTACAATAATGATTGTTGTACAATTTTTCTGTTGTTATGTACAGTAGCTTACGTTTTCGATGTTATCTTTGACAATCGAAATGTTTTATTGAATTTATTAAGCTTGTCTTTTAATTTCCGTTTATTTGTGGTCGAAAAATATTGGTATTTAAATTATATAATACCTTCTATTTCTGGCGTCTAATTTAGATTTTAGTAAAAATATTCACAAGCTTCAATTCGTAGGTTTTAAGAATTCCCACACATAGCCAACTAATACTACTGGATCTGTTCACCATTGCAAAAGGGATAATGTTTTATTTTGCTTCTCTGTCTTATCTATTAACCCAGCTGTGCAAGTTGACCGGTTAATTCGTGGTACCCTCCTATGAATGCCCAAGCGCCTTTTAAATACCCATAATCGAGTTTATTATAGGCGCACAAACGTTATGAGACACGACTTTGAATACCGCTCCAGTGCCTTTTGAAAAGAGTTTTCGTAAGCTCTTACGCCCGAATACTAGAACGCCATTCAAATAATACGTTGCTCTTAACAGCGCACGGCCCACTTGGCTAGTACATTTAAGCGGGATTAAAGTTGTTAAGCGCAACTTAAATTTAAGTTGCGTTCCAGGATTCGGACGGTTATCTTATAAATATATCGGGTATACACTTAAAGACGAAATTAAACACTGCAGTATAATTGCATGGATCAATAACTGAACTTTCAATAACTATTTATCGTTGGACACTTTATTTCGATTTCATTGCTCTTATCATTAGGTACGCTGCAGAAAGTGTTCCGTGCTAGAATAAAAACAAGAAGCACTTAGAAACCAGCCGATCCAAATAGTTATAAGTCAAGATGACACAAAATGCGTTGCCCAAGAATGTAAACAATTCACGTAGTGGTCGGCCAAAGGTCGTATCAGAGGATAAGATGAATAGGCAATTTCGTTTTATCATGTAGATCCATCGGCCGGATTTGGAATTTCGGCGAAAAACCGCCTAATGAGGGGTCAATCAGGTTACTATTGTGAAAACTCGGTTTAAAATAATGGTGAAAGTAAAGAATATTTTAATATTAATTCAACTTGATACTTGTATCCAAAGTTTAAGGGAGAATGAGACATATTCGATATGTTTTTTGATACAAGGGTGGCTCAGGTAGGAAGACCTTCGTTTAATAATGAAATAAAAAAAATCTATAACGTGTTACTCCAGTTCTTTTTATATTTATATTTTTTATATATGTGTATACATACCATTTACTGATAGATAACATCAAGTTATTGAAGAAGTCTGTTGCAATATGATCCTAAAAACCCAGCCCGAACTTTAAATTGACAATTCCACACCGCACTTCGGGCTAAGTTCCGCAGTTCTTGTACCAATTATACACGATCACTGCAGTTGCACAAGTATAATTATCAGGTTCATTTTAAAAACTCCATAGATGTCATTATACAGATTTGCATATTATGAATATTTTTATTAATAAATGATACAT
Source organism: Hyles vespertilio (assembly GCA_009982885.2). NCBI lineage: Eukaryota > Metazoa > Arthropoda > Insecta > Lepidoptera > Sphingidae > Hyles > Hyles vespertilio. Next base: position 5,095,018 of record CM042810.1, read on the forward strand.
CTAAATATTTTCTGTCCATAAATTATGCATATTATTCATACAATAAAATATTTAAAGATAAATTTCGACCTACGACCTACATGAAATACTTACATAAAATTAGATATTATATAAACATGGAGCAATTTACACTCAATTTCGTGACTCAAATAAAACTTCGCGGATAAAAGTATCTACCTATTCTGTATCAGCCCATAAACGTCCCACTGCAGGGCACGGGCCTCCTCTACAATCGAGAGCACGATTGAGAGTAGTTAGGCCATATAGTCCACCACGCTGGCCTAGTGCGGGTTGGCATCTACCTATTACTTGTTTGAAATGTATTCATTTCGAAATATTTATTTATAAGGCAAAGGAGGTATATAAAAATCCTAAGTTTTAATGGGTTTACATGTTCCCAACATGTCGCAATAAGGTTTTGTATATGGACATTAAGGTTACTTTGGATTTGCATTTACATTTGTGTAATTACACATTTGTGTAACGCTAAATGACGTGAATAACATGCTAGACAAAACTTCTTTTATAGACGCCGTTAGATATGTGTGTTATTTTAAAGACATCGCATAAAAACCTTTTGGTATGCGCTAAGGTCAAATATTTGATGATAATTTATATACTTCTTATGGAACTATCATTAAAGCAATATTTTGAGCGTAGTGTTGCTGACGTTAGTAAAATAATATTTTAATTGTATATTCTCTGACAAAACAAACATGTTTTTTGTGATATTATTCATCAAAGATTTTTGGACATCCATCAGATTATGGAAGAGTTTCTGGATTGATTACTGAAACAAATATTTGCTGTTATCAGTCCATGTTAATAATTTCTAAGCATGTGAATTGAACTATTATTATATAATAAAGCACTGAACCAGTTTTCCAGTTATAATTAGATGGGCTAGTTGATTTGAGAACAATAAACCAGTTAAACTTAATCATATTGTTACAGACGTATACCTTGACTTTTCTTGTATGAACGCAAAGACGTTTAGTATCAAAAGCGATTTAGTAAACGCTGCGATGACTATAATTTTGTCTCTTAAGATACCGAGTTGTAAAATGGTTGATGACATGCTGTTTATTTGTGTAGGAAAATCATTAAAGTTGATTATCGCCTTTTGGTGCGATGTCTAGCATTAAATCATTACGGGTCGTCAGCATCCCGTCTTGTACCTATACCTAGTGCATGCGTGCGTGTGATGTTTATCTTATATCAACGTAGTAAAATAAGTAATCAATTAAAGGAAGATGTTTGCTGAAATAATAAATAAGTGAAATATATTTAAAACTAGCAGCCCGGCCCAGCTTCGCCAGGGTACAAATAGGTTTCTGTACAATAATATATACGTATTATACATATAAACCTTCCTCTTGAATCACTCTATCTATTTAAAAAACGCATCAAAATCCATTATGTAGTTTTAAAGATTTAAGCATAAAAAGGATAGGGACAGAGAAAGCGACTTTGTTTTATACTATGTAGTGATTTACTTATTTTAATTTTAGCTAAATAGATAATTATTTTTTTCCTAAACCCATATTTATAGAGCCACAAAGTTATCTGACCCGGTGAGAGAGTCGCTGTAATCGAATTTGGTGTTGCCATTAAAAATAGATATTGCAATAAATGGGGTAAAGTAAGATTTTTCAATCCGATCAATAGTGTCGAGAAAATGACCAGTTTCATCTGCATATTATTTTTCCTTTCACGATTTCTAACAAATCGCTCCCCAAAACCCTTAAAAATGTGTATCTGTATTCTCCTCCACAATCGAGAGTACGATTGCGGGGGGTTAGGCCATATCACAGGCCATATAGCCTACCACGCTGGCCTCATGCGGGTTGGTGGACTTACATACGATAGAAATTCTAATAAATCGCTATGGTAGGCAGGTTTCCTCACGATGTTTTCCTTCACCGTTATAGCGCGTTTTTATCAATACAAGCATGGCTCCGAAAAGTCAGAAGTGTGACCTGAGATTCCAACCCGCAACCAGCGTGAACAAGTTGGCTGCCGCGTCTGGTCCATTTACCAACAGGCCACCACGCACGTAACGTAAAATGAGACGAGTAAGATACATTTTAGTTTATGATATGTACTTACATATTATATTCTACTAGTACGTACATAATTCTGTTTTCGTGGAATTTATTTTATAAAGCTGACAATACAAACCTTTGGTGGCAGCTACGCGTTAATATAATTTTTCGAAGGGTATTATTGATGTCGGAAGACGCTTTTCATCCTACGTAAAATTTAATACCTGAAGTATAACGTTCCTAGCATCACTTTTTAAAGCTTTCGGCATTTTTCATTAGTTTTAAATAATGCAGGAAAAATAAATACACTGAGTAAACAACCAATGGCAGCGACTGGCAGCTAGATTGACAATTTCAAATGACGTCTTTGTTTCCACTTTTGGCCACCGGTCTAGATAACTTTGTGGCTCTATATTTGTGTTTTTTGAGTTTTGTCTATGATATTTCCTAATTTAAAAAGTGTTCTACATTCAAAAGCGGTTGGTTACCGGCGTTACCGCAAAGCTTGCGCTAGTGACCGCTAGGCGGGATTCTCGTGCGCAAACATCACGACCGCGAAATGAAACAATGGAACTAGGAAGCTGCAACTTTCAGACGAACTAACATTGAATATTGTCTTTGCATGCTCTTGTTTTTGCCATTTCGTTACGTTGGAAACTGTATTACATACACAAAATTGCCGATGCTATATACAATTCCTATATCTATGTAAGAATCGGATTCATTTCGCAAACCTATACTACAGACTAAGCTCGATATACAGGGTATATCAAGACTGCTACCGAAAACGAAGCCGGGTGGTAGCTTAAGCGACTTCAGACACAATGCAACAGAAAAAGTTGCAAAAAAAAGCGTCAATTTTTTTTTTGTTATTTTTTTTCCTATGGCCATATTTGGGTGGTAAATACATTTTTTCCTAAAATAATAGTGTATACCCTTTTATTTATAAATACTCTAAGGTATAAAAGAGTTTAAATTATTATTTTAGCAAAAACTATGGATTTACCACCCAAAAATGACGATATTTAAAAAATCATAAAAAATCATTGTCGCGTTTCTTTGCGAAATTTTTAGTTGCATTGTGTTTGTAGTCACTAAAACTACCACCCGGCTGCGTTTTCGGTAGCAGTCTTGAGATACCCGGTATATTTAGGAATACTAAGCGTTGACTCTAAATGAAAGATTAGAATCTAAGGGCAGATTAATGTTATCACGGACTTCGATAAACCTCTTCGCCATCTTTTAGTCAGGATTGCAAATTATTCGCTCTGTTGCCAAAACTCGACGAATTTATGTTAGATCTAAGCAGTATTTGAAGCGCTAAGATATTTATTAAAAATAGATTGGTTTTGAAGTCTGAAGCAAAACAAAACAAAAAAAGAACCAAACAGTCGAATTGAGAACTTCCTCCTGTTACTGAAGCCGGTTGAAATGTATCCATTCACAAATAACTAAAGTCTACTCGTTTTTCTTACACCAGATGTCAATCTTAGAAAATCTTTGATCTCTACAAGTCATTGCGCTCAGAACATCATCAAACCATTGGTATTCTAAAGCCAACCAATGCAGATAAGGATACTTCAGGTATTTACGCAAGGGAAACCCCAGGAAGACAGGCTTACATAATTTAAGTCTAAACAGAAACGTGTGAAGAAGTGTTGATTAACAACTATAGATTGTATAAACGATTTTGCAAATAGGAAAGTCCATTGTTCGTGTCTCGTTAGGTGTATTTAGGTAAGTAGACTAATGAAGTACTTAAGTTTCACACTTGTTGATCCCCATCTTCAATGCTTCGAACTCATTATATAATTAATTAACATACAGATCAGAACAAAGGCATCAGATAACAATTCTATAGTTATGTGAAGCTCGCTGAACTGGAGGAGGTCAGAATGATGGACTAATGCTACCTCAGATGTAAAGAGGAGCAATATTTAGTGAATAGTGGGCTTTACAATTTCTTTTAATTTTGCCTTCTATCAAATTCGTGCATTCTGTAGCTCCCTCGATTGTAATATCATAATCGGTCTCCGTGGCGCAGATGGTTAGACGCCGGCTGAGAAAGGTGTCTTGGGTCTGAGTGTTTGTCGGACCGAAAATTCTCTGTTGGATTTATTTATTATACAAGTTTAAATGAGTTGATACAGCTATAAATATTCACTGACTATTACCACGAATTTACACTATGTGTAGAATTACGCTCTAGAATCTGAATCGGGATCGTCGCTAAAGTAGGTATAGGGTCTAGGGAATTCTATTAGTTTTGTCCATCACCAAAAAACTATATCTTTCTTAAACTGAACATTTTTGTCCTCATCAAAATGCCAAAGTTATAACTCATACCTACGCCAATTCAGCCGCGTGAAGAAAATTACGTGAAAATAGACATTTACCAATAGAGCTTACTCTAAAATCGGGCAGTCCTCCCGATCATAACATTAAGACATATATTTATGTTAATGTAAATATTGAAGCCGGAGTGCATCGTTAGATCCACATAGAATTTCCTGAGGAATTATTAGCTACCTATCTAAGTTACGGAATGCACTTAATTGCTTTGCGGTGCATTCATCGTATTTATTTATATACCGGCTGTTTATCTTAGTAAGCTCAGCTGTGTCAAGTATATGACAAGTGCATTGTCGGCCTCCTAATGATGTCTTTAAGATCTCAATGAAAATTTCTAGACTGTGAGGTTTATCACAATTTATTTAAGTTCTACAGAACCGATCTCTTACAAATATGTGATAGCATCGGAGCCTTAATAAAAATGAGTAACAATTTTATAAAATTAATGCTTCCTAAATAAAAGAAACCACGCGAGTAAAGCCGCGGGTGACAGCTAATCTAGCATAGAAAATAGTGGAAACCAGTGGAAACTCGTAGTAAATTATGACAAACAAATAACACGATTGACATTTCAACTGCATTGTCTCAGTCATATTAGATATAGATCGTAAGTTCACAAAGCAATGTGGGAAATTGCCGACGAAACTACAAGCCCGGCGCGGACCTATTGCGCAGCGATACAGGGGATTTTTTTTATGAAATTATATGCAGATTAATTATATATAGGCATTGGGCAGGGCACATGGCGCGGAGAACTGATGGCAAATGGGCCAAATAGTTCTCGTTTGGAGGCTACGTAGCGAAAAGCGCAACGTAAACACAAGGTGGTTAGTTCGCAGGTCGTCGCTGGATACAGGTTGCCTCCAACAGGTCACTGTGGAAATCATTAGGAAAGGCCTGTGTTTAGTGTGTGGACTTCCTTTGGCTGATGGATGGATGGATGAAAATAGATATAGGAGTTTTCTATTATATTAGAACAATATTTTAGTCCTGTAGTTCAATTTTCGATGAGATTGGGCAATTACAATTGTGATTGGATATGCTTTAGACTTTAAAAATGTAATTAAACTCAATTAGGGTGTCGAACTGAGATGTAAAGGTTTCTGCAAACCATGTCTAAGCCATTATACTGGCTTAGTGGTAAGGAGACTAGTGAAATTTATTTACCTACTCGTGGCTATATTACAACTCTCGTCTAATAAATAAAAAACGATAATCACATCACTAATATAATATATAATTTACTGGTGGTAGGTCTCTTATATGTGAGAGGCTGCCTGGGTGGGTACCACCGCAATGTCTATTTCTCCCGTCAAACAGCAGTTTCAATGCACTGTTGTGTTTCGGATTGAAGGACATTGTAGCCAGAGTAACTACTGGACATATTGAGACTTAACATCTTGTGTCTCAGGATGGCGAGCGCAGTGGAATGCCAAGCATTGCTTTGTAATTCAAGGTGTTGTTTGGTTTTGCTACTGTTCATGAGCGGTCGCATCGCTTACCATCAGGCGAACGGCATGCTCGTCTCGCCATTCAATGAAATAAAAAAAAAAAAAAAAAAAAAACTAAGCATTTCGATAAAGAAACGGGATAGATCCAATGTGTTTATAGTAATGGAAGTTATTATTCTGTGTCGGGGGTTACTCTGTTCTCCAACACGATAACGAACGCTCAAATATCGCACGTAAAAATGTACGAACTACGAATATGCTTAAATACAATACAAAATGTTCAAATATTGTATCGTACGTCGTAGTCTTAGACGAAATGAATGATAAGTTTCATAGAGAATAATATTTATTGTTTGAAGTGGAAATCTTTTATCTTCATGTTGACGTTCATCGCCCGAACTTTCGAACTTCGTGTTGTAGTACAGAGTGACCCCCTGAGTCGAATGATGAGCGCTGTAATAATCCTAGAGGGCAGATACGTGATTTCTTTGTGGGAAAACACTTGATGATATTTTATATTGCCCTTATTTTAGGCACTTATTTGGAGATTATATTGCAAATAAAATGTTTCACAATCCAAACTTAGCTAGCTTTAATTTTTTGCTTAAGCAGTAAACTTGCCATCGCTGAAGAGAGAATGTGAGGGAGTGAATATGAATGATCCATCATGATGAATAATGAATAAGAAAACAGCCTCACGCTTATATTCACAATTGGTATTTGTAAATAAATTAACACTTGTGTTAGATCTCTAAAATTGTGATATACTCTACAGCCTAGGTAGGTACCACCGCAACTCCTATAATTTCTCAAACAGCAGTGTAAATGGATTTTTGTTTTCCGGTTTGAAGGACGAGGACAGGATCAAAGTTAATATGACAAACTACACACGGCCGTGTAATCGCATCAAGGCAACCTCTACCAGACAACCATTGGATGTATTCATGGATAGGAGAATTACTACTTATTCCAAAATTAAATAGACTGCCCCTCTCTTCTTCTCCTTATCTCGTATCCATCCAAAGGTTGTCTGTAAGAAGTCGCCTAGAGCGATAAGACCGCCTTCTGTACTTTTTATTGTATGTTATATGTTAATGTTGTCCTCTTTATGTGCGGTTAAGAGTAAATAAATAAATAGTTAATCCCTCGATACCCGAGATCTCACGTATATAATTTTAACATAGCGACCGACACTATTATATTGGATACTAGCTGACCCGGCCACGCTTCGCTTTGCCTTGATTATCATAGGATTCATATTATATTCAATTATTTAGCATAATAACTTGAAACCTTGTATGCCTACACTTGACGTAGCTATCCTACTGTCCTGCTAAATCCCGTCTTAACCCGTCTGTTCAGTCTCTTCTCGATCCGTCCCGTCCTTTCTCTTCATTATCCATTCCGTCTTATACCGTGCATTTACACTTCGTCCTATCAAATCTGCCAGCTATCCCCCGTACCTCCCACTCTATTATATCCCGTCTTTCCATATCCAAATAGTGTGCCTTATGAATTTTTGACATTAAAAAATTTAGTGATTCTGATTATCCATGCAATATTCAATCCCTTATTTCACACCCACAATGCTGCTTTTCCAAAAATATTGCAAGCAATATTTAGGTAAAATATAACCTTTCTCACTCAGAGACGATACATTAATTTCTATCAGTGAATTATAGCGAAGGAAAGGCTACTGTAAAAAATCGTGATAAAGTGACATTCGATCTTGAAAAGAAGTAAATATAACTTTTTACGTGTGCAAATTATTTATTTAATTGTCTCTATTTATGTAGCTTGATATATTCTCCTTAGTTCACACAAAATACTTTATTGAACGCATTATTTGACGACCAATTTAAACCTCAATCCGTTTAATTAATGTCATTAATTTACATCTTTAAAATCTAAAATATGCCATTAATCGAATATTGTGGATATATGTTGTCGATTCGAAACCTTTATTTAAATACGTTCTATAATTTGAGGGAAGAGTTTACCGTATCGACGGGATGAACATTAAATGTTTGACAGTTACGAACCCATGAACATTTTGTATGAAAAATTGTTAATAAGCTAATAGAAACTCGGGAAACCGGGAACGTGATAAAAAGTATCCTATGTCCTTCTCCTGGTTCTAAGATTCCTCCCCACCAATTTTCAGCCAAGTCAGTTCAGCCGTTCTTGAGTTATAAGTGGAGTAACTAACACGACTTTCTTTTATACTGGGTATCTCAAGACTGCTACCGAAAACGAAGCCGCGTGGTAGTTTTAGTGGCTACAAACACAACGCAACTAATAATTTAGCAAAGAAACGCGACAATTATTTTTTATGATTTTGTAAATATCGTCATTTTTGGGTGGTAAAACCATAGTTTTTGCTAAAATAATACATTAAACTCTTTTATACCTTAGATTATTTATAAATAAAAGGGTATACACTATTATTTTAGGAAAAATGTATTTACCATCCAAATATGGTCATAGAAAAAAACAACAAAAAAAAAAATGACGTTTTTTTTTTGCAACTTTTTCTGTTGCATTGTGTCTGAAGTCGCTTAAACTACCACCCGGCTTCGTTTTCGGTAGCAGTCTTGATATACCCTGTATATATAGATTTCGATTAGCTGTCAAGATCATGTGATATCGGACGCACGACGAGTCTGCACCGCAGTTAATTGAATAGTGTCGGCATACTTGTCACGTGAGAGATCCCTATATAACCATTGAGGTACATTCATAAGTTCCATATTCAGATATTTTTTTAACATTACCTTGAAATAAAACTATTCTTCTAACTATTATTATAATAAAATTTCCTTTCTATACCAACGAAACACATTCAAATGTTTTGTCAATATTAAACGTACCTGACCTTACACAAAATAATTATCTTTTGATGTAAAACTAGGCCAGCTATTTTATGGATGTGTTTCATGGATGGATTGGAATGCCAAGCATTGGTTTATAATTCGTTGGATTGTTTGATTTTCCTACTGTCCATGAGCAGTCGTATCATTGCCTGACGAATGGCATACTCGCCTTGCAATTAATACCAATAAAAATATTTAAAGTTGATGGGAGACCTATAAGAATAATTTTATAGTTACAATACTTTATTTATTTATTTAATCTTTATTGTACACTGATTTATTATAACTACAAATAGGGATACAATAAAATACAAAAGTACAAAAGGCGGTCTTATCGCTCTGAGCGATCTCTGCCAGACAACCTTTGGATGGATATAAGGGAAGGAGATTGAGAGGGCAGTGTAAGAATAAAGAATAAAAGCTCAAAACGAAAAAAAAGAAAATAAAATAATAATAATAAAGTAATTAATATACAAGTAATAATATAAATACATATTTCATAATATAATAATATAAATACATATACAATACCTACTTCTTCAGTATAATTTAGCCATATCTCAACCGCTCTGGAGAAACTGAGAAGAAAGATAGGTCTGATATTGTACGATTAGAGTAAATAGTGTACTTATTATTATTATAATTTTCACTGCCTCGATGGCGTAGTTGTACTACGGTACGGTTATAAAGCTGAGGTCTCTGGTTATTTTATTCATTATCAGCCCGAAGTCAGGAATACAGCCCTATATGGCTATAGGCACGCCCCCTATCACATCGTGGGAAGGAACATCATGGCGAAATGTGGGTGTCCTGGCACCTCTGCCTACCCTTTTTGGGAAAAGGCGAGAGTTTTTGTAGGTATGTCTACATACTTACATACCATGCATGTATAATTATAAAAGTTCTAGCATTTTGTGGACCGTTACCCAATTCTACGTTACCCAATTCTAATTTCACCTGGATACTATAACTCTAATTAATAATCACCAATTTCATAATTGCGCGGCATGGGTACAGTGAAAGCATATGCAATGGCGCCCTGTGGCTTCGGAGACGAAATGCACGCTTCTAATGATTACACTTATTACGAAATCGACAGAAGGATATCCAATTTCCCATACACATGTCTAATTGCGACGACTCTGGGGCAATAGTTATCAAAATTCATTTATTTCGTATAGTATTATAATTGTAAATTAAAGACAGTAGAAGTTTAAGTATTAATAAATGTAAACTAATATTTTAAAGAGGAAAATTTTTGATTGTTTGTTTGCATTGAATAGGCCCTGAAACTATTGGATCGATTTGAAAAATTCTTTCACCATTAGAATCCTACATTGATAAACGTAGGCGATAGAATATTTAAAAAAAAGTATATATATGGGCCGGGCCGCTATAAATAATAAATAGTCCTTACTCCGTACTAAATGTAAGTCTTACAACGTAGAACGTACGAGAGACTTTTCGGTTTCATAACACGTACTAACGTAACTTTTGCCCCAGCTCTCGATTCGAACTCGGGTCCTCTGGTTTAACAGCCGTTTTTCAACCGATTGTACCATGGAGGTTATTAGCTTAGCGCTCACCTCCAACAAGTTTACTAAATATCAGAAATGACTAAGTTTTCTCTACAGGTACATTTAGATTATCCAAACATCTAGGTAAATGCTTAAATTTTGTTTTGATTAATTAGACTTTTTCATAATTATTTCGTAGTAAAAATATTACGAGGAATTACGATCGAGTGACTTTTGCCCATATTAACAAAAGAAACAAACGTATACTCACTGCAAAACGTTGACAAACGCAGCATGATGTCGGTGCTGCTCAATATGTCTTAAACTAAACCTGTAAACAAACAAAACATTCAATAGGCGGTCAAACAGCTTCTGTAAATGATTGCTATGAATAGGACTGAATGGAAATACAAATGAATAAAAGGGAAAATGCCTAGGGACACGCAATAGAAGCGTCGAACGTCAGGAACTAAGAAAACGGTCGTGACCGACGCATCACTTCGGGCTATGCAATGTATTTCCCATCATTAGTGCATCCGTGGGTCACAGGATCGCGACTAATCTAAATGAAATTGATATTGACATTTCGACTTATGAAAACATTTGGTAGGATCACTTAAATTGCCAGAAGATTATGTTGTAAAAAGCTTGTAAACTACAGTAATTATGTATGATAGGAAAGAGTGGAATATGGCCTTATATCATACAAGTAAAATTACATCCCCATATTAAAACCTAAAAATAATTGACAGGTACTTTGTTGTGTACTACGTTTTTAGGGCATAATATCTAATTAGGTATTTGTTACCTATTGACTTATATTATATTTATATAGATGTGTTGTCCCCATATTCGTACACTACTGAATGTATACAACATTCCCGATGCGGTTCAAATATTGACCCAGTTGTTCTACTTTTAAATATAAATAACTAATACTATATCATTTATTCACTATTAATTATTATTTGTACTAAACAGTGGGTATATTCAGTTATATCTGTAACATTTTAGTCGTCTTGATATGTCAAGTTAGCTCGATTTTTCGCACAACACACAAGAGGCCGTCGCGTATAGTCGCGGAAATTGACGTTTAAACTACGCCTAGATGTTTAAATCATTCACAACATTGTTACATTGTCCCAGTAAGAATGAATTCAGACATGTTAAACAATAGCAAACGCAAACAAGGCTAAGTTTCCGTTGCACATTTCTTTCGAATGAACACGAATTATATTGCTGGCCTACAGAACTTTAAGAAAATTGTTTATTCCCAAACAATTTTACAATTATTTACAGTAACTATTAGTTATGTAAGATCAAAATGGTTATTTTACTATAATGTCGCAACATGTAACAATGTCAACAAACATCTTGTTTACTGGTCTGTGGCAAACATCACATAAATATTCCATAGTTACGTTAACGTTGTCATTTGTTTTGATTGTTTTAAATGTCAATCCCGAGTCAGTTTCCAAAAAAAAAGTCTCCGTTTTTAAACTATTAGCAATAAAATATTTAATTTTATCTATTATTTAAATTAAATACATCATTGAAATGTAAATAAATAAATTTGTTGGCTTTATATTTCAATTTCGTTATACGGCATTTATTGCTTATAGTAAATACAATTAAAAAAAAAAGCTTTAAACTTGGTCTATTCTTTGGTCGGAACCATTTCTATGTTTAAAATGTTCTTATTATGACACAAAAGTAGAAACATATGGAAGAAAATATCGAAGCTAATTAATACTATTTATCTTATTAATTATAAATCCCTAATAAGTAGCTTACGCCTCAAAACATTTTTTGCATTTCTACGCCCTGCAATACAGCTGTGTACCTACAGAAACCACCCTGGACAGGTATTTCTCCCAAATAAATGTTTTAAAAATACATCTAGAGATGCTTGTCTTTTGTATACAGGAGTTGACTACTGACGGCCCTATGATATTTCTACCTACATTTCCTTCGGACTTTTTTTTTCTAAATACACAATTTAGGTGAGGGAAAATTCCTTGACGAAACTTGCATACTCGCACCATAGCAATTTGTAAGAATTCATAAAGTCATAAATTCTACTTGGATAATAATGTGATGATGGCCAGTGTTAAAATTCTTTACACAATCGCAAAACACTTAACAAAATGTTTTAATTACAAAGTACGCAAGGCGTCGAGTGAAATGTGAAGAATGCTTTCCCACAATAATAAAAAACGCCATTGTTTTAAACGCGCCGTGCAATTTACGATAAAGATAATAATTACCATATATTTTTTGGCGCCATAAATTATTAAGCTTGGTTTGTTGAAGAGCAATTTTATTCTTTTTATTTTAATGAAAACTAAACTCTCTGTATTCCATCTATTCATATTGCATATCAAAAAATCCTTGTAGAAATAGATTTAGAGAAAACATTTAAATTAGGTGTGTGATTTTAATATTGGCACCTATTGTTATATAAATTTTACTTTATACGATCCAGATGTTCTTTCAAAGAATATTTTCTTTAATAGGTACCTTTATCAATCTTATGTTCTAGGATTTTCACGCTTCTAAAGAAAAGGTGGAAGTTAAATATGTAATAAACTAGTTTTATTTATGGTACATGTGTTTGCTTTACGATATCAGCATCTTAGACCAGATCAAGTTACTTCAAAAAAATGCTTGAAAGTCTACAATTTCCTTAACGAAAGTTTTCCCTTTTCTAAAATTCTTACTTTAAACAACGTTTTAGTTGTGATTAGTTTATAAACGGAACTCCTGTGTCAATTTTTATTTTTATGTATATTTTCCCATCCTTATAGTATTTTAAATACTCTAATTTCCAATCATATAAATCTTAAGATGAAAGGACAATTCAAAAGATGTGTCTAACAATAAAAAGAGAGAGAAGAGGTTACTTCGTACAATAATTTGAAAGTCTAATTCACGGTCAAAAGTGACGCTATCTAGCATATCTACTGATATTTCATATCTATTTTGATCATTCTATAGTATATGTAATACGATATTATTATTATTTACCTCACAATAAAAAACATTGTGTAAATTCTTCGCATTTGTGTCGTAACAGTTTTTGTTATATATAGAGCATGTTTTATTGTTAACATAAATATATTTTAAATATCATTGATATCGAAAAAAACCCTATTCAAATATATAACTACTGGACATATTGAGACTTAACATCTTATGTCTCAGGATGGCGAGCGCAGTGGAATATTGCTACTGTTCATGAGCGGTCGTATCGCTTACCATCAGGCGAACGGCTTGCTCGTCTCGCCATTCAATGCAATAAAAAATACACTACATGAAATTGATTCCAATATCTTGCAGACATTGATGTATGCAGATTATTTTTAGGGTGAGCTTTTCAATCGTCTATTATGTTATCTATCAATTACGTTAAAATATCTCTGAATATAATATAGTAACGCAATAACACAATTTTATGAAATACAGCTTCTATTTTTATTTCCTTACGTTATTCTACATTCTATTCTACAAATTAAAAAAATGCGAATTTTAGTTCTTTTACAAATAGGAATACATATATATTTGATTTATTTTATTTTATTTTTATTTTAAACACTTTGTACACAGATGTAGTACAGGCGGACTTAATGCCCAAGGGCATTCTCTACCAGCTAACCTTAAGAGACTTACGCCCAAATACTGGAACGCAACTTAAATATAAATGGCGCTTAACTACGTTAATCCCGATTAAATGTACTGGCTAAGTGGGCCGTGCGCTATTAAGAGCAACTTATTATTTGAATGGCGTTCCAGTATTCGGGCGTTAGACATAATTCCGTGGGCACATAATATTTAAAGAAAACCTGGACTTAAACTTATTTTATTTTATAAGATTATACCGTTTTCCACGCCTATATCCACCGACCACCCAGAGACAATATAGGTAGACTAATATATCGGAAACCTCGATCGGAACTACTTATTATTAAACAATATAAATTAATAAAAACGCTTTTGCCTACGACTAGTGCAATGTACCACGATTGTTCATTACAAATAGCAAAAAAAACCGCATTGTCAAAGATATGTCGGAAAAACAGTAGGTAACTCTAGTAATGAGAGAATAATTTAGCCTACACATTGTTTTACTTTTGCCGCCATTGCTTATATCAAATTATATTTTAATTATTTCACACTTTCACATAATCATTTTTAATTGATTAATTTGACTACGTTGACAAGAAAATATTTTTGCTTGAGAGTAGGCAGATGGTATAAACAAAAGATGTTTAAATTTAGTAGATTTTCTTAATAAATAAATAATTTAAAAATATTATAATGTGTAAGTAACATTTAATTTTATTTGTTTACAATACATAGCCACATCCAATTTATACGAACTGCAGGTAAGGATGTGAAATGGTCGCGCGTAGGGCGGGCGGATCATTAAAAAATTGTATGTCTTGCTAATATTTTTTTCTTAAAACTGTATCAGAGTCAATTTCATATTATTTTTAAAATAAAATAACGAGGCAATTTACCAAAGTACTACAAAAATCCTGGCACCCTAAATTCAAATCACTTTCGATTCCAAATTCCAAATTCAAAATAACACAAACAAAATTTTAAATTTCGAACGTATGAAACTCACCGTGTACGTACGGAGCGCTAGCACGAAGGCGCGGACTGTAGCGTGGTGGGCAGGCGCAGGCTTTTATGACCGTTACCATGGCAACCACCACCGCCGGCGAAGGGATGCGCCAAGGGGGAGCGCGCTTTTGCAAAATCCGGGTCACTTTGTCTTGGTATACTTGCGGTTGTAGAGCTTCGCTTTGCCGAAGGTTGTGGCCTGTGTAATCAAAAATTTAATTGCTTTGTTATTGAATTGCGGTGACTAGTACTAATAGTTATATCCAAATCCAAATAAATACTATACAGAAATACAGGACTGAGATATTATTGATCATAAACAAAATAAAATAAATATATATACCGGGTATCTCAAGACTGCTACCGAAAACGAAGCCGGGTGGTAGTTTTAGTGGCTACAAACACAATGCAACTAAAATTTTCGCATAGAAACGTGACAATTATTTTTTATGATTTTTTAAATATCGTCATTTTTGGGTGGTAAATCCATAGTTTTTGCTAAAATAATAATTTAAACTCTCTTATATCTTAGAGTATTTATAAATTAAAGGGTATACACTATTATTTTAGGAAAAAAAATATTTACCACCAAAATATGGCAATAGGAAAAAAATTTCAAAAAAAAAATTGTCGCTTATTTTTGCAACTTTTTCTGTTGCATTGTGTCTGAAGTCGCTTAAACTACCACCCGGCTTCGTTTTCGGTAGCAGTCTTGATATACCCTGTATACTTATATATGTTTAAATACTGGTTGTCTATGGTATGCGACCAATGCAATGACACAATAAAATTAGTGTTTTATACGATGTTGTACAATTTAGATAACAATCGGCGTCACCTTACATAATAAATTAGTTAGTTGCATAAGATATATTTTCTTAATTTACATTATTGCATTATTTGGATGAACCACATACTTTAAATATAAATTTAATATAGCAGAGTCGTCTCATTGGTCTCACAAAAGTGTTACCTTCACTCTAAAAGTTGTGGTCGTAGGTTCGATTCCGTCGAGCAATCTATTTTGCGTGCACTTAATTTGAAAAGGTATCTTACGCCTTGCGCGGCGATAGGGTCTCCTCTATCAAATCATAGAAGCGAAATAAGCTTGGCATATAAATAAATATTAAACACCCAACATTCAATAATCCTGACCATAGGGGTGCGACTTTGTACATGAAAAATATTGAAAACGATTAATTCGATTCAAGCGCCACGCTCTGGCGAGAACGGGAAATTATCTTGATCTAATTGTTAAATAACGGAAGTGTATCACTAAACCAATAAATATGTTTTGTATGTTGATATTATGAACTTTCTTGATATTAAAAACAATTTAAATTTGATAATGGTTTAAATTATAAGAGGTATCGAAAGATACACATTTTGAAATATTGGAATAATAAATATGAAATGTCGCACGTTTGCATAGGCCGCCATCTGATGGCGAAATCACGTCAGAAAATAAATTAAAGTGGAGTTGCGCATCTATCTCTGTATAAAATTCTAATCTATGATCCTGACCCTACACTAAGATCGAATCTTGTGTCGTGGGTATCAGGAACTACGAGCGACTTTACCCCACAAACACCCAGATTCGAAACAAATACCTGTGGATAAATAATAAAACTCGGCACAGGGATCGAACCTGCGGCCTCACGTTTCACAGCCGGCGCCTACCCAACTGCGCCACGGAGACTGTCACATTATAGGATAAATGCTTAAATTTTAGGGATACAACCATCATATATTATCTATACACGCTGTACAAAAGTCTTGAGCATAAAGTTTCCTTCACAACACCAAGCCAGTGCTTTTAACTTCATTTTGATAGTTTTACAATACCTCTTTTATATAAAAATGATTGGCCAGACGAGCATCCTATTCGCTGGATGGTAAACGATACGACCGTTGAGAGCAAAATCAAGCAACACCATGAATTACACAGCAATGCTTGGTATAGATTGGATTGGATGTTCTCGCTATCCTGAGGCATAATATGTTAAGTCTCATTATGTCCAGTTGTTACTCTGGCTATAATGTCCTTCACACCGGAACACAACAGAGCATTTACACTGCTGTTTAGCGAAATAAATAGACATAGCGGTGATAACTACCCAGCCGGATTTTCACATATGAGAGAGCTACCACCAATCCTTAATACAGTAACAGTGATACGCATTACATAATACATAATTATAATGGTTTCTTAGATTTACGCGAATGTTACACATTGAAATAAAACTATTATTTACGGATTTTATCGCGGATTTGGTTTAATTTTTACATTTTTTGAATTCCCGACATTTCTATTACTTTACAGCTTTCGTGGTCACGGGGCGGACTGAGGTATTAGTCATCCGCTCAGTGACAGTTACAATTTAACTACCCATACATATTTTTATGTTAAAACATATTATAAGAACTCAGTTGACTTCACAAATGGGTTAATGTTGATGTACTTGTATATCTGCCTATGTTAATTAAGATAATAGATGTATTTATTTTTTACTTACGTGTTAGGTTTGTTAAACCTATTTTAATTATACATTTCAATTTCACCTTACGCATAATTTTATTTGTTGTGTTATGTTATAATTAAATACATATTTTTAGTCGTCCATACTAATATTTAAACAGGAAAATTTTGTTTGTTTATTTGAATTGAATAGGGTGTGAAAATACTAAATCGATTTGAAAAATTCTTTCAGCATTAAAACGCTACATTATCCCTGAAACCTGACGAAGCCGTGGCGGACCGTCCCTTATAATTTCAGTTGGAAGTATCATTTCAGCGATTGATAAGAAAGTTTATGAAAATTCTCAAAGAAGGATGAAAGCCCTACCCAGAATAAAACTAAATATTTGTAGAAACTGTGAACATTTGTGTAGGTGCAGGTATAGAACCAGCGAACTGCCATATTAGAATCGCCTTTGCAAGACAATACAAATCGCGTGCTTATAAGATAGAATAGATACCACTATAGACTACGCCTTAGGCCGAAATTCAATCAACATAGATAAAAACATCATGATCGTCTTTTCTAATTATTTTTTAAGTGGTTGAGCCAATTAGGATGCTTTGATGAATGTGTAACTTGACATGTTGTTTGAAAAAACAAGTTATCAAGTAAAATTAATGAAGCTAGGATTTCTAAACCTTGCTAAACCTTTAACCTTGTAAAGTAAAAAAGCTCTCCAAAATACACAAGGCACACATACACGGTCTCCTTACGAACGAACGAACGAATGCCAACCGGCAACCCCTTTTCCAATTCATTTCAAAATGTTGAAAGGCTTACAATGCGCTACGGTGCTTTAGATTCTTTGTAGGGCTATGTATACGTATAATTTCCATCGAATTTGTATCGTGTAGCAGTTTATCTTAGCTTAAAAAAAACAATTGACTGCCATCAAAAATACTGGCCAGAAGCGATTGCCTTTTTAATTAAGTTTAAAAAAGTAAATGTTAATAGACAGGAATCAGATTGCCGCGTGTTGTCTCTAAATAAGAGTGACAAGCGATGCGTATCACGAAGATGAACCGATAGCTTGATTGGAGAAGCTTTCTAGTTTCCATAGTTCGCCAATTGATGCGTCGCGTCGCTTCGATACTAATCTCATTAGATTGTATTGAGAAGTTGTTTTGAATTTCAATGTATTTAGGGAGTTTTAAATTATATTTACTTAGAGTTTTTAACAGACAGAAAAGCAGGTGACGCAATGTAATTTTTTTAAAAGTTGCCCTGCAGCTCATTAATCATGCACTTACCCTTTTCTTTCCCTGCGCGTATTGTTCTTCTTCTTTTTAATAATGGTTGGCTCCCCCGTAATATCCGAGATTTTGCCACACATATTGTGAAATACAGTAAAAGCCACTACCGCGTATTTACCATCATATGAGCCTTATTTTTATTAGTCGGATATAGAAACAGCACAATAATTGTATATCCTTATTAATTAAGAATGACTCAGTAAATTTCCAGAACTGTAGAACTTTTGGAATAAGTCCAAATTCTTAATTAAATGTCTCGTTATACTCAGATCACATTTTATTAAGAAATGTCCTGATTTCAGTCGCGCTCGGCGCTATGCATTTGTAAGATGTGCAAGTTGCCCAAGAAAGATATAATCCGATTAAACTTTATTAGTATAAATGAGTTACAAATCTAGATATACTGTAAGCAGTCAATTCTCGCCTACGTTTATAATTATATAATTCTAAAGACAGCTCTTGGTCAAGTAAACATAAGCAGTCATGCGACTATTGTCTACTTAGGTATATTTAGTAAATATAATATAAATCTTAATAAAATTACTTTAAATATTCATCTTAAGAACTTTTCCGTAAATGTATAACTGATATTTTTACCATAATTTGCGAGTTGAAAGTAAACGTGTCACATGTTACCAATTAACACTTTATTTTAGATTTTGTGGAAGATTCCGTAAAGCCTTTGTCCAGAATATTCCCCATTCTGAAGTACAGATTAATTAAATAGATACTATGAAAAGCTTCAAAATGGTAAATCGATAGATAACACTTTATTGTTCACCACATATTACATACAAATGAACAGTTTATATTCATTTAAAATTGTGTAACAATTGGCGGTTTTATCGCTATTAGCTATCTCTTCCAGACACTCAAAAACTAACTGATTATTTAGCCTCCATAAAAACGCAGTTTTGAGTTCTCTGTTCTGGTCTCTTTACAATAGGTTCTTGACCACAAGAAAGTAAAACAAGTTATTAATGGGAATGGACCATATAAAAAAAAATACTGACTAGAAAAAAAATGCCAATATTTTTAAATATGTAGCTAAATGTAAATGTAAAACTGCACACAAACTAAATCTAAGCGATATAATAAAAATAGATTCATATTTCCAATCTGATAGAATGCAATCGAACTAAAAATAAAGCTTTCATACATTTAAATAATTATCCAATAATAATATAAATAATGCGGACTGGTTTGCTCGCCACCGTTGTGACACAATACACATCTATGCCTAATTTAATAGTCTAGAATGCTAGTATAATAGTTTCCTATATGGCTGTATTGGCACCTTAACTAATAACTTTGTGACGATCTTAATTCTTTCTTATTCATAGACGGCAGTACAACCATATGTTTTTCAGTATTTTTATGAATTGTTTTAAATTACTCCAAAACATAACGACTACTTACAGCAAAATAAAGTATTACGCGGACACATTTCATTCCCGGTCCATCAATAAGAGATTTTTCACACCGAAAATTCAACAATAACTTTATTGCCTAATCTGGAATTAACACCCAGCATCTCACGTTTTGAAGTTACACATTCTCACACTAGTGATTAAAGTGACATAAATAAATACATAACACCCAACAGTCACATACATAACTTCAAATAACCTAATACCAATTTATTTTGTCATTATTAATAGCACTTAAATAAAATCTATCTGAGGGTAGTTTGCTTTCTTTGCTGTTTCACGCATTCGACAGTTCAGTCTCGTGTAAGCTACCGAAAGCGTTGAGCGTGCTCCGCTGGTGTGTTCGATTTGGTTCGTGTTATGGACATTTTAGTACAAGCAGTGTTAGGAGCTGCCGTAGGCAATCTTTTCAAGCGCCGATCCAACTTCTAGAGCGGTACTATGGTGAGTACACTAGATATTTACTATTTTATTGTTTCTTATTGCATCGCCTTATTTTTTATTGTCACATCTCCTTTTGGGAATTCGACGTAGATTTTCCGAATAATAAATATTTGTAGGAAAATCATTAAAATATTTGAGTTGTCGTTGGAGATAGCCAATGACAATGGCTAATAGTAGTGGAGTAGCAAAGTGCCTTACATGAACTTGGTTTGTAAAAAACTTATGTAGGTATGCGTTTTAACTTCAATTTGTAGGACCAATAGTATTTACCATTCAGAGTTGTCGTTGGTCGTTTGTAGGCATTTTCTCCGCACTCGAGAGAGTTGTCCCAACTATAAATTTTGTTCTGAAAGGAATACACGGGTAGTTCATCCATTTATAAGCGATTGATGTTTATAAGATTTTTTACTCTTGACCTCCTTTTTCGTAGACCTTACCATCGTTTTATTCCTTCTCCATGCTGAAATGCTTTATAGGCATCTTAAATAAAATTCATATAGACAATTTCAATGAGAATTTGAAAGAGTTTTCACACCTGGCATATTCCTACGCGCCAAAAATTATAAGTATCACAATCGTAACTGTAGGAAATTTATAGCCACTAAAAGGATTTTACTGCCTCTAACAACTGTTATTAGAGAAATGGGAGGGGAACGCCCCCTGTGTTTCGAAAACAGTAGCCAGATTTCTTCAGGTCAACCGATGGACATATGCACACTATTGTTACACGAATCAGACAGAAACTTATATAACAATATGCAGAATCTCGCTAAATTAGTAATAAAATATTTTTTGCATGAGTGTTCATCACGCGATATAATAAAGTAAGTGGAAGTAATCGATTATCGTTTTTTCGATGGCAGGAACGCATCGCCTAAGTACCATCACTTTAAATGTCAGTGCAACATTTGCGTGTCCCCGCCTTTTGCAAAAGTAATGATTGTGAGAAAATTAAAGGAATCCGGCGTAACATGTACCCAAGAAATCCTAGATAAACTTTCATCGCGAATATCTGTTTAGTTTTTTTTTCTCAGAAATTTTATCCAAAATGCATAACTTTTAACTGCCTTGGTAGCACGGTATGATTGCAATGATGAAGTCTCAGGTTCGAATCCCGGGTCGGGCAGTGTTATTAGATTTTTTAAATCATTATCAACCCGGCTTCAGGAATTTGTGTTCGATATGGCGGAAGGCTTGCTTCCTATGTCATCTTGGGATGGAACAAACAAGAAAAAACGTGAGTGTCCACGTAGCATCTACCCTTTCTAGTAAAAAGGTGTGAGGTTGTTTAAAACTGTTTTATCGATTAAATTACAATTTAGGTACCTAGGTATAATGACTAATTCTTGCTGAATATGACATGACTAAAAAAATCTACGCTTAAAATAGAAATCTACCATTATTAGTAAACTATACACGCACTTCAATGAATATTATATTTTGCAATAACGTATATTTTCGCAATAAATAATAGCGTTTTTGTAATAAGGCATGAGTTTGACAGATGGCATCCTAATGCTGATGATGCGTGGCCACGGTCCAATGTCAGGTTCACAACATTAACATAATTGTCGCGTGCTGCAGAGGTGTGAGAAACATTGTTTTAGGGTCACGATTGTTTGTAGCGATAGTTCCATCTGACATCTTGGACTTAAACACGACAGAATTATGGGAACTTGATAACATGGGTACGTTTGAGTGTGGTTAGGACATGAATTCCGCCATGCTAGCCTAGTGCGGGTTGTCCGACTTTACACAATTGAAAATGATACAAATCGCTATGGTACAGGAGGTTACCTCACTCAATCTTAATCGATTATAGAGAAGGTATGTGCCCTGCAGTAGGACGTATAGGGATTGACGGAAATGTCCAAAAATTAGTAAAGGTTCAACATTAATCCAATGTGGCTTAATGCCTATGTTGGTAGCTCGTGTAAAGATTCTGTTAGGATATTTCTAGGAAAGAAGTTTATGAATGAATATTTCAGTAAGATACTTGATATGAAATGAGCTGTAAGCAATTAGACCAGAACTTTTCATCTGTACTAGACAAGTGTCTTAGGGTTATAGGGATGACAATGATACATGAGTTAAAAACAATGCATTCAGAGCTACTGCAAGTGTTAAAAGTTATAACAGAGGCCACGTATATATTTTGCAACCTATAACTTTACCATTCGGTTTTCAAAAGAGAATTGAACTCTTACGGTTTTCTTGCTAGAAAATTTGTAAACCTAATTAATTAACGAATGTTTAGTCTTCTTCGCACAAAGTGAATTCGAAAGCCGTTCGAAAGGGACAAAACATTCGATAACAAAAATAGGTTTATAAACTTTCAAAAATAATGCCCTTATAAGAAAGACAATTTTAAACCATAAATTATGTATGTCAGTCCAAATTAAACATGTATAATAACGAAGCACACGGAATTCTTTAGCATTGCTAAACCTACTTGGAAATTGTGTAACACGTTTACAAGATGTCCTTTCAGAGTCATTTGAAACGTATGGCAGCGTAATGATGTGTTCTGTGTGTTTCGCTAAATGGCCACGATAAACGATCGTGCCTGCGATGAATCGCAAATTCGACGCCATTAGTCCCTGCAGCGGGGTAATCGCGCGGAGCCTTGACGGATGTCGTCGCTTTGTCATACGTGGCTTTGTGCCTTTTGAGTCGGACAGCTTCTCTATAGGCTATTCTGTTCTATAGAATTTAGAATGGTGCATCTGAAGTTATGGGATTTATTTAAATGAACTTTATCAGGTCACGTGAATGTTGTATGATTTTAAGACTCGTCGTAGATTGAGTGAAACAGATGAGACTAAGTAAGGGGAGATTAACGAGCCTTTGACTCCTGTTAGAAGATAGGACGATCATTTCTAACATCATTTTACGCCTGAGAGTTATTTTTAGTAAAGGTGAAACCAAGGAAACCTTCATATACCTGGTCTTACCTAGATATATCTTGTTGTAATGCTGTTAATACCATTAATTATTTTATGCCAAACCCATTCAGTAATTCATATAAATAGGTAATGTTTGTAGTGCTAATCTTACAAGGGGCAGTATATGATAACGGTACATAAAGGCAGGTAGAAAAAACTGTTCGTGGAAAATAGCACCTAAATTAAAGTGGTAATTTAAGTGGTAATTTTATTCGTTTACGTGTGATCACGTAATGAATTGTCTTAACAGCGAGAAACAGTGTCCAAAATAATAACACTGCAGACATCCGCTGTACAATGATATAATTCTTTGACGTTACACTTTTGTTTTTACACAATAGCGAACTAGTCATACTGACCTACTGTAGATCTTTTATTAATATTATCAAGTTATACTAATTTAGGAGTCATTACGTAAAAATGAATTCACACGTTACAATATTGGGTAGTGCTAGTTCATTCTTACATGTTCAGTTGCCACATATTGCATGAAAAATCTGAAATTTAAGCGTAATGACCTAAGTTAATGTGTCGTGCGTGTGTAAGTGCGTGGTGGCCTGTTGGTAAACGGACTAGACGCGGCTGCCAACATGTTCACGGTGGTCGCGGGTTTCGAATCCCAGGGCACACCTCTTACTCTTCGTAGTCATGTGTGTAATGATAGTCAATCACCACGCACTAAAACGGTGAAGGAAAACATCGTGAGGAAACCTGCATACCATAGCGAGTCATAAGAATTTCTATGGTATGTAAGTCCGCCAACCCGCACTAGCCCAGCGTGGTGGACTCTATGGCCTAACCACTCTCAATCGTATTCTCGATTGTAGAGTAGACCCGTGCCCTGCAGTGGGACGTATATGGGTTGATACAGAATATGTCGTAAGTCGCGTTCGGGTTCTTACTGAACTGATTTGAATAATTCTTTCACCATTAGAATCCTACATTATTCCTTGAATAGAATATTTTAGTCCGGCCTGCTAGGATGGTGCCTATATAGTCTCTTATGAACGCCTGTTTGGTCCGTAACGTAATACAGAAATCTGTAAAAAACTCTAAATAGAGATCTATCAAGCTGGTTATTTTTCATCAGTAGCCATTTATTCAGTGCACGCAATACAATATCCTAGATGTTGTTTAATACGCCTCTCAGTTGCTACACGAACATATCTAACTATGATACATTACGCAACACCTAATGATACGCACAAATTATTTTGAAGCTTTGTACATGTCGTAGGTGAATTTTAAATTGTGATTGTACCTTTCTTTTAGCAGAGCAATTTGTTCCGTGAGAAATATCATCATTTAATTTGACATTTTGTTGAATGTAACAAACATGTTAATGATGGTAGAATTAAGTTTCGGCTATGAGTGATTGGCGCAGCGGTTAAATCGTTATTGCGCTTTATACCGTGGGTTCGATAACGTAATTAGTTATTTTTCCATGAAACAAAATCAAATACAAGTATGTTTTGTCAGAAATGAAAATATTAATGTGCCAATGATAGGAGTAGTTGATAACCCAAGGATCGGTACCGTGTTTACGGACCCCAGGATAGACCACAATCGTTAAGGCTCACGCCTAGGTATTGTTTCCACAACGTGGTACCTCAGCTATCACAGAGGCCCCGCGTTCGTGAAGACCTCTGGCTAAAGTTGTGATTACTTTTAAATATTTTGTCTTGAAAGGGCTGTAACCAGTCTACTGGTTGCGGCCTTAATATAATCAGATAAAACCACGAAGGCACGAATGATATCTTGGCCCTGCTATGTGGAAGCCTAATGGTAAATGGTCAAAGTAATCCTGTGGTTTTCTATCAAATAGTAAATAGACCTAACATTCAGATAGAGTAAACCGTAAAGTCAGGAATATCATATTATAAAATCTTGTTACGTGGGTGTAAGTATCTACGAGAGAATTTTCAGTCTTAAACACCCAAGTTGTATCAAATACCTTTGTAGGCCGCATGCAAGTTTGTGCGGGGATTGAACCCGCAGCCCTTTGTTTCACAAATGACGTCTGACCTAATGCGCCAAGGAGGCCTTTATAATATTACTTTGTTTTTTTTTTTATCATATAATCCCAATCTTTATATGTTTATTGTCAATATATCTTTACGCCGTTGGTATTTACTGTTATAAAATAATTTCTACAGGACATTGATAATCGAGCAACAGGCATTAAAGGCGTGTGAGCGCATAGCAGAAAAACATCGATTTTCCATACAAGATATACCCTTATTGTTCGATTGTTACCTAGTAAATGGATTAGCATTGTGATGTGTCGAAACATTTTACGACTGGCCAATTATATGGTGATTGAAGCAAAGATAAATGAAGAGGCCAAGGAAGTTCTAATTAAAGATTTAGTCGAGTAGAGTGCCCCAAAAGTTATCTCTATTGCAATCTACAAAAATGTAAATGGATGTTCTTGTGTCATTTAAGTAATGGTCTTAAAAATGGCTCCATTTAGAAAATGTTGTCAGCCTGTTTTGACAAAAAAATTAAAAAGTAATAATTTCATTTTAAAAAGGATTTTCAATTCAGTCCACGTGGATTCTGGTAGTTATCTGGAAGAAATCGTGGTAAGCGATTAGACTTTACTTTTCTTACATACATAAACTCACGCCTTCTTCCCAGACGGGGTAGGAAGAGGTGCCAGGACACCCTCATTTCGCCTTGTATGTTTCGTCCCGCGATGTGACAGCTGGCGAGCCTCTTCTTAGTCTGTGGATAAGACCGTCAATTGTCACCTTTATTTAAACGTGTTGTTTTTTGTCTTATTATTGTATGTGGTGTTCAATAAAGAATTTATAAATAAGTAAATAAAGTAATTTGTTAGTAATATAATGTTCTATATTCTTCTATTCATCTCATTATAATTATTAAGCAAGAGATCCTCCTAATGAATGATAGTACGTACGTCATCACCGCTAGTTCAAATTTCCTCGGGGTTTGCAGGCAGTAAGCACCTTATAAGCCTTCAAAAATACATCCCAGTAGCTTTAAAATTGTAATTCCAAGCTTTTGATCCTTTTGTCAATTGAAAGGTTTTTGAACGCTTTCCAATATTGTTTGCGCATTCTATTTGAATAATGACTAACTTTAGCTCATAGGTCGAAATGATATCACTAGGTTTGGGCCACATGATGTCAGTTTAATGTTATATTATGCAGGTCGGTGATCTTTACCCGCTGACGTGTCTATAATTACGAGATCTGTTGCTAAAGGCCCTCTGAAAATGTATAATTAATGGCACGAGGCACGAGTATGAACCGAAAACAAACAGTGATTAATGATTTTTGACTTTATTATGGGAAAGCCATAAATTAGAAAGGTTTAAATAATAAAAACGCTTTGGTATGTCATAAAGTGAGATACTGCTGTCAAGTGTATGATCATTTAGATTTCTAGCCTTTAGGCACTTTTTAGTGAACAGGATATGTTGCTACGACCGTGTTGTAATTATTTATTAGGCTTTTTTGGGCTAGTGATGCCAAATCCACTACTACAATTAGGCCTTCCCCAATTCTGGGTTTGCCAATATCTACAATGTTTGTCAGGCAGGTTATTTTTTGCCACCAAAGTTTATTTTTGTTATTGAGGCAAATGAGCTAGCATGATGGTAAGCGCAGCTGGTCATAAAACTTGTAATGCCCATGGCTTAATCATGCCACTTACCGAAATAGGTCCAACAATACGACAGTGCCTATAAATACATTTTATCGACTCCTCGAGTTCTATGTATGCGCTAATGAAGTCATCTCAAATAAATCAATTCGAAGGGTGTGAACTGTTCGCATTATCGTCCATCACATCCGTATGATTGGTACTGAGTGCAAAAACGTGTGCGTTCATGTTGCATGGTCGATATAATTCAATTTGCATGGAGTAAGACCGCTATTTTAATGTCACTTGTTTGTTCATGCGACCATGGGTAATGAATTAATTAATGGATACTATAGTTTGAAATAGATGTTTGTATACTGCCATGTTCATAGGTTCCGAGCATTGAGGTATTATACTAGAGGGGACAAACAAAAATGAACGATACTATAGCACTCCTTCTGTTTCTGTCTCTGTCATGCCTACGCAGTAACATTATCATCGCATCAACATTATTATAGGAAAAAATAGAGAAATTTTAATATGAAATACTGAATACTTTCGTGTTTGTATTTTGTAAGGTAAATATATAAGCCAATCTTTAAACTACAATAATAATAACACATTCCTAAAAATATTTCATACACTAAAATGCCATTTCCATGGTCGTTGATTAAATATCTAATTCCATGCGTTTCGTAAAAATCGACCTTTCTATCGTAATCCAATATCACCTTTCTAGTTCAAAACAATTGCCAAAAAACTTCATGTCAGGTGTAGAGTAACAGATCTAAACAGCAACCGATCTTTGACCTCAATACAATTAAAAGTAATGATGTTGTTAATATACAGGGTATATCAAGACTGCTACCGAAAACGAAGCCGGGTGGTAGTTTAAGCGACTTCAGACACAATGCAACAGAAAAAGTTGTTATTTTTTTCCTATGGCCATTTTTGGGTGGTAAATACATTTTTTTCCTAAAATAATATTGTATACCCTTTTATTTATAAATACTCTAAGGTATAAAAGAGTTAAAATTATTTTTTTAGCAAAATCTATGGATTTACCACGCAAAAATGACGATATTTAAAAAATCATAAAAAATAATTGTTGCATTTCTTTGCGAAATTTTTAGTTGTATTATGTTTGTAGTCACTAAAACTACCACCCGGCTTCGTTTTCGGTAGCAGTCTTGAGATAGGTACCATGTATGTATATTGGATACATAAGACTGCCTTGATGGCGCAGCTTAACTACGGCATGATTGCAAATTGCATCAAAAATGTGGTCGTAGGTTCGAGTCCTGAGTCGGGCAAAGTGTTATTGGATTTTTCCATTCATCACTTGTCAGCCAGTTAGAAATTTATGCCCGATATATCGATAGGTTTGCCTCTATCACATTGGGGATAGAAAATACGAAGCGAATCGTGGGTGTCCTGGTTGCGCGTCTGCCTACCCTTTCTAGGAATAAGACGTGAGTTTATGTATGTATATGTATGCGCCTTTATCCCGGAAAATATAGTCAGAGACCCCACTAGTAACTAGGATCACCATAATTCATGGCTTTTTCTCAATTCAACTTTCTGCCTCAAAAGGCGATAGGAGGCAAGGTTATTGTCATGTTTTTATTCTATGAGAACAATGATAGCAACGAGCTACGGATCGAAATATTTTTGGTTAATTTTTTAAAAGTTTGGCAAATTTCCCAAACATAGACAAAACTTTTGAAATACCTAAATTAAATTTTACATAGGCACATATTTGTATTTATAGAAAATACAATAGTTTATAATTATATTTTGTTACATGAATCAAGAGAGCAAAGTTCATAGATACTACTTATGTACATCATGTCCGCTCAAGGCTAAATTAATGTAAAAAATGTGGCCTATACACTTAACAATAGAAAGTAAATAGACAAAGCAGATATTTATCTACTCTAGACTTCGATCAAATATACACTAGATACAACATGAGCGCTTAGAAAATGGCACCAAAAAAGAGTGCTTTAAGCACTCTTTCGCCTTCAGTCACGCACCTACCGTTGCTTCCAAAACGTCGCAGAACCTTAGACAATATTATGTGAAAAGCTACTTTAAGCGCCAGGAATAATTGGAATTTGTGTTAATATATTTGGAATATGTGATCTTTTTGTTTACTTTTTTTCATGTCATACATCGGTGCCACTTTTTAACAGAACTTTTACAGGGAACTGTGTATCTAGTGTATATTTGATCGAAGACTCTAGAAGTCATTTACTAAAAAAAAGCATTTCGGTTCGGATGAGTATACTATAATTTCAGATAGTTTCATTAAATTATGTATTTCATGTCTGAGACTAATACATTAACGTGGCTCACTATAATGTATTCTCAGATGGTTTCATAACATGTACTTCATGTCTGAGACTACTCCAGTTATCAGGGCTCTCTATAATTTTTTAATTTTTTGTTGTCATTTTCTTAAGTATATATAATTCAGTTTTAAATGTGCTTATATTATTTACATACATACATACATAAACTCACGCCTTGTTCCCAGAAGGGGTAGGCAGAGGTGCGAGGGCACCCACATTTCGCCTTGTATGTTCCGTCCCACAATGTGATAGGTGGCGAGCCTATCGCCATATCGGGCACAAATTCCTGACTCTGGGCTGATACTGAATAGAAAAATCCAATATCACTTTGCCCAACCCGGGATTCGAACCCGAGACCTCAGCTTGTTGTACTACGGTACGGTTATGTACCGTAGTACAACTACGCCACCGAGGCAGTCTTATATAGAGAGTATTTCGGTTATTGTATTTCGGTTTGAAATTCGTTTAAATTACTTATATATTTTTTATTCAAATCAAATAACTATAATCGCATTTTTTTATCGTTGTGCTCTACTACAAACCTCAAAGATCTAAATATGTAACAGCCGATATATGTCATGCTACAGTAATTGTGCTAAAAAAGTTGTAGTAGCTTAGTAGCTACTTCAGGTTCCGTGGCGCAGTTGGTTCGACGCCGACTGTGAAACGTGAGGCCGCGGGTTTGATATCCACTCCGAGACATATATTTGTGAGAACCACAGGTATTTCTTTCCGGTCTGAGTGTTTGTGAGAACGAAAAGTCTCTCGTAGCTCCTGACACTCACCACACAAGACTGGATCTTAGTATGGGATCAGGACTATGTATGTGACTGTTGGGTGTTATTTATTTATTATTAGTATTTTACAATATTTGCAAGTTTTTATCGTTGTGCTCTACGAATACAAATAACAAAGATCTAATAGCCCAGCTGATATAGTACGTCCCATAAGCTTTAACATACTTTTGACCAATAACTTTTATTGAAATTTGGATGAATTTAAAAGCTTTAATTAAAGAACTCATATACCATACGGAATGTCAATTTGCATATCCGATATTAAAAATACTAACGATTGCCAACGTGACAAGCCATTTGCAATGAAATAATAAAGTGTGAAGTTCCCATAATCATGAGTTGCGACACGCAGGGCACATCCAACAGAGGTCGTCCCTCATTTGACTATCCACAAGGTGCATACGAGGCGTTATTACCTTTCTGCATAATATTATAGTTTATATATTTCGTATTAGAGTTCAATAATTGCGGGAACTTAGAAAGGCATATGGGTAGTTGACCAAATTTTTTGTTAGAAAAACATACATATAGGTACATACATGCCATAAATTCTCACTTTTATTCCATTTTGTTTCCATCATAAGATAGGACTCAAATCCTAATAGGTATTACGCAATTCATATATATTTTTTAAACTCTCTCAAATTAACTGACTCGGCAATCGAATCCTAATGAGTTGATTTCGCTGTTAGACTAATGTGGAAAACTATCGTTGAAAATTTCAACAACATAGGCAGGTATTTCATAAAATCTATTTAATTTAACATTATAGCGCGCAATCTTGCCGCTCCCGCGGGCCTCGTATCGCCCCCGTCCGCACCACGGGCTCCCGTATCATACCGTGCCTACGGGTTGCGCCCGCGCTCAAACCCCGTCGCCCTTCGGGAGTGGCGAGTGCCGAGTGTGGTGCCGAGTCGGTTGTTGTCCGGGATAGACGCGTGCGCGGGCGTGACCCGTGTGCTCTTCCGCGGTTGTCGATGTAGTAGTGTGTTATAATACTTAGTTTCCGACAATATAGTTTATTCACGAAGATGGTCTTTTAATCCATTTAGTTCCTATCCTGTGACCGGCACTCCTCAGCAAAAATAGGTATTACGTATCCTGATAACATACAATACCGGGTATCTCAAGACTGCTACCGAAAACGAAGCCGGGTGGTAGTTTTAGTGACTACAAACACAATGCAATTAAAAATTTCGCCTAGAAACACGACAATTTTTTTTTATGATTTTTTAAATATCGTCATTTTTGGGTGGTAAATCCATAGTTTTTGCTAAAATAATAATTTAAACTCTTTTATACCTTAGAGTATTTATAAATAAAAGGGTATATACTATTATTTTAGGAAAAAATGTATTTACCACCCAAAAATGGCCATAGGAAAAAAATAACAAAAAAAAAAATTGACGCTTTTTTTTGCAACTTTTTCTGTTGCATTGTGTCTGAAGTCGCTTAAACTATCACCCGGCTTCGTTTTCGGTAGCAGTCTTGATATACCCGGTATAAACACTCGCCTTTTTCCTAAATGGGGTAGGCAGAGGTGCAGCCAGGATATCCACGTTTCTCTTTGTATTTCCCGTCCCACGATTTGATAGGGGGCAAGTCTATCGCCATATCTGGCATAAATTCTCTTCACCGAGCTGTTAATGAATAGAAAAATCCAATACCATTTTCCGTGACCCGAGATTCGTACCCGTAGCTTTGCAGTCGTACCGTAGTACAACGGCGATATCGAGGCATTGACACAATAAAATCAGTTAAAGCTTCATAATAATGTTCATTTGAAATATTTTGAGGTCCAGCTATAAAAAGAAACCAATTACTTTAATTCATGTAACGCAATATAAACAGTAGGTAGGTACTCTTCGAAGGACTAATCAGATTTTGGGTAGGTTAAAGGTTATACAGAACATGATTTAACCGAATTATATCAATTTGATTTCAATCAATATACAACATCTAATAGAATTATCTTTTCTCATCAAATGTCGACTTATTTGTAGTAGGTAGTGATTTGCGGAAACATTAATTTGCTTTATTTGGAAAACGCTCCGATGTCACAAGTTGCGACATTTGCGGAGACACGAACCTGTAATGCTTTCATTTATAATAACTGAGCTTTTGCCTTTTGTATTCCTTTCATGGTTTGTACGCGATACTGTTGTGAACGGATGACTTAAGATATCCCATGGCACCATGGCACATTATATTTTGTAAATATATTTTTTTTCCAACCCGCACTAGGCCAGCAAGGTGTACTACACGGCCTAACCTATCTCAATCGTACTCTCGATTGTAAGGGAGGCTCGTGCCTTACAATAGGACGTAAAAGGGCTTATACAGATACAGTCCCACATAGCATGCATTCAACAATTTCTTAATCCCCTTGGCCCTCAATTTATTACCTTTAGTAAGATTATTCAGCAAATTATGTTGATAACATTATTAGTAATCCAGTGGTAAATTGGCTAACTACCTTCATAATTAATGAGGAGAGGTATCTATCATTAATTATCACACAACAGCTTTGTGGAACAATCTACAAAGCATTATGATTCAGGTACAAAGAGATAGCATTTAGTCCACATTCTAGGTAGGTATCTAACATTAATTATCACACAAAACCGATGTGCAACGATCCGCAAACATTTAGATACAAATATAAACTCAAGCCTTTGCCCTAGAAGGGGTAGGCAGAGGTTCTATTGGGACACCCAAGTTTGGCCTTGTGTGTTCCGTCCCACGATGCCATGGGGCGAACCTATCGCCATATTGCGCACAAATTTCTAATTCAAGCGTCTGGACTCTAGATATAGGAACAATTAAATACCTATTATATCGTTCATCATACAATATCCATAAAAACTACATACATAAAACTCCAATATACATAAAACTGTATGTATGTATATATGTATATATTATATGACGTATGTGTATTTATTATGTCATTTATATGTATGTATGTATGTATGTATTTTTTATGATTATCTATTTTATAATTTATATCTATTGGAGCTTAACTTATCTTTGTTTTACACTGCCCTTTCTTTTTCCTTCTTTTATATCCATCCAAAGGTTGTCTGGTAGAGATCGCTTATTAGCGATAAGACCGCTTTTTGTACTTTTTATAGATGTTACTTCTTTATATTGTTATGTTCTTTTGTATGTGTACAATAAAGATTAATAATATCCATTTATGTCCTTACAATGACACGTAGATCCTCAAATCGTTTTCAAAACTAGATAAATCTACGATAGTCACTCTATGACAAGAAATAACTCAATAAACTGTTTTACTCGCCTGTAACTTCGTTGTGTCATCTTTGTCTCTGAGTCGGTGCACTACTTAATGATTACGGATAGCTTATCTGACACTTGCAAAATGAACCAGGAAGAAAACGTTATAGCGTTAAAACACCAGTTTATAAACTACTATTTACTGTAATAAAGTGCATTTCTGGTGTTATATGTAATGCAAAGTAGAGACCAAATATTATACAGCTTTTCAATTCGGGGCATTGTAAATGATACTATAATATCATATATACATAATATTGATATGCAAAAAACATTGTATAGGTAACATAAATACAGCGGAACATGAACGAAACTATTCTCAGTATTTACTATAATTTACCTAGAAAAACTTATTGGAAAAAAGTGAGTGGATTTCATTTTTGGATTACAAACCTGTAAAATTAATTGTTCAATGTTATGCCATGCATTTTATGTAAAGACTGACATGCCATATTAAAATATATTTTATGATTTTTTTTAACTTACATAATATGCTCTACAAGTTTAGTGTTAAATAAACTCAGTTTATTTGTCCTTCAGTAAAACTCAATATTATCAAACTAATATCATTTTCAAGCTAGATATTATCCCTAAAGGTAACTTGAAGACGAGATATTATGAAGAAATCACTGCAGTACGAAATTAAAGGATAATTTTGTTAGTAAATTACCGTAGATTGGATGAAACTAGTTGCGATTAGGCAGAGGCAGTCTTTCTTCAAGTATTTTGTGTTGACCTATCGATCGTTCCAAAACAATTACACATCATTTCAGAATCTGGGAATCAAAGGGCTTCGCGAAGTGTTTCAAAATTACTGGTAGTTTGTGATGTTATTCAATGTTGCTTCATCGAGGTTGTTAACTATTTTGTTGTGAAAATAAAATTTTATGATGAGTAGGGAACAAGCATTACTTGGCAAAAAATAGTACGATGCGGTGATAATTGGCATTAAAGAAAAACAATTACGGTAACGCTATTAAATATGACACTGTGTTGAATAATTTTATATGGTATGTAGGTATTTCTATGTATTTTCATATGTTTATATTTGTTTTGTGATTTAAAGTAATCAAAGAGAATATTAACAACAATGAATAAAAATAATAAGTATCTAAACATTGTCCATCGAAGTACCTATATACCTATATTGCTAATGTTAATATTAAATTCGATCTTAGCGTCATCATTAAAAACATAATCTTTTTGCCAAGCTATAGCTATCTAGAAAGCTTTGAAGCCTATTCATGATAATGGTTATTTTGATACGGTTAATTTTATATTTACATTAATCAATAAAAACATTTAAATTAAAAGAACCTAAAGAACTAAAAGAGAGTGAATATTTATAACTTTCATCAATATTTTTATAAGTAATCCTTGGAATTCAGTTGACCTCTTGTTACTTGATATTATATTTCTTAAATCATAATGAAAATAAAACAGCTCACATTCAGTATATATAAAATTTAATCCTCGAATCAAGGTTAATTCATGTCACTAATAACAATAAAATATACAATAGTCATTCGTAGTGCGACATTCGCATCGAGTAGATAGCACAATTTTGAAGTCTATTCCCATCACATAAGACACAAATTCATTTAGCACGTTCTTACATTTTAATCCGTGCCAAAACATAGGTTTCCGTAACAAAATATTTCGAAATGAAAGTAAATAACAATGCACGAATTGTTATTCCACATTCGAAAGTCTGATACAAAAATACTTACTTCCACTAACATTCCGATAAGTGTAATGGCTAAAAATAATTGAATATTTAAATATTAATACAATATATAAACATAATCACTACATATTACATATTGTAGATTACATTTATAAACTAATTTATGGTAAGACTTCTTACG
Source organism: Hyles vespertilio (assembly GCA_009982885.2). NCBI lineage: Eukaryota > Metazoa > Arthropoda > Insecta > Lepidoptera > Sphingidae > Hyles > Hyles vespertilio. Next base: position 5,130,407 of record CM042810.1, read on the forward strand.
TTATTCAAAACTAACAGTATACTTGAAATATTTAATGTAAGCATAATATGCTGCTTGACTAAGTAATAAGTAGGGACTAATATCCGTACTTCCTAAACGAAATCTACATGTCTTTGTCACTATGTCGAATTCACTTTCTTTGATTAACAAGATCACTGTAAATAAAAATGATCTTTAAATCACTCGGATAAGGTATAAAATCAGAAACTAATGTTCCTACTTAGCACCGCTATATCGAAATTGATTTTAGTGTAGGTGGGAAATGCTGGATGTGAAGCACAACTACCCTCCTAAATAAACTACCCTCTTTTTAACAAAATATCGACAATAAAATAACACTGCACATTTTTTAGCAAAATAATGAATACCTACCTTAAGACATGTCTTTATGAGATTCTTTGATATATCCTCCCAATTACTTAATGACTAATTTGTCTTTTCTATATTAAAAAAGTGCAGTGTTAATTTACGTCGTCAAATCTATATGACCTAGCACCATTTGCAACAATTTTCTTTTTTTTTTCATACTGCGTGCAAAAAAATTGCCCCTCCCTGTACTTTTCCAAACATAGTAAATCAGGAATAAGTCCAAAACTTCTTTTTTTTTTCGTTTTTATCTAGGTTAGGTAGGCCGATTTTTTGTTCACACATAACGATATTACAACATTAGTTTTATCTAAAAATGATCGACTTTAACAGCGACTGTGTTGAGCGTGGTGGTCGCTGGTAGATGTATCTGGTCCCAGTCTGTGCTGAGGTGGGCTTCAGTATCTGTCGCTTTGATGGTGAGGCCCAGCGAGGGGATCGCATTGGCGCAGTGGGGCAGTCTGAGGGTCACCGGCCTTAGAAATACCAGGCCTTGGGGCCCGCACATCACCAGGGGGGAAAGCATCGCTTCACCTGGACATTTATAAAATTTACATCAAATTTTGAACGATATAGTCGATTAATATCAGTATTTGTGTACAAGCTGCAGTGTTTAAAATTTATATCACATTTGAGTGCTAAGTTTCTAAAATTGAGTGCTGAAGTTAAATTGTAAAGTTTTAAATATAAAACACGAAATGAACACACAAACACAAATCGCAACACAGTTATTGCACATGTTAAAGCAAACCAAGCCAGTAATGACACAGAACAAGCAGATGAAGCAAGCGTTACTAATAAAAATAAACACATACTTATATAAGACAAAAATAATAAAACAGACAAACAGGAGCAAATTTTGAACAAGGTTTTGGAGACGATCACAGTACTGAAACGAAATTTAAAATTTGCAGACAAAGAACCAATAAACGCCATTGTTGCACATATATTTACAGTGCACAAACGTTAAACATTATTTGGAACATACGAATCACTTGGTCAGGTGTAGGTAACATCTCTGACGACGCCTCTCCTCGAACTCTAAGTACGAGTGTATTGTGTGGCAGAAACTGCGTAAATACAAACAATAAATCAATTCAAAATGGGGAAGGGATCACAAATAATAATGATAAATTGTGATTTGATCTAATGCATGTGCTAATACAATTTGGTGCTAATGAGAAACATGGTGATAAAATCCTAATGTGATTGGCGAAAAATACACGTTTGAAATACACATGCGACGGGAATTGCATGCTTTGTTAGTAAATTCATGCAATAGATACGGTACACAGACTAATTGCAAATAAATCAAAACATTCAGTACGCGCAAGACCTTCGTAATTCACAATGCCCAGACCTCAAATCCCATGTCTAATCCAGTCCTTTGGTACATTAAATGCCAATTAGTAGGTGCAATCTACTTCTACTGGGTTTATCGCGTGCTTCGTTACAAAAGCATTACCGTTATCCATATCGATGGGAGGTCCCCCCACACGCTGGCTCAGTCTCGGGTCTGACACCGTAAAGTAGATCTTTTGTTTGATGCCTGGAGCTATTGCCTTAGGCGGTATTATCAATGATACGCCCCATTGTCTATCTTCTAGAACGCCTCCTTCGCTATCGAATATGCCCCACGTGGTGTGAGGCCCTTCAGGCTCAATCTCTTGTGTTTTGGACTCAGTACTTTCGGATAGCGTTGTCTGTATTGCCGTATTCTGATTGTTTATAATTGTGGTTTCGTTCTGACTCGCAGTCATGTTTTGCGAGTTCTCCTCGCTCGTTTCTGGACTTTTCTCAACTATTTTCTCGCAAAAAGTTACTGTTTTGTTCAGTTTCGGCGATGGATCTTGTAGATCTTGAGAGGTGTATGGTGTACTTTGTGGTTTGTTTTCAAAGTTCATACTACATTCGGAAGCGTAGTGCGTTTCCATTGATGTAGTCGATTCGTATGGAATGGGAGACGATGTCACTTTCAATGCGTTTGAAATGTGGTCAGGTTTACCATGTAATCTAGGAGCGTATACTATTTCACCTTGCAAAACATTTGCCTCAGTATTCATTGACTTTTCCTTTTCAGCGTCAGTTTTGGATTCAGTTAATCTCAATTTCGAAAAGTCTATTTCTTTAAATGTGTCCGTTTTTAAACCATTTTCAGTTTCAGCCTTTGTCTGGTATATGGGCTCTCGCCGAGATAAATGGTTGGCATCGCTCAGTTCGTAAGGACTGCTTCTCGGACTACTGACTTGAGACTCTGGAGGTGCTTCTTTCGCTTCTTGGTGCGATTCATAGATCACGCTCTCTTTTAATTCTCGTTTAGAAACATAAAGAGGTTCCCTAATCTTAGCAGCATCACTCTCATTAGTTTCTTTTCTCGTCTGATATATCATGTCCTTTTTCGCTTGGTTCCTCTGTTTGATAATTTCTAACTTTTCTTCCAAATTTATGCTGTATGTTGTTTCCTTACTGGCTATTAGTGCGGCTTTTTGAGATAAAATTTCTTGTTTTGACACATAAGTGCATTCAGCTGATGCTGGTCTTACGTCATGCCTCTTGTCTAAGGGTTCGTGACGGCTACTGTATGGGGTGTCAGAACAACTCGATTTAACTTCCGAACGAGTAGCGTATGGAGATTCTGTCTGCTCCATTCTAGCCATCATTTCTGTTCTGGTAGCATAGGGAGGCTCGCTCATGCATTTATTCATTGGCGAAATTCTCCCTGGATAATTTGTGGGTGTAAACAACCTTCTGTCCTGTCGCCCTGTATAAGGACATTCCGCCCAAGACGTGCTTGGAGGAGGTTCATACGTTCTTTTGCCATAGGCAGGCTCTTTCGTAAAGGACCCATCCATTCTTTGCTTAAGCATTTCTTCTTTAGTATTGTAAGGGGATTCAGAGAATCTTTGCCTCAACATTTCCTCTTTAGTGGAATAGGGACTATCCTGTACAATTCTACCTCTCATCATTTGCTCTTTGCTAGAATAAGGTGATTCATTCATAGCAGCTTCAGAACGCTGTGCCATTTCCTGTTTATTGGCGTATGGACTCTCTGTCATCAGCTCGTTTCTAGAAGCGTAAGGACTTTCTCTAACGCATTCTGCTTTAGTCGCATACGGAGGATCCATAAGTGGCATAGCAACTGTTTGAGAATTGCCATACGGGCTTTCAAAACTCTGGTTCGAAACCTCTGAGCTGCCGTAGGGATTCTCGCTCGAAGTATCATACATGGAGGTATAGGTTCTACGTGGTTTGGGAATAGGGTCGTAAACTAAGTGCTCTTTGCTTTGGTAAATCGGTTCGGGAGGTAGTGGTTGTGTGGGGTGGAAGGGTTCATGTTTAACTTGTTGTTGTCTTTGGTAAATGGGGTCTATTTTGGTAATCATGTTAAAGCTGGAGTTTTGTCCGTAGATCCCTCGTCTACTGTAGTCTATTAGGGAGTTTTGTCTACGCAACAGCGGGGTAACTTTAGGTTCTGTTTCAATGTCACACATTGAGTTCTGTCTCCTCAAATTCTTCATCACTGGTTTGGCGTCGTAATCTCTAATTGTACATATCGATCCGTTTCTGTCGTCGCAGAACGAACTCTGTCTTTTAAGGATCGGTTTGAGCACTGGCTTTTCGCACGAAGACGAGTTGCTTCGTTGCAACATTTGGTTTCTGATTTGCGTGTTTCTCATGTGAATGCTCATGTCTCCTAGGTCGGATTTCTCTCGCCTGAGCATCGGCATATGGTTGGGCTGATGTCGGTGTTGCAAGTCGCTCTCACACAGCGACTTCTGTCGCGACACCTTTTGCGAGTTTTTCGTTTTCGAACGGAACAAATCGAGGACTGCGTTTTTTATGAACGACGGCTTTTTAGACAATTTCTTTTTAGTTTTTGGCGAAAAGGTCTCGTCGCGCTCCACGCTCGAGTTCATGACATCGGATGAACTGCGGAACCCACAACCAAACGCCTACTTAGTTACTCAATGATCTTAATGAGCGTTTTAGTTAGTTCGATACATATTTTTGTTTATTCTTATCATAAAAATACATATCGGACGTTCTGAAACGCTCAGTTATGACAATAAAATATGAATTTTGTAATATTAAGAAAAGCATATTGAAATAAGTGTAGAAATAAATAAACGTACATAATACAGAATTTACTTTAACTATAATTAACATATAATAAATAAATACATACAAACTAATACTAATTGGGTACAGGCAGAATCTATACTTTTAGTCACAAAAGATGAAAGAGACAGTAAGAAAGGGCTTAGATCAATATGCTTTCATATACCAAGTTGCACTAAAATGCAGACACGCACTGCCAATTGTTCCGTAACTTCTAATTTCTAATTACAGAATGTTATTACAATTTACAGTCTTACGCCCGGTACAGAGATATATGTTACAAATAATATGTATAACTTTATATACCACATACAATACCATAGTATACTGCCCGACAAGACATGTTAGTCGATTGTGAAGCGATCGGTGTTTGCATGTTAGAGCAAATTGTACAGGGGCTTGGACCATACATATCACGAATGATATTTATGAGATTTTGAGGCATGCATCGTATGGAGAGAGGGCTTTATTTGAGACGTTTTGATTACTGTGGGTGGTGTGAAGTGTCTTACCTCAGGTTATGCATGTGTTGAGGTTTCCTGTATAGTTCGAAGGCTGAGCCGCGCTGTTCTCTGCTTCCTGCTAAGTCTGTGGATCGTTGCACATTTTAGAAATTGATGCTCTCAATTTACAATTAAAAATAACTCGAAGTTAAAGTGGAACTAGCTCTGCCTGCATATACGTCAGAAGTTTAATATTGAGTTACTAACAGATTATACTGGTTCGGTTATGACCAATTCTACCGGAATAGGTCGTTAGGCGAAAAGGGTATACTAAAGTATAATAATATTTTCTGTTTAATTTCGTTTATGAGAGTCTATTTTTGTTTTGTTGTGTATAATTTTTTAGTACTCTTAAAATTATTCTTACTGTTAAAGATATTTGTTTTCTCTTATGTAATTATTTTATTAAAGAGTCCATAAGTCTTATTCAGTTGCAGACTGTTCATCCTTATTCATATTGGAATTGTCATTATTGTTTTAATATTTATGTTGTTAACTAACTCTATGCAAGCTGTATTCTCCTGTAATTGAAGATGCACGCAGAATGATAAATATGTAGTTTTATATATATGTTATGTGTTGTCTTCGTTGGAGATTCTAATAAATAAAATAAAAAATAAATAAAAATAAACCAAAAGGAAAATACGGTACTCATCATAACGAATAACTTTCATAATGGGGTCAACCCTGGCGAGTCAAAAATCAATTGTTCGATTTTTGCAGCCATAAGATTATTTTTGTATGGAACAACTGCATTTTTTAACGCTATGTCAGGGTTAGTTCTAAAGTTTTTTATTATTATGCATATTATCATTTTTTCGGACAAACTCTGTTTACATCAACGCGTTTAGTAATATCCATATATTTACAAATCTGAAGAGTTTGTTTGTACGCTTAACTCAAGAATTAATGAATCGAATTTAAAAAAATATTTTAGTAAATATTGTGTAGTGCACTTGTCTTGCACAGGGTACATTTTATCCTGGACAAAGGAGAATGACCATTCATAGTATCGGTGAAAAATATCGTTGATCCCGATACCGATACTGCTTTGATTAATTAAAGTATTTTATTTTGATTTCTTATTATTTTTTATAGATAGATTTTTTAGATAGATTTTTATAAAATAAAGTAACTATCATCACATTTTACATTTCATTCACAGAGCCGAAGAGGAAAAAAAATAATTGGACTTTAATACAAGACTTGATTGTATATATTTGTTAAAAATATGTATTTTTCCCTACACAAAAAAGATTTCACCGATGAACAAAAATGTTCGCACGGATATAGGCTGATTTGCACAAACTAACTTTACCAATACTTTTGCCTTTGAAAATGTCATCGCCATACATTTGAGACCTTGACCTTGCTAATGTATGGGATTGACAGTTTCAAGGTCAAAGGTCAAGGTCAAAGTTAATTTGTGCAACTTAGCCTAAGTTTCGTAGTAAAATGGGCATTCTCCTTTTCTCCCTGCCAATACTAATAAATAATATATATTTACCGATGAGATGCGGGTTGTGCGGCAGGTTGATGGCGCGGTGGTGCGCGGGCGGGCCCGAGTACGGCGGGGACTGCGCCGTCATCTGCGCCGTCATCTGCCCACCGTACATGTTCTGCTATAATTGTAAGTAAATACATTTAAATGTTATACTTATAACAAATTAATGACCTGCTCTGATTTAAACCACTTGCACGGTGGTTTAACTTAGAACAAACAACGACGAATTATAATCATCGTTTTTACTAACTTAACACCAGAGAGCGAAAAAATCGTTGGTTTGTACGGGTTTCTCCATTTTATGTAGATTGTATTTTACGCGGATATTATTGGCCCTAAATTACTTTTAACAGCATTGATTAGCTTATTTGCTGATGAGTTAATTTTAAAACAATTATTATATTATATATAATATTTTCATTTCATTCTTAATAAGTTTTCTTTTAAATTAGAAGAGTTATAACACAGAGATTTCCGGTTTAAAATTATAAAAAAAAAATCGTATATTTTTTAAATTCCTGCTTCCTCTAAAATGATTGAGAGGTGGCATACCGACTAAAATCTCTCGATGGCCCTCACGTCCATTACGGCGTCAGACGATATGGAGTGTAAAGCCCAATAAAGGCTCTTCACAAATTGGGAGAGCGCTTTGAACTTTCCCTATTTTAGACGTCAATAATAAATGAGTGATCGCGAGTCACGAGGCCACTCGTACTGGCGCCCATCTCGGCGTCGCTCCTTCATGAGGGCACAGCCCCCGCTGTGTGCCCGGCGACCTTCATGCCACCTATTAGTCACTTCTTCCGATAGCCATGGAATGCCCTTGTGCTGACAACCCTTGACTAGGCGGGGACACCAGGTCAGCCGTTATCATTCACCCAGCGCTTCCATTTCGGTTGGCTACGGCGAGAGGCATAGTTGTTCTTCATCGAAAATAACGTTCTCGTAGAAGGTGAGCATGGCATGTCATGATCCCCGACACTTGACCATGAATTAAATAATTAATAGGATCACGGCGGACAGTGAGAATTCCATTCCTGTGGTTGCGCGAAGGGCTTCGCGCTCCTCTTCCCAAGACTCCCAGGCTTCCCAGAAATACGGAGAGTGTGTGCTGAGCAGTGTTCTCCAGTCAATCGTCATAATACAAGTACGCCAGGCACCACGGCGAATCTACCGGGGGTTACTCCTCATTCCACATTACTTGCCGCCCATAGTGTGCGCGAAGGCCACCAAGATATTTTACTCAGCATTTCAGTGGGACCCAACCAAACCATAGCATCTATGCGGCGCGAGACAATCGACTCCACAAGCTAGGTAGGAGAGCCAGAACCCCGACATACCCCTTCTGACCTCCCCCGGGGTATCAAAAGGGGATCTTAAGGGGCTATTCTCAAAATATGTACCTGCGGGTAGTTATGGTTGTGCGTGCGGTGCGCGGGCTGCGACAGCGAGTGGTGGTGCGCGTAGTGCGGCGCAGAGTTGACGCCCCCCAAGCCCCCCGCCGCGCCCCCCACGCCCCCCGCGCCCCCCGCGCCCAGGCCGTTGCGGGACACGCCTTCTATACTCTGTGAGGAAAGCATTGTATTATTGTATTTTAATTGATAAGTTATGCAATATACAGGGTGTGTACAGAATGCTATATAAAATGATACCAGGTGGTAGTTTTACTAAACATGCAGCTAAAAATTACGTTAAAAAAGGCGACATTTTTTTTCCTTTTCTTGTGTATTTGCGTTTTTGAGTGGTTAATACATATTTTTTGATAAAATAATAATGTAAGCCCTTGCGCACCATTGCGTATTTTTAAAGAGTTGTACATGAGACTATTTTAGAAAATACCACCTATTACCACTCAAACACGTCGATACTGAAAAAAAGAAACAAAAATAAACTTTAAAAGGAAATTTTTAGCAGTATTGGGTTCGAAATCAGTAAAACTACCACCAAGCTTCGTTTTAGTCAGTCTGGATACATCCTGTATAGTCTAATCGCAAGCAAATCGCTCCATACATATTTATTCTCAATAGTTAGTACATACCCCATTCCTAGGATGCATGGGCGCGTCTGGCGGGCGGTAGTGCTTGGGCTTGGGCGGCGGCACCGGCTTGTAGGGGGGCACGCCACCCCCGCCGCCCCCTCCCCCGCCGCCCGCGCCCCCCACGCCCCGCGCGCCGTAGTCCGCTTGCGACGCGGAGTTGGTGCGACCACCGCTGGAACAAAATTATGCTGTGTTTATTTATTTTATTACACACGAAACAGGTTACAATCATGAATGCAATAACTTCAAATGTGTATATATTTTTCTGGACAATAATTATAACACAAACTTTATTTATCTATTTATTTGCCTATATTTGGTTTATACAATTTATGTTGTTGGTGTGTTGGCTGTATGGGAACAGTCCTCCAATTTTCAGATATTTTATTTTAATCGTATGCTTTTTTATTGAATAAAGCATTTATTTTTTTAATTTATTCATTAACGAAAATAATACGGATATTTGAAGTTCCGTATACCTCCGAATGGCCGTAGGTTCGGTTCCCGAGAAAAATGTTTACAGCAAAACACACAACAACGCGACAAGTATTTTTCTCGGGGTTTTGTGAGACCGAAAAGTCTCTCGTAGTTTCTAATACCCACGAAACAAGAATTAATTGATCTTAGTATAAGGTTCAGGACTATGTTTGTATATTTTATTTATCAATTAAATGAATTTACCTGTATTTAGCGTGATCGTTGGTGGGCACGTTGGGTAGTGAGGGTCCGCGCGCATGCATGGGCGTGTGCGGACTGTTGCCGTTCATCGGAGGAGGCCGGCTCTGCTGCGGACTACGGTAGTTATCTGGCGATCTGCGGTACAAATATTACATTAACATTATTATCAACGGTGGATCCGGATTGACAGAATGTATTATCTTGTGAATAAAATTTATAAGTACAATCAATAATATGTAAATCGTCGATAAATAATGTAAATAGGTATGTGTGTGTGTTCACCCCCCCCCCCCCCCTCCCTGGCTTGAAAGCTGGATCCACCCTTGATTATTATAGGAAATAGATATGAGCAAGAAGATAAGTTGATTTTTACAGCTTTTATCGGTTTAACTTTAAACGAAATTCCGTAAAATAGTTTTATTTCAATATGCAATAATCAAGTAAATTGTAGGAAACAATTAAGTCATTTTTTTCTCTCAATTGAACATGTGCAAATTTTGGAATGATAATGAAAAATAAAATCTTATTAGGATTGGAGTCATCCATTATAATTATTACAATTAAGGTAATTATAAGACATGTAATATGCACCATAAATCATTGAGAAACAACACGACATTTATTTTATGTTTTAATACGGACCCACTAAATATTGCGAGCATGTGTTATTTTATTATTAAAATACACCACGTGGTTGTTTTTACTAAATAGGTAGTCAAAAATATTTTTTTGTAACTGTTTTTAACTTTTAACTGAATATATAAATATTTCATAACAGAGATAAGGTACAATTTGGATAAACACTGTCACTTACTTTTTTCGCACCATTATTAAATATTTAAATCCAAAAATATCCAGATACAACACATTTATTCGGAACACACTATAAAACTATTCGATATTTTATTAACTTTATTACACAGCATATGTATTCATATCGATTATACATCGGTACAACCGAGGCAAGAGATAAATAAACACTAGATCAAAACGAAAAGTAAGCTTCGAGACAAGAATCATAAGTATAGTATAAATTGTAGAGGGCAGCACTAGAGAAAGAAATTGAATGGGAGGAGCTTAGTAGTAATCGGATACTTATTTGCACTTAGGATTGTTATTGTGTTAAAAATAATAACAATGAAACTCGGACCAAGTGAAAAATAAAAGGATTATTAGAAAATGCCAAAATGGTATTATCTTCTAATAATAATCTGTTCCGTTTTGAAGGATATTCTAAAGATTGCTGGGCATTCAAATATTTAACACACGATGTCCCTGGGTGAGCTTAGAGTAGTGGAAAACACTGTTGTGGTTCTTATTTATTTATGGTTTGACATGACATACCAATAACTAGAACTACGAATAACTAGCTCATCTCTTCATTCTGACTAATAATATTTTTATACCATCAAAAACATCCTGTAAAAGAATTCCAAGTCTCGCAGCTCAGATTTTCTACCGCAAAAAGTTGTGAGATGCATGTAATATCAATTCGGTTAATTAATTTAGTCCTTGCTTAAGGGACCTTCTGTATAAAGTTATTACGTTAGTTATTACCATATCAACATTAAATATTCTTTACATGTTAAATAAATAGATCGACTTGGCCAGCAGCATTATGTATAAATTGTACGATACATTATGTTTTCATGCGATGGCCAAGTCGATCCATTTATTTAAAACGTAAAGAATTTTTAATATTGATATGATAATAACTTACGTAATAACTTTATACAAAAGGTCCCTTAAGCAAGGACTAAATTAATTAATCGAATTGATATTACATGCATCTCACAACTTTTTGCGGTAGAAAATCTGAGCTGCGAGACTTGGAATTCTTTTACAGGATGTTTTTGATGGTATCTCACGTCTTTTTGTAGAGTCCTACTTTTTTCCTTTTCGGTATTTTTTACTTCTAGAATATCACTAACAATTTTTCTTAAAGCCTCTCTTATGGATTTTTCTTATTTTTGTAGATATTAATTTATCACAAATATAGCGGATTTGATTATTAATGTTCTTTCTTTCATGGTAATTGATATTTTCGAGCTATTTAGTCTATTTATTTGCAAGTTTTTCTTCGTCATGTTTTTCTAGAGGAATGTTGTACAGTTTCATGGGCTGAATACACCCTTTCGCTCTCTATACCCCTCCTGTTATGCCTCATATATAGATACCTATCTACAACTATTATTCCATTATATACGGGTACAATGATTCATTAACTGCAAATGTAACTTTGTAATCCTATACATTTATATGGGATTACAAAGTTATTCACGTCAGTTGGTCTATCTAGAAAACTAGACACAAATTATGAAATGTTTGAATTTTCCCTTACTTTAGACACTAAACACTAATTATATTCTAAATTTGAAGGGTCTATATCTGCTAGAAGTGCCTTAGACTTTTGATGATCGGTCAGTCAGTCAGTGAGTGTCAAAATTACGATAGTTTGACAAATTATAATTCTCTAACTACTGGTTCAAATTGAATGAAATTTTAATTATACCGCGTTTATACAATGCCTGTTTAGTAACTGAAAATTCAGGCTTTTTGCTTGCACCACAACGAAGTTATAGGGGGTTGAAAATGGTCTGAATTGCTTCGAGAAAAGGATGGTACGACTGTGCCGCTTTTTAGCTCGACTTGGAGGGGGCACTGCCGTGCCCCCAGATAACGAAAAATTGTGTGGTAAAACCGAATGTATAGAACGAATGAATGTATGAAACTAGCAAATGCATGAAAAAACGACTATATGGAACGAACAAATGTATGATAAAACCGAATGTATGGAACGAACGAACGAATGTATGTATGAATATATGTAGTGGTACAGACCTGTAGTTGTTGTCTGGCGCCCTGTAGTCGAGCGAGTTGTGTTCGTGCGAGTTGGAGTTGCGCTGCGGACTCGTCTGCATCGCCGCGGGGTTCGGAGGCGGCGGCGGCTCCATTTTACTACACAAAATATCAATGCTATTTAGTAATTGTTTTTCTTGTAAGTTATCGACTTATAATAAACACATTTAATATTCACACTGGTAGCAATGGTAAAAGTCAGTCTTTTATCAAGTTGTAATACACTTACAGAATTGGTAAAAGTTACTTTTCAAAAAAACCTTAAGTTGCTTTAAATGATCACATATTAACCAAATTTTATTTATACAACTTACACGCGCCCATACTTCATTAGCCACATTCTTGAATCTCGATGCATATGTGATCGCTTTTAATTCTGACATTAAAACAAATAGACCTTAGAACTTTTTTAAAATGGAATATCATTAAAATATATCTCTGTGATAATGATTATAAAAGTGCGTGGTGGCCTGTTGGTAAAAGTGCGTAGTGGCCTGTTGGTAAAAGTGCGTAGTGGCCTGTTGGTAAAAGTGCGTGCTGGCCTGTTGGTAAACGGACTAGACGCGACTGCCAACATGTTCACGGTGGTCGCGGGTTCGAATCCCAGGGCACACCTCTGACTTTTCGGAGTCATGTGTGTTTTGATAGTAAATCACCACGCACTAAAACGGTGAAGGAAAACATCGTGAGGAAACCTGCATACCATAGCGATTTATAAAATTTCTATGGTATGTAAGTCCGCCAACCCGCACTAGGCCAGCGTGGTGGACTATATGGCCTAACCATTCTCAATAGTACTGTCGGTTGTGGAGTAGGCCCGTGCCCTGCAGTGGGATGTATATGGGCTGATAAAGAACACAGAATGCAGAATGATTATAAATCTATAAACGACATGAACACTCACATGTTTGGCGGCGCGACCTTGAGATCGTCGGGCGCGTTGGGCGGCAAGCGGCACGAGCCGGCGCCCGAGCCCGCGCCCGACGCGCTGCTGTACTCGTACGAGGACGTGCCGTCGTACGAGCCCTGCTGTACATATACGCAAACATTTCATCATCTATAGTCCATACTAATATTAATATTATAGGTAGATTGGTAAAGAACGCCTCTGGCCTTAAGTTCGCCTACGTACAGTATGTTTAAAATAAATAAATAACACCCAACAGTCACATACATAGTCCTGACTCCACACTAAGATCGAGTCTTGTGTCGTGGGTATCAGGAAGTACGAGAGACTTCTCGGTCTCACAAACACCCAGACACGAAAGAAATATTTGTGAGCCGAACAAAAATTTCTCTCGGCGCGGGGATCGAACCCGCAGCCCCCGTTTCTCGAGCGGCATCCAACCGTCAGCACCACGGAGACTGTTAGTATATAAAGTTAAATAAAATTATTATAAGCTGAAAAGTTTGTATGTTTGAACGGGCAAATATCAGTAACCGCCGGTCCGATTTGAAAAATTATTTCAGTGTTGGATAGGTCGCTTATCGAGGAATGCCATAAGCCATATATCATTACTCCATGATCTATAGGAGTGAAGCAATAGCAACATCCAGCATACGGTAGATTAAAGTTTATTTGCTATAGTAATGTGGCATGTTACCGGGTTGTTGTGTCGGTGTCGGTCTAGCGAGCCCTGGTGCATGTTGGCGGGCCGCGCGGTGTACGTGGCCTCGTCGCCGGACTCCTTCGCCACGCCGAACAGCCGCTCCTGCGCACTCGGCCGACTGTTTTGTTGCTAAATAAAACAATCAATTCAGGTTAAACAAGTTTATTACCCTAAAGAAATTTACAAAATTCACTTAATTAGAAATTTATGCATAGTACATACACAGTAGTTTTGGAAGAACGTTACTAAATATACTAACCATTATTCAATAAATATCTACTGAATATAACACGTTTCAAACAAATATATTTTTTTTATAATATTAAGTGGGTGGATATAATTAAACGCGGAAATATACTAATGAAACGCCAATGGGTCTCAATTATGTTTATATTTATTGAAAATATATATTTTTCCCTACACAAAATTAAGTTTCATTGAAGCACAAAAATTTACGCACTGATAAGTTTCATAGTAAAATAGGCATTTTCTTTCGTGAACTTTGAAATCAAAATAACCCTGTATAGGCAATAATGTATATAAATAACAATAATAATAATAAATAATCATGACACAACAATCTTCGCACCGATACTAAGATACGCAGTAAAATGGACATTCTCCTTTCAAAACCACGGTTCATGATTTATTTAATCTGTATTGTACACAAACAAAAGAACGTAACAATATAAACAAATAACATCTGTTAAAAGTATAAAAGGCGGTCTTATCGCTAATAAGCGATCTCTACCAGACAACCTTTGGATGGATATAAAAGAAGGAGAAAGAAAGGGCAGTGTAAAACAAAGATAAGAAAAGCTCCAATATTTATAAATAATTAAATAAATAATCATAAACAATACGTATACATAACATAATAAATACACATGATTTAAAATAAGGATTAATGTAAATGCTATACTCACAGAAGTATTATGTCGGAGCGCATGCGGCGGTCTGCCGGGCGGCGGCGCGGGCAGTAACACGCCGCCCGCCGGCCGACTCACCGTGCCGCGCGGCGGTAGCTCTGGAACTAAACCACATATTGTTCCACTCTTCTTAACTCACGGACTTGTCTGGTATCTGTGTATCAGCCCATATACGTCCCACTGCAGGGCACGGGCCTACTCTACAATCGAGAGTACGGTTGAGAGTAGGTAGGCCATAGAGTCCACCACGCTGGCCTAGTGCGGGTTGGTGGACTTACATACCATTTTTTTTTATAAATTGCTATGGTATTCAGGTTTCCTCACGATGTTTTCCTTCATCGTTTCAACTCATGGACTTGAAAATGTCTAAATCTCCAATACCACGAGAGCGCCATTTATCACTTAAAGAAAAAGTATAAGAACTCATGGACTTATTCAGCGACAGTTTTAAAACCTTTTTCGGTTAGGTTTTGTCTTCTTCGCTCAAACTGAATTCAATAGTCGTTCGTTTTAGGCTTGTTCAAAAGTACCCTGGGTCCCTACTCTCAAAATCCGAAACAAAGTTCGAATCTTCGGACGATCGAAGTTTATGACGATACTAATCGAAGTCTGAAGCCAATGATACTCTGCCTGGACGGCATTTGTGCTCACCATCAGGTACAAAGCAGTCACTATGCAGGGCCAGAATAAAAAAATTAGGTATGTCAAGAACGAACAAAGTGGCGATCTATAGTCTCTACCTACCCCTATGAGATACAGGCGTAACGATTATGATACGTTATGTTTGGAATGGACAATTCATTCAAAAAGTAAAATAGGTTTGAAAACTGTCTATTATAAGATCGAAAATATACTCACTAATCTACCAATGCATATTATTAACTACCATATAATATGTAAAGAACGTTTATTACATAAACAAATAACATATACAGGGGAAATTTTATAAGTACAAATTTTATTGTTATCCAAAAATAATCATTGTTATTATCTTCAAGCTCAGTCCACTGCTGCGCATAAGAGTAGTTTCATATTTCCACAATGCCCTATTGGGCAGGGCCTGCATCCAGCGACTTCTCACAATTAGGTCATTTATCCAGCGTAAAAAAAGAAATATATTTTAAATACGACTAATTTTATGAATAAGCTCATTTTCATTTAACTTCAACTTTCCAAAGTTTTTGAAACTTTTCAGCCATCGTAGTCACACATTGCCTTAACATTTGGACTAAACTTCCCAAAGTTTCAAAACTCTTTAGCCTTCTTGATCACACGTTTGACATTAGTCTAATATTTGGACTAATAATCTGCAAAAAAGATCTAGTTTTATAGCAGTGAAAAACACCATACCTGTTCCATACAGTGGCGAGTGTGGTGGCGAGTGCGTCATGGGATTGGCTTGGTATGGCGGCGCGTCTCCCTGCGGGCTCATGTGCGCATGCGCGTGCATATTCGCGGGACCATTCGTACTCGCTGAGAACCCGTACTTGCTGTCGCCGTAGCTACCTTGCTACAAGGTATAAGGAGGTTTTATGTTAATAAATAAAAATAAAAAGAGGCCTAAAGTGCTTGGTATCCGTATTTAAACCTTTCTTACATAAACCAGCTATAAGCTGAAGAATCCAAAATAGGTAAACAAAATAATAGGAAGGTCATTCAGATTGCTTGAGAAAATAAAACATTTTCAGATGAATATACTGTCTTGGATTGGGTTTGATTAAATGCATCTAGCATACTCGTACATTATTTAACAAATTATTTTATGAAAAACATTATCTAATTTATTCCATCCTTCTCCCAAATGATGACGCTCGACAATATGACATACCCAGACATACAGTGAAATGATAATGGCATGATAGATACAAACCGTGTAGGGAGGAGGGACTGCGTCGGGCATGTGCGCGATGTCATCGTCGCGGTCCATGTTGTCCTGCGTGGTGGCGATGGACGGGTCCGACGAGGACTTGACGAGGCGCGGCGCGGGCGGCGGACTCACTTCCAGATCTGACTCTGGACTCGACGCGTACGACAGCCGGTTCTCAGTACTCGACGTCATTGAGAACAAAAAGTCGTCCGACAACGGCTCGGGCCTCTGGGCAGCGGCGGGAGGGAAGGGGTCACAACACATGAATGATCGCTCACACTAACGATTAGGGGCGTACACACGATCAACATTCAAACAAAAAACATTACGTTAGTGGCTAAGGTTTTGAATGAATATTGATTCAAAATGATATTGTACACTGGTAATATTTACAAAATAAACACACGTAAACATAAAACAATAAACAATACAAGCGGGCGGCTATGGGAAGCGAGTTACAAGCGATTACGTAAGCTAATATACAAACAAATAAAGTTGAGCTAAAACTAATGGTAACTCCGGATTAGTGTGGTGTTAGAGAAACTAAACATACCCTAAATGTTGCTCTGATATCGGTTTGCTTATAACAGGAACAACATCCCTCTCGGCTTCTGCGTTATCACATTTTCCGTCTTTGTCCAGCTCTTCTAACTTAAGAGTTGGCAAAGACAAGTTCCTGACTTTGTTAAGAGACCTTTCAGAGACGGTGGGCAGGGTTCTGACTTCGCTGAACCTGCCCAGGGTGGCGGGCTTCCCACTACACTTGCAGTTGGGTATCCTACAAACCTGTCTCGAAGGTTTCTCCAAACTCTTGTCCAGGCTTTTGAAAGGCTTCGGCATTTCTTTTTGCAGCCTCGCCTTCCACTCAGGAATGGCATTCGACTTTTCATTATCAGTGATGTAGAAAGACGCTGGTCTGTATTGATCGGACATGCTCGGAACGACCGAGGACGGTCTTTGGATATTTGTAACAGGAGATTTGCTAGTAGTTTCGAGAACGCTGTAAGGCCTGAACGACTGAGGTTGGTAGACATTGCTTTTAGCGTAAATACGACTGAGTTCAGGGCTGTCGTTGACAGGAGTTTTTAGCTTGGGAATAGTTTTCCTGTGGTGTTGTCTATCGTCGTAGGGATTAGCGACAGAGTGTCTGTTCTTGTTAGGCATGCTGTAGACGTTGTTAGGCATGCAGGGAGTCAAAGTTTCCGAGTAGTAGTAAGGCACTAGATGATTTCTGTTAGCGTCATACACATGATCGTAATGTTTAGTGGTAATGATGTTTTGGGGTGAACTGACAGGCCGCTGCGGGGAGGGTTGGTAAGTGTTGATGGGGTAGGAGATGGGGTAGAAGGCGGGGTAGGGGGACGGCGGGATAGGGAAGTATATGTCCGACACCATTTCAACGTGCTACACCGCCGCAAGACAGAACAGAAACGAATATTGTTAATTATAATGTACTGTTGATACTGGAATGCTGATACAAATATTTTACAAAACTTAAGATTATTGCAAAATTAAATAATTAAAATAGAAAAGTAATTTATATACGTATTAAAGCTTTATTTGTATCAGCATTCGTAAGTGAATTAATTATTAAGATATAGAAAAAACATATAGAGCACATAAAATTTACCAAATGCACCAAAATGTCCTTTACCAAGCTACCATCTCGAAGCATGATGCGTTACTGTCGCAATAAATACGTTATTATTAAATAGTCCACATAAGCCACCAGCTCCCATATAACTTACTATGTCAACTTAGGTATACTTAGGTAACTTAGGTATACTAATGGATACTTTTAAAGGGGTAAAGCTCGGAATCTGTCTCAATAGGTTTTACTGTTAGTCACCAGAATTAATAGGACTTTTGGAATCCTGATATTTTCTTGATACCGACATATTACTTTTGTACCCCATATTTCATACCAGTCTATATATTCTCACTGCTTAGTAATCTTCTAAATTCCTGTTTGATTAAGAGGGCTTAGGCTGTTCACCAAATTGACTCTTTGCAGAAATCACATACCATAATAATTCTTTCGAAAATCTATATTGGTCAGGTTTCCTGGCGATGATTTTCACATATACAGGGTATATCAAGACTGCTACCGAAAACGAAGCCGGGTGGTAGTTTAAGCGACTTCAGACACAATGCAACAGAAAAAGTTGCAAAAAAAAGCGACAATTTTTTTTGTTATTTTTTTCCTATGGCCATATTTGGGTGGTAAATACATTTTTTCCTAAAATAATAGTATATACCCTTTTATTTATAAATACTCTAAGGTATAAAAGAGTTTAAATTATTATTTAAGCAAAAACTATGGATTTACCACCCAAAAATAACGATATTTAAAAAATCATAAAAAAAAATTGTCGCGTTTCTAGGCGAAATTTTTAATTGCATTGTGTTTGTAGCCACTAAAACTACCACCCGGCTTCGTTTTCGGTAGCAGTCTTGAGATACCCGGTATATGTATAAATATACCCTAAAATATAACACCAAAATCGTCGTACCTTGGTCTCAGACACCCATAATTGTTGTTGCTGTGTCCTCTGTATGAGGTCGACGAGTTTGCTGAACCACGTGTTCTGATTGGCCTCACTAAGTGTGATTGTGTGGGTGAATACATGACCCCATACGCGTTCCATGTGTTGGCACTGTTCTAGAAGCTTCTTTGATGATTTGTGGGCGGACCTGGTGATGTATTTTATAATTAATGATTTTGTATTTTTATTAATGTTCTTTTGTACGTTTTGTGTGTGATTTAGGATGGCAATACTAAATTATCGAATTACTCTTTAATCTAAACCTAGATCAATAACACAGTATCTGTATCTGTATCAGTCCATATATGTCTCACTGCAGGGCACAGGCGGCGGGCCTCCTCTACAATCGAGAGTACGATTGAGAGTGGTTAGGCCATATATAATAACACAGTATTAAAATTAACTTTCTAACCGATAAATATTTGTTTGCAAAAGGTTGTGTCAAATAATTTACATTACTGTTACTCAATAATGTCGACTACTGCACATAGACCAACACAAAATATTTCCACATCATCCTGTATAAACATAACCTAAAAAAATATCAAATTATACTCACTTCGGCAACCCAGCTCTCAACTGTTTGATAATATGTTTATTATCGGCCTTCAGGAATATAACAATGGGGTAAAACTGGGCATAGTTGAGTCTATCCACGGCGTTGGGCGTGATGTCCAGTAGCGCGTGTTTCCCGCGCTCCATGATGTTGCGGATGCTGGATAAACGGATGATGCCTGTTGACTTCGTCTTACTGTCTTCTAATGTGCTGTCCATTTCTGTAAAGGTGTGGTAAACTTTATTGATTTTTCACCTTTTGGTGCTTTTAGGTCATTTCTGAGAAAAGTGGGTGGTTTTATTAAGTCGTTGATTGGGTTGACAACATAAGTGACGAAATTTATTTCTTTGGGGGGTGGATATTTTTTTTAATACACCCAACAGTCACATAGTATATAGTCCTGATGCCACATTTAGATCAATTAAGCCTTATGTCGTGTCGTGGGTATCAGGAATTACGAGATACTTTTTAGTCTCACAAAACCCAGACCAGACACAAATATTTGTGGGCCTCGCAAACATTTGTCTTGCTACGGGGAACGAAACTGCTACCTTTCGTTTCACAGCCGGCGACTAACCAACTGCAGCATATGCTGTTGTATAGATTTCATATTTTTTAGAAATTGAGGATGTACCGATCTTAAGAAGAAGTTCATTGGAAAATAATATTAAAACAAAACACGTATTATATTGACTATAAAGGACACTAGCCTATCTCGTCAAGTAAGGAGACTGATAACTCGTATTTTCTTTATCAAATACAGTTGGAAATTGGTACTGAATGTTAAAGACACTAGCTTGTTATCAAGTATGTATTTCTTTATCAAATATAGTTGTAAATTTGTACTGAGTGTACAAGTATATAAGTGCTACTAACTAGGCGAGGCGAACTTGTCGGGGCTGTCGGCGAGCAGCCGCTCCCGCGCGAGGTCGGCCACGGCGCCCAGCACGATGAGCGGGCGCACGAAGCCCGGCTGCTGCAGCACCACGCGCTCGTACGCGGGGAACTTGCTGATGCTGTCCGACAACACCACCTCGTCCCAGTGCTCCTGCACCCACAAACATCACACACACTCAGGCTGATTTTAGAGTTACGGTGACCTCGCGCTTACCGTCAATCAACGCGTAGTTGTCAGCGCTGACCCCCGACCGTAAGCTACACACTGAGCTGTCAGCGCCGATACTTGGCGTGCGTTCAGTGTCACTCTAAAATCAACCTTACACTCCATTGCCAAAAACCGTGAATTTTATCACAGGAACGTGCTTGGCTCGACATTGAGATAGTTGTACTAAGGAACGATTACAAAGGTGAGATCTCGAGCTCAACCCCGGACCGGACATAATATTGGATTTTAAGATTAATCATCAACCCAGAGTCAGGAATTTGTACCTGATATGGCGTTAAGCTCGCCCCCTAACCAAGTGGTCCGTGGGTGTCTAAGTTGCACATCTACCTACCCCCTCTGGGAAAAGTGGACCCGTCCGTATTTCTACATAGATCAACATCAGCAACTTCTTTATTTATAAATACAGTTATTTACACTGAACCAATACTGTAGAACGAGACAGATAAAAGCTACTTGGCCTATCCTGGTCCCAACTCTTCCCAGCGCATGCGTAAAATTTATGCCAATTATTATCACTGTCAAACCAACACCGTCAAACTATGTGAAACACATTGATGAGAAATTTATTCAGTTCGACTCAAACTTATACATGGAATTGACAAGCCAAACATAAAATAAACGCAAACGCGCCCTTACAACAACGCACGTGTGCATCAGAGATAACGTATACATCTAATATGGACGTACCTTTCCCAAACTCTTGCTACGTCTATGCGTAGACCGTCGTCTTCTGAAGAAGTTGTGTTTTCCATCATTTCCAGACATTTCCTTTTTGGTAGCGTTGAACTGAGCTGTTGCTAGTTCTTCCGCCCGCGCCTTGTTTGGTATCGTGCCTTTTTGAACCTCTTGGTTGTTGCGACCTAGGTGTAGATATGTAGTGATAAATAAATACAGCACATGGGGATAGGTTCCCCTTTCTTCCACATTATAAAGAACTGAGATGATTTTTATTACGTATAAAATTAATTTATAAGTATATTTTGATTCTTGATGTCAAAAACATATATAATTTAATGAATTATTTAGGTAAAGTATTTAGGTTCGGTTAAACTATAAGTTGCGAATCCGTGATGGTTAGTTTCTTGAAAGTTATTTACGACGTATTTTAGTTTGGATGAAAAGTTTTGTAATGTAAGTTACGTAAACTAAGTAATAATGTTTAGCCTATAGGTGATGGTGGTGATGATGATAATGGTGATCGTGGACGGTTACGTAAAAGTTTGTAATGTAGGTTAAGTAAACTATGTAATACTGTAAACTAAGTAATAATGGTTAGCTTATAGATGATGGTGGTGATGTTAGTGCTGGTGATGATGATGATGAAGGTGTTGATGATGATGAAGGTGATGATGGTGATAGTCGCCGGTTACCTATCCTGTAGACGTGCCAGGCGCCCACAGTGCCGTTGTGTAATGTGTCGAGCACGTGGAACACGTCGCCGCAGCGGAACGACATCTCGCCCTCCGTCGGCGACGTGTAGTGGAAGTGCGTCTTTATGTGGAACGAGTCGCCCGCTGTAAAAACAGATATGCCATTATTAACAGTCATTACAATAATTATTGTATGCCTCCTCTGTACGTCAACAAATGCATTTTCAGACGTAGTCTTTGGATGGGTGTTGCGATCGTCAAGTAGAACGCACAATATGGCTCGCCGCACACTTTCACACACCCTTTTCGGCAGTCTTCTTGTTTATTAAATTTATAACTCTTTTATATAATTAAAATTAAAACAATTACAGCAATAAGCTATGCATACTTTTAGGTTCTAGGTTCTTTTCTAGGTTATTATCGACGGCAGAAAGCAATTTTATGTTAACTCGAAAAATGGAATTTTACGCCAGAACCAATAAAAAATATTAAAAAAAACTTAGGAATACCAGTTTTTTAGTAATAACATTTTTAAAAAAAACCTTACATGTTCATGAGTAAATTCAATGCAGTATTTTTTTCTGAATTAAATTATGTATAAAACGCATATACGCATTTTTGGAGATACGACAAAATCGCTTTCCTGCGTCGTTATGTAAATTCACTCACGCATCTGCCCGCTGGCCACCGCGTTGTATTCATCCGGAGAATGTTGTACGATCAGATCGATGCGCTCTTGCAGACTCAGCAGAAATAATACAGCCTCCTCACGGGTCACTCCTTTCATTTCCATGTCGTTTACCTGCAGATAATTACCAACATTATCGTTAGAAAACAATTTTCGACTGCCTCGGTGGCTTAGTTGTACAAGGCTACGGTTACAAAGTTAAGGTCTCAGTATCAAATCCCGGGTTGGGCGAAGTGATATTGGATTTTTTCTATTTTCTATTAATTTTCTAACAGCCCAGAGTTAATTTGTGCACGATATAGCGATAAGCTTGCCGCCTTTATCATCGTGGGACGGAACATACAAGGCGAAATGTGGGTGTAGTCGTGTCATCAATGTCATTAATCGAATGGCATCAGACGGCAGAAGGACTCAGGATTATAGAAAGGACGGAACATGTGTGCATTTTATTAATTTTGGTGTTTTTGTTCCATAGATGTTACATTTACCTTAAGTATTTTATCAGCGGGTTGCAACCCCTGCAGCGCGGCGGGGCTGGTCGGCTGCACCCCCGACACGAACACCCCCGACCTGTTGCCTCCACACAGCCGCAACCCCACCGAGCCTTCCTTCTGGAAGCTTATTAGTCGAGGCTCGCTTCTGCAAAAACAACGAAATTCAAAGGTTTACGAGGGAATTATCGCATAGACTTTATCGAACACATGAAAATTCATTTCTGTGTGGGATTTAGGTAAAGATATAAGCATAAAACACTTAAAAATCACACAACATTTAAATTATTTAATAACTCGCTCGCTACGTCATTGTACGTGTCAATGTCATTTACGTGCAGACACACTCGTGCGCGTGCCGCAGTCAGAAGCCGGAGCAATGGAATGGAGGAAATGGAACTCGGCAAAGAAAATCTCATGCCTCAGGCATTAAATCCGCCTTTATACAATACTGTATATAAATCATAAATAAATAAATCTTTGGAAAGCTAAATGTTGGAGATTGTTCAATAAAGGTCTGTAAATGTCGCCGAAGAAACGAGATCAGAGGTATTAACCAACCAATTATCACCGAATCTTTGACTTAACGAACTTCTGTCATTTTTAATCTAATATCGATCGATATCTATAATAGTTTGGGTTATAAACTTTGGTACTTACGGTGGTTTATTTCTTTGATTGTTCATTACTTCTTCTTCATATATTTGCCGCCTGCTACTATAATAATCTGAAAAAAGAGTGTTTTTAAGTAATTTATTATAAAGACATGATATTTAATTCAACACACAATCATGGAGATCAGTGTACGATTTGTGTGAAATTGTATTTGGTTTGTGTAAAATATTTTCCAAACAAACACCTACGAATGTGGTCACAAGCAGTGTTTTGGTAATACCGCATTAGGCCAGCATGATGGAGATTTTATTATTGCATTTAACAAGCCAAGACGAGCATGCCGTTCGCCTGATGGTAAGTGATACGACAGCTCATGAACGGTTGCAAAACCAAACAACACCTTGAATAACAAAACAATGCTTGACATTCCACTGCCCTCACCATCCTGAGACATGAGAAGTAAAGTCTCAAAATATCCAGTAGTTACTCTGGCTACAATGTCCTTTAATCCGGAACACAACATTGCGTTCAATATTATTATGATTTCTTATCATTTTCTCCCAACTCAGTCTATGTTTACTACGATATAGGACTCGAACATTTTATAGAGTATCTAGGCACATTAGTGAGGTTTTACGTACGACGTCCAAACATTCGAACTTCGCATCGGATATTAGACTAAACCCCCTATTTAATGTATTAGAGTACATCCCCCACCCCTCTCCCCCTGCGTAGTGCGTAGTGCGTAGTGCGTAGTGCGTAGTGCGTAGTGCGTAGTGCGTAGTGCGTAGTGCGTAGTGTGTAGTGTGTAGTGCGTGTACCTTCGGTGCGTGGTGGCGGCGGTCGCGGCGGCTGGTCGTGTTCGTGCGCGCGGCGCGCGTCGGCCCCGCGCACGGGCGCCGCCACGTACAAGTTCTGTCCGCTAGTCGAGTACGCAGACGATAGCGGCTCCGCGCCCGGGTACATGTTGTGCGATGGCGCGTCTGGTGTACAATACATGTAATTGTATCACGTACCGGGTATAGCTAGACTGCGGCCGAAATTCAAGCCAGGTGGTGGTAGTTGCACTGTGTATGTTAAGACCTGGCTTCGTTTTCGGTCGCAATTTGAATATACACGTTATATATATATATATATATATATATATATATATTTAGATAACACATTAAACCCAAAAATAGCTCTAACCCTACAGTCCACACAAAGACTATCAGCAACTATAAGATACTTTGTCACGTCTCCGTGATCATAATTAATATTTATGACTTTATAGAACTCAACTAATTATTATTTATTCATTATTATTACCACTATCGCTTTTAAAAGAATTAAACGTAATTTGTGATTATAACTCCGTCAACATCAAGGATTAAAAGACCTGTGTCTGCGCGAGTAAAACCGGTTTGCGGTTCGTCGAGCGGGGACTGAGAGCCACGACATTTGCTTCGTCATTCAACTTCACTACAAGTGCGAGACTAGATTGTCGACGCGTGCGTCTGCCGCTTAACTAAATTATTCATTTTTTTATCATTATAAACTAATATCTTATTGTTGTGAACCCCATAATTGGGGTTTTCCGTACCGGATAAAATATTCGTACGGGCTATTTGTTCCTGCTTACAAGCTGTGCTAGAGCTGCTTGGCTGTGGATCATCTCGCCGCTGAAAGTCTGCACCGGCCGACCTACCCACCTGACCAGCCGCCGCCAACTACGTGTCGTCGGCGCGATAACCAAGGGGAGTAAACAAGCGGGAAAATACTATTGCCTAGTATAAATGACCCTCGAACGAAACCGGCCCTAGAGACCTACATTGTAATTTTAGTCGTTTTGTTATATGTATATAATTTTTTGTTCGTTGACTTTTAGTTTTATTTAATCAACGTAACAGTGGCGCCCACTATTGTGGTTCATAGGGTCATTTATACTACCGGTATATAACTGTTTAGATTTTCATGGTGTTGGTAAACCTGGTTTTTTTTTGTAAATTGATTCATGTTTGATTTGTATAATTATTCACTTAATGAGTACACTACATCATAATTATGTTCTCTTTGTAAGGTGTTCTCATTGAATGAATATACCAATAAGTACCTATTCATTTTTGGTTTAACTGTAATCTTAGTTTATCCTTTACTCACAAACATTAGAATCGTTTTAGTACATTAGTAATACATGTAACGGAACGGACCATAGTTTTCTCACATAAGGTTTATTGTGTCTTTGTTTTGTATTCTCTGCTTATTTTACTATTTAATATATCTGAACAATTTACTCTTTTAATTATGGCTCATAACGTCAAATTTCTCTCATTACAAAAATCTGAACTAGAGTACGAGGTAGGCTTACGCGGCGACAATCCTCGAGATAGTGTCGTGGAATTAAGGAAACAGATAGCGAAACTTTGCCGTGGTTTTGCGTCGGAAGACATTCTGGAATCCCACTTGGAAGCTCGTGATGATTTAAAGGGAGCTAAAGAAAGTTTTCTAAAGAGTAAAACTTTTTTAAGTAAACTACGAACAACTTTTGATAGAAATCTTATGCTTCGTACAGAGAATTTACTCAACCACCTGTATCACCGGCTAGCTAGAATTTCACCTGTCACTACCGAAGATCAAAATTCACTCGATGAACTAAATATAGAATTTCAATCTCAATCTAGAGAGCTTGCCAAGTTATCCCCAACAACCCCTTCTACTGCAGCATCCATAGATTTGCCTGAGGATAGTAATACAAAGGACATCTCAAATTCTTCTGTAATTAAAGTGACTTGTGATCGTGGAATAGGCACCGACCTACATAAGATAAAATATGATGGCAAATCATGTGTTCGGGCATTCATCCAGAAAGTAGACGAGTTTGTTTTAGCCCGTAATATCACTGCTGACAAAGTACTGTCCTTTGCTGCAGAAATTTTTACTGACAACGCCCTCCACTGGTACCGTAGCATTCGCGATAAGGTATATTCCTGGAATGATGTAGTAGTTTTACTAAAGCAAGACTTTAGTCAATTTGACTACGATTATCGACTAATGTCCGAAATTCGTTCCCGTTCACAAGGAGAAACGGAAAATATTACCGTTTACCTAGCAATTATGCACGGTATGTTTTCTAGGTTATCTCGTATAATCTCTGAGGACGAAAAGCTAGAGATTTTGCTTCATAATATAAGACCTTGCTACGCCACGATACTAGCTAGCTGCCCCGAGATCAAAAACATTGAAGTCCTAAGAAACCAGTGTAGGAATTTCGAAAATTTTCAATCGAGGCTTTCGCAATTTCGGGAACCACCTAAAGTCACCGCTGATACTCTTGCACCAGAGTTTGCTTACAACTATAAACCAAACACTTCACAAAGTAGATCTCATACTAATAACACATATTACAAACCTAACACTAACTCAAACTACAAACCTATACAAGACAGACAAAACTACAACTCAGCTAAGACAAATAATAATTATACTTACTCTATTAATGATGCCATGGATTCAGCAGTCGACGCTGTAAGTCCTAATATCAAACGTACCTACTGTCCTCGGTGCCGCACAGACAACCACTCCTTGAGTCATTGCAAGGAACCAAAGTTCTTGATATGTTTTAAATGTGGAAAGAAAGATGTGACCTATCCATCATGTCCAAATTGTGTCAAACCACCTAACTACCCCAATCACAGACCTTCAAAAAACTAAATAATTTGGATTGTAGCCATCACTCATATTTCAACCAGTCAGAATGGGATGATTGGCTAAATTTTATAAAAACATTTTCCCAGACCTATAACGTAGCTACAATCCTGCAATCTAAACCAGTTAATGATCCCCGCCCCTATATTAAAACTGTTATTAGTAATTGTAATTCCTTGTCAATATTCGGTCTACTAGATTCTGGTTCAGTAGTAACTATACTAGGGAATAACTCTCATAATTTATTACTTAAATATGGATTCAAAATTGACAAAAAAGAGACCATTTCAGTTACAGCTGCTGGTGGAGAGAAAATGAAATCCATAGGCGTGATGAGTTTACCGATTGATTTTCATAACACATCTGCAGTTATTAAAGCCCATATAATACCTCAAATAAAAATTTCACTAATTTTGGGTATTGATTTTTTAAGGACATTCAAAATTTTTCCAAACAACCTATCTGAAGTAAAATTCCTGTCTAATGAAGACCCTAAGATTATAGAAATATCAACTGCTACCCATATTCAATCTTACGACAACCTAAGTAATAGCCAAAAGCAAATAGCCGATGATATAGTCGAAAAATTTAAAGATATTTCTTTTGAACATAAAGGCCTCGGCAGAACACACCTTATAACACATAAAATCGATACGGGTAATGCGGCACCTATAAAGCAAAGATACTACCGAATGTCTCCAGAGAAACAGCGTATTATCACTGATCAAGTCGATGAAATGTTATCTCTTGACGTCATCGAGCCTTGTGAGAGCCCTTGGTCTTCGCCTGTTTTGGTGGTTGGCAAGAAAGATGGAAAACCTCGTTTTTGCTTAGATAGTAGAAAACTAAATTCTATAACTAAAAAGACGCGTATAATTTGCCCTACGTATCAGAAATTTTGGACAATTTAAGGGAATCTCGTCTTCTTTCCAGTCTTGATCTATCTAAAGCTTTTTGGCAAATCCCCATTAATGAACCTGATCGCGAGAAAACTGCTTTTTATGTCCCGGGTCGTGGTTCTTTAAAGTTTAAGGTAACAGCTTTTGGGTTATCGAATGCCCCAGCAACGCAACAACGCTTGGTGGATCTTCTTTTCGGACCGGAATTCGAGTTAAAAGTTTTTTGTTACTTAGACGACATCATTATTGTAAGTAAAACTTTCGAAGAACACGTGGATCTATTGCATCGTGTGCATAATAAACTCAGTATGGCTAATCTAACTATCAATCTCAATAAATGTCAGTTCTTTCGCAATGAGCTACGTTACCTAGGATACATCGTGAATGAGCATGGCTTGCATACTGATCCAGAAAAGGTAGAAGCTATTTTGATGTTTCCTACTCCTACCACTAAGAAAGAAGTCAAGCGTTTTCTAGGAACGGCTTCTTGGTACAGACGTTTTATCCCCAATTTCAGTACTATAGCTGGTCCGCTTAATAGACTTACATCCACCAAAAAAACATCTCCACCATTTCTTTGGACTGTAGAGGCGGATAAAGCATTTAAGAAACTCAAATCGATGTTAGTTATGGCTCCAATTCTAGCTTGCCCAAATTACGATTTACCTTTTGATGTACATACAGACGCCAGTGACTTTGGGATAGGCGCAATGCTCTCACAAACTGTAGATGGAATTGAACATCCTGTTGCCTACATGAGCAGGTCGCTTTCTGGCCCTGAACGTAATTATAGCGTTACAGAAAGAGAAACCCTCGCGGTTCTGACTGCGCTCGAACACTGGCGCTGTTACCTAGAGAACGGCAAAACGTTTAACGTTTTTACGGACCATTCTGCACTGAAGTGGTTTATTTCGCTTTCAAACCCTTCGGGGCGTTTGGCTCGATGGGGTGTCCGGCTCTCATCCTTTAATTTTGAAATTAAGCATCGACGTGGTAAAGATAATGTCATTCCCGACGCATTATCTCGATGCCCATCAAAATTCCCAGACTCCACCACTTTTGCCATTGATTCTGGCTCTTCGCCTTGTAAAACCCAACAAAGTACACCATCTAGTAATGCGTCTTCCTCAGCACCTAACGTAAATGACGACTGGTACCTAAACATTTTCAAGGGCTGTACAGATCAACCTTCACGTTTTCCTAATTATCGGATAGAAGGTAATATCTTATATCGCTACATGAAAAGTAATAACCCATTAATATCAGAGTTCTCCTGGAAGGAGGTTGTACCCAAAGAGTGCCGTAGAGATATTATCGACTCTAGTCATGCCTCGCCAACGTCTGCACATTTTGGTATTTTTAAAACGTATCGCCGGTTACTCTTAAAATATTACTGGCCAGGTATGTATAGTGATGTAGTCAAATACATAACAAACTGCCAGATCTGTCTTGCGTATAAACAAGCTACACATGGTACCTTGGGGAAAATGGGCCGTCCTAAAGATTGTTCGCGTCCTTTCCAAACTATTTCCATGGATCTCATTGGACCATTGCCTACCAGCAGAAAGCAAAATAACTACATATTCGTCGTAACTTGTTGTTTCTCAAAATACTGTATGCTATTCCCATTGCGACAAGCCACCTCCACTGCTATTTGCAAGATACTTGAGGACAGCGTTTTTCTGGTACATGGCATTCCTCAAACAGTATTAATGGACAATGGCTCTCAATTTATTAGTCGCCAACTAGACACATTATTATCTAAGTATAAGATACCTAATATCAATTTTTTACCTAAATATACCCCACAAGTTAATACTGTGGAAAGATATAATAAAACTATTATTTCTGCAATTTCTACACTAATAAATAATGACCACAGGGCTTGGGACGTATGTATACCCAAAATACAATTCGCTATTAATAATTCTGTAAACGAAGTGACCCGTTACACGCCTTCCTTTTTAGTGCACGGTCGTGAACTCGTTACCTGTGGATCACATTATGTTGATAACGATTCTTCGTCAAGTTACGTTTTTTTACCAAGAGACGTTTATGCAGAAAATTTAGGATATCTTGCCAATATTTTCAATAATGTCCAAAAAGCCTTATATTATAGTCATCAGAAAGCAACCCAGCGTTACAACTCCCGAAGAAAAGACGCTGAATTTAACGTTGGTGATATCGTTTGGAAAAAATGTTTTTTTCAAAGCGACAAAGGTTCTTTTTTCACCAAAAAGCTTGCCCCTAAGTACGAGAAATGCCGGGTTACAGCCAAGCGTTCACCTCTGGTGTATATTTTGGAGGATTCTGTGGGCCGTAATATTGGGGCCTGGCATATTAAAGATTTGAAATTAAGTTCGTCAACCTCTTAACTCAATACCTTGTGTGGAGTTTCGGATTTTACCTAGGTAAACTCCTTCTCTAGAGAGGGGGGTACTGTCACGTCTCCGTGATCATAATTAATATTTATGACTTTATAGAACTCAACTAATTATTATTTATTCATTATTATTACCACTATCGCTTTTAAAAGAATTAAACGTAATTTGTGATTATAACTCCGTCAACATCAAGGATTAAAAGACCTATGTCTGCGCGAGTAAAACCGGTTTGCGGTTCGTCGAGCGGGGACTGAGAGCCACGACATTTGCTTCGTCATTCAACTTCACTACAAGTGCGAGACTAGATTGTCGACGCGTGCGTCTGCCGCTTAACTAAATTATTCATTTTTTTATCATTATAAACTAATATCTTATTGTTGTGAACCCCATAATTGGGGTTTTCCGTACCGGATAAAATATTCGTACGGGCTATTTGTTCCTGCTTACAAGCTGTGCTAGAGCTGCTTGGCTGTGGATCATCTCGCCGCTGAAAGTCTGCACCGGCCGACCTACCCACCTGACCAGCCGCCGCCAACTACGTGTCGTCGGCGCGATAACCAAGGGGAGTAAACTAGCGGGAAAATACTATTGCCTAGTATAAATGACCCTCGAACGAAACCGGCCCTAGAGACCTACATTGTAATTTTAGTCGTTTTGTTATATGTATATAATTTTTTGTTCGTTGACTTTTAGTTTTATTTAATCAACGTAACAACTTTTGACTCAAAAACACTTAGACCCGAAACAAATACCTGTGAATTACACAAATATTTGTGTTGGTGCAGGGATAATACACTCTGCCTCACGTTTCACATCCGGCATCTAACCAATTGCGCCACGGAAATAGTCGAAAGATATTATAGGCGAAGTATAGAAATCACCAGGTCTATGTAGCGATCCATAGGGGAGGCCTTTGTTCCACAATAGACTTTGTTTTGCTGAAGAGAGAAGAAAACGATAATCTTAATGGGAATCCTCCTGTTTAAAGAAGACTTCTTGCTGAAGAGAGAGGATGGGTAAAGCCAACCAACGTCCATTATAAGAAGCGCTGAATTGATACAGTTAATGTTCTTAATATTGATGACGCTACAGATAAAGTGAAATTACCGCGACTTTGCTGGAAAGTTGACCATGACATTGGCCTAGATTAAGCCAAGAAAAACAAAGAGTATGTATGAGTCGACGTAGCTCAGTAATGAGTACTCCACCTACTGCATTGATCGAGTAATCTCGTACCTAACCTTATATAATTTGGTTTGCTTACTCAAAATTTGCGTACTATTTTAGTCTGCATAACATATTACATACGTAGATACATAAACGTCACGCCTGTATCCCATAGGGGCAGGCAGAGACTATGGACCTCTACTTTGCTCAATCCTGATAAACCACTTTCGCTTCGTCTACTTTCATAAATCTCGCCATGCATTCTCGTCGGTTCAGGGTACTTTTAGCCTGACTCTTGCGGAGGATGCCGTAAATATCTCTAACTGAATACTAAGCAATGCTTATCAATCTACTTCCTGAAAATCTGCATTATTTAACACTTATTTAAACTCACCTAAACTACTATAATTGTTCTGATAATTTCCATTAGTGACCGTCTCCTCTCTAATCAGTTCCCTAGTAACTACCAGGTTCAGGCGATCTTTGCAGGACTCCACGAGTTTCCGTGCCTCCTTCAGGGTCATGGCATCTGATACAGCAGTGTTGTTGATCCTGGTCACCACGTCTCCTTCGCAGAGACCCTGGCCGGCTTGGTTCAGCTGTTCCCGCGCTCTCATGGTTAATTCCTTCACGTAGAGTTTGCATCCTAGGACTATGCCGAAATCTGGAAGGAAATTATACATATGAATTGTTAAGAAAAACAAGATTGTTTATCTATAGTGCACATATCCTTAGCGTCCCTAACCATTTCCTCGCTTTTCTCCCTTTCTTTCTCCATCTAATACCACAAATTGACAACAGATCTAAAATCCCATATATAGATTACTGAGCATATACATATATAACTATGTTCAGGTGATTTACTTGGCTATCTATCTTTGTCATTACATTTTAACTTAAAATTACTATTTTTAATCTATTAATTAATAAATTTAATTTTTTTATTTAATTAATAAATTTAATCTACTAATTTAATCCGTATAGATCGTGAAAAGCAATAACCATAATATTTTTAACTTAAACAGTTTTCTCTTAGAAATATTAACGGAATAGGAGATTACTAGTATAATGATCTAGATCAAAACATTGACTAACGTGACTGAGGCAAAAACTAAGTATAAGAAACTGTACACAGCAAAACGGTAAGCAATAAGCATGGTCATTGGTCTAGTTTATCTATATTCAACGGATGATCATGCCGTACCCACTGTCATTAGTAAACGAAGATCCTATAATATATCATGAGATATAAAATATACAAATATTTAAACAATTTTGTGCGTGACAACAATAAATATTGCATTTAGAAAGAACAATTTGCGGTCTTATCGCACTAGGCAATTTTAATAGCCATGGTTAACATTTAAATACGCGTGAATCGCGTTTTTCCTGTATTTGTTTTACCGATTGCTTTGTATTAACAAAACAGTACGGGCTGTAAATAGTGAAGTCCTAGCATCAAATTCTAGATAGGGCAATCAAAGTGGGATACTGTATGAAAATCTCAAGGGAGAAATCATGTCCCGTATGTTGACGGACTCGATGCTTATCACGTTAGAAACGGAATTAGCACGGTATACTTGATACTAGTAGTAGCACCCTATTACCTTCCTTTTTCCCGTTCCTGGTGAGCGATAGCTTGATGGTGGTGGGCGCGGTGGGCGGCGGCGCGGGCGCTCGGCGTCGCACCACCAGCGACACCGCCGCGCCCGAATCCCGCAGTACTTGCACCGCGCGCGCGTACTCCACATTCTCCAGCGGGATGCCGTTCACTGACACTATCCTGTCGTTCACTCTGGAAGGAAAATACAATTATTATTATTTTTTAATTTCAATATGTAGCTGGACGAGCATGCCGTGCGCCTGATGGTAAGCGATACGACCGCTCATGAACAGTAGCAAAACCAAACAACACTGAATTACAAAACAATGTTTGGTATTCCACTGCGCTCGCCATCCTGAGGCATGCGATGTTAAGTCTCAATATGTCCAGTAGTTACTCTGATTACATCCTTCAATCCGAAACACAACAGTGCATTTACGCTGCTGTTTGGCGGGAAATAGACATTACAGTGGTACCTACGACGACCTCTCACATATTATGACTTATGAGAGACCTACCAGCAAAATTATATTATTGGTATATTGTCAACTAGCGGCCCGGCCCAGCTTCGCCCGGGTACAAATAGATTTCTGTACAATAATATGTATATATATAATTATATCCTCTTGAATCACTCTATCTATTAAAAAAAACGCATCAAAATCCGTTGCGTAGTTTTAAAGATTTAAGCATACAAAGGGACATAGGGACAGAGAAAGCGACTTTGTTTTATACTAGTGATGAGGACTGAACTATAGTCTAAATTCAGTAAATTGTAGAGGAGGACTTTGCCCAATTGTGGAAACTGGAAAGCAATTCATAATTAAAAGACTTTGTATCAAGGACTATGGTTTAAGGCCTGTTAATCGTGGAGTAGGGACTGGGCTCGCAGAAAAAAAGGTTTATGAATTGTTTTTTCATATTAGCATGATAAAAAAGGATATGGGCTGGTAGATATTATGGTTTATGTATCTAAATATGGGCTCTCCATCGTGGAGAAGGGGCCTTGGTTTGTAATAGAACTAAGGTTATGGTCAGTTTTATCAAATAGTCAATACAACATGTTATATTAACATGGCTTTGTGGATTGAATACAGCCGATAGTTCATGGATATCGCACGACATCCCAAGATCAATATTTGCCGCTTCTCAAGATTCTCAAGTAATTGTTATGGGTCTGAGTGTTGCGAGATAGAAAGTTCCTTATAGATACGGATAACCAAGACACAAGGGTTGTACACTTTTTGTAAAGAAGTATGCGAGTAACTATTTGGCGTTTGTTCTTACACAAACTCTAGAAACAATTATATTTTCGCAATATTTTGTTAGGAAATAAGGATTATCACAACTGGGTGACAATTTAGCACATTCACAACTTGCCATTCAATTAAGAAGTCTGAATGAAATTAATTAAATTCGCCAGTTATGTGTTGCTACTGTCAATACTCGATAATGGATGGGTCGAAAAATAGTCTGGATCCTGTTGCAACTACTTGTGATTATACTGGTGGTATGTCCCTCAAATGTCAGAGACCGCCTGGGTGGGCCACAGCAATGTTTATTTCTCCCGTCAAACCGCAGTTTTAAATGCACTGTTGTGTTTCTGTTTGTAGGATATTGTAGCCAGAGTAACTACTGGACATATTGAGACTTAACATCATAATAATCTTATGTCTCAGGATGGCAAGCGCAGTGGAATGCCGAGCATTGTTTTGTAATTCAAGGTGCTGTTTGGTTTTGCTACTGTTCATGAGCGGGCGTATCGCTTACCATCAGGCGAACGGTATGCTCGTCTCGCTATTCATAGCAAAAAAAATCAAAATGTTTAGATAGAACCGAAGGTAATAACAGTTTTAAAAAATATTTATTTTTTTATTGCAAAACAAGGGAGTTTGTTAAAAGGACTATGTACCTTTTTATGGCTTCGTTGAGTAATGCGTTGTTTACATAGTCTTATATTAGCCATGGTACTATTAAGTATTATGCACCTTTCATTACCTAACAATAAGATCAACAGTTGGATTCTAAGTACTTCGTTGTAAATAATTGTCAGTTCTTAGGTTATTCTATTACAAAACCTGACAAAAGAACTAAACAAATATGCCAAATACACACAAAGTGCCTTGCATTATTTGTATCAAAAACTAATGAAGATTTTTTCCGTAAATCTGAATTCAAAATAAATATTAATTTATGTTGATATTATAAAAATTAAACCTTCGGCCATTTTGTCTTGAACTCTTTGAAATATGAGTCGCACCCAGTTGGCAGAATCAAAGATTTTCACAATCAAAATTCTTCACAAATTCATTCAACCTACTTGGCCTTCTCCCTGTGTCCTAAGTTTCCTCTATTTCACCAGTTCTTCGGCATCCTCAATACTAAGGTCATTGATCGAAATACACAATGGAAATAAAATCACTCACTGCAATTTGTCCTCCGCGGGTCCTCCTCTCAGAACATCGGACACAGCGATAGAGGGGTCACCGTTAGCGAAGTGGGGATTGTCACGACCCCCCGACACGGCAATTCCGAACCCGTAGCCTTGCACTCGGTTCAGCCGCACCCGATGCGTCTCCCAGCCGGCGCTACGTTCTGCTGTCTGGAAGAACAATACTGTCTTTAGAAAACAATTTCAAACTAATAATAAGTACAATAGAATAGTTCATAGTTATTAGCAGTGTGGGGATCGAGCTAGCCTTTCATTTCAACACCGGGCGTGATAACAACAACGGTATAAAGGCTGTCGATGGATTATCTTATCATCATTACATAATGTGGATGAAAAAGGATATTATTGTAAACATTCATTACAATAATATCAAAAATATAGGCATATTTGACAGTAAATGAATTACCGTTAAATAATTTTATTCTAAATGATGATGATCACCATGCTAAAATCAACATAGAATTTGACCTGAATGAAGAAAAACCGACAATTGATCTCATTGACGTAATAGAGGGCGGTACAACCCCGCGTTTATTGCATTATGTACATAGTAATGCGAAACCCAACCTGTTCGCGTCGTGTTTTAACATTTGCATAGACGCCCACGAAGGGCGCCTTGTAAATCTCAACTCGTCTGTACTTACAACATAATATGCATGTAGGTTAACTGTTCACAAATATACATCAAGGTTCTTTTGAAAATCATTGAGTACTAAGAAACTTTTGAGTACCTCAAGTCCTACTTTTTAAAAGCTGCAAAATTATGCCTCGCGCGTATATGTATTCAAATTACTATGCGCTAAAAATACTTTAGTGATAATGAATACAGAATAACAATCAAAACATTCACATCGGCTAACAGTATTTACAAACACAAATTGTGTTACCAAACCATTGTTATGTTAAATACTAAACCACCTAATTGAAAACAATCGGCAGACGACTATAAAGTTCATATAAAATTAACATGTTGTACTTACTTTCAATGCAATTTTATATAAACAAAACACAGTATTTATTTAATTATTTGTCTCTTTATGTACAAAATTGGAAGAGCCTCCAGTTTTAGTCACATCAAATAAAATGAATATACCCAAAAGACACATGTACATACTTCAGACACACTACACACTAAGATCGAGTCTTGTGCCGTGAGTATCAGAAACTACGAGAGACTTATCTTACAAACACCCAGACCCGAAACAGATGCTGTGGATTAAACAAACATTTGTCTCGGTGCAGGTATCGAAGCGGCGACCTCAGTTTCACAGCCGGCGCCTAACTAACTGCGAGTCGCGACACGTAGGTTGTCAAATTATATGAATAAGTTACTATTGGGGAGAACAGCGATATATACACTTTTTACGTTAAGCAAAATCAAAGATGCACCATCAAAGATTTTTCCTAAAAAAGTAAATCAAGAACTCATATACGCCGGTTTACAATATCGCTAAAACCATCTAGAATACATATAGTATTCAATTCAAAAATCAATATTTTGTGTATTTATACTGATTTTAATAAATATGTCCCTTATAAGCAGTACGGTAATGGTATTTCTCACGCAGTCAGGAGTGGCTATGACTCGGTAAAGGCACTCCCCGATTTAACTTCTTCTCGAGAATGGTAACCGGTTGGGAAAATCAATAAGCCTAGTTTAAACTAGTCTGCTGCACTTGTAGCTATCGTTTAAAGGCATCTTCGGTTTATTGCAGCAATGAAATTTTATAATAGATAAGTTTGCGTAAGATTAGTGACAGTTGGAAAGGTGAAACAGGTGTCTAGACCGTATCTTGGCGATGTATAGTCTAATAGGCACTCTAATATGACTTGTTCGTATCGTTTTACTTTATGATAAATTAATTTAAAGATACTTTGTGTTTGTAGGTTCTATTTACAAAAACTAACACTGTCAATAATGCAAATTATTCATGTAATGTATCTGATATTACAACAAGTAGACCAGAGATTGATGAAGATAACTTTGTAGTGAACGATCCACATCAAAAACAAGTTCTACCCACTACCAAAGCTTCTAATGATGCATTTGACGTAATTGAAACCTCTAACTTTACAAATGAAGTCGCATTAGCAACAGATACAAACGTAGGAAGACGTTATTAATTTATTAATAAATACGAAACAAGATACATCACATCCCATTGTTCCATTGAAATGGAACGCCTCACAAGATTATGTTCACGTTACAACATGTCTTGAGGGCTAAAGACCCGCAAACGTCCTCGGTATAGCAAGTATGGGCGTGTATAGTCGAGATACAACTTGCAGTTCGACCTTCTCAATGCGAGCGGTTGAGCTCTGACTCACAATTTTAAAACTTGTTATCGGTCAGTTGAAAACTTGAGGTTTAATGATTGGGTATTCCTTTGCGTCGAGCAAGAAATTAAACGGAATAAGCTTTTGTATTATATATTTTTAAATCTAACAGAGTTGGGAATGCGCGAATGTCTTTTGTGTTGGTATTTGAATGTAGATGGTCCAATAAAATTTATCTTTAAATCTTAATACTGCACATTTTAATTTTAAAATTGTTGGCAAGATTCTAGAATCTTGTCAACAATTTTGCCATTCCTAGGAATGCCTGTGTTTAAAACCTATTAAAAGATGTTGGATTTATTATTTTAATTACTGAGTCAACGCAGTTGCTTGCTACTTCATACGTAGACTAGCTGCGAGCTTATATGGTCACTTGATAATAACGAAAACGATTCATGCTTAGACCTGTGAATCGTTGATTCAAATTAATGAATATAATTTATCTAGCGCACGTTATTACCCAGGCTGATATTTATAGTTGAAAAGTTGAAATTATAAAATTATTACTAAACAAAACTATTAATATTGCCAATAAGTATACATTTTTTTCGGTTTTTAGCGGGAATGTGCCGTCCTCCCTATGACTACGAAAGCTTTAAAGTAATCGAAACGTAAGGAAATTGAAAAATGTAAATGAACTAAATTCGCGATAAACTCCGTAAAAATGAGTTTTATTTCAATGTGTAACATTCGCGTAAATCTAAGAAACTTTAATTATAGGTACTAAAAATATTCCAACCACACGTCCATAAACCCAAAAAAGAAACATAGATAGATGTTATACATTC
This sequence comes from Hyles vespertilio, assembly GCA_009982885.2. Taxonomy (NCBI): domain Eukaryota; kingdom Metazoa; phylum Arthropoda; class Insecta; order Lepidoptera; family Sphingidae; genus Hyles; species Hyles vespertilio. The sequence continues at coordinate 5,169,586 of CM042810.1, forward strand.
GAATGAGCTAGTAACATCGTAACCAGTCAGAAAACTTTTGCCCATTTACAGATCATATTATATAATATTAAGTAATGGGTCAAAGTACTAATGATACACCTTCGGGCTCCATAACTCGCGCCTACGCTGTTTGTGCAACATACATATATGAAATCCTACGAGTGTGACATATTGACACTTTCTATTACGCCTCTCGTGCTTAATTTGTTCTGTACTGTTGAACAATTATTACGATTCTATCATTCCGTGTGAAGTAGTCCTCAAGATTGAGATATTTTGTAACAAAACGCACGATACTTTGATTATCAAAGTCATTTGATGTTTTCAGTAAACTAGGTAGCAATAATTTAGATTCGATATTCGGTATTTTATTCGCATATATATATATATATATGTGACTATTGATTTTATCCGCGATAAAATCCGTAAATAATAGTTTTAGTTCAATGAGTAACATTCGCGTAAACCTAAGAAATCATTAAATAATATTTACAATCGAATTAGCAATCGTTTTCTTTTAAAGGCTATTTGAAAAACACCCAAAGAAGTCAGAAACAACGCAGTTCTTTAGGTCTGTTTTATGTTACAATAAATTTCAATTTTACAAGCAATTATTGGTGTCAAAACAACACACGAATGCTGAAATAAGTACGTATATAAATTTCATCGGCCACAATCCGAGACAAATCTGTCCACATTCCGACGTGAAATACTGCAATCAAATACACAGACATAATTCTCATTTTCGTACATTTTATTGCCAACACTCCCGGTAAGGCTTTAGTTACTTTTATTAATGAGATGACATCAGACCAACAGCTGTTGTGAAACACGACATTATTAAATGCTATTTTAATACTCCGAATCAATCTTACTTTTAGGATTTGGAATGCTTGTATCAAACAAGTCAATTCATCATTTTTTTTCCATGTACGGGATTGATGGTTGCCTGTAGTGTTTTGAAATTATTCAACTTAAATTTATAATGTGTGATCAGATGTAAATCGATGGTATCTTTAAATAGAGACACTATAATGAAAGAGAATCTTAGTTATAAAAATAAGAACAGCAACTCTTATGACCTTGTCTATCAGTTGTAGTTAATTTATAAACAATTATTTATGAACTGTGCCCCAAGCAGGAACATTTGGCTCTAAATTAAGTAATCGTAATAGTAAAATTTTGTATGGGAATTTGAATAGCGCCATTGTGAGCGTATTTGGAACTAAATTATGGCAGCGGGAGACGTTTACGACACTATAGTATGGTAATCGTATAGTCTAGCGATAGTTTTACTATACAAATTAATGAAAATTGGTAGCACGAATAATTTTTGACGTGTAGTATCGTTATAGTAATAGTATAGTAATCGTTGTCACGATACTATTACTATACGATACTTCAAAATGTTCCTGCTTGGGGTACTGAACTGCAGAATCCGGTTGCAATTAGAATTACTAAATTTACGACACATACGCCCAAATACTGGAACGCAACTTAAATATAAATGGCACTTAACTAAGTTAATCCCGATTAAATGTACTGGCTAAGTGGGCCGTGCTCTGTTAAGAGCAACTTATTATTTGAATGGCGTTCCAGTATTCGGGCGATAGACATTTACAATTCTCAATTCTACAAAACTATGACGCAGATCGTTTTTATGGTTTTTAATTATTACTTAAAGCCGATGCTTCGTCTGCAATTAGCTACCAATTTTAAAATGTCTGATACGATCAAACGAAATCGTGACTCTCAACGAAGGAATGCAAACCACTACCATCCATTTCGTGATTTATAAATACAACGGATTTCGATCAACTTTAAAACATCCTTTAAAATGACTGTTGTTAGTTCAGTAATTATAGCATCCTGAGCGACTTAATTTAAAAGCCAATATTCAACAAAAAGTCAATTTAAAATATAAACAAATACGACAGGAGTAATTTAGACGAGTCAAGGTAATCAGCAGTATGAGTCACCGTTCTAAGGTGGACAGGTAAATTATATGGATCCTTTACCCAAGTAAATACTCGTTATCCAAATGCCTTGAAGAGAATGTATTTTGTAAGACTTCTGCATGCCCTCAGCCCGCGGGTCGATTCGGAGTTATTTTTTCGGGTTATATAGTTATCAGGTATTCTTCATTTTGACATAAAAGTGTTATGGTTGAAGTACCTTCGGCACTGAGATTTACCGCCATGTCTATGAATACACATTTTGAAAACTTGTTTTATATATCGAATGTTTTCTCTTCTTCGCTCAAACTGAATTCAAAAGTCCTGAGAAAGGGATAAACATTCGATAACTAAAATAGGTTTATAAAACTGTCTATGAATGAGGCGTAAAAATTAGCTTTCTACGACGGAGGCTGCAAGTTCAATCCCCACAAGAATAAATATTTGTATGGCCTACTGATAAATGTTTGTCCACGTTTGGACGATAGTATCTGAGTGGTGTTTGCAAATGCACCCACGTTATACAGGTTCTCTTAGTGGGTACATGTCTTCTTAATCTAATTGTGTGTTGCCAAATTAATTTTCCAACACATTTCTAAAAGCAACCTAAAATAAGGAAGTACATTTTGGTAGTCCAGTATAGCGTCTGTCGTTACAAAGCCGATAATGATATCCCGAATGGACTGCGACTTTAAGTATAGAGAATGAAAACTTCGATCGTAAATAAACTAATAATTCTAAGTGCAATTCCTTATTCATCGTCATCCTCAGCAAGAAGTCAATTTCTGAAAACTAAGTTTCCTTCAAGATCTAATATCAATTTATTAGAGCAGTTCAGAAACTTTCAGGATCACAATTTTTGACACTCACTTAAATTATGTATTTAAATACGATTTAATTTGTTTTGTGGACAAAAGTAGCAGCCTAAATACCGCTATAATCAATATTTCTGTGTGTTTACAAGTGAGTAGCTTTTAAAAGCCGATTGTTCGAAGACTGTATAATGGTCATCTTGCAAGTTCAATTTGTAAGCTATTGAGTCCGCCCCGTGACCACGAAAGCTGTAAAGTAATCGAAACGTCGGGAATTCAAAAAAATGTAAAAATTAAACCAAATCCGTGATAAAAATCCGTAAATAATCGTTTTATTTCAATGTTGTAAGCTATTTATATTTGTTTTGATTTTTTAACTTGATCTATTACAATATATCTCTACAATATATTCTGTAACTTTTGCCACTGTAATGTTTATGGATATTCTCATTTTTAAAGTTGTTAATGATCTTCGTAAATGTAGAAAATAAACCTTTAAATGACTATTTTCTATTAATATTTATTTTTTAAACTATACATCAAGTTTTTTAGTCGTTTTTAAAGAATTCAGAGTTTTTATTTTGTACATAAACTCCATCCTAGTATCACCAATCGAAATTAAGATTAGGTTTAATGGCAACAGCCGTAGTCGGTACGATCTGCAGCAAAAACGAATACAAAAACTCATCTCTGCAATGCTAGGTACCTAATTTGACCGCACAATGAAATGTGCTATCAACAAAAAAACTAAAAAAGTCCAACGCACCTGTAATTTTTCAAATCCAAAGTTATCCAGTTTCATCGTGTTATAATTAAGATTATTCATTTATTTCACTTTACGCACATAAAATGAGATAATTTACATTATTCAGCACCACACTACGCACTTAGGCCCGGTCACTTCGCACAAAATATCTGCATAAATTAAAATTCCAATCACATTTAGAAGTTGTTAGTTCTATTATATTTTTAATTCAATTCATCTGTCGAAGACTCTATCGTAGGCGTCCAACGATGACGCCGCCACGCGCTGTATTACCGAACAGCCTTATTCGAAGCCGGGATGCAAACACGACAAAATGTAAATGATCAGTGCGCGCGTTAATTTCTCTAACGATCACGTGTTTCTCAATACGGCCGGTTAAATGTCGGGGAGGTACGCAACACTGTACTGCTATGCAAATGTTTGTTTACACATAAGTTAGCGTACGGTAGCGGAATGCATGAGACAGTTCGTTGGCGAAGAAAGTATTGACTAAACATGTGGGAAGTGGCTCAAACAGCTGAATTCCATGAATATGAGGACAGTGCTCGATGCCGACGAACTTGTCGAATTTTAATGCACTTTACATCCGTGAATTGATTAAATGCGTACAATGCGGACCTATGAATAAATAAGTGAATCAATCTGAAAAAAAATGGGTGGGTATGAGGAAATTATTTCATATACTATTTTAAATACAAAAACTAAAGTTTATAAGAAACAAAACGTACGAAAAAATAATATGTGCTAAAACAAATATGACCGTATGAAAACGAAGCTAGAAAAAAGCCGTTAACTAGCATTAGAAATTCTACAAAATGTGAAAATATGGATTGTTATTTTGAATCTATAACAGTTACATATTTTTTAAGTAACCGTAAATTTCAAAATACATGTTAGGGCCGAAACCAGGGCGAAACGAGCGTTATCCGGAGACCAGACACAAGACACAGAGCTTAGGAGGACGCAGAAATGACTAAACCAGACTACGATCTGGGGCGCAGTTACAGTGCTCGTGCCGGGCATATAAAAGGCTAGTTACGGCACTATACGAAGCCTCTGAATGCTTTTTTACTCACATATACCTTCATTACTCGTTTATCACTATAGATAAAAACAGATATGTTACTTGTTCCACCTACGGTTCAACATGTTTATTTCAATAAAAACCATGCATATTCAAAGGAGGCCCATCATAAGGAGCATATATATTCTAGTCCCTTACAACTCTTGTTTTCAACTGAAAACCTCGCGCAAAGTGGATGGATTACCTGACTCGGGATTCGAACACAAGACACATGGTTTACAGCCTGGATATTGGTGCTATCTTACGGTAACCCAGACGGCAGACTGATCAGCCCATTTTGCCTTTCCTTTATATTGTGCTTGCCTGGATTATGCAACTGCTATCTCCATGCCCCAACGCTGTCTCCTTAACAAAGCGCTGGTGTCCGTCATTTGTCATGGGACACTTTTACAGCAAGCGTCAAATTGAATTCCATCACATTACTCGTATGTGCTTCACAAAGTGTTTGGTTCTTAGTAAACGGTATGCGGTCACATCATTATTCGGCCTGCAATTCGTTCACTTACAAAAACTATCATACACTTACCTAAGATGAAATAATAACTTTTAATGCCAATACATAAGGTTAAAATTCGAATGTAAAATCCAGTTGTTCAATGCAAAGATAATCTTGTTTCTGGGCTGAGACAATGGACATTCTATCCACTGTGAAGCCAGAAACCTATGCACATGTTTCTATCACAATAAGTCGTATTGTGTGGGAGTTAAAGTTGTGTTTTGAATATATTGCGTCGATGTGGGCCGATAGAATTTGATATTAATACCCCATTATGATGCGACACAGCGCCTATCGACAATGTATTATTGAATACTAAGTATAGATATTTGCTGGTTGGATATATAAGATTGAAGGCAGCTTGCCGGTAAAAAGGTAATAGACTTTGATGTAAAAAAAAACGAATGCTGTCTAGTTCCTTGCGGAATGCGTAAACATTTAACGCTATGTAAGTCGTATTTATATTTACTGTAATTCGAATTAAGCGCGACTTATTAATTAGTTATCTAACTTTTAAGTTCCACTCGAAAGTCGAAGATGCAAGCCTTATCTCAATCACTACGGATAGTTTAACATCTATCTATCGGCGATTCAACCGCTATTTCTTTATCCATATTATGGTAATGGTTATATTTTATCGAAGGTAATGGACTAATGAATAACCAGGTGTTTATATCAACATTATAAAATAAAATACAATAAAATTGCTGTTCTCAATTTAATAACATCTTACTAATTATAGTAATACAAAATTAAATAGATGTATGCAAATGATGGGGCATTCATTTATAGTCAATATCTAAACATAATATTATGGGATTACCATCCCAGTGATAAAGAATTAGTGTTATATTTATTCAATGTTGTTTGGAAATATTGACCATTGCCGTCTCAATAGCAATTTGAACACTAGTATAATATGAATAACATAATATTCAACATCACAAATTGACATTATATATACAAACATTAAATTGTCGCCTGGCTATGTTTTGCACCTCTTTAAAACTTATCATGTCTTATTACTATTTATCAAAAAATATACCTCAAAATTAACATTGTTCCTGGCAATATCATAATCATTCTATGATATAAGTTATAAGTTCTGTATCGGTCCATACATAACCCACTGCAGGGCACAAGCCTGCTCTATAATCGAGAGTATGACTGAGAGTGGTTGGGCCATATGTGTAAGTAGGCTTTACACAAAAGATATTCTAGTTTATGTAGCGACTGAAACGGATTATGCTATGAAATTACCTGCCCATTTCTACAACTATATTATCTTTTTATTACTCTTTGTATGCAAGACCCGTGGCTCAGTTTTCATATGCACCATGTTCATGGCTATTGCCTAACACTTTATTTACATAAATAATGATTAATATGCGATCGTTGCAATAATTAACAAGTTGGTTTGTTTAATATTGATCATTTTAAAATGTTGAATACTTCTATGGCACATGTAGTATATTATGTCCATACATGATGAAATAAATAATATAGCTGATGCATTGTACAATTTTGTAATTCTTCATGCAATAGGTATTTAGCTTTTCCATTACTATGTTGGTCATGATACACAAATTCATCTATGTCATCAAATCATACTATTAATAAGACCCTATGTACATACCCTAATTTTGAAGTTGACCAGAGAAGCCACATAACTACAGTAAAGTACATTATTTAGGCAAATTCAACATATTTATAAGGTCAATTTAATGAATAAAAGTCAATCAAAGTTTTTAAAATAAAAAGTCATACACATGTACTTATGTTCTCATAAATATCCTTGTATGCTTGCTAAGTTAGTTCCCTTAAAATCTAATATTTCATCTGGACTACTCTTCAGTTTTTCAATCAGTGACGGCTTGTTGAATTTAATTTCATTGGATACTTCTTGCCGCAGACTTCTTATTTTACAAAGAATTTGGTATCTATATGTGTTGCTCAGATCCGGCTTCCGTAATAGATGTTGTAGCTCTTGAACGCTATTGGGTAGCTGTGTTTCTGTATCGTCATATGTAATCTCAATGTTGCTATGTTCTGGAGGTGCTTTTAGCTTTTTGGCACAAATGTGGGTATAATTTAAGGGCACAGCATCGACTAACATTTGCTCTCCATTGTCATCAAACACAATTTTTTTATTAGTCTCGCACACACATTGTTCAACTTCCTCATTGGATTTCCTTTTGTATTGTCTAGAACTATTTCCTGCGTCTAAATTTAATAAGTGACCATATTTATTCTCAATCTTCTCAACAACTTCTTTACATTTTAAATAAACTGTTTTTAATTCCTGTAGATCACTGGCACTAATTTCAGAAGTATTTTTTTCTTGTGGATTTGATGCTAATTGTTTCTTAATGCGTTTTTTCTTTTTCGTTTTGCATTCACTTTCTGTAGAGTCGTTTTCAGTGTTAGTTGATGAACTTGTTTCTTTTACAATCGGTATTTCTCGAACATGATTGTCCACAACTAAAAATTTCTTGCGTTCACTACGCGGCATTTGTATGACTGGAACTTCGTTTGTGTTATTTGTGTCTTCATGAACAACCATTATAAATGAAGTCTATTTTTAGTAATGTATTAGTTCTAGGCTTATTATTCTAAATCAGAATTACTAAAAATGCACAACGTGCGACTTTCGCCAGGCGTGGCTGTCAATGTCACCTGTGTTGACAGCTCATGGCTAGTGTTGCTACTTGCCAGATACGAGAATCGTAAATAATCGACTAATTCCATTGCGTCAGTTTATTTTACAATCAACACAGGTTCGATTCCATTGATTTCACCCATATATTGTTTTTCAAATATGGAATACAATTTTTGAAAACTTGGGATACATAATTATTTCCAGATAGCGAATAAAAAATTGAATAAAAGTAAAAAAATATTTATTCATTTGTATTTTTCCTTTTTTTCTTCTTTTTAGGTACATAGTCATCATCCTGTTTTTCATTATTTTCCGGCAAATTTTCTTCCTCATTCACATCAGAGTTCTTTTTCTTTTTTGACTTTTTAATTTTTTCTGGCTGTATATTCACATTATCACAAATATTTTCCTCACCATTCTGCTGAGGCTCTGTTTCTATTTTAGGCACTTTTTCCAATTTTGATTTCTTCTTTTTCCTTTTGGGTTGTTCTGGTTCTACATTGTCTACAATTTCACTATTAACATTTTCATTTTCTATGCTATTATTATCTAATTGATTATTTTGATGCTTTTCCTTCTTTTTCTTTTTTTTCTTAATAGGTTCATCAACATTCTCTCTGGGTGGTGAAGTTTCACTTGTCTGAGATTGTTGAAATCCATAAAATGAAAATGATTCAGTACAACTGTTTTCTTCATTATTTTCTGTATTATCGGCTGTTCCAGAAAAACCTCTAAAAGCATAATCAACATCATTATCATTGTTTGAGTTGTTATTTAATATTGATGACTTATTTTTTGTCTTTAATGCTGCTAATTTTGCCTTGAAATAGTCTTCCATGCTTCCCTTATCAGTAAATATTTGCTCCTTAGTTTCCACCTCTTTTGTACTGTCATCTGTTGTTTTCTCTTCATTTTTCAGACTTTTCTTACCAAATATATTGGCTAAGTCTTTCTCGCTATACTTTGTCAAGTCTTTGCCACGAGTAAATTTGTGGTAGTGTACTCGGGCCTTGCTTTTTTTTGATTTGTCCTCTAAAGATACACCACTGTGTAGTTTTTCTTTTTCAGCTCCACCTGAAATATTATCTCTTTAGAATAACCATACAAATAGTAGGTAATGAGCAAAGGTTCTGTACCTTTTTTGTTTAACTTGTTACTCAAATTATAATTTGTAAAACATAAATTAACACATATAAAGTGTAAAATGATATATACATATTATGCTAATAGACTTATGAGATCATTTAAAATTGCTAGCATGGACCAATGAACTAAATTACTAGCACTCGTGAAAGGAAATTTCACATTGTAAACAAAGCACTTACCGTTCGATAAATTAGCAAGCAGGGCATTAAAATCGTCTTCGTGCTTTGTCCACTGATCGTTTTTGTCCTCGTAGCCCAATCCTGCATCATCATTTTTATATCGGGCCACTATATGCTCAACCATTCCATTTTCTTTCGCACCTAACCCTTTGCCCGAACTCCATCCCATTTTTTCCAACATTCGCTGTCCAAACTTATTAGCGTCATCGCTCCAGGCACTGTTTTTAGCACGAAGATTAATTACTCTTTGTTTTCGGCGAGGTGCCGCTAACATAGACATGATTTCAATTTATAAAACACATAACACAAATAAGGTTAGGTGAGTACAAAATGGCGGAACAATGTGAAGCACGCTGAGTGCCGCACGTGACATTGACAATACTACACTGAAGTGCACTGAAGTTCGTGATTTTGTGTAAAACGGAACGTGATTGGTCAACTGGAGATTTCAAGCGCGTTCCAGAACCGGCGAACATGGTTGTATATTATGTTTAGCATTGTTTTTGTTAAGCGTATGACATTGACAATACTACACTGAAGTGCACTGAAGTTCGTGATTTTGTGTAAAACGGAACGTGATTGGTCAACTGGAGATTTCAAGCGCGTTCCAGAACCGGCGAACATGGTTGTATATTATGTTTAGCATTGTTTTTGTTTATTTTGTCAGTTAAAATTAAAATGCAATTTTCCTCCAGACACTTCTGTTTTATGTTTAAATATTTCTTTTGAAAATAATCATAATGGCACCATGTTTAAGAAGCTAAATTTGAATCATAGAACATAAAGCACGAACTGTACAATGCAAGTATCTCAAGTAACTACTACTCGTTAGAAAGAGACAAAACGAAGATGCTGTCAGCACCGCGAGATTATTAAATGCCGCTCGTTCAATTTGTCTCACTCAAACTTACGCGACAACTTTTGTAGGTACTCAGTTTTGCTCAGTAGTACTGCTATGAGACCGTGATAACTGGTAATTGATTTTAGCGACTGATACCGGTGTTATGTAAGGACGCCGCTGGCCAATTTAAGCATTTTTAGCACGAAATTGTATGATAGATCCCTATCTATCATACAATTTCTATCTCTATAAAGGGGCGCTAATAATTGTCTCTAGTGTACATATCTACGAAATTCAATCTGAAATACGCACAACAACTTTCTTTATAAACGTTCAAGATAGTCATATTTTAATAGCGCAGATGTGAAAAATATCAATTATAGATAAGTAATCGCGTTAGTGGGTCATACGCCCGTCGGTTTACGCCCACTTTTAATAATATGATAAATCGTACATCGAATTAACTACAAACCTACACGATACACATAATTATCATGTGGGTAACAGGTGTAATATTTTTTTCAGCACACAATTCAGTAAGTACCTAATTGCAATATGTGCACAATTCAATTTATTTCCGACGTCCTATAACAAGACTGGCGTGAATTTATATTTTTTATTCTAAAATTTCACAAATTATGGTTAGTGAGTTGACATTGCCTTTGGATGAGATTTTTACGTCCCGCTTTAGATATAAAATAAACACAAGGTAAATAAATGTTGACTTGCAAAACGCAGTCTGCGGGCGTCATCCCTTCATACTTAGCGCATTGTGTGGGCCCCCGACCATCCCTCATCCTAATAAAGACCTACAGTTTTTGTGTAATTTACCAATATTTCAAATGATTTCCGACCTTAAAATATTGTTGGCATACCTGTTTAGGTAAGTACAGCTTTATTTTTTTTGGCGAGTTTTAGTTCTCTCTTTTTATGACAATTTTGAAGTCGATTTATTGAAATTGAAATTGAAATGAAAGAAAACATACTGAATATGTAATTGTAAGTGTAATATGTATTAAGATGCGACGATCAATTTTAAAGATCCGAAAATACGCATAAATCAACCTACGAGTATACATTACAGGAAAGTGGGGATAAACAGTTTATTACATAATAATTCAATGTTTTTAAATCCCATAACTTTATAACTTGAAGTGTGCAATTAAATTTGATTCCAACGAAATTAATTTTCATAATTAAAAAGTCAACCGTTCCACGTCAGCGGCCATAACTGTCGTGAATTTTTAATTACGATACAATTTTATTGGACCATTAACTAATTGGAAAAACTGAAAGTAGCCGTTGACGATCATTTTAGTTTTCTCTTACTTTCTTTATTAATTATTCTTTGATGTCTGAGAACTTCGTATCTTGATTGCAGCGATCAAGCGGTGTTAAATAAGGGAAACGCTTAAATATTTGTGTGTCCGATATAAAGAAATATTTTTAAGATTTATGCACTTGGCCTAAATCTTTGGTAATCAGATCAATCCAAAAGAGTCGACGACATGCTGATATCGCTGTATCAGCGAAAAATATAATTGGGGCTAAAAGGTGACCTCTTTTTAAATTGTATCAGCCTTTACACGTTCCACTGCAGGACACCAGCCTCCTCTAGAATTGAGGGTACGATTGACAGAGGTTAGAAGATAATATTATAGTCCACTACGCTGGCCTTATGCGGGTTAACGGACTTTACATACTTTAGAAATTCGTACAAATATTCGTACAAATAGGTTAGGGACTTCTGTACTGAATGGAAAGTTGTTAGTCGTTATCATTTTGCCGGGATGCCAGTGAGATTTCTATAGATAAATCACCATGCAATTGTTTAGAATTGTATAAACCTGTGGTTCAGATGAGAACTCTAATACCGGTTTGGAAGAAAGTAAAAGTATGATCGCTGGTTGAATAATATATTGGACGAATATTAAAATTTCGATGCAAGATGGTTTACGTTTATATGATAGAATTTGTGTATCGTTTGTTTTCATAATTCTTGTACATTTGTGTCATAATAGACGTTTAGTAAACTTATTTGCATATGTATTTAAAGCATGCTTAATTATTTAAAACAATAAATGTGATAATTTTCGAGTCATAATTATATGGTATAAGTAATATTATAACACTTAACTCAGTTTTCTAACATTGCCGGAGATCCAAGAGGTCCAAGCCGAGATTATTCTGTCAGCAGATGAGATTTCTCTCGTATATTCTATTAAAAATGAACTTGTTTCCTCTACTGTGACCATCCATTTCTTCTGTGCTTCCGTTCATTCCAGTCTATCTTAAGGCCACTGACAGTGTAAGACCGTCGTTATTTAAACGTATTTAAGCGCTTTATATTTTTATTTGGTGATTATTTGCTATTATTTGGTATACAATTAAGTATTTACAAAAAACATAAATAAATAAATAATCTGTTTGAATCGCACTGCAGAAATCAGCTTGCTGTGACTTTTTCGTGCCAATGAAAAAATACCTTCGACCAAGCAGAATGCTCTAGCATCGCAGGACGTACCTACTTTATTAAAATGTACCTCTATTAAATCAAAACAAACATGCAAACCAGTAACGAAAGCCAACTACAGATGAGCATTAGGAGCAACATTACTAGTAATGGTGAAACTTAACCATACATGCACCGCGAAAGCAGACTCGGCGGTTCTCACTTGGATTGCATTCCTAGGAAAACGACTGTTATTTAGCTAGAGGTAAATTAGATATAGTCATGCAGAGAACGGGACCACATCCTCTGCCTAATTGACTGGGAATTTTAAGCGTCCTGCTGTAGGAAATATTTTTGTTGCAGGACTTAATGCAGCGCCTTAATTTGGGTGCAGCAAGATGTAATTGTTTTCAACTGTACACATGGAATTTAAAAAATACGCTTTATTTTTAAGTCTAAACAACGGGATTAAACTGGTACAAAAATACGGTTTACAAATAAAAATTTAATCACAAATAATTATACAGAAACTAGTTTTAATTAATCGTATCATGTGAGTGATAAAAAACTGTGATTTATTAGAAGAAAGCCGTAATCTGATTTATCTAGCAATAAAAACATCAGCGCCCGCGATAATTTAAAACGCATTTGCATTTATTGATTTTTTTAAAATTAACCACAAACAAAACAGAGAGAGTTATGCCACCGGTTTTCGTCTACAACATCTATGGTCAGTGAAAACGCCTCTCGCGTGATAACATCCATAGAATGTGGCGGGAAACGACGCGTGGCTAATTTCGTGTCTCTAATCTAGAGTTACCTGTTACATGAGCTGTGAAGAAATTCATCTTTGATTTCCCGTAAATCTAGTTTGTATCAGATTTGTTTACAAATAAACACTTTAGGCAATGACTGACCATGCATTACATTGGTATTTTATGTCAATAAAATACGCAAACGAATATTAGCAATAAATTCGTGGATGCCTCAGAAGATACAACCGGAAATATTCGCGCTCTAATTAGAGTAACCTTTAATTAAACTGCAACTAAAAAAAAAAGATTTTTATAAACGGAAATAATTACTTAATAATAAATAAACTGTTTATATAAATACTAAGAATACCTACTTTAACCTAAGCAGCAAGTAACGGTCTACTGGTACCTATCAAATATTCCAACATCTTTATATAACATTAAATATTTGACTAGGATACGTGAATGTCCTAGTGACATCATCAATGCAGTGAAGCAAAGTTGCACAACCATTAAATCTCAATATTATTTTACGACTTGAAATGGTTTTGAGTCCTTTACGGTTCTTGCTGAGCGAGATTATTACTTCATTTGCAATGTTTCTTAAGAGTTACGACTGATATTATTGAGTTTTATGTAATAAATATTTATTGTAAGGTGCATTGGGGTAACACCGTAATACAAGGATGAAAGAAGAGGAACGTAAACTCCTATATTTTATACTAGCGGTCAGGCCCAGCTCAAAATGGCGGCTAAAATGTTCAATTCCGACTATCAATTTTGAATATTGACCAATCGGACCACGAAAAACGAAAAAAAAATCTCGTATTTACTAGATTATTTACTACTGCTTCCTTCTTATGGGTTATAGCGTGATAATATAAAGCCTGTAGCATTCCTCGATAAAAGACCTATAAACACAAAAATATTTTTTTTTAATTCGAGACAATAGTTCCTGAGATTAGAGGTAACAAACAAACAACCAAACCCTTCAGCGTTTTTTACTTTACTTTCTACCCCTTATGTACTACTATTACGGTGTTAACCCAATGCACCTTACTTAGTTGTGAAATAAGGTAATTGTTCATGTTCCGAAAATGTATGACGTAAACACAAGGATTTACTAAGAAAACTCTTGCAAGATGAGTTATTTGGAACAAGGGTAAGTTTAATTGGTATTAAGTCTCAAGTAAGTAGGTAATTAATGAAAGGGAGTCTGCGAGATTGCTAAAAGGTAAGAGGGCTTATCTTATTTATTTTACTTACATATATACTTTTGCGTGCGTGAAGTGCGTGGTGGCCTGTTGGTAAACGGACTAGACGCGACTGCCAACATGTTCACGGTGGTCGCGGGTTCGAATCCCAGGGCACACCTCTGACTTTTCGGAGTCATGTGTGTATTGATAGTCAATCACCACGCACTAAAACGGTGAAGGAAAACATCGTGAGGAAACCTGCATACCATAGCGATTTATAAAAATTCTATGGTATGTAAGTCCACCAACCCGCACTAGGCCAGCGTGGTGGACTATATGGCCTAACCACTCTCAATCGGTAGTCGATTGTAGAGTAGGCCCGTGCCCTGCAGTGGGACGTATATGGGCTGATACAGATACAGATATACTTTTGTATTTTTGGAAGCTTTTACAAGCCTCGTTCTTAGGACTTAGTGATTGCCTTATTATAATTAACAAAGATAATTGTTAGCTTCTGCGTATATTTCGTAAATATCTTACTCCGAAAAATACAAAAAATTGGTTAGGAATAGAACTTAAAAGTCACAGCAACGTTTGGTGGCAAACATCTGTAAATTGTTATGGCGACACATAAGTTTTCAGCCTTTATTATAACATATGACTATAACTTGTAAACTGCATTTTATCACCATTCGCATAATCTATCAACACTTTTCTAACCTACTTAGTAACACCTAGTAGACCTATTGGTGGTAGGTTTCCCATACGTGAGAGGCCGCCTGGATATGTACTACCGTAATGTCTATTTCTCAAGCCAAATAGCAGTGTAAATGCGCTGTTCATTGCTTGTTGCTGTGATATTGTATCCACAGTAACTACTGGACATAATGAGACTTAACATGTTTTGTGGTAGGATGGCAAGCGCAGTGGAATGTCTAGCAATTGCTTCATAATTCATGGTGTTGTTTGGTTTTGCTACCGTTGTAGAGCGGTCGTGTCGCTTATCATCAGGCGAAAGGCATGCCCATCTCGTCATCATAAAAAAAAACTATTTTTTAAGATCCTCTATAAATGGTTTAAGAGCGTATACACCTTGCGCGCAAAGTCAACTATAGGTATTTCTTCGTTAATTTCACGCACACATAAGCGACCAAAGCTGTGTGCGTAGAGCTGCCGCGTCGGCTCGCTATACAATCGGCTCAAACAACTTTGATCCGTGCGCTTCAAATATTCAATTGAAATGTAACTGTAATATAATATCATAAAAATATTTTATTTGCATTATAAGTAGACAAATATTACTGTGCAAGCAAAGAATAATACAAATTTTGGATACTAATAATATTTTCGTTATTATTACATTGTTAAGTTGCATTCAAATCAGTGTTCAATCAGTATACACTACGACGTTTTATTAATCATTTCGTGTTCGAACACATAAATAGTGTTAGGGGCCTTACAACCCCTTACAATTACGAAATATATTTAATTTTATAGTACAATACATAACATAATTTAGCCTCGGAATTACATCCCATTATATTACCTGAAACATAATTTATACTCACTACAAAATCATTGTAGGTAATAAAAATAATTAAATATTTTACTACCAAGTACTAAGATGTGGTAATCGCATTCCGCGCGTGGCTATTTTTATTACGCGCGGCAAAATCGACTGCAGCCAGGCCGGAGCGACGAGCGATACGTCCTCCCTCTAGAAGGCCTTGCGGCGGTCTGATTTGATCCACGTCGGACAGCGTGTTTTATAGTGGTTTTTAAAATATTTGTAGAAAACATGAAAACTAATTTTGTTGAAATATAAAAATGATAATTTATTGATAAGATGTTCTTCTATTGTAATATGCAATTTCTATAAAAAATTATGTACGATAAGTTGGTGAAAAAAAATATATTCTTGACGAGAGTTTCTGAATAATTTCGCATTGTTTAAATTTTTATTTTTCAGGAACTAAACACAAAATGATTATTTTTCTCAGCAAAATCCCTCCATAAGGGTCTTATTAGTCTGATAATATTTTTATTTTCATCTTATATTTAGTGGTTTCGGATATCTTAAGCTTCTAAATTGCCATTTAAAGCCTAAATAACGAAACTTGTGTTCAGTAATCCTTATAGTACTCACAAATTATCCATCAATCTATAATGTTTTCCACCAAAATCCCTAGATGACAACCTTTTCTAAAATTAGTACTAATTATTTTACCTTGAAATTGTTTATTGGTGGCTATTAACTCATTTGAAAAGTCCTGTTTTTAAGCCAAAAAGCGCGTGCAGGGTATAAACGCTCTTAACACATTCGCAGATCTCATAGTAGACACGATATGCACCAGTTTTGACTTAGTCATAGTGCTTATTTTGCATGATCTATTTCGAGATACAGACGGGAAGTTTCGCAGACGACCTATATTAGTACTCTGCATGCTGCATCAATGAAACTTCCTATTTGTAATTGGGTGATTGTCTTTATTGTATAGGTCATAGGCTGAGAACAGAAGGAAACCAGGCCTAAATAGGCAGTATTATTTTTCTACGAAAGCTTGGCTGTTTCTGACACATCTTTTATATTAAGTTTTCAAACAGAGCTGTGGCACCGAATATACGGATCAGTGAGCCTCTGAAAGAATAACTACAGCGATTTTGTGGAAGCCAAAAGAGTTTACCACAAGTAAATTAACTTCTAAAGTTATAATGCACTGGGTCCAATAATTCTTTCACTCTCTTCAAGTTCAATATTTCGTTTTTAGTCATTGCTTTTACACTTTGTCTGCTGCAGATTCATAGGCAGCAATGATAACTTCGCATGAATCCGATGTTATACAAAAAGTTTAAATCCAACACATAAAGTATAAAAGCTTATAATAGACGCACAAAAAGGTATAATGTCAGATGACTAATAAAGAAAGACTAGAGCGAATCCGGTATGCGTGCGGCGCGGAGGAACAAAAACTAAGCCTTACAACACGTTAAGGTAAACTAAGGTCTTACATCAAGGTTACATCGCATTAAGAAAGTATTAGATGCCGTAAGCCTTGTCTTATAAATCGACTTAGTCGAACAATTATTTAGGTTCGTGTATGGTTTCTAACTCGATCGTTTAGTGTTTTGTATTTGGAATTTCAAATGAGAATGCGTCCTCGTAGCTCACACATGGGCCAAGATAATTCAAAATGTTGTCATATTTTATCAGTAAATGAAACCACTCAAAACATATCCAACCTACAGTGGCATTTGCAAACAAAAAATACAAATATGAAACAAAAAACTTACTAGAAAATGAGTTCGACTCTCCATATAATCTCGAGAGAGTAGCTAATAACAAATCAGGAAAAATTAGGGTTGATATTACTTTAAATAAATACATTTTTGTAGTGCTAGAAGGCTGTCCTACGTTCACACCCACCACAGTAACTCCTGTAAGCCAGGTTCAACAGTGTCACGCATTGTAATGACACCGAGCATTGAAGCTCGGCCAGTCACTGGGAATGTTATCTTCAACTCGCAACGAAATCAGTCACAAAGCTTAGTTAATAAGACGACTTGGAAACAAATTATTGTCTACATCCCTCTGTGGCAAAATTAGGTGACAAACCGTTGTACTAAAGGGGTAAATAACCTCGTATAAAGACTTTTATTTATTACGGAGTGCTATCGCCTCATCGTCAAAATTCGCTAGTGTTGAGAAGTTTCGCATTATTCTTCCGTAAATTCCATGGATTATTTCCGGCAAATTTCACTAGAGACATGTGACAATCAACTGCACGTTTTTCCGAGGGATTATGCAGTGATGGCTCCAGTGGCACCCAGATCCTGGCGAGCGTATTTCCAATATTGATTGGAGGTAAGCATGAGGCCGTTCCAGCCACAAATTCAATACTAGGTAACTCATATGAGGTCTATTAAACCGAAAATAATGTAGAGTAATAAGATTGGGAACGAAAACCATGATTCTTTGATAATGAAAAAGAATGAGGACTCAACAATTAAATAATTGCATCAGATCAAAAAATAATAAATTTTAGTTGTAGATATGCAACCATTTAGAGAAATATAAAATAATATAATAAAGAGGAAAGTTTGATTATTTAAATTTCATAACCTCTGAAACTACTGAAGCGATTTGAAAAATTATTTTGTCATTAAAATTCTACATTACACCCGACGATCATAGGCGATGGAATGTTTTCAAAACAGTATATCTGCACTCGGGCAGAGCCGGGCCGGGCCGGGCGGGTATAAAGTATATTTCTTCAACAGCCTATAAACTCCATCTTCTTGACTATCTAATTATAAGAGCACCTTTTAATACGAAAAATCTATGTTAAATATTGAATATATTCAAACCACAGCTAAAACAGCTCCACGTTGAACAAAGGTGATTCCTACAAAGATTTGTGCTAAGGAAATAAATTGGGTGTTATCGAAGCTCACTTCAACATCGGGGGCCGAGGGCGTACACATGAATCTTCATCCGTCTTGCCAGACTCGCTCATTTCTCTCACTAACATATCTGTTAGGACTTAGGAGAGGACTTAGGACCTTTTGGTTATTCATCAGCCATTCTCTAAAATCTATTCTAATCTATAAGAGATTTCATTAGATATTTGAATCCATTTTATGTTTCAGTTAACGATAAAGAGGTATAAATATGGTGTACATATATACGTATAGATAGATTGGTAAGAAACAAATATATTATGTAAATATATAATTTTGTTTAATGAAGAGTAGAGTTGTAGCAACATAGTCATGGTAATTATTTTAATACTTTATTTGAGATAGATAGGACATAGAGAACATTAAAATTTTATGTATGGACATCTCATCATCTTTGTGCAATGTTTTTCAATTAAATCCTTATGAAATTATATTTTTGTTGAACTTAATTCTAAGGCTTTGGATAACGTGAGCAACGGATTATTTCTTATATACCAACTGTAAAGAAGCACCAAGAATATCAGTCATTATTAAAACAAACAATATTCACATGCGACTCAAAAAGTATAAACGACACATATCAACAAAATATTCCTGCTAATATATTGATATTTTTGGCAAAAATTCACTTTCAAGCACGAACACGACTAAAGAATTCCTAACGGAGCATAAAAATGGCTAACAATTAAATGACCTAAAAAAATTAAAATAGAAAAAAAAACTTATTATTAGTGAAGTTTATCGAAACAGGGCAAGCAGTGATGGTTTGGAGGGACATTGTTCGCAATAAGTAAATAATAAATAAATAACACCCAGCAGTCACATACATAGTCCTGACCTCACACTAAGATCGAGTCTTGTGTCGTGGGTATCAGGAACTACGAGAGACATTTCGGTCTCACAAACACCCAGACCCGGAAGAAATACTTGTGGGCCGCACAAACATTTCTCTCGGTGCGGGGATCGAACCCGTGGCCTTTCGTTTCACAGGCGGCGAAGTGGCCACTTTTTGTGACTTATTTTTAGCAATCTTGCTACCCATGGTTGAAGCTATCTCTTTAAATGCGGCTAGCGGGAATAACTTACACCGCGCGAGAAAGAGCGGGGTGTGCCGCGCGGTGACCCCGCGGCCCCCGGAGACGTAATATCGAGATTTTATATTGCCAGGCCACGGGGGTCACCGGTGACCGATTACATGTTTCTTTAAGAAAATATCACGAAAAATTGTTTAAATCAAATTAAATATGCAAATTTAGTAATTTTTTATTGTTTTGTGTTGATATTAACTTTAGCGAAAAATGATGGAATTGATGATTTCCACTTGGCCCGAACGGGTTTGCTTGAATCGCCCACCGGTGGGCCGCGTGGCGTTCAACGTGATAAACAAACCTCGGTGCATATAAAGAAAATGCATGCGATATAAATATTCGATATGGAACGGAAACGGCGGGCAAAGAACCTGCCTCTTGATCGTGGGAATATCGATGTGTGACTCACGTACCTTAGCATCTCGCATATTTGCACTATGCTATATAACAAATAGGTAGCTACGCATATGCATACTTTTTAAATATTAGGTGTGCCAACCGGTCTTGATAGGTTTTTACGCATGATCCTTAATTTTTAGAAGGGGCTAAAGCCATATAGTCCTCATGCTAGCCTAATGCAAGTTGGCGGTCTTTACATACCACAGAAATTCTTACAAATCACTATAGCATGTAGGTTTATTCACGATGTTTTTGTTCACCCATGACTCGAAAAGTCCAGAAGTACGCCTTGGGATGTGAACACCTCCGTGAGCATGTTTCCAGCCCCAGCTAGTCCGTTATCTACCCTGCTACTTGTATAGTCCAGTGTTGAACATAGGATTTTGCTATAATTAGAATTTCGGTTGCGAGGGTAACCTATTCCACTACACTGCCTATACGGAGATGGCGACATTGTTAACTTTCAATAGCAGCCTGTTGGCAATTTCATAAAAATGTTGGTAACTCAGCAATTGAGGGAGGTTTATATTCAACAGTAGACTTCCTGTGGCCAAATATAATCACTTGGATATTTTAATTCATCAAAGAGTACGTTGTTCATGGCTGTACCTGTGTGTAATGGTTGCAATTAAAAGTGTACTTTGTAAATTCCACGTTTTCCCAGTTGTAATTGATAAAATGACAACTCAAAAAGCCTACTTCTTAAAATGTTTCTGCGTTATCGAGACAAGACGAGCAGGACATTCTCATGACAATAAGCATCGCGTTAGAAACAGTACCAACCCTTAGATTCATAACATATTATTAAACATTACATGGGATTGGATTTCGCCATCTCCCTGAGGCCTAAGACATTAGTTGTTTAAAGTATCTTAATGACTTGTAATAACTAGCTACAATGTTTAATGTTTACTGGTGGTAGGTCTCTCATATGTGAGAAGCCATCTGGGTAGGTACCACCGCAATGTCTATTTCTCCCGTGAAACAACACTGCTTAAATGCACTGTTGTGTTTCGGATTGAAGGACATTGTAGCCAGAGCAACTACTGGACATATTGAGACTTAACATCTTATGTCTCAGGATGGCGAGCGCAGTGGAATATTGCTACTGTTCATGAGCGGTCGTATCGCTTACCATCAGGCGAACGGCTTGCTCGTCTCGCCATTCAATGCAATAAAAAAAAAAAATGTATTTGAACCGTGTTTCCATGCTGTTGCATCGTGGCGGAAATGGACTACACGGTGATGTAAATACCTAGGAGAATCCTTAATTATGAGAGGCCTACCACTAAGATAAGATATTGTAAATATATATATGAATAACCCAACTTAGTTGGAAACTAGTTGCAATAACAACATGATACTTACTGAACAAGACGAGCAGCCATAAAAACCAGTACAACTTACAAGAACTACGAAAGCTGTCAACTCAAGAATGCCTTCACCGCGATATTATGTTACATGTTTACAGTTTGCACAATATTCATCCAGTTGGTCCCTTCATTAAACGCAGGAGTGTCTAATTGGGAGACTTAACGGTGTATCTCGGAGGCAGGCGGCCGAGGCCGGGGTGAAAACAACGCAAAAAAATACTAAATTATCGTCGACCCAACCGCTTTGCCGTCGACAGCTGCGAATTGGCGCGGAACTGGTTTTTGGGAACGGTGACGTCATCTGACATGTGCCTCCCAATTTGGGATGCTGGTGCAAAAAACAACGTCTCTTTCATCTCGAGGATCCATTCGATTTTACGGCTGCTTATTATTATGAAGCCTGTGTCCGTCTTCATTGTTGTGCGGGCAGGTGATATTTGCATTTATATAACAAAGGGGAACGAACTTGCGCGGTGGAATGCGATGTAAATTATAATTCATAATTGTAAAGCAAACAACATATTTTGTGATGTTTTAAGTAAATTAAAGTTAAATAGAACAGTTAATACACCACTACATTTCATAGTGTTATTAGTGTTGAAGCCATTGCATTTCCGCAAATTAACTAAGTGTCCATGTGAATTGTTATTCCCCCAATATGCTTAACTATTTACATCATAGAGTGTAACCTGTCGTGTTTGTCACAGTTAACTTTATCACCACTCAATTCTTTAATTTCATGAGATATTGGAAAATGGAATACTAATCAATTAAAGCTCTTTAGTGCAAATTTCTTTACCTTTATGGCTTGTTTAAATATTACTGTGGTCATAGACCCTGAAGTGTTAAATTACAACTGTTCTTAGCTCATCTGGTGAAATGATATTAATACAGATCTAACTTTAAAGACTTCCTGCAATGATATAATGAGACAAACACTGGCGTGGATTTCTCTATCTATGTTAGTTTGTATACGTCTCTTTGAGACAGATTGGTTCACTAATTTCATAAGGTTTTAATTTTTATATCATACTTCATTGAATAATTTACTTATTCGATACTATAGTCTCTACTCTCTGTTTATGGGATACAGTAAAATTATTGGATTTTGTCATTATGAAATTATATTAGGTCTTATATGAAATGCACGATATGCTTATTGTCTGTTACTTCACGTGAGGCTTTCTGAGGTACAATAGTGGTGCCCTACCTAGTTGATAAATCTTGTCTCAACATCTTGACCAAGATAGCAGATTGGACATCCAAAAAAGCACTAGTTTCATGTCGATAAAAAGGATGTAAGAAAGAATAACAGACTTCTAACAAAAGATGACAATGTTCTGCCCAAGCGGGAATATTTAGAAGGAAGGCATTTCTTACTACTTAGCAAGAATCAAGTTCTTTTTTTCCTTGCCTTTACCCAATGCAGGGTAAAGCCTCCCTTTCTTTCTTGATCCCGTCTCTAATCTCTATCCAAGGCTTTCATCCGCCGACTGTTATCAAAATGGTCCAAGTCATCTCTCCACCTTCTGCGCGGCCTACCACGTGGTCTTTTCATATTTAGGCGCGTCTATTTGGTAGCAGTCCCACAGCTCGCCTGACAAAAGACAGATGTGATCTGTCCATTCGTAAGTTAAAATAATATTATGTAATTTAAAATATTATTAGAGCAAATTAACTATCTAAAGGAAATATCATGGGTCCCAACTTTCTAC
Source organism: Hyles vespertilio (assembly GCA_009982885.2). Lineage (NCBI taxonomy): Eukaryota > Metazoa > Arthropoda > Insecta > Lepidoptera > Sphingidae > Hyles > Hyles vespertilio. Next base: position 5,192,960 of record CM042810.1, read on the forward strand.
ATCAGTTGTGTTTGAAACTTTGAATATGAAACGTTTCCTACTATCTATGCGGTAATGTACAAACCGTGTTAATTTACAAGGAATTAATTTATTCATTGCGCATTAGCGGTATAGACAATCGCGGACATTCCATTAACGTCTAACACTTGTGTGATTTATGTCTATTATCGCAACACGGTTCACACAATGTGATGAGAAAGTAGGCTGTTGCCTTGTTTAAAGCCCATGCTTGAATTTCAGTATTCCACAAAACTATATTAGACCACAAAGTAAAATATAAAGTTATTGATATTTTATCTACAATTTCAAGAGGCGATTAGGCGGTTTAAATAGTGGTAGGATTAAAGATAATCGTATTTGGTAGAATAAAAGCCACCATTTATTTGTCTGAGGCAGCCGCCAAACTCAGCGGTAGAAAACTATTGATACTGAAATCAGTAAGTTTTTTTTATCGCTATGAATGACAAGACGACCATGCCTTTCGCCTGATAATAAGCGATGCCACCGCTCATGGACAGTAGCTAAACCAATCAACACCATGAATTACAAATCAATGCTTTTCCACTGCGCTCGCCTCCCTGAGACAAAACATGTTAAGTCTTAATATATCCGGTAGTTACTCTGTCTACAAAGTCTTTCAAACCGGAACACAACAGTGCATTTACACTGCTGTTTGGCGGCAGCAATAGACATTGCGGAGGTACCTAACCAGGCGGCCTCTCACATATGAGAGAGCTACTATACCACCAGTATCGCGTTTCAGGTTTAATTCAACCTGTGTATATCCGATTCGAGAAGGCTGGCATTATTGTGTGGAGGTATCCCCATTTCTCAGTTACCACCTTACCAGGTTAATTGTCATTTTGCCGAGCCAGTTTAAAACTGCATAAGTTGTAATATTCCTATATTTTTATATTCGTCTAAAATATATTTTTTAAGCAAGAATGTCGGCAAGAATTTTAAATTGTCGCTCGGGTAAATCAACGCGTTTCGGGGAAAAAATGATTTTAATCCAAGGCCAGGGCTTATAAGGTCATGACCACACGCGCGGTCATAAACTCCGAACCAAGGTCATTACTTTGTTTTTGAAAGTACGAAAGTATTTTTGCTGTATTGTGTGTAAGTTCACAAATTAACCGATCAATTGAGAAAATGAAATTGATTGTGATTGGAATATTCTCAAATACTTGAAGTATTTGATTATCAAACATATATTTCAAATCAATTATTTCATTGCAATACAATACTTAAGTATGTTTAAATTGTAAATTATAGTATTTCCAATAAATATTGTTATTAACATATAAGAAGTGCCATAAAATATAAAATTAGACTACTACCTATTGTCTTAAATAAATAAATACAATTTTATACGTATAGGGACATAATATCAGCAGAGAATAATTAAATTCAGCTAAAACTGCGTTTTGTATAGACGATATTATAATCTTTATGAGGGTTTTTTAGATTTACGGATTTTATCCGTAAATAATAGTTAGTCCGTCCGCCCCGTTACCACGCAAGCAGTAAAGTAGGTAATAGAAACGTCAGGGAGTTACAAAATGTAAAAATTAAACCAAATCCGCGACAAAATCCATAAATAATATTTTTATTTCAATAAATTAAGAGGATTTGAAATCAAACCCTAACAAATAAGTTAATTGAATAATTAAATTTTTCTTTCTTATCAATTCGATTGGTTTTTTTATGTTTGTACACCGATTATGTTCAAACAACGCAGCACGGATGTCAAACCTCCCTTTCGCATCCATTTCGCCACCTTCTTTGTTATGAAACAATAATTTATTTAATGCCTAGGAGTCAATTACGAAGAATATACCCGTCAACAATAATGATTTACGATGCGTAAATAACACCTCAACAGATATTTAATAATGTCATTATATGAGTTAATATTTTCGTAATCCGTTGATTTGTAAACTGGGGGGACATAGGGTAGATTCCCAGGGTGGATAATACATCACGACAATAATAACCCCATTCTTTATGATATCCCCTATGGTTCATGGTTCTATTAGGTTTGGTGTTAAAATATCTATGCTTATGGTATTTATTTCAGCCTCTGTGGCGCAGTTGGTTAGACGCCGCCTGTGAAACGAGAGGCCGCGGGTTCGATCCCCGCACCGAGAGAAATGTTTGTGCGGCCCACAAATATTTCTTCCGGGTCTGGGTGTTTGTGAAACCGAAAAGTCCTCGTAGTTCCTGATACCCACGACACAAGACTCAATCTTAGTGTGGGGTCAGGACTATGTATGTGACTGTTGGGTGTTATTTATTTATTTATTTTTACTGGTCTCTGATATGTCAGTGGTCGCCTGGGTAAGTACCACCGCAATGTCTATTTTTCACGCCAAACAGGAGTCCGGTTTAGCCAGAGTTACTACTGGACATATTGAGACTTAACATGTTATGTCTCAGGATGGCCAGCGCAGTGGGATGCCTTGAATTGCTGCATGGAAATAAGCTTAGCTTAATCTCAGCCAGAAGTACCTGTGCCTTATCGTCCATGAATGTAGGCTTATATGGCTATTTATATTTACGTGTATCATTGGGCCATGAATAAAATTTACCTAAGTAAATAATAAATATAAAAGAGTCCGACATTCGAACGGATTTCTATGGTGATAACGAACTATACTATTCGAAAACTGTAATTAATTTATGGAAAGGGTTATCAATGGAATAATGTTTCGGTGCGGTCTGCCTATGTGGCGTAGTTGTACTACGGTACGATTACAAAGCTGAGGTCTCGGGTTCGAATCCCGGGTCGGGCAAAGTGATATTTAGATTCATTATTAGCCCGTGGTCAGGAATTTGTACCCGATATGGCCCCTATCACATCGTGAGACGGAACATACAAGGCGAAATTAGGATGTCCTGGCTCCTCTGCCTACCCCTTCTGGGAAAAAGGCGTGAGTTTATGTATGTATGTACATAATGTTTCACAGAGCCTTTCTTAAGATAGCACGAAGAAACTCTTCATAACCGGTTTTATTCCTAAAGTATATTGATTATCCACTAATATCAATCAATACTTCTTAATAAACGAAAGGAGTAACAAATGCCTGGCTAAACACTCCTGCTTCAATAAACACTCATCTAACTCTCAGTAAATAATGTAGAAACAGATCTGTTACACCACAAACACAATCACGTTTAGCACATAATTGTAATACATAATCAAAACAATGGATGCAGCAACACATTGCACAACAGTAACAAAGAAATTGTACCACGTGACTGGACCATATCAATCTAGTTAGTACATAATAGGTTAATAATATGAAGAATAGACAACTTTCGCAAAATAAATGTAAACTTATACAAATGACACTATCTTATCGTATTTGTCACTTCATTGTTTAAGTAATGTACGTAATTTCTGAATTAAAATTTGATGCTACTTTTGAGTTTAAGCCACAGCCGTTTAACACATGAAAATGTATCATAGTACCTAGTGTCATTGTACTTATTCATAGGTATGCAACGGGAAACGTGTTTTGCCCCATCGATACACAGCACACAGCGCCGACTTACCTGAGAATCGCTTCGGACGTGGTTCAAATTATTCACAACCAACCCGTTGTCTGTCGCTATCGGATCCATCTCAACATCATCCAGGAACAACAAGGAATTAACACCGCCACAAAACACTATCGTACAATTTCATTTCACAGCACACACTGAGTTGTTGGAAAACGCATAGGCACAGAACAGAAGTCAGTCAGCCTACAGTAAGGCTTCACTTCACAGAACGAGTTAGTACAATCAATATACCAATCACATTACTATTAAAAACTTTTAAACTTATACAGAGCACGTTTGTTAGTGACGCCAGGCGGCGAAAAGTTAACCGCGCGTGATTTCTTTGGGACTCTCAAAAGCAAATGGTCATATAGGCTATCAATCTTTGCATACCAGAATGGTGAGTTGAAACGGAGGTTGTCGGCGCTCGGGCGGCGCGCGGGAGAGAAAGGGACGACTGCTGGCCAGGTACTTCGGCCCGAAGCAAGCGGACATTATCTACAGGTTTTACTCTCCCACTACAAGAAGGTACGGCGCGGACTCCGACGCTCCGAGCTTGAAAGTTTAGTTGAGAACACACGCCGGCCGGAACGAGCTCGCAAAATGTCTTCACGTCATCTTTGTTATCAAAACAGGTAATGTTCTCGTGATTAGACCACGTTGATTTCGTCACGAACACGTCTAACTTTTGCTTTTCCGCTATAAAACTTTCATTTTATTCTTTATCGTAGATTTGGTGCTATTAAATGAAGTTTAATAACCGAGAAGTAATAGGCGAGCGGATACGATCGTAGAAGCGATCGATTCGCTCGGTAAATGAGACCGGTCCCAGTTCAGCTCTGGTGAAGGCCGCTGACTACACGGGACAATCCTGCAGAGACCCACGCACACTCAGACACACAACACACACCAAAGACCGGCATAAAGAGATCTCTCGCAGCATGAACACGATTGTAAACGGGAGATTATTTTTACCTGGCCGTGTTGTAGGTGCATAATTGGCATTTTTTTGAAGAGCGATTTCTATAAATACATTTATTTGTTATCTGTAGATGGACAAGTGGGTTTGCCTTTACACTGTTGGATCACATGATATAAATCAAGTGCAAGACTTTGATAATTACATTACTAAAAATACAAGTCTGAATCATGCATTGACATTGATAGCCTCCGTGGCGCAGTCGGCTAGACGCCGCCTGTGAAACGAGAGGCCGTGGGTTCTATCCCCGCACCGAGAGAAATGTTTGTACGGTCCACAAATATTTCTTTCGGGTCTGGGTGTTTGTGAGACCGAAAAGTCTCTCGTAGTTCCTGATACCCACGACACAAGACTCGATCTTAGTGTGGGATCAGGACTATGTATGTGACTGTTGGGTGTTATTTATTTATTTATTTACATGTATCTTGATGCATCAAATTATAATGATTATATCGTTTACAAAAAAAAATACACCGAAAAAAAAACGCAATTAATAAAATAAAATAAATATAATAAATACACCCAACAGTCACATACATAGTCCTGACCCCACACTAAGATCGAGTCTTGTGTCGTGGGTATCAGGAACTACGAGAGACTTTTCGGTCTCACAAACACCCAGACCCGGAAGAAATATTTGTGGGCCGCACAAACATTTCTCTCGGTGCGGGAATCGAACCCGCGGCCTCTCGTTTCACAGGCGGCGTCTAACCAACTGCGCTACGGAGGCTGTTAATTAAAACCTACTTAGATCCAAAAAATTATAACAAGCAAAAAGTTTATCATCATACCACCTATACAACCTCCATGGCAAAAAGGTTAACAAAAAAAAAGAAATAAGAAAACATTTGCGCATTGCAACGCCACGCCGCCGTCAAACACATTGTATTGAATTGCAAAGCCATGAATCAGTGAAATGTTACAATGATCAAGCAGGACCTTCTGTTCGTGGCGTGTGTGTCCTCGTTCATGTCATGCATCGCAGCCATAGCCGAGAAAAAAATGCGGCCCACTCCACCATCATGGTAAGAATTTTCAGTATTTTTCAATGTCAAAGACACCCTACAATATCTACTAAAGCTACTTATGATTATGATACTTATGAAGTAACAAGACTATGTGATATGCATTTTCTACCATATCATCACGACAGTGAAAAATGTAGTAATGTCAGTGTCATGGACCTCTGCAAAAACTTTACATAAAATATTCAGACTATGTAATTTAAATGTACATTTCCCCATACCAAAATGGCATTACAAAACTTTTACAATTGTCAATGTCAAAGACACCAATGCATTTGCCACCAACTAGATATTACGCCAAGTATTATTTCATATGACAAGAAGTCAGGTTGCATATGAAATATTTCAATTTTCTATAATTCATTTTAAAATCATATGATGCAGAATTTGTCAAAACATTCGCTAATTTTCAGTGCAGTCATTTCATATTTAATAATTAAATGCTATATTATTTTCCCCAGTTTTGTTATCTACTTATTCTTCTTAATGATAGATATAATTTGTTTTCAGACACCATAACCCAACCAATGCAACATCAAACCGAAAACAACCAGCAACATACCCAATGGCAGCTTAAACTGAAAAAACAAAGCAATCACAACCAACACAATGAACAACGGAATCAAACCCACTCGCCTCTGGTACCGGACGGGAAGAAAGCACTTCTGGAGATGGGTCAACGATAAGATTAACACCAGACCTCGGTACGAACAAAGAGATAAGGAGCACCAACTCCAGATAGTCGCTTTACTAATCACTGCTGCTTCGACAATAGCCTACAGCTACGGAATGTTCAGTCCACCCCAAGATGTAACTATAATAAGATCTGGAACGCCAGGGCCCTGCGATGGCCCGCCACGGAAAAAATGCCCTAATGCTCCCTCGTCACCCTAACCTGACTAACCATGTTGCGGTGGACGCTGATAAACTATTTGTAAAAAAAATAATGTCAACAAAGATACTTAAATAAATTTAACAAGATTTACTAATCATAGTTTTGTTGTATTATTTGTAGTTTTGATAACACATATTGTGCATATTGTGCATTAATTACATTGGAAAATCAGGAACGTAGTAAAATCTCTATGAGAGTATAATTTAAGATTATGGAATGAGGATATTAACGAACAATGAATAAATACAAACCTAAACTTTGTTACCGTTATTATTTTAAGAAAACAATCGTCACAAAATGCATGACCATTTAGATTTTTACCAAATTCACGAGAGCAACATACGTAAACGTTTATTTGCAGTAAGCGTTGAAGTTTTCTTGTATTATTTTAAACAAATATCGGATCTCATGGAGCAAATAGCAAAAGCATTAATAGTTTCTGTAACCGTCGTCGCCGCTTACCATTACTATATCACGCAACAAGGCCAAAAGTAAAAAGATCTGAAAACACCCAGAGAATATAGGAGATTGTCTTTGTTTGTCACGCTGACGGAAATGCTAAACAGAATAGATATATTTACTCGTAATTTCTCATTAGTATTGAATAAAATATTATGGGCGTAAAGCCACGAAGATTTCATTGATATGGACAAAAAGAATCAGTTGAAATTGTTATGCATAGCAATGACTATGACATCGTGTATAGCGTATTCGTTTGGGATGTTCACACCTTCTATGCCGCGGTTGAGGCGAAAACAGATTGCTGCCGAGACCCAGTCGAGAGAAGAGAGGAGAGGGACGATACCAAAGAAACCCACCACAGTGATAGAAATATTAGGAAATGGTGAATGACATAAATTGCAGGCAATCGACGAGTGTATGGACAATGTTCAGTGGATATTTTAGATTTTTGTTATTTATTTTTATTGTATAAAAGTTTCATTAAATTATTTAATTGAGGACAAGTATATTTTATTTTCCTCTTTATATTGTATCACTATCTACAGCATGTTCTACCGACTTATTTTTCTACAGGTCTCTTTAATATTTTCCATTTGTACCTGTATAATTTTATTTAATGGTTGATGTGTTTACATATTTGTTTGGTTATTTATATCTTCTTCTGCTTCTGTATCAGCCCATATACGTCCCACTGCGGGGCACGAGCCTCCTCTACAATCGACAGTACGATTGAAAGTGGTTAGGCCATATAGTCCACCACGCTGGCCTTTTTTTTTTTAACGAGGGCAAAAACTGGTTATGGTCCTCTCCCCACAGCCCCGGGGGAAGGATGTGGGAAGGATGTGTCGGGGTCACCGGCCTTCCAGCCCGGCTTTGAGATGTTAATGCCAAGCTGGGTCCCTAACGCTACTATCGTACGCCGGCATACCGACCAAAACCCCTCGATGGCCCTCTTCGCGCATATTAGGACGACTGCAGTCTCTGCTAGCGCCACCACGCTGGCCTAGTGCGGGTTGGCGGATTTACATACCATAGAAATTTTTATAAATCGCTATGGAATGCAGGTTTCCTCACGATGTTTTCCTTCACCGTTTTAGTGAGTGGTGATTGACTATCAATACCCACATGACTCCGAAAAGTCAGAGGTGTGCCCTGGGATTCGAACCCGCGACCACCGTGAACATGTTGGCAGTCGCGTCTACTCCGTTTACCAACAGGCCACCACGCACTTTTTATATGTACATATATTTTTCTATATCTAATACATCGAATATTATTTGATTTAGTAGGCGCTTGCCACATTTAGTCATATATTATGTCCTAAAAACTATATTAAGGCATTCTAGATGACTATGTAGCATCCGCCCACATTTTTTTTTTCACAACCGCAATGACGACGCTCAAAAATGTAACCTCGTAATTAAATAGCTGTGCATAATATGATATCCCAAAAAAATATAACTTCATAATTATATAGTATTAATATATTTGAAAGAAAGAAAGAAAGAAAGAAAGAAAAACTATTTATTGATCACAGTTGCAACACGTAACAAAAACACGAAAACAAACATACACAATAAAAATGGCTGATCGCGGCTGTGACCGGTAGGTGGCCACTCAGCTTTATGTTATGATGTGGTGCAAACCACAACACAACGCTGATTTTCAGTGGCCACCTTAAATTTGTTTGTATACATGATATCTATCAAGCTAATATTTTTATTATTCCTTATGTTTATCATTTAAGCTTTATCCTAAAAGTATACCTTAGACTGCCCAATCTTTACTTTCCACACTCTTATGTCCATCCCATGGTAGTCAATTGTCGGTAAGAGATGGCCACGCGCGATACGACCGCCATTTGTACTCATATTTTAAATATTCATTTAATTTAAGATTTATTAAGTACACAAAAAATAGTAACATAAAATAAATAATGAATAGTGTTAGAACACAATGATAATTACAATTCAATTGAATGTTTTCATTACTATTTTTGTTTTAAAAATTTAATAAAATTCGAATGTTAAGTTAGGAAACACTAATTTATTTTGACATCTATCGTATGCCCTTTTATCGCAAATTATACACCTGATAACAGCAGAATCATTTCTAATTTATTGTTAAACAATTTGAAACACGTAAACAATTTCAATCATTGGATTTCTTAGAATCACGATGTGGCCAGTCTTGCGTATAGCATGAATGAGTTGGTTTCATCAGAGCGATGCTACTATTTCGTAGAAAAATAACCATACTACAATAATCCTTGCTATATTTCTTTATTTTAGTATATTTATTCACTCCTGCTATGTGATTACTTATTCTCAAATATTTCTGGTCCTTTATTATGCAGTACGATATTTATTGGTAATATAAATTATTCCTCATCTCATATGTGTAACATTTTTTAATAATTCGGACTTTCGGACATTTAAACCTTATTTATTTAGTGCTAGAGGCCAGAAAACTCCCAAGAGCTAAGTTAATTAATCATGGCTGCCAACATGTTTACGGTGGTCGCAGCTTCGAATCCCAAAGCACACCTCTGAATTTCGGAGTCATATGTGTATTGCTAGTCAATCACCACGCACTAAAACGGCGAAGGAAAACATCGCAAGGAAACCTGCATACCTTAGCGATTTATAAGAATGTGTATGGTAGATATGAAAAGTCCGCAAAGCCGCATTAGACAAGCAACACGCTTACTATAATGGCCTAACCACTCTCAATCGTTCTCTCGATCGTAGAGGAAGCCCGTGCCCTGCAGTGGAACGTATATCGGCTGATACAGTACTTGAATATAATTGCCACTCTTCTACATTTCTTATTGTAATCGAGAAAATTTATGACGCATTTACGAGATCTCCTGTCCACTAAATTTATTTAGCTCAAATTTATCGTCTCATAAAACGTGATCCGAGTGCCACTGTTGTTAATTTTATTATACGAGCACTACATAAAAAGTCAAGTTCCATATTTTATATAAGGTATAAGTTTTGCCATTAAATCTGTTTCGAATATATGCTCCATTTAAAAAATATATTAGGTATACAATATCGTAAGGAAGACGAGAAACCCGTCAAGAATTTGTCAGATCTGTGAAGTCCACCAACTGGCTCTGGCCCACATGGTAAAACTTGAGATTACAAATTCTTAAAGAAGACCTACACTTAGCAATTTTAAGTATATGTATAATTGTTATTTTATTTATGTATAATATTAAATTTAACTGCGCAAAATATCGGCTGTGAATGAAGTCAGAAACCGCAGATTGATCTCCTCCACATTGACGATTGTGCGTGATCGTCAAATGTTTTTTAAGGTTCAAGCATTATGTGGGTGTAAAGTTACTCAAAAGTTATGATTTATAAGTAACAAATCAATAAAAATATAACAAGCATAAGAACTTTTAACAAGCTTAGCTACTGCCACCTGAGAAATTTCGTAATTTAGAACATAATATGTATATCATAACTAATGGAGAGACCTGCTATTAATAGCTAGTGCAAAACTCACTATAACATTGGAACTGAGAACTACAATTCTGTATACTTTTATTTCAATACAATTCTCAAATCAAATAAATACTCTTTTACTGATCATACCTCTATGACCTAGTGGTATAAAGATTGAAAAAATAAGAATAATCTGTCACTTCTACTTTGAAATGTCACAAACATATGCAAAAAAACTTAGCCAAAAAATAATAAAACTAGATAAATCATGAATGGTAGAAAACTGCTTTTAGATGCCGTCGTATTTTCTGGTTCGTTCTACGCATCATATACTATGATGTCCTATTTCATAGAAAAGTATAGGTCGAAACGAGTCTCTGGCCTTGAGAAATAAATTATGGTCTGTCCAAGTAAGTATCTAAGTAAGGTGGTACAACTTCGGTTTATCAACAACTAATTTCACAATTTGGGACACTTACTTTATCGATATGGCGTAAAGTGCACATAAAAGAAAATATTTTCAATATATTGTGATCTATTTCAATTCCAACATCATAAATGTATTGTAAATAATTTTAATTTTAAAGGTGAAACCCTAAATTTAGTTGATCATTATAAATAAAAAACTAGTAGATAATATCTTTTGACGTTAAGTCATCACAGATACACATTAAAATTAAAACAAATTATAACATTTCATATTTTAGAACCGGCAACGGAAGCGCCTTATTCGGAAAGCGCTAATGTAAGACATTTACAAATCCATTAACATACCCTTTTGCGTCTCTTTCTTCCAGGATATGTGTTCAAGGGTTGTGGAGGCGGTATGTGGTAGAAATACGGCGGTGCGTACATCATCTCTTCCATTCCTGGAGCGATGGGAGTCCCTCGGGACGGCACCATAGATCTGATGGTTCCGTACAAACTCCTGCTCCGACTTTGGCTTCCGTACATGTTAAGCATTGTCACTGGCTGAATTGTCTATGCACGTTCACAAAAAATGAAAACTAAATTGAGGCATTCCCCATTTAAAATTAGAACGTAGAGTAAAACTTATTTTAAAAATATAAAAAATAAGCCACTGATGTTTTTTATTGAAAGCAACGAGGTTTGGCTAATAGATGAATATTTAACAAAATATTAAATCCTTAGGCACCCCATTTTTTACGCGCGCGCGGCCAGTATTGTCACAGCATCAAATGCGTGGCGCTCGGTGGAGAATGCAGAGCAAACATGTTCACATTACATCTAATTATCATAGTTTATCTGCTTTTTCCAATAGGTTACGTGGAGCGCGACGTATCGACATGCATTCGCTGCCAGCAGAACTGTCCCACCCAAATTTCAATTAAGCAACACATTAATGACCTACAACAATTTGGAATATCACTATTTGCATACAGGTACAAAACGAAAAAGTGTGTACTTTGACAGTAATTAATTATTTGAGATCAGATACGCTAGTTATAATACATCTTATATTGAATTGTTGGATCTTCAATAATGCTATCTACATTTACAAAATTATGGTATTTCAGTCAATTTTAAAGGCACCTTAAACTGCTGAATCAAAATTGTTATTCGCAAATGTCGCACTAATTATTATACAAGTGGATGAAAAGCCGTGGAATTCAACATATAGCTGTAAGCTTCTCTGGGAAAAAATGTGTTGAAAATTAAGCTTAGATAGGATGTTTTTGTGACAGTTTCACCTAGTGGCAATTAATCACCATCCTCAATTAATAGCCATAAAGTACCTAATATAATTATGGGTGGAATAATTCGAGTCTAAAAAATTGATTATCTTCCAGCAGTTCGATAATGGTCAATTGTTTTGATGACAAACTAAACTGAAAAACTTAACCTTTTATTGCGTAACAAAATCTTATACATAATACTGTTTAGACATAAGTGCGTGTCTAAGTAGAGAATGCATTAGATAGACTGTAGAGTCCCAAATACTTGTAAATGCAGACCATTTAAATATTTACTTTAAATAAGTGATGATATTTAAGACAACAAGCTTAAAGGAGAAGTAAATAGAGTTGATATAGGTGTATGTAGATTGTATTTGATGCCATCTGAAACGATTAATATTTTTTTAACAAAATTGCGGTTCGTAAAAGCCTACTTCAATTCACGATTGTCCTATTTTTTTTAAATTATTAATGATATTGACTATAGTACAAAGTGGGGTGGTTTTCATGAAAATAATTGTACGTATAACAGCTGAAAATGAGGGAAAACCATGCGCACACGCAGGCGCGCGGCGCGACACGCGCTGTTGACTTTAAAAAGTTCTCATGTGCGTTCTTAGTTTACATATCTAGCCTATTTAGTACGAGCCATTATCGAGTATTAATTATAACGAATATGTTTATGTAATTATTTAATACTTGTGTAATTTTTTGTACCTAGTTACTTAATTTTTAAAATATAGTTTTATTGCAGCAGATAATATTTTTGTGAAACTACACACCACGTAGTAAGTATTTTTAAGTCCATCGGTAGTAAATAGGGCTAATCTCTATAAAATTCTTATGATTATTTTCTACAACGACAGAGGTACGGTAAATATATTTCTCATTTTCGTGATTATGAAAAAGTCATAGACGTTTATAAGTTCATTTTAAAGAAATAATTAAATATTTAAAATACAGTTACGATCAAAAGTCAAAGTCAATTCAGACACTTTTTGAGTCCAGTCCCATTACATCTCGTCCGACCTCTTTTATCTCATCTCATTCGGTCTATATTCTATCTCAAACTATCCCCATGAGTTTATGGATGAGTAGCAAATACACAAATGTGAATGAATTCTTTGCTCATCCCACGGGAACATTTAACATTTTTTGGGATAAAAAGTAGCCTATGTGATAATATCAGTTATATTCATACCAAATGTTATCGAAATTGGTCCATCCGTTTGAGCGTGAAGAATTAACGCACTTCGCATTTACAATAGTAGGAAGTAGAACTATTTGTAGGATAACACTAACAGCGCCATCTCTGACTCAACGTTTGCATTACGAAGCGAGACTCCTAACCACTAGTTTGTTTTAACTGTGGTTCAAGCTTTATTCACAGAGTTTTTGTATTCTACCGCTAGATGGCTGCACACGTCCGCCAACTTGATTACACGCGTCAAATTCAAACTACTTTTGTCAAAAATGGCTAAACGAATAAGATAATTCAATGTAATAAACAACAACTGCCGATTTAATGGCAATGGTCGGCCAATAACAACATCACAAATCATGGCAGCCGGTACTTTGGCTAAAGCGGTCTTCGCGTTAATTTGCGACAAAGTTCGGTGCGATTCTGGCAGGGACAATGGTTTTGGCAAGACCTACGTATGGGCTGGCTCCTTGGAGTCAGGTCTTCAGATAGCCATGAACCACAGGAAACCAGTAATGGTGATTATCCACAAGTCCTGGTGCTCGGCCTGTAAGAAACTGAAGCCGCAGTTCGCGAGTTCCACGGAAATACAGACGTTAAGCAAACACTTTGTTATGGTCAATCTTATTGATGAGGAGGAGCCGAAGAATAGCGTGTTGGCACCTGACGGCACTTATATACCCAGGTACTTATACTGTTTATATATTTACATGTAATATTTGCATTCCAATTGTTAATCGGAGTAAGCAATGATATATATATATAATGAATGGTAGACGAATATTTATGTAGCGATACAGGGGAAGAGGAATTGAAACTAAGTCAAAGTTATCGTCCCACGCCTTTGAAACGAAACTCTGCAATAGGTTTTGATACAAAAGTTTTTAACGTAGCAAGAATCGTAAAGAAGTTTTGACTTTAAGTAATGACTTCGTGAGAGATTAACACTTAAGAGCGTTTATACCCTGCACGCGCTTTTTGGCTTAAAAACAGGACTTTTCAAATGAGTTAATAGCCACCAATAAACAATTTAAAGGAAAAATAATTATTACTAATTTTAGAAAAGGTTGTCATCTAGGGATTTTGGTGGAAAACATTATAGATTGATGGATAATTTGTGAGTACTATACGGATTACTGAACACAAGTTTCGTTATTTAGGCTTTAAATGGCAATTTAGAAGCTTAAGATATCCGAAACCACTAAATATAAGATAAAAATAAAAATATTATCAGACTAATAAGACCCTTGTAGAGGGATTTTGCTGAGAAAAATAATCTTTTTGTGTTTAGTTCCTGAAAAATAAAAATTTAAACAATGCGAAATTATTCAGAAACTCTCGTCAAGAACATTTTTTTTTCACCAACTTATCGTACATAATTTTTTATAGCAATTGCATAGTACAATAGAAGAACATCTTATCAATAAATTACCATTATTATATTTCAACAAAATTAGTTTTCATGTTTTCTACAAATATTTTAAAAACTACTATAAAACACGCTGTCCGACGTGGATCAAATCAGACCGCCGCAAGGCCTTCTAGAGGGAGGATGTATCGCTCGTCGCTCCGGCCTGGCTGCAGTCGATTATGCCGCGCGTAGTAAAAATAGCCACGCGCGGAATGCGATTACCACATCTTAGTACTTTGGTAGTAAAATATTTAATTATTTTTATTACCTACAATGATTTTGTAGTGAGTATAAATTATGTTTCAGGTAATATAATGGGATGTAATTCCGAGGCTAAATTATGTTATGTATTGTAATATAACATTAAATATATTTCGTAATTGTAAGGGGTTGTAAGGCCCCTAACACTATTTATGTGTTCGAACACGAAATTATTAATAAAACGTCCGTAGTGTATACTGATTGAACACTGATTTGAATGCAACTTAACAATGTAATAATAGCGAAAATATGATTACTATCCAAAATTTGTATTATTCTTTGCTTGCACAGTAATATTTGTCTACTTATAATGCAAATAAAATATTTTTATGATATTATATTACAGTTACATTTCAATTGAATATTTGAAGCGCACGGATCAAAGTTGTTTGAGCCGATTGTATAGCGAGCCGACGCGGCAGCTCTACGCACACAGCTTTGGTCGCTTATGTGTGCGTGAAATTAACGAAGAAATACCTATAGTCGACTTTGCGCGCAAGGTGTATACGCTCTTAAATCCCTTTAGTCGTAGAGTGGCAGTGATCTGTGGACTGACTGCATTTATTGGTGTTTTTATGTAGCATTGAAATGAATTGTATATGCATGGTATGTACAGTCCGCCAACCCACACTAGGACAGCGTGGTGGACTATATGGCCTAACCACTCTCAATCGTGCTCTCAATTTTAGAGGACGCCTGTGCGTTTCAGTGGGAGGTATATGGGCTAATATAGAAATGAAAATAATCTCTCAGATAAAATTTTGACCGGGCTAACTCAATATGTCTTGCCGGAAAAATTGTGCAATATTTTTTTCAGGATCTTATTTCTATCGCCAAAAGGATTAGTAGACAAGGATATCTTCAACGAAGAAGGCAGCAGCCAACACAAGTATTTCTACAGCAGACCGGACCAGATAGCCAAGGCCATGAGGAAGGTCCTGGACAAGTACAAACACGAACAATTCGATGTATGAGGACATTTCAACATCCATTGTGTAAGAGATTGTAATTGAAGCATAAAATGAATTTAGCATAATAGAAAATCTGCAAGTGACCCATATTGGTGGTAAGCCATAGCAGTGTCCTGCTTGAATTCGTTTACTTTTTTAAAAGTTCTGATTAAAACGAATAGGTTTAATATTAACTGAAATCATCATCATGGCAGCGACAAATTGTTATTGGTCAATATTCCCCTTAAACGAAAGGCGGCAAAATTTCTCCCAGCAGTGGTACAAAGGTTTGAATCATTGGCAAATATTTGTTTCACAGCAACCTTGCTGCAGGGCCAGGATTATATATTATTTATCTCTTTCTTTATTTATTTATATTAATTTATGCTAATCTTTCTTTCTTTATTAACAGCTATAAGCCTCATGATGGTTTACTGAACAGTTTTCGTAGTAGTAATCATGTAGAAACGGCTGTGAATTCTATGCAATTTCTATGAGACTTTGACCAATACCTACGATCGTAATGACAATGTGGCCCCATACTGTCTACCCCGTTAATGTAGAGCGATATTTACTGACTAGAAATACAGTACCCGCCCGACTATTTCCAGCGCCTAGTGTCGGGAATATAGGCCAGTGTGACGCTATTAAATTTTAATAACTTGCAGCTTCTAAATAGAACTCTGTGAATACACCCGCGTGCTGTGACATTTCACATAAGTATTTATTCGTATTTAGATCATAACCGTTTTGGAATAAAATACATTATAAGATGAAATTATAGGGCTTATTGCTTTTGCAATTCAAATGGCAGTTCTATATTCAGCGGCTCTGTATGCATATTTTTCATGGGATATCCTGATATATTGTGGTTAGGAAGAGATAATTAAATAATGCCAGTTTTTTATTTGAATGAACAGTGTTAAGTATACATTAATGACATAATAATTTAGTTCATTAAATGTGCTTCTCTACAAGAATCTCGAAAATAAATTGGAGAAGAAAATGAGTATTCAAATATAATTTATTTGTGTAAGCAATATGGATGGCGTGTTGGATTTCATAAATACTGTCAGTGGGAATTGTCTCATGCCGAAAATATTTGGAAACGTATTTAAGTATGCGTACGTTACGGTTCTTGGTATGAATTAACGTTTATTTTCATAATTTTCAGAAGTGAACCATGCATCAGACGAAATTCGTCGTTATCTACAAGATGAAATGAGTAATAAACTGGACGCAAAATCTGTCTGAGTTTTATTTTAATGTTGTAGCACTCAATGAAGTCACGCACCCCATTAGCTGAACTGCTTTTATTTGCTTTCATCTTTTGGAACATTCGCTTCGGTATTCAGTTGAATCTTTCAATTATTTTAGTTTTTCAAAGACCTAGTATAAACAATAAAGGCAAAACAAAAAAAGCCATGATTAACTTATAGTTAGCCTTCATATATTAGTGGCGTTTGCTACAGTTTATGCAATGCTAATTAATGTACTCCAAGCTTATTATCCATTAAAATCTGAAAATACGGTTTTCGGTTGTATGAAATCCTCATCTTTAACCTAATTAGTATAAAGCTGTGTACTCACATCCTCTACGACTGGTTCGACGTACATTTCGACGGTGTTGTTGAGTGGAGGCAGCATGGGCATCGGCGACGCCGCCGCCGAGGACCGCCGTGACATGCTGTTGCACGAGCATTGCGACACGGAGCGTCGGGAACGGGGAGATTCTCTGTAACAATCATTTAAAAACTAAGGATAGGCCCTTCAGTTTACAGTCATTGGGTATGTCAAAAATGCTGCGGAACATTTATTGACAACACTTTTCGTGCTCTCCGCCCCGTCCATATATTTTACGTCAATGGTAACAATACATTCATTTTGTAGACCTTACTCATTACCATATTTGTAGTAAAAAATGTTGATCAGCAATGTAACATTTTGAGTGCGACCTATGCTCATTACATACAATATAGGCCTTTTTATAAGAAAGAATAAGCAGAGGACCAGGATACCCATGTTTCGCAGTTTTTTACCTTACTCAAATATAGTATTATATCCTGGATTTTGAAGTAGAATACTGGAGACGTCACTAAAAATGTATGTGCACGTACTGAATGCGTAAAATAAGTGAGGTGTGAAGGAAGCAAAAGAATGCGCAGCATTGAGAGAGGCAGAACCAGAATTAAGCTTGGTTCATGGAGTCTCGCTCTTGATATACTATAATCTATGGATTTAAAAGACCATCTTAGCCAAGAGAATCTTCAACAGGGGTGAGGACAAAGTGACTGAAATGAATCTGATGGTGAGTGCATAGCAATTCAAATATCAAGATTGTCATAATTTTGTTGCAGGGAGGGGCCACCCCAGAGTATGGAAAGGTAAAGCCGAAATGCGACAAGCAGGGGTCACTATGACGGGTGCTCCGGGTGTACAATGGTCGTAATACGCAAAAATTGAAAATAAATTGAGTAGATAGTTAAATATTTGATAATCCCCATTTAAAAAAAAATCAAAAGATTCAGAACTCGTCCTTCCTTAAGAAAATGTAGCGAGTACATAGAGGATAATGGGTTATAATATAGCTTCGTTAAATTACCCATTCTGTATCAGCCCATATACGTCCCACTGCAGGGCACGGGCCTACTCTACAATCGAGAATACTATTGAGAGTGGTTAGGCCATATAGTCCACCACGCTGGCCTAGTGCGGGTTGGCGGACTTACATACCATAGCAATTCTTAAAAATCGCTATGGTATGCAGGTTTCCTCACGATGTTTTCTTTCACCGTTTTAGTGCGTGGTGATTGACTATCAATACACACATGACTCCGAAAAGTCAGAGGTGTGCCCTGGGATTCGAACCCGCGACCACCGTGAACATGTGGGCAGCCGCGTCTAGTCCGTTTGCCAACAGGCCACCACGCACTTCCCACTTAAATTACCCATATGGTAACAATTTTATCACACAATCTTATTACACTAATGTTACCTACAAACACTCATTACCTTCTGCTTCTCCGACACACGTGATGACTCCTCCGTTCGCATCTGCATCGCACTGGCACAAAGTAACCCAGTTGGGGCAACGGGCCCGGCTCAGTAGAGTCACTAGAGTCACTCCACTCGGGCTGGCTGAAGGGCCCTATTTCCAAAACCGATGGCATTTTATAACTATTCCTTAGCTTTTTAATAATGTGCTGAAGTTTTTAAATTTAGAACGTCACTTTTTGTTCTTTTTATTTGTGTTTTAATTATTTTTACACTGTTCTGTGTTGTCTATTGTTTTTCGTTTTTTATGTCATTTGTAAGTTCAATGCAGATTGTTAACGAATATTTGGTTGATTTTGTAACACCTTTTCATTCACAACGGCACTGGATTGTTTATGGTCAGTTAAATATCTTGCACGGTTTATTTAATGTCTTTTGTCTTTGGAATTATTGGCCACTATTACACAAAACCTTTTGGATTTATTTCACAGTTCACAATCACATTGTCTGAAAGCTGTAAGCCTTTTGCAACATCACATATTTCTTATTGCTGTATTTTCGTTTGCAATCAGACCGATTTGGTTCAGAGTTATAAACAAAATGAGTCCAGATAAGGCATTCGGGTGCGTCTGCCGACAATTAGAAACAAATAATGTGCGATAGGACAAGATAAGATTACAAAATAGTGTTAAAAGTTTCGGATATGACGTAAAATGTTTTGCTTTTAAATTATTGATTGAAATATTTTATTATCGCCAATAAAACCCATAAAACTGCCCCCGTATTGGGTTGGTTGGAAGTGAGAGCGTTATGTTATTTATTGTTATTTTTTAGACTAAGTAATGTTATGTCAATGATGAGAACTCTAGGTCGAGTCTCGGAATTTTAGAAAAGTAGAGAAAATAGTGACACGTTCTTATTTCCGATTAACAATGGTCTAATAGTATGAAATCTAACAGCGTCTAGAATGCATAAATTATATGAAATATAAACAAGGTTTTTTAGATCCTACAACATCCAAAACTGACATCCATCACATAAACATTTTGTTCAGCAAAAAGATCGAACCGAACTCGATCATTCAACTGCCCGCGTTTCACCCATTATGCCACGGAGACATGAGTATATTATAGGTCCTATTGTTTGAAATTGAATAGTATAATAGTTGAAAGTTATTCTGATGCTAAATCTTAAAGAAACAAACTCATTTTTGCTATCAAACTCGACCTACATTGATACGATATATCACGATAGGTAAGACTAGAAAATTATCTTATTTATTTTAGTTCTTTGATAAGAATAATCACAAACAATTACAACGGAAGATACGCTAATGAGGTGAATCAAATTAGAGCTCTTTTAACTGAAGTACAAAATAGGAAAGGAGAATATCCCTTTTACTATGAAACTAATATCGGTACGAAGGTTTTTTTTGCCTCGATGAAACCTAACTCATGTAACTCAGAAGAACAAATATTTGTTCTATGCCTGGGTGTTTGTCAACGTATTTATTATAATAAGTAGACGCAGCACTGCATATCGTCATGCAGGAGTCGCAGAAGTCTCACAAACTTTTCTGTGCATCCTAGCTTTCTCAGTACCATCCAGAGGGCTTCGCGAGGCACACTGTCGAATGCTTTCTCCAAGTCAACACAGCAGAGATACAGCTGACGTCCCTGCTCTCTACTTTTCTCCTGAAGTTGACGCACCGAAAAAATAGCTTCACATGTGCCTCGGTTAGGTCGGAAGCCAAACTGGATTTCAGGCAGGATCCTTTCTGATAGGTCCCTTAGGCGGTTCAATAGAACTCTTGCAAAGACCTTTCCAGGAGCTGATAGAAGTGAAATACCGCGATATGAGTTACAATCGGATCGGTCACCCCTATTCTTGTAGAGAGCACTAATACGAGACAATTTAAAATCGACTGGTACTTGCTCTTCCTCCCATATTCGAACAAACAGTTTCCACACCGACGTGTGCAAATCCTTACCGCCGTATTTCAAAAGCTCGCTTGGTAAATTAAATTAAATTAATTAAATTCTACGGCGAACAGTCCGACTTTTTCCCCGTTACCTGTGGGGTTAAGGAAGGATGCGTACTAGCACCCACACTGTTCGCTCTATATTTTGCAGTAGCAGTCAAGGACGTCCTACAAACTGTTTCTGAAGGGGTTCGCATTCGCTTTCGCACCGATGGCAGTCTTTTCAACTTGGCCAGACTTAAGGCGCGCACCAAAGTCTCGTATGCATTGATCACAGAGATCATGTATGCTGATGACCTGTGTTTCTTGGCAGAATCCCCAGACGGCCTGCAACAGCTAATGTCCACTTTCCACCAAGCATGCTGCAAATTCGGCCTAAAGATCAGTGTCAAAAAGACGGAAGTGATGTCCCTAGACATCGCCAAGCGCGATGAGCTTAAAGCCCGTCCACTCGCCGCTATTCACTTCAATTATGAAAGCGGTAAGCTCACATGCCCACTTTGTGCAAGGGAGTTTGTTGCGAAAATCGGCTATATAAGCCATCTCCGGGCGCATCAGCGCCAAGCCCTATAAGGGGTCTGCGTGGAATTTAACAAAAAAGTTAATTAGTTTATTTAGTTTTTTTTTTGGTTTTTGCATTTTGATTTTAATTATCCTAATATATAATTACCTTTGTATCGAAACCATACCGCGATCTATACGGTGGCGCCATCTCTTAGCGAGTGGCGGTAAACTCCCGTTACACATTTATTTCCAGTTTTTTGTATTATCTTTATTGAAAAATTTATTTATATACAATATTTTGTAAATGTGATATTGATTCGTTGGTGGGAGAACTGGTGGGAGGCGCCTGACGTGACGGCCCAGTGGTGGCATGCGCGTGAGCTGCGCGCGGGCATTGCAACATTACTTTATTTTTCTAAAATAAAAGAATATTTCCAAAATAAATGTAGCCTAAGTTACTCCTTGTTATATCAGCTATCTGACAAAAAAGTCCCGTCAAAATCGGTCCAGCCATTTCAGAGATTAGCCGGAACAAACAGACAGACAGACAGACAAAAAATTTAAATATCATTTTCGGCACAGGTATCGTGTATACCGGGTATATCAAGACTGCTACCGAAAACGAAGCCGGGTGGTAGTTTTAGTGGCTACAAACACAATTCAATTAAAAATTTCGCATAGAAACGCGACAATTATTTTTTATGATTTTTTAAATATCGTCGTTTTTGGGTGGTAAATCCATAGTTTTTGCTAAAATAATAATTTAAACTCTTTTATACCTTAGAGTATTTATAAATAAAAGGGCATACACTATTATTTTAGGAAAAAATGTATTTACCACCCAAATATGGCCATAGGAAAAAAAATAACAAAAAAAAATTGTCGCTTTGTTTTGCAACTTTTTCTGTTGCATTGTGTCTGAAGTCGCTTAAACTACCACCCGGCTTCGTTTTTGGTAGCAGTCTTGATATACCCTGTATAACGATATGTAGTAGGACATTTTTTTTATTTTCACTCTTAAAACAGACACTTCAATTTTATTTATATTTATATAGATTGTAAAACAAGAGTAGTTAAATTGTTACAGTCACTGAATGGATGACTAATACCTTAGTCCGCCCTGTGACCAAAATGGTGGAAAGTTACTGAAACGTCGGGAAGTTGAAAAATGTAAAAATGAAACCAAAACCGTGATAAAATCCGTAAATAGTAGTTATATTTAAATATAGCTTATTTATAGATGTCGCTAGTATAGTATAGACAGTTAAAACCGTATATTTGGAGAGAGAAAGTTCAATTGTCCATGGCTCATGCAACACTATAATCAAATTTTCACACCTGTTCTAAACCGTAAAGCAAATAAAATTGTAAATCAAAGTTCAATACGAGGTATTGGGCGATTATAAAAATTTATTGTACACCACAGAAACGAATATAAAATATACAAAGTCAAAACGCGTTTAAATACGTGTAACAAACGGCGGTCTTATCGCTGTCGGCGATTCCTTCCAGACAACCTTAAGATGGACTGGAATGAACGGAAGCACGGAAGAAATGGGTGGTCACAGTAGGGATAAACAGTGACAAAAATAATAATTGTGTTATATTTTAAAACCCGGTTGTATATTTTATTATTTGATAGGTATTGTATATTTTAAAACCCAATGTTTCAATTTACGATTAAATATTGCACTTTGATCGGCTATGTATATTTAAACCCAATGTTCCAATTTACGATTAAATATTGCAATGCGGTAGCTGGTAACCGTAACGCACCGTGATGTCACTCGTTTATGCAAATTGAATTCTTCATGCCAGAATATCGGAAAACAGCGAGCTACATAAATCCAAATAAATACAAAACGTAAATATTTTCATTTCACCGATTTCTTGGCTTATACGTAAAACGTAACTTCTTGGAATATTCCGAGTGGCGTGACACTCAGTGACTTTTGTATTTTTAGATTTGGTGTGGTACTTTCAGGAAAAAACGCGACGAATTAAAATATCTCTTTTTCTGAAGTCAATGATACAAGATCAGTGTTTGACACACCTCACAGTGTATTTAATTTTAACTACAGGCTAAGTAGATAGGTTGATCGGGACAGTACTATAGACAGTCCCACAGAAAACAGTCGCAAATATTTCTTTTGTCATAAATTAGTGGATGATATCGGCAAAGGCCTCTTTAATTTATTTATTTAACACTTTATTGTACACCAGATACATAAAAGTAGACAGAATAAATGAAAAAAAAAAACAAAAAATGCACAAGTGGCGGTCTTATTGCTTGAAGCAATTTCTACCAGACAACCATGGTAAGGATAAAGGAGAACGAACGAAAGTTCTTATCTCCGTATTCAAACAAAGGCTACTTAAAATCTTACCACATTACATGAATGTTTATTAAAAATATTGTGTTTTAATGCTAATATCCACCACTAACATAATTTGTACATAATAAAAAAAGGACGCCGCAGTGCTGCCAAAAGGGTTGCTGTTTAACAATCCCATTTTATAATAGTTAGGAGCATTCTTTGAAATAAAGGAGCCTTAGCCCGTCTCCGAATGGCATTCCTTTGAAAAACAGGGCCTATCGCCGTTCCCAAAACGTGAGGGAACGCGCCTTTCATTTGTATTTTTTTAATTCTGTTCTACGTCGTGACTCATAAAGT
The DNA here is from genome assembly GCA_009982885.2 of Hyles vespertilio. Lineage (NCBI taxonomy): Eukaryota > Metazoa > Arthropoda > Insecta > Lepidoptera > Sphingidae > Hyles > Hyles vespertilio. The sequence goes on from CM042810.1 coordinate 5,216,999, forward strand.
GCCGACGTTATGTAATTATATAAGTTTATTTTTTACTTCGACAGCTGGCAACACAGCGATGACGTTTTTATAGACGAAGGGATTTCAAAATGGCGCATGAAATTTAAATCGATAATCTTGAGCAATCTCGAGAGTTTAGTTTATTTTCGTGGAGTTAAGATATTTTAGAGTGAATATTATTAGATTTGTGGTTTTTGACAATCGTTGAATACAATTTAATGCCTTGCTGTTCATCGAGTAATAGGAAACACTGCAAAAACATATCCACAAAATATGAGAACGGAATGTCTCCTAGTAATAAGGTTGAAGTCTGAACTCCACTCTAAAATGTCATCTTAAACAGTTCTACGAAATATTCTCCATGGGACAAACGGTAGAACACAAAGGCACCTACTCTCGCCAGTCCTAAATATCCCGGTCATGTACAAATAAACCTGGTTTGGAATAGGTTTCAATCCCCGCAAATCATCAACACAATTTAGTGAAACGTGACAGAGTAACTGATTACTCCGGGCTAAACTATTTGTCACATTGTCGGGGCATTTGTATGCGGACCACGTCGGTTCCGTTGGCTAAGCTCGACCAAACCACTACTAGTGGTTGTGTAGTTTACTATGGCAGTTAACTATTCGTTAATAGTTGTGATTTTGATATTTTATAAATTATGGATTTTAAAGTAGGCACTATTAATTTTAGAATAGTTACCGGTGTGAGTAAATGTCTGTTGTCGTCGTGATTCGGTCTGACATGAGCTTTCGTGACTATTAGGTCAGGACCTTGGTATGATGCACTGGATGTTATAAACCCACGAAATTATGTTATAGGTACATTCATAAACCATTAAGGATTTAATAGAGCAGACTCCTAAATTCGTAACAATATGGAAAAACAATATGTTTTTGCCATGAATGGAGAGACGAGCCTACCATTTGCCTAATGGTAAGCCATACGACCGTTCATGGATAGCAGAACTAAACAACACCATGGATTACAAAGCAATGCTTATTGCGTGGCATTCCACTGCGCTCGCCATCCTGAGACACAAGATGTGTCACACAAATTATAATAAGTCGTAAGATGATAGAACAAGAAAGGTCAAATTTAAAAAATAAATAATTAAAGACTAATTAATAATAACACAGGCCTGCGAAATTATTTTTTTTTGTGAAACATTAATATTTGTTTTAATTGTCTTAAAAGTAATAGAAAACGGTATCACAGAATACTAAACTAACAGAAGTCAAGCTTCATACAAAGCGCGTTAAATCAACGCACACATAGACAGCGTTCACCGACACCATATTCGAAACCAGTCGAGACCACTGCGAGAGCGAGTTTCAACGTTTGCGCGAACGCCGAGCGTAGTGTGAGTGTGGCAACAAAAGTGAAGTACATACACAAGCTTGACTTCTGTTCAGGGACCGAAACCCATTCGACGGTACCGGTATCGACGAATTTCGGTTACCTTTATGATTTCGGTAACCGCTATGACGCAATATAAAGGTTACCCTTATATACGGGAACCGTTTTAATACCGGTAACCTAAAAAGACCTTGAATGCAAAAGAAAATGCGTTGTTGTTGCATCATTGATTTAAAAACTAAGGATAGGCCCTTTAGTACATTGGGTACGTCAAAAAGATGCCTGCGAAAATTGCGCCATCTGTTAGATTTTTACGTCAATGGCGGCCATGAAATTGTTTTTCAATAATGCTAAAATCAATGTTATATTGACTTAAAGTAATATAATTTTTACTTAGCGGTGATAACAAATATTATCTTTTTTTTTGTGAACTTTCGGTCATCTTTAATGCACCCACACGCACGATAAATTAGGCATTTGTCGGCGATTTACAACCGGTGCGCTGTGACGTCACAACCGTTGAACTGGTCTGCGGACCACTTTAGTAACAACACTTTTCTTGCTTTCCGCCCCGTCCATATATTTTACGTCAATGTGTTGCATAACAAATAAAAATCATACTTGTCGTGTTGTTTACACAATATCGCTGGATACGGTTCATTTCAATTTTGGTGGGTAATTCTGTTGAAAAAATCATGAAATGAGTAAAGATAATTGTGTGGTATAGTGCCATAATGTTTAGTAAAGACAAACGGCGGTATAACCACACACAGGCACTGCCCCCGCTTTGACTTATAAGGAACTTTGCATGAAACATAAAGGTAACCCTTATTTCGGTTACCGGTATGATACCGGTTAAATTCTAGGAATCGAATAAAATTGGCGGATACCGGTTACCATTAAAAATACCGGTATTATTTTTTTCGGTTGATACCAAAAAATACCGGTATTTTCGATACCGGTTTCGGTCCCTGCTTCTGTTAGTATTCTGTGACGGTATTCATATGATATATATCACGTCACATTTATTATATTTATATGATATACATACTTGCATACGAATAAAAACCGAGTTTAAAACTTCCACTACTAAAAAGTAAAAAATAATAATGAAAATACCACTTAAATGCAAAAACTAATATTTATTTCATTGTACTTGTACCCGTTAAATAATTTTCTTATTGACTTGACTAACCAACAAATACTGAAGACGAGCCTCCAAGTATCAAATATGTAGGACCTATGCCTTATATCAATTTAAATATCGATATGTATCTAATAAATTCTTTTCCTTTCGTCGAGAACCGAGAAGTTCTTCAGCATTCTTAGGTAATCCAAGATCATCATTAAGTTCTCCCAAGATGGCCCCTTGGGAGTTACAGATTTAATAAAACAATATTTTATTACACGTTTTATTCACGGTATGAACCATAAAATACATAAAACTTTTTTTGTTACTTTTCTTACAGGAAAAAGGACATGTTACGAGAAGTAGTGTAGGAATAAATAGCAATAGCAATCACAAAATAATATTAAGTGATGTTGGTAATAACATTTCACAAGTTATACTATAAATACGCAAAATTTTGCGATTTGCGATAGTGATTCACAAAGCCGACCGGCTAACATTTTTATAGGATTTCGTGTAATCTATGAAAGAGTGAGTTTTTTACGAACCTATTTAAACAAGACACTAAACAATCAATTTTGTGAGTTCAATTTTAGTTGTAATAAATGGTTATACCACTCTCAATCGGTAGTCGATTGTAGAGGAGGCCCGTGCCCTGCAGTGGGACGTATATGGGCTGATACAGAAATGGTTATAATATATTATGGTTATACAATATGGTCAGTTTTTTGTTTATACATTCTGGTGGGGGGTAATTAGCAATAGCAGAAATGTAGAGCATGCTAAGGCTTCAAAAATAACAAGGTGGGTGATATTAATTTTAAATGGCAATATTTCCTAGTACTTCGGGTTAGTAACAATACATAAAAATGGTCATAGAGTATAGAATAAAAATATAGATCCTGGAATCAAGTATGTAAAAACAAACGAATTTACCGATTTTACGAAATAAATATTTATATGCAAAAAAGAAGTGACGTGATACGTTAAAACAAAGTATATATTTACTATACTATACCGACCAATATCTACATGTTTGCGATTAATTTATTTAAAAAACTTTTTCATCGTAGACCTGTGTAATCATCTTTCGCCTTTATATATTTACAAAATTAGAACTATTATTTTCAACGGTCAGTCTTTCTACACTATTCAGTTTTTGAGATGGTAACAAATGGTAGGGGTAGTAGGCCTACCACTTTATAATTCCGTCGCATTGTGAGCATTTAAAGTGGTATATGCCAGAGGCTTCCTTTAATGTCCTTTACTATATGGAAAGCGTCGGGACGTGACAACGTTCTACCCAACGATGACTAATGGTAGTACTTTTGAAGAGCCACTAGAGTCACTTTCATATGTGGTAGGTCTCTCATATGTGAGAGGCCTCGTGGATAGGTACCACCGCAATGTCCATTTCTCCCGTCAAACAGCAGTGAAAATGCACTGTTGTGTTTCGGTTTGAAGGTTATTATAGCCAGAGTAACTACTGGACATATTGATACTTAAAATCTTATGTCTCAGGATGACAAGCGCAGTGGAATGCAGAGCATTGTTTCGTAATTCAAGGTGCTGTGTTGATTTGCTACTGTTCATGAGCAGTCGTATCGCTTACCAAAAGGCGAATGGCAAGATCGTATCGCCATTCATAGCAATAATATTCTAAGTGATATTACCATACCAGCCCTTGCTCAAAACATGTTATAGGGACGCTATTTAAAATTATAAAAAGTATTAAAATGACAGTAATAATAAAGTTTTTATTTACATAAAAACCAATAACATATAACTAAACCTCAAAACATAATTTAAAAGACATCTGCGCATTGTGTGAGGTCCGAAAAAAAGAGCAAACGTCATCCTTCCCCGAAAGCGTAGGCGTCATGTGTGCTATTGTGGACCACTTGACATCATCGTGACGGAAACACAAAAACAACACTAAAAGTATTGATTCTAAAAATATCACTAAGTATTTTAGCATATCTGTGTCATTGTTATTGAATTAGTAGTCTCTGAAAGAAAGATATAAAAAATGAAACTTTACAGGTGGTAGGTGTCTCATATGTGGGAGGCCGTCTGCGTAGGTACTATCGCAATGTCTATTTATCCTGCCAAACAGCAGTATTAATACACTGTTGCGATCTGGTTAGTAGCCCGAGTCACCACTGGACATATGTATCAGCCCATATACGTCCAATTGAAGGGCACGGGCCTCTATAACCGACTGTACGATTGAGAGTGGTTAGGCCCTATAGTCCGCCACTGGGCATAATGAGACTTAAAATCTTATGTCTCAGAATGGCGAGCGCAGTGGAATGCTAAGCATCGCTTTGTAACTCATGGTGTTGTTTGGTTTTTCTACTGTCCAATGGCAACCTCGTGTCGCCGTTCATTGATAAAAAAAAATGTTATTTTTTAAACTTTTCTCTGTGGTAAAGGTTACTGTTGGTTTAAGACTTGTTGACTTAAGAGTCCACTGCATTGTGAAAGAGGCTTGGGGTTCGATCCTCGCCCGAATATGTGTTTGGTAACACGCAAGTTTTCGTTTCAGGTCTATGTTTTTGGAGTCCTCGTAGTTTTTAAGACCAGGTCACAAGACTTCGGAAGTTATCATCGAGTAAGGACTAACATGTGGAATCTTGCATGTGTTAATAAATTATTTAAAGAACATAGATTTGTTTTAAAATACCGAAACCAGAGGATATTAATAAACGAATTTGAGAGTTGATTCACTGGTAATCTTATGTTACATCACACTCAACGCATCAGAAAGATTTCAACCAAGATTTGTGTAAGCTATTGATAAGCCCAAATTGAGCTAATCTATCAAAACTTCCGAACTCAAGAATAACAAAATCACTAGATACCTAGTGATCATACCATCACTCAAATAAAAATATTTATTAATTTTCTTACTCGTAATGAAGGTTTGTACGCTGAATTCTTTCAACATAACAATTTATTTTTTAACTATCCCTTAAAATTACCGTGGTATAATTAAAGGTCCATCCATTACCAATGCATTCAGTGCTTAATGACCTTGTAGGAACAGATGGTGCACCCCAAATCTCATTTCTATCCTTATCACAAAGGGGTAGGGTATAAATCAGATTGTTTCGACCAAAATAACAGCAAGCGGTGTGACTCACAGAACATTGACTCGCTTCGGTGGCACACTTCGCTTTAGCAATTGTTCCTTTGTAGGACATGGGTCCGTGCTGTTTTTGTTGTAGTGTTGGGATTGATTTCGTTTACCTGCTTGTGTTTAGGGACATTTCGAAAACATATAAGCAATAAAGGAGCTGTATAGAGGCTGCAAGATTCATATTCGAATTACGGCACTTTTGTTAGATCAAGAAATTGGAAATAGATAAATATAATTAATTGAGGGTTTGATTAAGAAGGCTTAGGTTATAGTCCACTACCAAGGAATGAATTGAGCGATCATGGAGAACTTAGGTCTAACCTCTTCCAATCATAGTTTGCTAATGGGACATATAAATAAAATAAAATAACCATCATCATCAGCCCATTCGCGTCCACTGCAGGACATAGGCGTCTGCTATGGCACGCCACTGGGCTCAATCTTCAACCCATCGTCTCCAACCGCTACCAGCCATCTTACGAATATTGTCACTCCACCTGGTTGGAGGGCGTCCTACACTACGCTTGCATAGTCTCCACTCAAAATTAAATTACTTAGCAGAATAAACAGTTCTTTGCTAAATGGAGAGTGGACACAATATAAATAGCGCCAAAACAAAAACAAAAGTAGGTAATAGATGACTCTTTCGTTGAGTCATTAGGTGGCAGATCAATTTACACGCGTGTCTGGTCTATTAGTGACTGTCTGGGTATTACGTCACAGGATAAAGAAAGGGGTAGGTAGGTACGCCTCGGTTTCAAAGGATAATGTAAATTTTACTATGAAACTTGATGGTGAAAAGATTTTTGTCCCTCGATGAAAACTACTTTTTAGTGGATGTGTGTGTGATGTGTATTTTCATTTTTTTTTTATTGCAATTAATGACGAGACGAGCAAGCCGTTCGCCTGATGGTAAGCGATACGACCGCTCATAAACAGTAGCAACATTCCACTGCGCTCGTCATCCTGAGACATAAGATGTTAAGTCTCAATATGTCCAGTAGTTACTCTGGCTACAATGTCCTTCAATCCGAAACACAACAGTGCATTTACGCATTTTTGTTTCACGGGAGAAATAGACATTGCGGTGGTACTATGCGTTTCAAATAAGAATAGGAACGTCAATGACCTTTAGTTGTCAAATATCACACGAAAAGTATGGTTAGCAACAAAAAAATATTTACGCATCAATTATATATTTTTTCACATAGCCAAATTCTTCAACATAAATTAACTAAATAAATTGAAACAATTACAAAATGTTATATGGACACATAACGAAGAATGTTTAGTCATAAATAGCTTAAAAAAGTATATTTTTTTAATTTTTTACGTTCTTCATATGCAATTATTCGCCAGAAAATAACTATAACACGACATTATTCATTCATCAATATTTTTATGAATTATCAAATATTAAAAATATTATTTTTATTCAACGAAAATATTATTTTAAGAAATATTGTTTTGCTTGAACCCTACCTAAATTGTGCGATTTGACAGCTACTACGAATCAATATGGCGCAGGGTCAGTCTTATTCTTAGTTGAATCGCATAGTACCTACCCAGATAGCCTCTCACATATGAGGGACCTACCACCAGTAACGACATCATAGCGACACAAAAGCAGTTGAAACTAAGTAATTGGTTTTATGAGACTAGTTGCACTAATTTTGTTTTTACTTACTTTCTAAAAAATGATAAATAAAAAAAAAACTACTTTCAAATTAGCATTTTAGTGGCCTAATAAAATCAAATCAATGGTTTACAGTTGATATACTTTGTAATGTGAAAAAATCATCTATTGATTAATAAAACAATATACAGTGAAATTAATTCAATGAATATTGGTGTACGAATTGCTGCCGCATTATCTACATGTCTACCCAGTATAAGAAATAATATCGAACATTACACAGTTTGAGCGTGGTGGACTATACGGCCTAATACCTCTCAATCGTACTATCGATTGTACAGGAGGCTGTGCCCTGCAGTGGAACGTACGTTTATAGGTTGATATGAATACATAGTATGAGATCACAATACAAGTACCGCGTCGCAACGCAAATTATTTAAAACCCACATACCGCCCTACCTTGAGTGTTCGATTACTCATTCGTAATTATTCGTATACGCAAAAATATGTCGCACTTACGAAATCCTTGCCAAAATTGCCGGTCATAATGGAAAAAAAAAACGTTATTTTTTTGTGCCGTAAGGACATTTTTTTATATAAGCATGTCTAAACGATAGCTATCCAGATCTGTGAGTGATATTAGTAAAACCTTTCTATGAATGGGAAATCGTAAATAAATAATAAAGAAAACGTATATTTTACCCAAATACCAAGGATATATTTATCTGTTACCTAAGTATTGTCAATCCTCTCTCATTTTTAAAATATCATTAAGCTATATTATATTTTATTTCATAATTTATATTTTTGTTTATTTCTCAATGGGTATAAAATTTCCTGTTTTTATAAAAGAGTGTTTATTTTTGTAGAGCATACATATAAAAATGTCAAAATATGTGTTCGCTAGTTATTGGCATGTATACTAAATACTTGTATTGGACAGATTGTAACATTTACTTCAAGAATATAATGTAGACTGTGTCTGTGTACAAAATAAAATAAAAGCTAATAAGTAGTTACAACTATAGTTTTATAATTAGTGTTTGTCAAAAGTCGAGACAAAATGTATTACACAAGTAAGAGAAAATATTACTTAAAATAGCTCGCAAAAAGGAAAAAAACGCAAGGTTGACGTCAATAGACACCTTAATTTCAGTTGGCCGAAGCAAAATGACACAGTTGGTTACCAACAAAGTAAATTGCTATAGTTGAGAGTACGTGACTGCTTAGTCGAATGCTGCCGTCTGTATATGCGGAGTTCCTTGGGATATTGTGAAAACCCTCGCAGCTAAATTCAAAGAAGAGTACAAAACAATTAAATTTAAATCCTATAAGACTTTTGTTTTGTTATTTACGCATCTATTTCTTCTCATCTCTGCATCGCCTTAGGTTTCACTGGTAGAGAATGCATCGAGCATTAAGTCGGCCTATACATCATTTGTGTTAAGTGTAAATAAATAACTACACCAGAAAATACATGATTAACTAAGGTATATCATATCTTCCTCTTTGATCATATTCAAAGGCCTTCCTATGTAAGATAAATTAATACACCAGTTACATAATATGTACATACATACTGACCCCACGAGTCGAGTTATTTCGAGTTTATCTTGTAATTACTAGAGACTTTTAGGTCTCTCAAACACCCGAAACAAATACTCGTGCATCACACAAATATTTGTCTTGGTGCGGGGTTTAAGCTACGCCACGCAGGCTAGAGATGAACAGACTAGCAATATAACAAATATGGATTAACAATGAACAATAGCACACATTTTAAGGCGTATATCAAAGAAATTAATTTGGAAACAACATAAACATTCGATCTTTCTAGAGCTTGGAAAATAAATTTGCGTTTTATCGTTGACTATTTGGTACAAAAGTTGTTCGTGTGTGCTGCCAACGCAGAATGCAGCACGAAATATATTTGCAAAACTAGTCTGACCTATTAAATTATCCACCGTAAATAAATGTACGCATACTTACATTTCTTAATGTCTTTGAGACTACAAATCTGATTGGTGGAATATTCATGGACTTTTAAAGTATTAAGAACTATTGTAAAATATTATTTGTGTCCCTTATATACTTTCAGTATTTACCATCACAACCGTATTCATTGAAGAAAATTTCACCGAAAACTTTTACATGTAAAGTGTTGCCAAGAAGAGGCTATATGACTCGTATTGTCAAAAAATCTCATGTAGAGCTTCTTACTCTTCATGCCTTAACTCTAGAAGGCGTAACTGAACAAACTCGATCTCAAAATATGTAGCTTGCCTATTTTGCTATATTCATATAGACGTGAGGTGAAAAATTATCACTTTTCTGTTATATTCTTATCGTAACTACCGTGCCTCCAGATTTTAGACACTGGATTAAATTTCAATTTGATGGGCTCACTTCCTGATACATTTCAATTTCGATTTATGTCAATTAAACATTATTCCCAGAATGGATAGTGGTAGTACAATTCAAAATTGTTATTTTTATATGCACTTGCCGTGCGTATATTAGAATAGGCATGTGCTGATAAAAATCTTACAATATTTATGGAAGTTGTGATATTTTTTAAATTATTATATTGTTAGATAGTTAAGTAAGGTTAAAACGTTTATAACTTAATACAGAACCAATTATCTTATTGGAAAATCAATCAGTCTCCAGATTATTTCAACCGCTGGTTGTTAAGCGACCCATACAATGTATGGGTCATTGCTTTTTACTTGGGCACGTGACTTAATCTTTTTTCCCATCATCTGTGCTGGACTAATTTAGCCTAACCTGCAGTTGTCAATCGAGCGTGAAAATAGATAATTTTCCTTTGAATTTTTTATCGCAAAACCAATAAATAGTTGGCATTTACCATAGCCTGTCTATTTCTATACAAATGTTAAGGTACATACATACATACATAGATAATCGTTACGCCTGTATACCATAGGAGTAGGCAGACATTACTCGATTCTGACATATTATAACTACCGGCACGAATCTTGAGCGCTGACCGTTACTTGCGCAGTAGTCGATTTTTGGGTCTCTTTAGTGGTAGGATGAAGTAAGCGGGCGGGGGCATTATCGCATCGGCCAGTGATTGGTTCACTACGCGACGCCATAATGTTGTTATGCCTAATTCATTCATTGCGTTTGCTGCACGTGCTTTACTACGACTAAATTATACTTGCTTGCATTTTAATTAGCCATTTCACTTTTCTATAAATACATTTTTTTTGGTAAGTGTAAAATTCTTATTTGAATTTTATTATACCTTCCTAAATATGATCGTAATATGTTGGATTTATTTCATACTATATTTAATTTAATTCTTTTGTTGTACAAAATGCCACGAAAAAATACAGTGTCAAATAGACAGGCCAGAAAAATGGTTTACCATGTAAACTATTTCATGAAAAAAGAGGCAGAATATGGCGTCAAAAATGAAAAACAAGTCCAAAAAAGAACAGCAGAAGCCACAAACGTGAAATCCATCGAAATGGCATAGGCTGCTATTAAAAGTTACGTAGCCAGCAAGAATGTAACATGGAGCGTCAAAGGTGTGACCGCTTTAGTAAAAGAAAAAATCGATCTAATGGGTCCTCTATCGACTGGAGTAAACTATGTGTAAAGTAAAAGATATATCTCTTAATATATTCATAATTCTAATAAAATATTCCTTTCATCCCATAAAATAAAATAATAATAATACACTGGGTATCTCAAGACTGCTACCGAAAACGAAACCGGGTGGTAGTTTTAGTGACTACAAACACAATGCAACTAAAAATTTCGCAAAGAAAGGCGACAATTATTTTTTATGATTGTTTAAATATTTATTTATTTATTTCTTTAATCCTTTATTGCACAAAAATAAAAATACAGTGAAGAAACAACACAATAATAATAGTACAAGAGGCGGCCTTATCACTCTAGGTAATTTCTTCCAGGCAACCTTTGGATGGATATTGAGATAGGAAAAATGAGCGGGCAGTCTAAGGTATATAAAATAGTAATATATATATATATATATATATATATATATATGTATGTATATTATATATATATATATATATATATATATATATATATATATATATATATAATATACATACGTATATACGAATACATACCAACAAAATATATTAAAATACACATACATACAATTTACCATATACATAAATATATAAACCTATCCTAACATTTACCAAAGAGGCGAATGGACAAGATATTCCTCAGCTATGCTCTAGTTGAGAAAGGAAATGGTCTTTAATCATTTCTTTAAAAGACGACAGTGTTCGTGCCCGTCTTATCTCGACTGGAAGTGAGTTCCACAGTCGGACAGCTTGGACTGCAAATGATTTGTCCATGAATACTGTGGAGTGCATGGGCATTTTTAGTTTCAGGTTCTCCGACGACCTCAAGGATTTTGAATGTGAGTCGTGGAGAAAAATGAATCGATCTTTCAGGTAACGGGGCGTGAGAGGATTAAACATTATATTGTATAAAAGTGAAAGAATATGAGTATTCCGACGAAACCGGATGGGACCACTTGAGCTTAGTACGAAATTCAGAAACATGGTCATATTTGCGAAGGCCAAATATGAATCTTATACAAAAATTCTGGAGACGCTCAAGCTTATTAAGTTGGTCCTCGGTGAGATCTAGATAGCTGACATCGGCATAATCAAGGATGGGGAGTAGGAGAGTTTGCGTAAATATCGTCATTTTTGGGTGGTAAATCCATAGTTTTTGCTAAAATAATAATTAAAACTCTTTTATACCTTAGATTATTTATAAATAAAATGGTATACACTATTATTTTAGGAAAAAATGCATTTACCACCCAAATATGGTCATAGGAAAAATTGACGCTTTTTTGTGCAACTTTTTCTGTTGCATTGTGTCTGAAGTCGCTTAAACTACCACCCGGCTTCGTTTTCGGTAGCAGTCTTGATATACCCTGTATAAGTAACTAAGAATAAATTAATAATAATAAATCGGTATACATTTATTTTGTCCTTAAGTTCACGATGCGCAATGCAATCCCCACTCTGTCGCCGAGCGCTCAAGATTCGTGCCGGCAGATATACTTCCGCTTCATCTACTTTTATCAACCTGTTCATGCATTCTCGTTGCTTCAGGGTACTTTAAGTTTTGACTTGACTCTTGTTGAGGGAATTTCCGATTTGAATGGTGTAACTCTTCCATCCACACTCGCATTGTTTTTTGTATTGGAAAAAAAACGCAAAGGCAATTGCGTTTTATTTATTTTTATGTGCGTGGGCAATGCTAATTCCTATTTAACATTGTACTCGTATAATGTACCTATTTTGAAAATCAGCAATTTTTAATCGTTCTCTGTGTTTTCTTAGCTGTGATGCCAAAATTTGAAAATAGAACTGCGCTAAATGCATTGTTGTTTCTCTATTTTTAAATATAAATACAGCCAGCTTTGAAGTTTGTTTTTAAATCTTAAAATTAATTTGTTTCATCTTTTATTACAGCTTATATGAAAATAGTAAGTAATAAAATATTTTTTGTTACTTATTGCGTAATTTTGACTAAGTCATAAACTTATTCTTTTGTCATGCTAACAGCTGCTTTTCCTCGTCGACACCAATATATCTTCAACAAGTGTTAACTTTTCATTAGTATAATCTTTATCTGACGCTAGTTTAAGATGAATGGATCGAAAACGTGAAATTAATGAGGATCATAAATCTACAGAGACCCATTCTCCGCCTAGTGTATCACACGAGATGTCACTCGGTGACACCATAGAGGATATTTTTGAATTTTAGTCTATTCCAAACGCGAAGAGAAACGACTTCTAAATTTGTCTATTCTCTAAATTTAAAATATAGTTCCTTTGCTTTATCTCAACTTTGTTAAAATGTAGTACAGTTAATTAAATTATTATTTTGTATATCTTTGAGTTGAAAAAAATATATTTATAAAACTTGTTGGAAATTTCTTCAGTATGGCAGGAGATGCATATTACGTCATTGTAAAACCATATAAATGAATCAACAATGTTGTGATCCACTTGCACCCTTTACATTCTAATATCAATAAAAATACACAACACATACGTGAAATTACTATCGTTAGATTATTCATATGTCCCAGTTAAGACACACATTTATCATCATTGACAATTGCCACCCGCATAATGTTCCTCTTATAAATAAATCTTCTGGACCCCTACTATCGAACAATACACACTGATTATATTTACATTGCTGCCTCGAACGGTTAACTTAATTACATCTTTGTGTGTACGTAAATTAATGGTAATTCTAGTGGTCCTTATTAAGCTATAGCTTCTATAATAACGTGCATGTCGATTTGATACGTAGCAGAAATTGCAGAATCAATATTGTCTTCTGTATAGGCGTTAATGAACGGTTTGCAGAAACATTTTACAGTATGAGTTAAAATATTATTAAAGAAAAATTATATACCTATACCCAACTGTCCACTGAATGTAGATAATATTTTAAGCCAAATATTATATACGTGCATTTTTTTTAAATATTCAAGAAACAACGACGCGCTGATGTGCGCAAAAAAGCTACTACAATCCATCTATCCATCCATCAGCCAAAGGAAGTCCACTGCTGAACATAGGCCTCCCCCAATGATTTCCACGGAGACCTGTTGGAGGCAGCCTGCATCCAGCGACGTCCCGCGACCTTTACCAGGTCGTCGGACCATCTTGTGGGTGGACGTCCTACGCTGCGCTTTCCGCTACGTGGCCTCCATTCGAGCACTTTCCGACCCCATCGGTCATCAGATCTCCGCGCTATGTGCCCTGCCCATTGCCACTTCAACTTGCTAATCTGGTGGGCTATGTCGGTTATTTTAGTTCTCCTAGGGATCTCCTCATTTCTGATTCGATCTCGTAGGGAAACCCCGAGCATAGCCCTCTCCATAGCTCGTTGAGTAACTTTGAGCTTCCTAATAAGGCCCATAGTGAGAGGCCACGTCTCGGTGCCGTAAGTCATCACTGGCAACACACAACTATCGAAGACTTTCGATTTAAGGCACTGAGGTATTTTGGACGAGAAGACGTCGCGTAGTTTCCCGAACGCTGCCCAACCGAGTTGGATTCGACGATTGACCTCTCTCTCGAAGTTGGACCTGCCTAAACGGACCACTTGTCCTAAATAGACATACTCGTCAACCACTTCAAGAGTCGAGCCCCCAACACCGATGGGGGTGGGCACAACATGGACATTCGACATGATCTTCGTTTTGTCCATGTTCATTTTAAGACCCACCTGTTTGGAGACTCGATTGAGGTCTTCGAGCATAGTGCTAAGGTCTTCCAGCGATTCTGCCAAGACTACAATATCGTCGGCAAACCGAAGGTGAGTGATATACTCGCCGTTGATGTTGATGCCGAATCCTTTCCACTGCAAGAGCTTGAAGGCATTTTCCAGCGCGGCAGTGAACAGTTTCGGAGATATGACATCTCCCTGTCTCACGCCTCTTTGTAGTGGAATAGTCTTCGTACTCTGAGCTTGTACTAACATATGCTAATTCGCAATTTTCGCTATTTTGATTGGCCGACGCGGGAGGGGTTATAAGGTGAACCCAACCTTGACTGTGGTCAACGCATTGTGTAGTAAATCAGGCGCATTGCCGCCGTTTGAAGTAGAAATGTATCACTGTCTGGTGGGAACGGTAGCAATGAGCTCATGCTATACCCACGGAATAGTAATCGAATGGATGGGTTTTTTATGCAAAACATGGAAGTTCGAATGGTACCCAAACTCGCGTACTATCTAGTTTTTATATGATCTAAGTAAACATTCAAATTGGACTTGAAACATCAATATGCATAAGATATACGAAAGTCAGATCAGACAGATCACAGAAGCTAAATCATTCTGCAACTTGTCAAATTGTTTTGAATGTATTGGGTATATTACTATTATGATTTATTTCATGTTGTAGAAAAGACTTACTAGTAGTGTCTCATATGTGAGAGGGCGCCAGGGTACCACCGCAATGTTTATTTCTCCCGCCCAACAGCAGGGTAAATGCGCTGTTGTGTTTCGATTTGAAGGACAGAGCAGCCAGAGTAATTACTGGACATATTGAGACTTAACATGTTATCTTATCTCAGGATGGGGAGTGCAGTGGAATATCAAGCATTGCTTTCTAATACGTGGTGTTGTTTGATTTTGCTACTATCTAAGAACGGTCGTATCTCTCACAGTCAGGTCAATGAGTGGTATGCTCGTTTACTCATTTATTGCAATAAAAGAAGTACAGGAAAAAATCATGTTTGTACTTATTTTTTAATAATAACACCATGGCAAGGGATCCGTACAGCCGTTCCGGTGTTCTTCAGCAAATATAAACCTAAAAACATAACTCTTCGCAGTCAGGTAAAAAGCAAGTAATTTTTCATACTAGGTAACCATTTTTTTAATAGAGTTTGTGTTTAGAAATAAAATGACTTATTGTATTTTCCTTTTACTGCTACCACTAATGGCATCATCTAAATATACTTATTAAAAGCTACAAGTACGGATGGGTCAATTCGACCAGACTTCTGAAAATGGACACAAAGTATGCCGATATTTCGGAATCACAACAGGAAAGTATTTACTGTTGCTTTTTCATCGGTATATGAGATTACCGGAAAAGTAGTTTATTGTAAAAATTTGTTTGTTAATTGTGGAAAAGTAGTAAGTTTATTAAATGACTTTTTTTCATTTCATTTTCTTTACAATAAAATATTTAACTAAAATAGGTTTAGGTTAGACTATGAATAAGGCTGTATCGAGAGATAATCATCCCTATGTACAAAGTCGATTTTGAAGCATATTAATTAAAAACTAATCAACTTTGCAAAATACACTAAATCCGCTGAATGAGTGCAGATATTCAATTAAAAGTAGATTATTTAAAAACTAATGTTTGCATAGTGAATGAGTGTAAATTTGTAGGGCTTGCGCCCACGCCGCGCCTCGTCGTTCTATATCGGTGTCTAGCGTCGGTGACACGTCTCGGATGGCGATGGAGAATGGCGCCTGCGATGTGTCATCCTAAACAACGTCGCTGAACTGACAGGCTTTGAACGTCTGTGATGGGGTTAAGGGAATGTTGAAGTTTAAAGTGGTATCTGTAGTATTTTTAGGCCAAACGTTATGAGAATATACACATATTGGTAAAGATCAGTATAAAAATACGTTTTATTATTTTAAAACACATGCTCTTGATATATTTTTTCTGGACGGTGCACTGACTGCGTTGTACTTGGTGGTAAATGCAAATGCCGTCTAAAAAGAGTATCGCATGCCATCAGATGGCGGTCTCATGCCATTCGGTACAGTAATACAATCATGCATTATTATTAATTTCCTACTAAACTTCTAAGAACAGCTAATTATTATTATATAAAAAAACTTTCTAATTTTAAAAAATGCTATAAACGTACCAGCATATTTTAATTGCTTGCATCTTTCAAATGTCATTGTAAAACATTTTATGGGCCTTCTAAAGTATGATAAAACTGCACTTTATATTTATTATGCATATCAACAAGCTAGTGGGTAAGGGAGCGGACATTATTGTTATTAAATTTGTTCCCCTAAATAAGCTGATGAAAAGCAGTTAAAATTACGGCTTACAAACTACTATATCAGCTCATATACGTCCCACTGCAGGGCACGCCTCCTGTACTGTCGCGAGTACGATTGAGAGGAGTTAGGCCGTATAGTCTAGTCACTAGTGTCTACTACTTTAGCCTAGAGCGGGTTTGGCGCATTTTACTTTCCTTAAAGATATTAATCTCTACGGTACGATACTAATCCCTATCGTATGCGGGTTTCCTCGCGATGTTTTCCTTCACCGTTATAGTGCGTGATGATTGACTGTCAATACACACTTGACTCTGAAAAGCCATGGGGTGTGCTCTGGGTTTTAAATTATCGCCTACCGTGAACATATTAGTAGCCGCGTCTTATATCGCATATTTCGAAGGATAATGGTGGATAATGGAAATTGTTAAATGACAGACAATATAATGAATAATTAACAAGTCTGCAGCCATATTTAATTTAGCATGTAAGTGATTGCAGTGCACCTGAAGGTAAGTGGTGTGCTGTCAATAAAGTATATCTTGCTAGGATAATAATCTCGTGTCGGCCGACATAATAACGATAGCTAGAAACAGCTATGGCCTTATTCATAGACACTTTTAAATCCTTTTTTTAGTTATAGAATGTTTGGTCGCTTTCAAACGACTTCTGAAATATATTTTTTATTACAATAAATGGCGAGACGAGCATGCCGTTCGCCTGATGGTAAGCGATTCGACCACTCATGAACAGTAGCAAAACCAAACAACACCTTGAATTACAAAGCAATGCTTCCATAGCACTCTCCATCATGAGACATAAGATGTTAAGTCACGATATGTCCAGTAGTGACTGGCTACAATGTGCTTCAATCCAAAACACAACAGTGCATTTATACTGCTGTTTGGCGGGATAAACCGACATTGCGGTGGTAACACAGATCACTTCCAATAGATACCGCATTACGATAGTTTTGTTGTGAACCGAAAACGCCAACGAAGGGAAATGCGCAGGGGGTGGGCGGGTTGCAGCGCGGTCACGTGGACTTCACTCACAGAATACTAACAGAAGTCAAGCTTGTGTATGTACTTCACTTTTGTTGCCACACTCACACTGCGCTCTGCGTTCGCGCAAGGGTTGTTAACTCTGGCTAATGCGAAAACACGTATCGTGTTAATAGCACTCGTATCGTTTAATTAAAATTTTAAAATAAAAGATATAACACACAATAATACAATAACTAACTTTTAATTTTATTTATGAACTCGCTGAGAATGTGTATGTCATTATTCTAAGTTATTTTTTATTGTTTTTGTATACCTAATATATGTTTTATTTTTATGAAATTTATATTCAATTATTATGATCTGGTGTTTTATATACAAGTGTAATAACCTTTATTCATTTGCTCCATCTTTGCACAAAACATCTCACTATTTGCGTGCCCGAAGCGGGTGACACTCGCGCTCGCAGTGGTCTCGACTGGTTTGAAATATCGTGTCGGTGAACGCTGTCAATGTGTGCGTTGATTTAGCGCGCTTTGTAACCTATAGAGCTTGACTTCTGTTAGTTTAGTATTCTGTGCTTCACTGGCGAGATGAGGCATAAGTCGATAAATAAAAAATGTATCGATAGTTCGATTTGCCAGTAAGTTCATGTGTTATGACCGCTTCTATAACTTAATTAGCAACTTGTTAAATGTTTTATAATATTTTTTCACCGGCCTGATCTGATAAATTATACCAACCGGCAACCGCTAACTACGAATAAAATAGGATTAAGATTTAAACTTTAGTATGTAACAGTTTTATTTCTATTATTCACCGTGTATTTTTGTATACCATAATGGCGAAATACCCAAATTAAGTGTTGATATAAAAGATCAGGTAAAAATATGAAATAGTAAACAACTAAACCTCACGCCCTAAAGGGCTACAATAACTTATTTCGTTTCTTGAATTCTGACGGCGCGGCGGCTGTAGTAAATGTAATATCGACAAGTGACGATGAAACCCACTTGACGAACTATGAATGTTTTTGAGACGATATATACAACGTATGTTAAAATTAGTGGAATAGCTTGTGCTACTGATTCTCAATAAACTTAGTATACTAAAACTTATGATAAATACCCTCCCATTATATTTGAAAACGTATACAACTAGAGGGAAAAAAAGGAAATTTAATTACGCCAAAGATAAATAAAAAAATATTGTAAAAGTACCTTGTTAACAAATTTAACTATTTCAAATTACATAAAATAACGTAATTATGGTAATTTGCAATTTTTATTTAAATCAATATATATTTTGTGACATTGTCATTTAATAAAATTAATTTACATTATTGTTTTACAATATCGATATTTCTGGGAATTATATTATAAACATGCGTCAAACACTAGAAGAACGCCTGATTTCGCCAAAAAAAGATAGCTTATTACGGTTATTGCTATGCGAAAAAGAGACGGCTGATTCTCCGTCCGAACTCGACTGTTTGACATTGATTCATTAACCAGTATAAATTGAGCTCGCTCGGGACCAAATTAATTTAAAGAATATTAGTTATCGATGAAAAATTATTGCGTTTTTTTAGATAATTTATTTTTTTGAGTTTTTTTACACACCATTTTATTGAACAAATCATTATTAACTGTAATATTATGTTCCCAAAATGTAATTTTCGCTAACGCGCGACGACATGCGGGTCCAGTGCTTGGACGACACTGATGACGCGACATATGGCATCTGTTTATATCTATCTGATAGCTTATATGTGTTGGGCGCAACCGCTGCCTTGCATTAGGTATCTATTGGTAGTGATCTGTGGGTGGTAATTACCAAATTCAATTCAGTTGGAGACAAAATATTCGAGTTTGAAAACTGTCTCTGAATAACGCCGTAAGTGTTCATTAAATTTAACGTACCAATTAGGATAAGCGTGTATCAATAAGCCGGGCTTATATTTGTCGCTGGGCAGCTCAATTTGTAATATTTTCTACGAAATGAGACATATTTTTACTAGGTCTGGAAACTTGCCAATATGTTACGTAAAACTTGTTTATTTCAATATAAATTTTAAAAAGATTTAAGCCTGAAATTTCACGTTGTTACCGAATCTGAATACCTACTCGTATAAATCTGTCAAAACAAAAACATTGTTGGTAAAATCGTGTCAGCCCTTTTTTATTTTTTTTGTTGTATCAGCCCATATACGTCCCACTGCAGGGCACGGGCCTACTCTACAATCGAGAATACGATTGAGAGTGGTTAGGCCATATAGTCCACCACGCTGGCCTAGTGCGGGTTGGCGAACTTACATACCATAGAAATTCTTATGAATCGCTATGGTATGCAGGTTTCCTCACGATGTTTTCCTTCACCGTTTTAGTGCGTGATGATTGACTATCAATACACACATGACTCCGAAAAGTCAGAGGTGTGCCCTGGGATTCGAACCCGCGACCACCGTGAACATGTTGGCAGCCGCGTCTAGTCCGTTTACCAACAGGCCACCACGCACTTACCAACAGGCCACCACGCACTTAATACACTTTATTTATTAAACTTAAATGAAGAAAAAGTATATTTTCCAACTAAAACAAGTAATCTTGTAAGCACAACGCAGTTCAATTCATTGACAGATTTATAGTTATTGTCCTGGTAGACACGACAATCCGACTGTTACTTTAACAAATTAATAACCTCGGCTCGCGGGGAAGCCGTCTGTCAGCCATTTTGTTATTTATTTAATTTTTGAAATATAAATCATCCACTAATTTCTTCCGGTGCTTCTTTCAAACTATTTTATTTATAGCTGTAAAACTTGCTACAAAATAGCCCAGATTATTTCCTTCACTTATGTTTCATTCAAAAGTAAAAATTAAAAAGTGATATAATTTTGAATTTCGAGTGTCAATTTAAAAAGCGCGTTCCATAATACGGTACTAGCTATAATCGACTAATAAATAATCGATATATCTGGTTACATCCAGTTATTACGATTACATCATATCGCGCCGAATATTTGCAATCAATAATGCCCACTTTAAAATGGCATCACAAGTCCGTTGTAATAAGTGAGAGTTGTATTCATTCAAGAAATTGTCTTGCGCTATTGTGTGCGCTATAAACACGCGTCTGTTTACTACCAACTTAATGAACGTGTCTTTTAGGTAATCACATGAAATGACAGTCTGTGTCTCATCTTTCACGCTTGTCATGAAATCCCATAAGAATATCTTAATTTCTTTATTTCACAGACCGATGACTTTTGTTCTTAAAATATATACACGTGATATAGAAATACTTTATACGGCAAAAATAAATGAAAATGAATGAACAGAAACACGAGTGCGTCCTACCTGTGTCCACGTAAAGTTATTGCATAGCTTCCAAAGCAAGCCACAGTAGCATGCAAAAGTTGCGCTCGTTCTATTATTTATATGAATTAAACTTTGTAAAATGGGTATTAAAACGTACAGCAGTCAGTAATGCCATGAGTTTACATTTGTGTTGATATTATTTTACAGATATATGCTAAACATATATTTACTAATTACTACAAATTCATGTAAAGTTAGTGATATCATATAACAATTTAATAAAATTATTATTAATTATTTATTAAAACATACTTTAGTTTTGATGTTAACTTTGCAGATTATAGAGGTGGCTAAGGTCAAAACTAGACCTCCTGATACTGTAACAAGTTGTAACGACCGAATTATATAATGTTTATGAAAACAATAAATCATGGGGCACTATCCATAAAAACAGCTTTTCACATACACTACGTATTGTATTGGCAATCTAATGAAGTAAGTGTAATAACAAATTAGCATAGCATAAAAACTAAATTGACCCAATCATTCGGATAAATGGAACACAATGTTCTCTATTTACAGCAATTTTTACTAAAACCGTTGGTTCTTTCAAATAAATAAGCTTGCTGCTTAACCGGACTAAAAATATGATTATTTACATTCTACCGTACACATATCGCGCAAGTTTATTGTTTTGTTCCAATTCTTCTGACTAACAGCGTCTGTTCGGTGCAAAAGCTAAAGAAATAAATTCATACTGTGTCCTCGTTAATAATTCATCATTAGCGAATTCCGGTAGCCAATGTTTTAGCGTTCGAATCGACGAACTTTCGCCGAGGTCAACGCATTGTTCGTGTTTATAAATAAACTTCACTATTTTACCTAATTAATTGACTAACCGACTTCAGATTGACTTTATGATCAATGTTTTGTTAGTAAAGTGACGCTGCTGCATCTGCAATTCAATGCAATGTGATAATTTATATGAGATTTGTACTTTTATTGCTAATTAGCTTGTTGTATCGTTTGTAATTCCGCCATATCGCACAATATTTGTAATTCACCAATCAATGCATAAATTAACACTTTTATAATCGACTTCGCAATTTTATCCGACGTCGATGGTAGCAACTCACTTGACACTAATGAACGGAACTATGTTATCACATCACTAATTAATTGAATAAAATAAAAATAAATTTAAATTTCGAATTCGTATTCGAATGCATCAGTCGGTCGGTGCGAGCCGAACGCGCCGCGACGCTGTCGTCGACTGGACGCCTTTCGGCCCGCTGCCAAAGAATCCACGCCTGAAAAGATATTTATGTGGATATGACGATTTACCGGCCGGCTGTCAGACGATATTTTTTTTCTTATTAAATTGTAAAGTGCGTTCAATCGGAATTAGGTGCCATTAATAAGAATAAAGTACACAAACACAGCAAATCGTGTTTTAAAAGCAATTGATACTCAATTAATACTTCAACTGTCCATGTTTAAGGTTCGATTACCTTTTATGTGTGGAAGCGTGGGTCCAAGCCTTGGCATGGTATAATGAATTACATCTAAACACAATTTGCAAATGAAATGATGTAACGATAATTCTTAGAAAATCTTAATCAATTTGAATTTATTATAATCGATGCGTGCAAGTTGTCGTCGTGTATATTCATAATACAACAAGAACTGAACTTTCCATCTACATTATTTATTATTATTACTAACGTGTATGATATTGTGATGACACATGTGAAGTTGTTATATTTTTTTTATTTTTATAACTGTGAATGACGAGACGACCATGCCGTTCGCTTGATGGTAACCGATGCGACCGCTCATGAATAGTAGCAAAACCAAACAACACCTTGAATTACAAAGCAATGCTTGGCATTCCACTGCGCTCGCCATCCTGAGACATAAGATGTTTAGTCTCAATATGTCCAGTTACTCTGGCTACAATGTCCTTCAATCCGAAACACAACAGTGCATTTAAACTGCTGTTTGACGGGAGAAATAGACAGTGCGTTGGTACCCACCCAGGCAGCCTCTCACATATGAGAGACCTACCACCATATTTATATAAAACTAATCAATAGTTGCAATTTGTTGTATAATTTTCTATTTTCAATTTTTTAGCATTTTTGTTATTAAGTAATATATTTATACATTGGATCTCTTACCAACCAGTACATTTTAATTAACTGTTATAATTGCATTTACTATATCATTCACGATTTTGATAAAAATCTATAACACAAACCTTAATTATACTGAGAAAACCTAAGCATAAGTTAAACTGCAGAAATCGACTCTACGTATAAAACATGCATAATCGATCATCTACGATCGATTTCAAAGACAATAAGCTCATCACTAATATTGAAAACAAATGAGAGGACTAGTGAAAAGTGCGTGTGCTTGTGTAAGCCCGGGTGCAATTTGCAACACAAACTCATTAGCTTAAAGGCAAAGGCGTGTCTGGAACTACGAGCCAAGTAATAAAGATCATTTTGAAGCATAACACCACCCGTTGCCGGAAAAGGTATTTATATAAAACCGCGTAAAACCTAAAATAAAAGCGTAGGTGCGTTTGTACGTGACGTAACCGCAACGTGGTCGGAACGACACGTGTTCTGACGGCTATTTTTGACACAAGGGTGCTTTGTGCTTCCTGTTTCTAGTGGCTTAGTTGTTATAAAAAGAACGTGCATCATTAATTTAATTTTTTTATAGAACTTAAATGGCCCTTGAAATCACTAATTAATTAGGCTTTGGAAATAAGATATTTGCTTTAAGAAGTCTTTCGCTTTAAGTTGTCTTGTGTTCGGATATGAGATGGTGCCACCCATAAAGAATCACATTTTTATCAGGGCATGATTTACCTGATCTGTATCTGTATTAGCTTATATACGTCCCACTGCAGGGCACGGGCCTCCTCTATGACCGAAAGTACGATTGAAAGGGGGTTAAGCCGTATAGTCCACCACACTGGCCTCATACTAGTTGGCGGACTTTGCATACCCTAGAAATTCTTCGGAATCTATAGAGATTACCATAGGGTACGCAGGTTTCCTAACGATATTTACCTTCATTGTTTTAGTGCGTGGTGATTGAATACTAATACATACATGAATCAGACAAGTCAGATATGCACCCTGGGCTTTGAATCCGTGACCAACATATACATGTTAGTAGCCGCGTGTAGCCCGTTACCAACAGATCGCCACGCACAGATTTACCTTATATTTACTGGATAATTTTAATTCCAATTTTAATATTATATTGCATGCTTACTATGGCCTTACGCATAGTCAGTTTATAAAACTATTTTAGTTATAGAATTTTTTGTCTTCTTCGCTTAAACTGAATTCGAAAGGGACAATGCATTCGATAACTAAATTAAAAACAGTCTATAAATAAGATCGTTATTCTTTTGGAGAATATTTTATGCAATAATAACCTGTAATTTTATCTTGAGTCGGTGAAATGAATTCCCTAAGGGTATCCAAAGGCCTTTAACACACGTTTATAATTGTAAGCGACTCGGCTACTAATAGTATTACTAATTCACTTTTGAACGAACCTTCACCCCGCAAGTGCAGTCTGCAGATTGCAGCTATCTAATAGACTATACTCTGAACCATAAGCCACGCTAACTTCAACTCTATTAATAACAACATACGGCCTTTGTTACAGTCCAACTGAACTTGGCCCCAGGTCATTCCGGTAGGGAAATATAGATGAAACTGGGCCAGAAATTGCTCGACCCAACTTGCTGCAGGCGACCTACATGGGAGGTAGCACAGAACTAATAGACTAAATTTGGCGCTAAAGCCAAAAATTGCGATTGAACAAAATTGCACGAATACCCGCGTTTTAAATTTTTACAGATTGAAAGCTTTTGACTATGCATAATACATTTTTCATTAAGATATAACTATTTGGTTAGGGTTTTCAGATCATATTATTGGTCTAGTGCCAATCTATGTGGCCTTTGAAATGTGAGGTCTAGAGAGCCAAATCAAGCTATCAAATAGTGGCGGTACTTCCATACAAGCCCAAAAGCCCGGCTTGCCTTACTTAATACGCATATTCTGTATCAGCCCATATACGTCCCACTGCAGGGCATGGGCCTCCTCTACAATCGACAGTACGATTGAGAGTGGTTAGGCCATATAGTCCACTATATGGTCCACTATACTATCCATATAGTCCATCCATATAGTCACTCTCAATCGTACTGTCGATTGTAGAGGAGGCCCGTGCCCTGCAGTGGGACGTATATGGGCTGATACAGAGAGAGGCCATATAGTCCACCACGCTGGCCTAGTGCGGGTTGGCGGACTTACATACCAAGAAATTTTTATAAATCGCTATGGTATGCAGGTTTCCTCACGATGTTTTCCTTCACCGTTTTAGTGCGTGGTGATTGACTATCAATACACACATGACTCCGAAAAGTCAGAGGTGTGCCCTGGGATTCGAACCCGCGACTACCGTGAAAATGTTGGCATTCACGTCTAGTCCGTTTACCAACAGGCCACCACGCACTTTATAATACGTAATATAATACGCATATACTCAACCCTAAAGGCAAATTAGTACCGTAAATAAAATACATTCGTTTAATGCAGAACGTCTATAATTTTTAAATTTACCGCGTCGCGGCGTGCCATTGGACTTGGAGTCCCGCGCCTGCGACGGAGCACCCGCGCCCGCAGCGCCGCACCCGGCAACTCGCCTAAGCGAGCACCGCGGTCAAAAACTAATATAATATTATTTCATTCAAAATCAACGCTGGTCCACGCGTGACGCAATATCTTAAAAAAACAGAACACACCAAAATATTATCTATCTTTTTCTCTCTCGTGTGCTTTTACCTGGCTTTTGGCGTATATTGCCCTCTCAGTCGCACCTATGGGTGAATTGTTACTACCATGACACTACGTACCTATACATATAGCTATTTCTATAATGCAATTTGTACCAAGCAAAATGCCCGGCTTTGCGTAGTGAAGTTGTGCACTTGACGCGTCATATTATGATCCAAATTTATCGAAAAATATTTATGTTTTGCTATAAGTTAAATTGGGTAATATATAAAATAAATTGATATTTTTTGAGACCGTATTATGATGCTTTAAATATTTTTATGAATATATAATTAGAATACTTAATTTGGAATTGTCCATTAGTTAGGACCTGTGGATAGCTTCACGTTTATTATTATGTCTTTCGAGCGGACGATTAACCAATAATCACTGAACATCTACGTTTAGTTTTTGTTTATCTATAGTATTTTACGTTTATTACGTATAATAATGGGTGAAAATGTGCCTTGTGATGGTTTAAAGTGTGTGTAACTGTTGATCGGCGAGGAAAAGGTAAATTCATAACATTTCGTAGACAAACAATTACTCGTATCTGGTCCAAAACCTACGCTAGATTGTTTGTGTATTTGTTGTTTATGTAAAGTAGTGAAAACTATAGAATACAATTTCATAGATCAGTGTACATAACTACATGAATTGCTGGATGTTCTCATACTAATAAGTTATACTGTTGGTGTTGCATATTTTTTTCAAACGATGTACTTATATTTTTGGAATTGTTTCGGCTATAGTGATTTAAATAATTTAACTGGTACTTTTATAGTAATTGACAAAAACATGTGAATGCATTAATATCTTTTCATAATTCCGGTAAACAGCCTATAGAAACCTCTTTATGCGTCAGATACATATGTGATGAGATTTCAAAACATTATGCTCGCGTAGGCAGTAATCGTAGTGTTTTTCAGATATTAGTTGACATTGTTTGCCATTGAGCTCACCAAGAGCTTCCTTTCAGGGCTCATGATGAATCAAAAAATCACATGCATACACAAAAACATAACATGAATGTATTAATAATAATTTCTGGCCGCGAAGTTAAACACGGCGCCGTACTTGTGCCGTTTATTAATTTACAAAATAATTACAATATAAAGTTACGTATGCATTTTTTTTTCTCGCGGGGAAAATCCCTTTACGGACCATCCCGCCCCCGAAGGGGCGAGGGTGTGTCGGACTCACCGGTGCGCCTTCCGGCCCAGCGAGACGTGATGCTGGGTCGGGTCCCTATCGCAGTCTGCGCACCGAAATACCGACTAAAAACCCCGCGTTGGCCACCATCGGTGCACTTTGGAGACGGCCCCGGGATACCGCTCAACAGACGCGCCAGGACCGCCTCCACGTGCACTGCCGCTTACAGCGACGCGGCTTTTTGACGCTTGTAGCGCTACGTCTCGGGGGCCGCCAGGATAGGGAAGGCGGCCCCGTGTGGCCTCTGCGGCGCCGGGTTAGTTGGCGTCCCGGCGCCTCGTTCTTCGTCTGCGGTGACGACGAACGGGATCGTTCTGCTCACGATCCCGCTCGGCGCTCTCCTTCTGCAACATGACGCGCTCGCAGAAGGAGAGCATGGCTCGCCACGACCTCTGGCTGCCGACCATGGCGGCGATCACGGCCGGCAGCGAGAGGTCTCCACCCAAAACCGCAGTGAGAGCGCTGCGCTCCTCATCCCAGGCTGGGCACTCCTCCAGTGTGTGCTGGGCCGTGTCCTCGCGGCAGTTGCCACAGTGGTGGCACACGGCGGACTCCTCAGCTCCGGCTACGCAACACAGGTACGCACCGAAGCAGCCGTGCCCGGTGAGCACCTGCGTCAACCGGAATGTCGGCGCACCGTGGCGCCTCTCCAGCCACTGTTGGAGGACAGGTCGCACTGCCGCGACGGTCCTCGTGCCAGCACTTGGGTTCTCCAACCTGGAACCCCACTCCTCCACGGCGGTCCTGCGGAGGGAGGCTAACATTGCCTCGACCTCTCGGGACACCAGTCTCTGCCCGCGCTGGGACGCCTCGTCTCGTCCAAAGAAGACAGACGAGAGGGTCTTAGCATCCAGCTCCCAGGGCAGAGTTCCCACTAGAACGCAGGCCGCCTCGTGCGAGACCGTGCGGTAACCCCTGACGATTCGCTGCGCCACCATGCGCTGCGGACGATGCAGCAGGCACACGCAACGAGCGCTCAGGGACTCGGCCCAAACGGGACTTCCATAGAGGGCCATGGACCGCACGACTCCAGCATACAGGTTTCGGCAAGGGATGCCAGGACCATCAGTATTGGGCAGCAGGCGCCCCAGTGCGCCCGCCGCCTTCACCAGTTTCGGCGACAACTCCTCAAAATGCGCGCGGAAATTCCATCGGCTATCGAGGATGAGGCCAATTTACTTCATGCTCGAGCCGACGGAAACCCGCACGCCCTCCACTGTGAGGTGGGCCTCTGGTGGGGGCCCACGCCGAGGTCCGTGGAAACACACGGCCTCGGTCTTGTTCAGGGCCACCTTGAGGCCCAGTCGCCGAATCCTGCCAACCACCAGTCCCGTGCCAAATGAGGCTAGCAGGGCGGCTCTACTGAAATGTCCTAGCCGTCGCTGTCACCAATGTGTCGTCCGCATAGCAGACGACAGCGACGCCCCGAAGGTTGGCACCACGGAGCACCCAATCGTACCCGATGTTCCACAGGAGCGGGCCCAGAACCGAGCCCTGTGGAACACCGCACGACACCACTCTTCGGTGCCACCCATTGGCGCCCGGATACACCACGTACCTGTCAGAAAGGTACGCGTGCACCATGCGCCGGAGATAGGGCGGCACCTCGTGGTACCCCAGTGCTTCAACGATGCAAGCCCAGGGCATAGTGTTGAAAGCGTTGGCGATATCGAGAGATACCGCCACCACGACTTTGCCCCGAGACATCGCTTCTTCCGCCTGTGCCTTGACCCGCAAAATCGTGTGGATCGTAGACCGGCCCTGTCTGAACCCGAACTGGCAATCCGCTAGGTCCGGGCCCGTGTCCTCCAAGTGCTCGACGAGGCGCGCGTGAACAATACGCTCAAAAAGCTTGCACACCTCGTGGAGCAACACGATGAGCCGGTAGGCCGATGGCGACTCTGCGGGTCGCCCCTCCTTCCGAAGCAGGACAAGCTTGCCCGTCTTCCATCGCGACGGGAAGATGCCCTGCTTTAGGCACGCGGAGAAAAGGCCGCGGAGCCTCGTACCCAGCGACTCGACGGCCAGCACCCAGACACGACCGGGCTCCCCGTCAAGCCCCGGGGCCGAGTTTTTGCTCCGCAGTCGAAGCACTGCCGCCTCAAATTCTTGCGGCGAAACCTCCGGGATATCCCTTTCCGAAACCGATGACGACGATGGCGCCGATGGACGTGGCGCCATCGGTGGAGGAGTGAACTCCTCGGTGGCCGGGAACAGGGCTGCGACGACGTCTTCGACGAGGTCGGTCCGGAGACTCGTAGTCAGCGGGGGCGCCCACGGGCGGAGTTTTTTCGTCGCCATGCGATACGGACGCCCCCATGGATCCCTGTCGAGAGTTCTCCGGAACTCATCATTCGCCACAGCCTTTGCTCGTGCGATGGCCACCTGCAGCGCTCTCTTCACCTCTCTGTGGAGGTCGAGAAGGAGCCGCTCTTGTTCGTCGTCGCCTGGTCTACGGGTCCGACGACGACGGTGCCTGGCGAGTCGGCGGCGCGCGACCTGGCAAGTCGCACGCAGCTCAGTGAGCTCGGCCGACCACCAGTACACCTGGCGCTTCGCTGGGAGGCGGGTGACCCGGGGCATGGCCGCGTCGCAGACGCGCGACATCGGCACTCCGAACCATTCCGCCTCTTGCTCGACCCGCACCGGCCCGTCCGGTACGGGGAGCCACGCCTGAATCAAAGCGGCCTCCTTCAGCGCCTCCACATTGAGGCGTTTTACGGCCCATCGCCGGCCGCCCATGAAACCGACGGTCGGACTACCACCGGACCGGACGGGGGCCTGGGAGGCTTGGACGCTGTACCGTATGTATAAATGATCGGACAGCGACTCCTCCTCGACCAGGACCCTCCAGTCTTGAACACGGCGGGCAAGGGCGGGGGTGGCGAACGTCACATCCACTACCGAACCGCCATTATGCTGCACGCACGTGTTTTCCGACCCCCGATTCAGGACGACCGGAGACCGGACCCGATGGAGATCGCCCATTCTTCCAGGGCCTCGCCCCGCGCGTCGGTCACCGACGAACCCCAGGCCAAGTATTTGGCGTTGAAGTCGCCGGCTACAAGCACCGAGCGAGGCTGACTGTCTTGCACCACCAGGGCCCCCAGACGGACGAGAAAGTTTTCGAAGTCCGCCAGGGGCCTGCTAGGAGAGAAATAAACACCTACGACCCAACAGAACTGTGACACATCCCGAGCCCTTTGCTACTTTTTCGAAGGGCGGGGAGCCGGCAGCGCCCCGTGCGGCGATGGCCACCGAGCCAAGTAATTTAATTTAACTTACACATTTGTTTTATTCATCTATTTGAAACTAATGATAGGCCCTTTAGTATTTTGGCAATATTAAAAAGATGGCTGTGAAAATCGCGCCATCTATTAGATTTTTTCGAAACAACTTATTGTAATAGATTTTTTCATAACGGTGATAAAGACAGTTATTATTTTATTGGTTTTTATCCTAATCTTATATAGATCGTGTGGTAGGTCTAGGACTGCCTCGATGGCGCAACGTTGAGGTCTCGGATTCGAATCTCGGGTCGTTCTTCTATATATTTTTTTATTTATTAACATCGCATAGACTTGCGCCCTATCGCATGATGAACACGTTCTTCTTTCTTAATACCATTTTGCTCCTGAACCAATACATATTCTTACTAAAAAAGTATTGGGCTTACCCTAGTCCAGAACCCTAGGCACGCCACTGCTATCAAAGGCATTTTATTTTGATTCACATGGTAAAGCAATTTTCAAAAATGCTTTATATAACCCTACGATTTCATTAAAGTATAACAGTTAAAAAAAAATACACTTGCGAATTACGTCACGTGTGTTTTGAATGCACACTTCACGCGAGAAGGGGTGGCGCGGCGTGATATTTTTATATAATAAACCGGTGTATAAATCCACAGCCCTCGTGTTTTGATCACCGCAACTATTCAATTATAACGGTTAGCCGTATCAGATGTCCCCCGCAGGAAGTATCCCGGTTACATTCAATATCCTGAGTCCTGACCATGAGAGTTTCTTGCAGTTTGAGGGAAAATATTGTTGCATTCCAGTTTTATTAAAATAATCGATTGTGACAAATACTGTAGAGATGTAGTCGATTTTTGTCTACATATATTTACACTGTATTCAATTTCTGTTTGCTCAGCTTGCCAAAGTATTCAATGTTTTTGTTCTTGAGATATCATAATTTTAAAATCAAATAACGAAATATTCGTATCATTCGTATCAGTCTGTATATGAAAAACTATATATTACTGTTGAATTCTACTGATCTAGTCAGTGGCTAAAGAACTCGAAATGAACGATAATTTCATCAATATTTACATAACCACACCCAAACTTTTCAAATTTATATTAGTCTATACTATAAGAATAATGCCTAGCTCATAACCCTTCTCACCTATAATCCAGTAAAGTCGATGTTGCAATTACTTGATTAATCGACTACAACAACCGGCGCAGCCCTAACACAATGGCGATTACGTTTGTTTTGTAAACATGGCGCCGACGCACGTGCACGATCAGCTGCCGCACAAAGAGAATTTATTTGACTGAAATGCCCTTTTATTTGATTGGAAAGAGCTTTGGTTAGTAACAGCTTATATTTTATATTAGAAAAAATGTTACTTTCCTAGTTGGACAGTAAATTGCTAATGTGATTTTTTTGTGGGTATATGCAATAGATTACTTCTCGTTACAAAAGAAATATCTAGTATATTATGGTAGGTACTATTAATAACTTAATCAAAGTCAGGGTATTCAAATGACCGCAAAAAATTGCGAATAATGGCAAAAATAAAATTCCCACTGACCGCGGCTTGCGCGGTAAAACAATGTCTATCCGATGTCCGTGGCACGTTTTAATTGTATTACCATTTCCGTCCTACTTGCACGGTAGGCTTACGTAGTGAATGGTTATCAATTCGACATGGGCACGACTTAGTCAGCTTGAATGTAGAACCTTGAATGAGATTACTACAATGTGACTGACTGACTGAAATCACTGGTTCTACCTGATGCTAACAGGACCGGTGATTTTGTAGATTGAATGCCAATTGTTGTTCGTAAATTCAGAAGTCGAATACTTGAACAAAACTTATCTGGTATCTTTTCTGAGATTTATGCGAATATTACGCATTGAAATAAAATTGTTACCTACGAAAGCTGTAAAGTAATAGAAACGTCACGTCGGGAAGTTCAAAAATAAAAAAACTTAAACCAGTAAAAAATAAAAAATAAAATAAAATTCCGCGATAAAATCCGTAAATAATAGTTTTATTCCAACTTATCTAGTATTTATTTAGTACTTAGAAAATTATCTAGTGAGTGAGTACACGGATAACCTCATGCCCGTATGACCTGAAATGCAGGTGGAGATACAAATTGTGCCTCTCGCAATCCGCCGGGCTTAATACGTTCAGATGTGTAACAGATAAATCTATTGCCATTCTTGGCACAAATACTAGTCCGAGAAACACATAAGATTTGAAAACTGAATACCTTCACGAGGCTTACCGAAGTCGAAAACAGCCGATAAACAACCAGGGAATAAGACAATGAGGCAAGTTTATAATGCTAACTCAAAGAAAACTTGAACGAAACTCAGCATTTATTTTCTTTTGCATGCAGCCTCAGTAATATGATTGCTTGTGGGACCGCAAAGTCTCTTGAAGTTTCTGATACCCACGAAAAACGACACAAGAATCAGAATGTCGGGTGTATTTATTTTATTTAATACTTAAGTTACTGCACCAAAATGTAGAAACATTACGTATCGCCTTGGAATTTTTTGACCCAGTTCCACATCTGTTAATTAAAGAGCTTAATAGTTCACCGAGTTTGTTCAGCGGCGCACTCATTAATGTTGAAAATACCTGTACATTTGCAAAAATGAGTCTTTTCACAGAGAACGTAGCTATTCAATGTATACTGAGTAATGAATTTTCGCAACAAAATTAGGTTAGTTCTCATTTCAGTTTGAAGTCTAAAGAGGTATTAAATGTTAGATGACCTACATATTTCTATATCCGTATGCTTGCATCTGTCAAAGAGCTTCATCTTTTAGAAAACCTGGCTTTAGCACACCAGTTTATAATAAATAGAGTCCGAAAATGTTAAACTGTATTCCTATTTTGTAAATAACAACTCTCTAGTCTTTGAACCAATAATATTCATAAAATTAACGCTTGTTTAAGGCTGAACAATATGAAAACATCAAATCAGTTCTAATATAAATATCACAGAAATACTTTGAAACAACTATTTTGCTATCAATGGTGCTTAGGATTTCTGAAATCTCAATACCCTTTCCTCCTAATTTTTCTTTCCACTTCCTATCCTATTCTGAGAGGTTAGCAATTCATCTACGACCCTATTATTGACGTTCATGGGCAGCAGCAATATCAACCATCAGTTAATGCCTTTCCAAAATTGCCAGACTTATGTCTATGTTTCATCTCCATGTTAGCAGTATTAAAGGTTAATGTATCAAAATACCCATACCAATTGTTTTCAAAACATCAGTATTGAAGATATTAAACAGATAGGAGACATTGCGCAACCGAAATTCTGTCGCAGACAAAACTAATTGAGGCAGAGCGGGTCGTGGCCTCCAGCGCGGCGCGTTTGATCATTGCTTCGGTAAAACTACTAAAGCTGTCTTGTTTTTTTTTTATTGGAAAACTATAAGAATTTCTTTATCTAGGCGACAATTTTTGTCCCAGTTTTTCAATCGGAAAAACACGATTTGCTCGCATTGTCGAGGTCAAGGGATTGGTTGTGATCATACATTTTTTATGCGTGAAAATGCTATCCGCCGCTCTCTCGTAGTTATATCAAATTGTAGCATAGGAATGAGTATCGTAGATATATGAATTATTAAAAACTGCTTTTAGTTTTTCTAAATATTTACATATCAGAATTCTGATTACAAATCAATTAAATAAAAACTAATAACTCCGGTCCGGCCCAGCTTCGCCTGGGTGGAGATATTCTTTCACTCCACTCCACACCTGAAGGCAGCCTTTGTGATATTGATTCGTTGGTGGGAAAAGTGGTGGGAGTAGTGTTGTTGTTGTACATGACGTCAAAATGTAAGAGCGGCTCAACTTTTTAATGTGTACTACTTCATATTTGGTGTACTACTTGGTCTGTAATGTCATTTCATTGACGTGAGCCGTGAGGCAAAGTTATGAGCCATAAATAAGCGTCAGTACGCCTCACTTCAATTGAAGTGGGACATTGTACTGGCTTAGTACAAAAATGAGGCTACTCTTACAAACCCTTTTTCAATTCATGTCCTACTCAACACTAGGTGGGAGGCGCCCGACGTGACTGCCCAGTGGTGGCATGCGCGTGAGCTGCGCGCGGTACTGGATAGTACTTCGGCATTGCAACATTACTTTATTTTTCTAAAGTAAAGAATTTTACTAAAATAAATGTAGTCTGAGTTACTCCTTATTATATCAGCTACCTGAAAATAAAAGTCCCGTCAAAATCGGTCCAGCCATTTCAGAGATTAGCCGGAACAAAGAGACAGACAGACAGACAAAAAAAAATTAATGATCATTTTCGGAGTAGGTATCGTCTATATAACGATATGTAGTAGGACAATTTTTTTTTTATTTTCACTTTACAAACAGACATTTCAATTTTATTTATACAGGGTATATCAAGACTGCTACCGAAAACGAAGCCGGGTGGCAGTTTAAGCAACTTCAGACAAAATGCAACAGAAAAAGTTGAAAAAAAAGCGACAATTTTTTTTTTAATTTTTTCCTATGGCCATATTTGGGTGGTAAATACATTTTTTCCTAAAATAATAGTGTATAGCCTTTTATTTATAAATACTCTAAGGTATAAAAGAGTTTACATTATTATTTTAGCAATAACTATGGATTTACCACCCAAAAATGACGATATTTAAAAACTCATAAAAAATAATTGTCCCGTTTCTTTGCGAAATTTTTAATTGCGTTGTGTTTGTAGTCACTAAAACTACCACCCGGCTTCGTTTTCGGTAGCAGTCTTGAGATACCCGGTATGTATAGATATGGTTTGATTCAGATGACTCACAAAGTTTTCGGCATATGAGAACTGTATTTGTAGTACCTGCATAAATCGAATTACTATAAAACGAATGTAACAAATTGATCTCGTTAAATTTTATGACCAAATTTATTCATGGTTACTGAATTCTTTATGCATTAAAATATTAAAATGTTTCTATCTGCGTTGAAGATTATAAATAAATACAACTAACAGTCATACAAATACGACCTTATTTTTTGTCTTCTTCGCTCTAAGTGAATACAAAAGTCTTTGGAAAGAGTCAAAATTTTCGATAAATAAAAAAGGTTTATAAACTATTTATAAATTAGGCCGTACTATGCGTTACAAATAAGAATAGGAACGTCAATGACCTTTAGTTGTCACATATCACACGAAAAGTATGGTTAGCAACAAAAAAATATTTACGCATCAATTATATTTTTTTGACATGGTCAAATTCTTGAACATAAATTAACTAAATAAATTGAAACAATTACAAAATGTTATATGGACACATAAACAAGAATGTTTAGTAATAAATAGCTTAAAAAAGTATAATTTTTTAATTTTTTATTTACTTCATATGCAATTATTCGCCAGAATGTAACTATAACACGACATTATTCATTCATCAAAATTTTTATGAATTATTAAATATTAAAAATATTATTTTTATTCAACAAAAATATTATTTTAAGAAATATTGTTTTGCTCACCCTACTTAAATTGTGCGATTTGACAGCTACTACGAACCAATATGGCGCAGGGTCAGTCCTATTCTTAGTTGAATCGCATAGTAAGTTCGAACATAAAATATAAGATACAAGTCGTGCCGTAAGTATCAAAAACTACAGGATTATTTTCGGTCTCGTAACACCCAGACCCGAGACAATTAATGCTTTTAGATCACGGACACGTTAGTCTCGGATCAAGAATAGAACCACGGTCTTTACTCTTTAGTTTCACAGCTGGTGACTGAACCAACTGCACCAGAGGTTGCTTGTAGGAAAGGCGGTCGTCTTTCAAAAAGACAACAATATATTCTATTGTGTGTATGAAGTCAATTCCGATTCTGTGTCTCACCTCTCTATAAGCCCGGAATTTCGTTTTTGTGAGTCTTGTCAATAAGATACGATACTTCGAGTCACATAGTGGGTACCATACCTTGGGAATATTTGATCCAACATGGATCTGCTTCAAAAAACGTAAGGGCCAATTTATCTCCAAGGGCAACAACAAGGCTTAGTTTTGTTATAAAATATTTAAAACCAACCTGTGCAAATTTTGACTTATCACCATGTTGTCCTTCATACAGTCGCCGTTGTAGCCTGTAACAATAATAAAAACATGTAAATTAATATTGTCATTACTTTCGTGGTCATTGCTCTTAAACAAATTGTTCTAAATTTAATTTGCACCATGGCAACATATTCACTAAGTGAAAAAGCCCTAAATTTAGAAGTAAAAAAAAATTGCACCATAAACATAGATGATAAACGCATGTCATTCGAGGTGACAAGAAAAAACAAGACAAGACCCGCGATGTAGTTTGAAACAAAGAACGTTCGGCCAGCTGCTTGGCCTTATTCGCCACATTGCATCGTTTTGTGTCTTTCTGAAGTGCGGTCTAATAATTCAAGCTATTGACCTTGTGCTTTGCGTCTCAGAATTAAATCACACCGTTAAATTCACGCGTATTATTCCACTTTGTGCCGTTTTTGTACCAAAACACACAATAAAAAAAAATTAATTGATGTTCTAAATTTAAACGCAACTAAAGCGTTACATTTTTAAATAACTTTTAAGTATTCGCGAATTGCTAGATCGAAAACACTTTTTTATTTTTTAACCTGTGGTCGCGTTTATGCAGGATGTTCATTTCTCTAATGGCGCCGTATATTGCCTGTGAATGCTTTTACAGCAACAACCGCAGCCACCGAACTGATCCGTAACTAGACCAAAACGGCAATTTTAAACTGTTGCAAAATTGCTGATATGTAATGGAAAGTAATTGGAGTATTGGGTAAAATCGTGGTAACAATGTCTGATTGAGAGGCAAAGATTGATTGATTCAGTAGTTCTTGATAATTTGATTATTATATTCCAAACGGAGGAGTGGTTATGATGCAATTTTTCCCTCAGGAATTCCAGCCTTGAACTTAGGGTTATAATCATATTTTAAGCAACATCATAAAGGCTTTTGTTTTTCTTTACGACTTTATCAAGCACGACAACTTTGCAGATGGTTGGTCTTGCGTTTTTTTTATAATTGAATTTTTATTTTATTTATTCATAGAACTTATTCACTTCATTTATAAGGTTATCAACATTACATTAGAAAATAATAAATTATTTGTTTCTTTGATTAAGTAATTAAAATGTTTCCTTACATCGAACAAACATTTTTGAAAGGTCAGAACCTTTTTTATTTTTTTCGGAACAAGTCATTTATTATAAGGGCACCCACATTGATCAACACAATAAGCCTAAACAACTTGCGAATCCACATACAAGGTCTCAAAGCTAATTTCGTTGAAATTGGATGAACTCGTTTATGAAGTTAGGCCCGACAGTCCGCCTATTTCCATTATGAACTTATAACATATTCATCTGCCTCGATTTCACTAACACATTGCGCTTAAGTGTATTTGCATTCATCTGACAGAGCAAAGCTGATTTGATAAACAGATCTAGAACAAAATTTTATTGAAATTTCATTGCGCTATTTTTTTTTATTGCTAAGGTCCAGAAAACGAGCAAATAGGTCAGCTAATGGTAAGTTATCACTCACGCCCATGAACATCCAAACTGCTTGGATAATGGATGTAAAAGGCCCATCAAATTAGGAAGGAAGCAGAAAAAGAAGAGAAAAGGAAAGGATGCCCAATACGGACATCTAGCAATCTCACTCACAGAAAGAAACAGGACAGCAAACCTGTCGCTTCACGTCGATTTCCTGTGGGGCCTACCCATTCATTTTGAGCCCCGGCTGACAACATTGTGGCTCTAACACTTCCAAAAGCATCGCACCTGATGTTAAGATACTGTGCAGAAAGCTAATCACTTGGTAACAAGTACCATCTATCCAGACTCCAAATAGTTTTGTGGGGCGACTAAATGACTTCTTCAAGATGTGAGGACCTAGGATCGTAGAATAAAGAGAAGATATGCTTAGTGGTGCGGCAAAAGCATGAGTTTGCGAACATTTTAGTATGGCCTTGTTAATATAAGGCTACAGTGTGCTAATAATAATGATACGCATTATGAAGTTACCAATGGCGGAACTATCAACTGAAGATCAAAGAGATTGCATATAAAACCAAAATTAATTTTTAACAATAGACGTA
This sequence comes from Hyles vespertilio, assembly GCA_009982885.2. NCBI lineage: Eukaryota > Metazoa > Arthropoda > Insecta > Lepidoptera > Sphingidae > Hyles > Hyles vespertilio. Next base: position 5,255,678 of record CM042810.1, read on the forward strand.
TGATAGCCTGTAGAATTTGTAGCTGAAATTTATAACAACTAACCTTGTCCGAGTTGCTTTATCCGCAAAGCTTTCAATGAGCTCGTGCAACTCTACACATAGATATTTTATTAAGTACTAATTTTTGCTTCTTAAATTCATTTCAAGCTTACGACTCGCTCTCAATTACTACAACAAAAATAGTACAATAAACATGCGACACTATTTAAAGTGCATTTTATTTATTTATACGTGTTTTATATTATACCATATATTATTTAATTTTCAGTAAAAATCCAAGCGTTTCATATTATAAATAGTCCTTGTTGGAATAGTGTAGAAAGGTGCGAGTAAACAAACGTGTATAATGTATACAAAATCTTGATATGGTTCGGAGCGATAAGCGTCGTTCCCGATTGTTGTCGGCCGATAACCCTCCTTGCGCTGTGTGAGAAACTTCCTACCCTATTTGGGCTCTGGTTTATTGACTGTTTACTATTATTCCTTAACGATGGGTATTGGAAGAGCTAGAGTTTGTAACTGGGCTATACATATAAATTAAAAACGTCAATTGCCAATATGCTACACTTGACTACACCTAACTTTTTAAGCAAATAAACTTTTAAGGACAGATATAATTAAATTTATAATTGTAGCTTTTTATTAATAGAGCAGACAATTCTGCTAGTACCAGACAACTGGTGGTAGGTCTCTCATATGTGAGATGCCATCTGGGTAGGTACCACCGCAATGTCTATTTCTCCCGTGAAACAACACTGCTTAAATGCACTGTTGTGTTTCGGATTGAAGGACATTGTAGCCAGAGCAACTACTGGACATATTGAGACTTAACATCTTATGTCTCAGGATGGCGAGCGCAGTGGAATGTTGCTACTGTTTATGAGTGCTCGTATCGCTTACCATCAGGCGAACGGCTTGCTCGTCTCGCCATTCAATGCAATAAAAAAAAAATAAAAAAAAACTCCACCGCAAACATGCCGACCATAAAAATAATTGAAGAGCGCAATATTATTCCCAAAAGCCATTCTAGGGGGCTAGCAACCCTTTTAATTAGTTCGAAGAAATAAAGAAATTGCTCCTTGGTGGCCTATCCCACAGAGTAAATTTTACGTATTACCTATCCTGACAACATCGATGGACGTTTGCAACATCAGTAGGGATAATCTGAATGTTGCCAAACTATTAGCTTAACGCAGTACGCACCGATATCAAGTTGTTTATGAATAACATCCGGAATAAACTACAGTACACTGTAGTTGCCGCTTTCTCTGATTTTTCTATTGAGTTATTAGTGGGTATTGCTTTGTTAATATTGGATTTGAACTTCGAATGTATATCTAACGTGTCTATGGTCACCCGTGCTCTATGACACATTCCCGCCGATTTGTTAAATTAAAAATTTAACACACAACAGCAATAAATTAGCTCGTAAAGTGAACGTTTGTTTTATTAAGTAACTAAACATATATATATCCTTACTTTCAAAATTTCCATCGGTGATGTAGAGCTACTAAAAACATAAACAAGTACGTAATTTTTCTCTTTTTTCCAAGTAACATCTTTATTACAAGAATTCAAATATGTGCAGTGGTATTTATTAATTATTTCCATTACTATTTTAAGAAACACATTCTATACACTATCTTTTTAGCCAAAAAAAGGAGTAAAATCATTTTGGCTCAATTTAATACTACATATTACTCCCATCCCACACTTTCACTGCTAAATGCTTCAAATAGTGTAAGTAATAAGGTTCACTCGCGGTAGCCACCTGAAAGCGAGTTCGTCGAACCCGCACCACGCTAACAAGCCGCTATGTAAACACCAAACATTGACGAACAGGGCAACGCGTTGCCGTCCGTTTCCGTTATAGTCTTTTTATTTAGTTAGAGGGTAATTGAATGAAGTGGCAAAGTCTACCACGTACTAATGTATTGGAGTATTGAGATATTATACTAGATCGGAAATCGGGAACAAAATCTCTGCGTATTGTGCTCACGGGTACACAGTGAAGCGAGAGCGAGGATAATCTTACTTCGTAGGCGTGACAAAGACAAAAATAGAAGGGGCGGTACGGTACCCTTCATTTTGATACAAACATTTTGTTTGCAGTGTCCCCTCTAGTATACTATCTCAATGTAATAAAGTTATTCTTGCTGGTGTGCAAAAGTAACTAAGTATATCTAGACTAACCTTATTCGTAGTCAGTTTCAAAACCAATTTCAGGAGCACAATTTTACAGGATAGGTCTCATACATATGTGAGAGGCCGCCTGGGTTGGTACAACCGCAATGTCTTTTTCTCCCGTCAAACAGCAGTTTAAATGCACAGTTGTATTTAGGATTGAAGGACATTGTAGCCAGACTAATTACTGTATTATTGAGACTTTGCTTCTTGTGTCTCAGTATGGCGAGCGCAGTGGGGTACCGAGCATTGCTTTGTAATTCAAGGTGTTGTTTAGTTTTGCTACTGTTCATGAGCGGTCGTACCGCATACCATCAGGCGACCAGCATGCTTGTCTCGCCATTAATTGCAATAAAAAAACTTTTGAACGTATTGTCTACCTACAAGCACTTAGAACGCACGGTATAAAGTTAAGCTTTAATGGTTTTCATTCTGGAGGTTTGAGCATAACTTTCAGGGTTCCAATAGCATATCTATTATTAATAATTAGATAAAGAACAAAATAGAGGTGTATTAAAATCTACTCACAGTAGAATTATATTTTACTTTGTACATGGTCTATGTGTGTGCGTTTTCGTGTATTTGGGGTTCTATTTGTGCGAGTGTTGCTTTGATTAGTAGGTACACTGACACGAGAGTTCAGTGGTGATTTTAGTATTGCGTCATGGTGATTTTACATCGCTTCGACAATTAGATTAACTACGAGAAGTGCTAACAAGAACTTATGATGTTAATTTATTAAATCTTTCGTATGTACTAGCTGTTGTAATACCAGCCTTGTGCCAACGGGAGCATTCAACCGAAACGTCATGGGCTCGGTCCCAGATTGGGCAATTTAGTAATCATACATTCGATTTGGTGTATTAGATTTTATTTGGATTGAATTTCGGCCCAGTATGTAAATAAGTGCGCGGTGGCCTGTTAGTAAAGGGACCAGACGCAGCTGCCAAAACGTTCAATGTGGTTGCGGGTATGAAACCCATGGCACACCTCTAACTTCTTGGTGTCATGTATGTATTGATAGTCAATCACTACGCGCAATAACGCTAAAGGAAAACATCGTGAGGAAATTGGCATATCCTTGTGATTTGTAAAAAAATATATGGTATGTTAAGTCCGCCATACCGAACTGGGCTAGCGTGGTGGACTATATGGCCTAACCACTCTCAATCGTACTCTTGATTGTAGATCGGCCCGTGTCCTGCAAGGGGACGTATATGGGCTGATACAGATGTAAATAATTCAATAAACGCGTGTCTTTTTAATAGTTCGCTCGGAGAACCTTGGTACATACTACATAAAGATCTCTGCTACAATGATATCTGTGTAATTTGTCATAATATTTAGAATTGTTTTCATTACTTATAATCCTAGTTATCACTAAAAACAAATAACAACTCTACGCATTTCGATATTTATTTTCAAAATATAATTAAATGAGAACAAAGGGAGAATAAAGACACCGCAATTTAAGTCGACGATATTTCCCGAGATGTCTTCCTTGTAACTTATATGCCTCTAATAAACAGAATTTTGTGCACTTCATACGAACATTAGCAGTATTTCAAGTTTATTTTCGGTTAAATGTGGAACGTAAGGGGGATTTATATTTAGCTGTCTGTACCCAAAACTGCAAGGTGACTAATATCATTAATATATTATTTCAAACGACTTAGCTTTAGTCTTTAGTAGAAATTTAATATGATATTTTACTATTTTACACTTTAGAGTATGCTCTTAGGACTTCTTAATACTTTTATTACAATTTTGAGTTTATAGAAATAATTAAAAGAAATATTCCGACGATTTGAGAACCTTTTTGAAGTTGGTTAATAATCGATTGAGGAGTCTTTTTCTTGAGTTTATTTGCCTGATAATTTCATAAACGGTCCTTTTATGGTACTATTGTACAAGGCGAAGAACCTAACTGGTATTCAACTACACGTATATTTAATTTTTGCCACTATTGTCTTAATTTACATACATACTCGTACCTTAGGAAAAGACAGATTTCACACATCTCCATATTCAAACCTGACGTAGTACGTCCACTTCATACATTGTTATCTCTTCATACACTTGAGTTAACAGAGAATAAACTCAATCATTTTTTATAAAAACATATCAACAAAAACACAGAACCTAAATCATCAAAAAATTTGTTATATTTTTGAGCAATAAAATCCCCAGTAATTTATAAAAAATAATAAAGGTTATAAAATAAACACAATAGCACTTGTTACGCTGAATAAGTAAATAGAAGAGGATGCACGCTTGCTTTGATGATCTAACACAATCCTTGTTCGATCGTATATCATGTAACCGAAGATGGACGAAGCCTACCACTGGATGTTAACTCACTTTGCACTCTGTTCTAAAGTGATCTTAATATTAAAGCGACTAGAATCAATCATGTTTGAATTTAGAATGAAAAATAAAAGATTAAGATTACATGGGTTAAAATATTCATGTCGAACGAAAACAAAACACTACAGCAAATTTTTTGCTGCTTTTTATCGAAAACTGCAATTCTTTTACATTTACTTTCGCAATTCACCTCCCCATAAATTATTGATGCTATTGATTGAATCTAGTGATCAACATTATAAATGACTACATCACACTAATATAAATAACTTAACAGCTAAGAACATGTAATAAGAGATATCACACTAAAAATAAAACTTAACAGATAAAAATACGTAATAAGGGAGTGACGACATGTAAAAACCTCCAGTTTTTAATCGTTTTTTCCTGCCAACCGTTTGGATCCAATGAAATTGCGATCGACAACTTGACGAGTACTAAACCCGTAGTTATCAAGCAGATGTGCTGACCACAACTTCCTGGCTTTGATACATCGGTACAAGATCGTATTCGCGTCGCTTTGTGTGCTACTTGCTATGTGGTACGCTCGGCAATTTACCGTAGACACTGAAGGTTGTTGATAGTGTCGCTAACATCTATAATATGCTATTATTAAGATTTTAATCTAAGGGCTGAAACTGCGTTAAGCGGGCGCCCGCGACGGGCAACCGTCGCGTGTCTCCTCGCGTGGACACGCGGGCGGGCTCCGTGAGAACGCGACGGTCCCCGTCGCGGGTACCCGTCGCGGAGACCGGATTTACGCAGTGTCGCTGGTTCAATTTTAAATTATGCATGTACAGTCGTGTCGGTGGAGAACTTAATATATTATTACATAGCAAAACGACGACTAGCAAAAAACAAACGACAGCCAGTAAGCCCGTTTATTGAATCTAGGTTGCTGTGCGGAGAATTTGTTGTAAAGTTCAGTAAATTAAGAGAAAATGAAAACTCATTTTACAAATATTTTAAAGTTTCGATACCGGTCTATGACGAATTATTTTCGAAACTGGAACCATATTTGAAGGTCAACAGTTTAAGAGTAAAATCTGTATCAGTCATATTATCACCAATGGAAAGGCTGGCAATAACATTGCGGTAAGTAAAAAATCTTTATTTTGCTCAAGTATATTCATCATCATCATCATCTCAGCCACAGGAAGTCCACTGCTGAACATCAGCCACCCCCAACGATCTCCATGTCGACCTGTTGGAAGCGGCCTGCATCCAGCGACTTCCTGCAAACTTAACCAGGTCGTCCGTCCACCTTGTAGGCGGGCGTCCGACATTTCGCTTGCCTGTACGTGGCCTCCACTCTAGAACCTTTCGGCCCCAACGGCCATCGGTTCTGCGAGCTATGTGCCCGGCCCACTGCCACTTCAACTTGCTAATCCTTTGGGCTATGTCGGTAACCTTTGTTCTCCTACGGATCTCCTCATTTCTGAGTCGATCTCGTAGGGAAATACCGAGCATAGCGCTCTCCATCGCTCGTTGAGTGACTTTTATTTTTTTTTTATTTTATTTATAAGGGACAAAAAACGACAGTATGCTAAAACATTAAAATAAAAATATAAACTTAATAATAAAATTAAATAAACATACAGCCCACACCATTGTCCACATATTGACAGATAAAATTAAAGACTAGGAAAGTCATATTGAACGTGGAATACTCGCTATTTAGGAATTTATTTGGTTATTTCAAGAATAGACATCTTCTTGAACTTTGGGTTAGAGAGGGAGAAAATATCAATATTAGCAAAGTGTGAGTTGTAGCTATTTAATAGACGGCGAATTGGAGCACGTATCCCAGCATTACTTTTACATGAACTATAGCCCAGTCATATTAGGTAAAAAAAGGGGTCAACCTCGGAATGAAAGATAATAAGCTGCAAATTGGTATGAACCTTTGTTTTGTCATTCTAAATGTTGTCTCAAAAGTCACAATCGTTATCGTGTCCGCGTCTCAAGATATTCAAGGTCAAAGGAATATCTGGCTTCCTATCGGTTAAATGAGATTTGCATTTATTATAAAAGTTGTAGGCTATAAAATTCCCTACAACTTTTGTTTAAACTTTTTTTTCATACGACCAACCGTTTTGAAGGTAGAGCGCGAAGAGTGCACATCGTACAGTCATATACGGCCTAATGCAAGGTCAAGCGTGAGTTATGGTTATCAGTACGTTATAAAGTCAATTATTTACTTGGAAATTATAAATATTAAACAATGCCTATTATTTATGTACTAACTATTAATTATTTATATTTAATTAAAGTAAGTAACTTGATTATTTATATATAATTATTCATATTTAACTATTTAAGTATAAAATATTATTAATTCTGGATTATATATTTTAGTTTTATTTTAAGTTAACACGACATTATATATCTTTTCTTTAAAACGCGTAAATTTCTCAATACTTATATACCTGGAAATACTTGTCCCTACCCTATGCCCTTTTCTATTCATTGCCGGGACAGATGTTCTATAGTATTCAAGGCCACTCTCTCCACTTTGTATGAGTCAAGATTATTCGTTAGTTTGAAATTGTACCGTTGCAACTACGGACGTACGGTTTTAAGAGCTATGGCTGATTTGTGTTTTATATGTGATAAGAAACTTTCAGAAGGTGTTTCTGTGAATGTCGTACGTGGTTTACAAACTTTAAAAACTGCAAGTATTGAAAGAAATGATGGACATATAGACTATTTAAATACTTTAAGTTCTGTAAATGTGCATTCCGAGTGTCGAAAAGTGTACACGAGTAAAAATGTTATTATTGCATCAAAACGACGCACAGATGAGAGTGAACCTTCAACGTCAAGTGCACCTCGTAAAAAACGAAATGAAGTCTTTGATTTTGGAAAGTTATGCTTATTTTGTGGCCAAGAAGCTGATGAAATAGCAGAAAAGAAAAAAAAATTAAAGTATAGACGGACAATAAGTAATGTAAGTACTCTTGCATTCAAAGACAACGTAATTAAGAGAGCAGAAGAACGAAACGATTCCTTAGGAGAATTAGTAAAGGAACGTATATATTACGAGTATGATTTGATCGCTGCTGAAGCAAAGTATCATACTATTTGCTATACCAACTTTTTAACCCGAGTACCATCTGCAGATAAAATGCCTCGCCAAGATGATCAAGTCACTCAAGCAATGAAGGAGATTTTTTGTTATATAGAAAATAATGAAGATTCTCAATTTACTTTGAAAGAACTTAAAGATGTCCCTACGGAATACATACCTGACGATAAGACAATTATTACAAAATTACAACAAAAGTATTTAACTGATATAATAATCACAAAAAAAATTGGATCATTTACAATTATATCTTTCCGTGATACACAGCTTAACGTATTATCAAAAGCTTGGTACGAAAATAAAAAAAGTACTCCTGTAGAAGAACGTCTACGGATTGTAGAAGCTGCTGCGGCTATTATTAGGGAAGACATCAGATCATCTGTAGTTGAAACAAAAACGTATCCACCTCCGAATAAAATGCTAGATTGTATTAATGAAGAAATACCAAAAACATTATCACATTTTTTGGAAGAAATGATATTAAAAAATAGAAAAGGACAAGTAGATCATTTAAAAACGAAATGCACATCTATTAGCCACGCAATAATGGCTTCGATACGAGAACGTTCATTTTCATCACAGCTACTGTTGGGCCTTTCCGTATTTCTTCACAGAAGATATGGGTCTAAAAAATTGTTGGATGTTTTATCATCTTTAGGATTTGCTGCATCATATAGTAATACCATACAGTATGAAGTTTCATCAGTTTACCATCCACAACCTCGTATTTTACCATCAGAGTCTGGTGCGTTGGTACAATATGTTGGAGACAATGCAGATATTAATGTCAGTACTCTTGACGGTAATAATACTCTTCACGTTATGGGAATGATAAAAATAATTACTCCGAAAGATGCTGTAATTTATGATGATCGCATAAAAAAATGTACAACTAAACCGAGTGCAAAAGAGTTAGCAGCAATATCACATGTATCTCTTTTAGCATATGAAAAGCCAGTTGTACCTGGGTACAGCAAGATTCAAGTCCAAAATCTACATGATGATCAAGTACTGATTGAAAAAAAATTTAATGCAGTTGATTTGTTGTGGTTATACGGAAAATGGAAGAATCTTTCACCGTTGCCAGGGTGGAATGGCTATCTTCAACAACTTACGAAAAATAATCAAAAATTTTCAACTTCTCAGGTTATATTTCTACCTTTCATTGATCATCCTGCCAGTAATTTAGACACAATTTATACAACTTTACATAGTGCTATAAATATTGCCAAGTCACATCAACAAAAAACGTGCATAATTACATTTGATCAGCCCCTGTACTCAAAAGCACGTGAAATGGTTGCTGCGTCAGATGCAAATTCAGACTTGTCTAAAACAGTTGTCAAACTTGGAGGATTTCATATGCTCATGTCTTTTCTTGGATGCATAGGACATGTAATGGACGGTAGTGGTCTCAAGGAAGCTTTAAGTAAAATATATGCTACAAATTCGGTCGACAAAATGTTGAATGGTCACGCTTATGCAAGAAGTATCAGAGGCCATATATTATTACGACTTGCATTATCAATAAAGATTTTTGAAGAGATGAAAATTGAAAATTGTGTGTTAGATGAGTTAATTGAACAGATAACTAGTCGCGATGTTTCCTACGAAGATGTTGAAGGATGTACGAGCAGCTCCAACTCGTTAATTGATCAATTTCAGGATAAACTAAAAGAATTAAAAGCTCGAGGTCCCACGGCACAGTTATGGGTGCAATATTTTGAAATGGTATCAATAGCCCTAGATTTCATTCGCGCTGAAAGGCTGGGACTTTTTCAAGAACATTTGGATGCAGTGCGAAAAATGCTGCCCTATTTACATGCTGGTGGTCATTTCCTATATGCGAAATCAGCTCATTTGTATCTTCAAGATATGTTAAAACTTGAGGAGACAATGGATCAACAGGCTTTTGAGAACTTTAAAAACGGATTCTTTACTGTAAAACGAACAGAAAAATTCAATTCTGGTACATGGACAGACATGGTAATCGAGCAAAGTCTGATGAAATCTATGAAGACAGAAGGAGGAGTATCTCGAGGCCGAAGTACACAAGAAAGTGTTCTATGTAAGTGGGTATATGCTATGTATGCCACGAATACAATTTGTGAAGAAATTGAACGGTTTTGTAACATTTCTTTCGATTCTGTGGACCAACATGTTGATGCTAGAGATTCACGAATAAAAAGGGATGATACTGATGTAAATGAACTGGTTGGTTGGTTTACGCTTCATAATCCCTTTCCAAATACGAATCAGTTGGTATCCTTAGCTTCAGGAATCGTTGGAAATGACCAAATTAATTGTCACCGAGCCCATGAAATCGGATTGCAATCTATGGTAAAGATAACTGGTTTGAACTTCAACGAAATAAAGTTAAAACGCGTCGATAAGGTTTTACCGCTTTCAGCCATTAACAAATCTGTCAAAATTAATGATTGTAAAGTTTCTATAGATCCAATGTTACTTTTCCAGAGAATAACTGTAAGCAAAAAATTTGAAAGTAATTTACAAGAATATCTTCAGTATGAACTAAGCCCGTATCCGACATCTTTATTTGATAGTAATGGCATGAGAAAAACCACGAAAGCAACATTATATGACAATATGATGCCTGTCGTTATCGATCTTGATGAAAATAATGTAACATACATCATCGATGGTGGATTTCTTCTGCATCGCGTCGTATGGAGTAAAGACGATACTTTCTCTATTATTTTAAATAAGTACATTAAATATTTACAAACACATTATGGCTCAGCAATTGTTGTTGTATTTGACGGATATTCGGACTATAGTAAAAATATTAAAGCACTGGAACAACAAAGAAGAACTGCTGCACTTTCAAAATCATATGAAGTTTGTTTTGACGAAACAATGGTTGTGCCAATCAGTCAAGAAAAATTTTTATCAAATCGGTCTAATAAAAAAAAATTTATCGACATGCTTGTTGAAAAATTTAAAACTGTTAATATCACAACAAAACAAGCCAGAGATGATGCTGATGTTCTCATCATTGACACAGCTATTGCCTTATCAGAACATCAAAAGACTGCTGTCATCATAGGAGAAGATATCGATTTGCTCGTTATTTTAATTGGACGTACTCAGTCACATCATCAGGAATTTTTTTTGAAAAAAGTTGGCAAAGGCAATGTCAAAACACAAATATATTCTACTAAAAGTTTTGACCAATATCCTCGTACTAAAAAGCACATTTTATTTTTACACGCATTCAGTGGCTGTGACACGACTTCTGCGCTATTTAAAAAAGGAAAAAAAACTGTTACTAGAGCATTGGAAAAAATTCCTGATTTAGATAAACTGGTGGAAGTATTTCAACAAGAAAACTGCCCAAAACAAACATTATTAGAAAATGGAGTGCGCATCTTGTTGGCATTATATAATGCTCCAAAATCTGAGGACAACATTGATTATTTCCGCTACACGCAATTCATCAAATTTACAAAACTAAATAAACCTGTACAACTGTCAACACTTCCACCAACAAGTGTAGCAGCTCATCAACACATAAAACGTGTCTACTACCAGATTCAAACGTGGTTAGGGAAGGACTTAGAACCTCAAGAATGGGGCTGGATGCTTGAAAATGAAATCCTGGAGCCCATACGAACGTTATTACCTCCAGCACCAGCCGAACTACTAAACGTAATATTTTGCAATTGCAAAAATGGTTGTGGTTCCCGCTGTGGATGCAGAAAATCAGGGCTACAATGTTCTTTAGCTTGCGGCCAGTGCAACGGACAAGCTTGCCTCAACGCTTCACTGTATCCAAGTAATCCCGATGAAGAAAATACATATGATCCCGATATTCTGGAAGGTTTGGAGATGAACATGACAGATAATGAGGATGATGACAATGAATCGAACATTTTTGAGCGACAAGAAGAAGAAGACGACGAACAAGAAGAAGATAATTAGCTTCCATTTCCAATTTCATTACAATTAAAATCAACAAAGATACTTTTGATATTTGAACTCACATTTTGATAAATGTATATTATGCCGTATTTAATAATAAATAAAAATATGTGTAAAATATATACTCTTACTATCATTTTAACTTAAAATAAAACTAAAATATATAATCCAGAATTAATAATATTTTATACTTAAATAGTTAAATATGAATAATTATATATAAATAATCAAGTTACTTACTTTAATTAAATATAAATAATTAATAGTTAGTACATAAATAATAGGCATTGTTTAATATTTATAATTTCCAAGTAAATAATTGACTTTATAACGTACTGATAACCATAACTCACGCTTGACCTTGCATTAGGCCGTATATGACTGTACGATGTGCACTCTTCGCGCTCTACCTTCAAAACGGTTGGTCGTATGAAAAAAAAGTTTAAACAAAAGTTGTAGGGAATTTTATAGCCTACAACTTTTATAACAAATGCAAATCTCATTTAACCGATAGGAAGCCAGATATTCGCGAAAAACCGATTTTTGTGACCTTTGACCTTGAATATCTTGAGACGCGGACACGATAACGATTGTGACTTTTGAGACAACATTTAGAATGACAAAACAAAGGTTCATACCAATTTGCAGCTTATTATCTTTCATTCCGAGGTGAAAGCCCTAATATGACTGGGCTATAGTGAAAAATAACTGAGGCACGCGCACCCCTCGCCTAATGACAGTTCTTGGTACTCTATATCTTATTTGTAAGTTCTATACAATCATACTTATTATTACACAAACCATGCAGCATCATAACATCAAGCAGTGATCGTCTCGATTCTAAACTCAAAATATTATATCGTTTTAATAATTGATTATATGGAATTTTCGTGTTACAGCATTTATAATTCATGGCACGTAAAAATTTTTTTTGAACGTTCTCAATTTGATTAATATATTTTTTATAATGTGGGTTCCAAATCTGTGCAGCGTATTCTAGTTGAGAACGAATTAAAGTTTTATAAAGCAGAAGATAAGTACAAGGTCTCACAAAGTCTGATGTCGATCTCATGACGAAACCATACTGACGAAAAGCTTTATTGACAATATAATCTATGTGGGAATCAAAGTGTAAATTTGAGTCCATTATGACACCCAAATCCTTTACTAAATTAACGTTGGTAAGAATTTCGGTGGCTAAAGAGTAATTGAAATTAATTTTGTTTTTATTTTTTGTAAAGGATATTGCATAACATTTACTAGTGTTGAGAAATCATTTATTAATAAGACAGTAATTGTATAATCGGTTAAGGTCATCCTGAAGAAGCTTGCAGTCATTGTCATTTTTACAGTTCCTGTATATTTTTAAATCGTCCGCATACATGAGAAAGTTGCAGTTACGGAAACAGTATTTGATATCATTAATGTATAAGATAAAGAGAAGTGGCCCCAATATGGAACCCTGAGGAACTCCGGATTGAACCGTGACATAGTCAGATTCGTAGCCACTTATTACAACTTTCTGGGTCCTATTATAAATATATGACGCAAACCACCTCAGTAAGTTGCCACGTATGCCGTTATAGGCTATTTTATCTAGAAGTAAGGAGTGGACTACTTTGTCGAATGCCTTCTTGAAATCTGTGTATACAGCGTCCACCTGAACCCTACGATCCATATTTTCAAAAAGATAGTTCTTCAAAATCATGAGATTAGTCGTAGTGGAGCGTTTTTGTACAAACCCGTGTTGTTCTGGTATAATTACATGGTGCAATTTGGGATAAATGGCATTGTGTACAAGGCGTTCGAATAATTTGGATAGAGTGTTAAGTATGGAAATTGGGCTATAATTTTCGATATTAGCTTTTTCACCGCTTTTATATACGGGTGTTATAAAAGCTTTCTTCCATATGTTCGGAAACGTTCCTTCACGCAAGCACTTATTAAAAATGATATATAGGGCCTTGTATATACTATTTGCAGTCCTAATAAATAGTATAGGTGGAAGGCCATCTGGTCCAGCCCCTTTAGAGGCATCCAGGGATTTGAGCCCGTTAAGCACAGTTTCCTGAGATAAGTGAATATCACACAAGGACAAACAATTTTCTGAGTTTGAATCTGGTGGTTGCCAAGTTTCTGGATTAAAATAAGAAGGCTCGTAAACAGAGGTAAAATAAAACGAGAATAAGTTGCAGATAGTGTAAGGGTTATCGGATGCTGTGTTTTTAAAAAACATTTCGGAGGGATAGTTTGACTTGATTTTTTTGCTTGATATGTATGACCAGAATATCTTCATGTTTTTAGGAATGTTATCTTCAGTTGAGATTATACAGGGTATATCAAGACTGCTACCGAAAACGAAGCCGGGTGGTAGTTTAAGCGACTTCAGACACAATGCAACAGAAAAAGTTGCAAAAAAAAGCGACAATTTTTTTTTTTGTTATTTTTTTCCTATGGCCATATTTGGGTGGTAAATACATTTTTTCCTAAAATAATAGTATATACCCTTTTATTTATAAATACTCTAAGGTATAAAAGAGTTTAAATTATTATTTTAGCAAAAACTATGGATTTACCACCCAAAAATGACGATATTTAAAAAATCATAAAAAAAAATTGTCGCGTTTCTAGGCGAAATTTTTAATTGCATTATGTTTGTAGCCACTAAAACTACCACCCGGCTTCGTTTTCGGTAGCAGTCTTGAGATACCCGGTATAATTATGATAACAAGTTCTACACTCACGTTGGAAGAGGTGGCGATATTTAGAAAAGTTATTGTAATCCGAGAGATTGTGATATTTCTTCCACTTTATCCAGGCACACTCTTTTTTTTTTGAAGATGCGCCTGAGTGAAGGAGAAAACCAGATAGGGAAACGAGAATTACGGGATCGAGTCAAAGGAACGTGTGACTTGATAATACCATATAGTTTATTGTAAAATATATCAACAGCTTGTTCAGAAAGTAGATGTTGAAGAGAGTTTTCCCAATCAATGTCAGAAAGCTCAGATGCAACGATGCTCAAGTCTGCTTTAAAATAATTATATTTGTATAAAGGACGTCTGTTCAAATATGTTGAATAAATATCTAAGTTAGTAGTAACACAAAAGGGCGGATGGTGGCTATCGGCTAATAATAAGGGACTACAACATTCAATTTGACAGTTTAGGTTGGAAATAAATACGTCAAGGATTCTACCTAACATATTATTATTGTTGTTGTATTGCGATCCACTTACTTGTGATATTAAATTCGCTAAGAGACGTCCGGTGGTAGAAGAGGCACATGGAACTACGTGATTACCATGGTTTATCCAGTTGATGCCAGGTATATTATAGTCACCTACTAGGAAATATGAGGAGCAAGTGGGATCATTGCAGACCTCCTCTAGGGTATCAAAATATTCTGAATATGAGTCTTCAGGAGTCCGAGGTGGGATATAAGCTGCACAGATTATATGTCTTTGAGCCTTCTAATGAGGCCCAAATTAGAGGCCACGTCTCGGTGCCGTATGTCATCACCGTCATGTTACCGCTGGCGGACACCGCGCGCTGTACCGCGCGTCCCCCGCGACGGGTTCTGACGCACGGAGACGGGCCCCGCCGCGCGGGTGCGGGACGCGCCTCCCCGTGCCGGACGCCCGCGCGGCTCCCCGCGACGGAGCACTTTTGTATGAAACCGCGCGAGTGCCCGCTTAACGCAGTTTCGGCCCTAACGGTCTTATCCATCCATTTTATTTATCAAATGTTTTGTGTTCTTCGCTCAAACTGAATTAAAAAGGCATTCGAAAGGGAGAAAATATTCGATAATTAAAATAGGTTTTAAACTGTCTATGAATAAGGCCGTAAGTGTTAAAATTTCTCATGATTTGTATAAGAATATGTAAGAAAACCGGCAGTTTAAAAAAAGTGAAGCTTTTTTTTATTATTCATGGGTATGCTGACGAATGGGATTCAGCCCGGTTCTAACCGATTTCGCCCAGGATTTTGAAATTGTATTGTAATTATCAGTTGTACTTGAGTTATTTTATGGTACCAGTATATTAAAACATACCGTTCTTCATAATCATAATCATTCGATCCCTAAACTGGCAGCAACAATGTTACTCCTCATTACTTCATAATTTTTCTGTTTGTTTCTTCACATTACAGCCTAAAGTATATTAAAACTGTCTCTATTTTCGACGTATCCAAAACCAAACATATTCAATTTTGCCGTAAGCGAAAGAATTGACACGACGCGACGCTAAAAATATGAAAAAAAGTTTTCGCCAGGACACGATATTACACAGGCTGAATGGTACGAGCGTTATTGCGAGATCTTCAAATGTTTACCTGAGGTCTGAACAAGAAGCGAGGGGAAGATTCGATTGCAAAGAACTGGGGAGACAAATTTTAATCTACGGACTTGTGTAGACAGTTGTAAAGTAACGTCTGATAAAGAGATGAACTGTTTTATTAAATGTTTTATGTCTGGACATAAACTGCTGTTCCTACTCTCTGTGCCAATTCTTTTTGCTTTAATGAACATTTTGTTTTAGTCAACATAGCCAGTACTCTGTGTGTCGTCACGTCTAGTTTATCTGTGTCTACTGTATCAGCCTATATCCCTGTAGACACGGACACTGCAGGGCATAGGCCTCTTCTACAATCTAGAGTACGTTTGGGAGTGGTTAGGCCATTGAATTTGTGGTGATCTTTTTAGGTGGTTTTCTTCCTATATAGAGAATAGGTCACAAGCTGTAGTGCTTAATAATTATATGTCGAAATGGGTACCCGTGCCTAGTGGAGTACCTACCACAAGGATCATTGCTTGGGCCGCTACTATTTATAATTTATGTAAACGACATAGGCCTGTGCCTTAAATCCTCTAAATTATTATGCTTTGCAGATGACATGAAGATCTTTAGGACTATTTCTAATTTCAATGATATGGAAGCACTTCAGAGTGATCTTTGTCGACTACAAGAGTACTGTACATTGAATAAACTCGATTTGAACCCTTCGAAATGTTCCGTCATTACTTATACAAGGAAACATAATGCCTTAATTACTGACTATACTTTGGGAGGCCTACCATTACCCAGGTGCCATACCACTCGTGATCTAGGGGTATATCATGACTGCAAATAAATTTTTGACAGACATGTTGAAGCTGTTGTGACGAAGGCTTCAAAATCCCTTGGATTCATAATGCGGATCTCTAAATCTTTTACTGAGGCCAAAACTCTCAAAATACTGTATTGCACATTTGTTAGGAGCCATCTTGAGTATGCATCGCAGGTCTGGAACCCACTTTATCACAAATATATTGAACGTATTGAGAATATACAAAAACGTTTTGTAAAATACCTTTGTTTCTACCAACAAATTCCATACAGGACCGATGATTATTTCCAACTCTGCAAAAAATTCCATCTACTGCCTCTTAGTAATCGTAGAGAAATAAGTGACTGCATATTCCTTTTAAAAATATTGCAAAATGATATTGACAGCCCCGAACTTTTGGCGAAAATATTTCTTAATATTCCTACTCGATCAATTCGTTTTAATCCACCAATACATGTATCCAAGGCATCTTCGAATTATAGACAGAATAGTTATTTGGTGCGTGCTACCAGGACCTTTAACAAATTGTGTAAACAACATGATCTTGATGCTTTTACAACCAGTGTGTCTATGGCGAGAAGGCGCTTGAGCCAAAGTTTCTTTAGCCAATAAGTTATTTATTTTCTTACACATATTAGAATATATATTTTTTTATATCATTGTATCTATAAGTGAAAACTTGTTATTAGCTCTATGTTATTTCTACTGTGTCTAATCATTCTGTTATTAGCCGTAAGTTTTCCATGTTTTAAAAGTCCACCATGCTGGCCTAGTGCGGGTTGGCAGACTTTACATACCATAGAAATTCATACAAATCACTATGGCATGCAAGTTTCCTCACGATATTTTCCTTCACCGTTATGGTGTATGATGATAGACTATCAATACAGACATGACTCCAAAAAGTCAGAGGTATGCCCTGGGATTTGAACCCGCGACAATCATGAAGATGTTGGCAGCCGCGTTTGGTCCGTTTACCAACAGGCTACAATATTAACATGGTGCTTTTATCGTCTTTTTCTTTGCCTCTTATCTCGATTTAATATCTATTGGATAGATCACAAATTATTTAAAGTAAATCGTGCTTATGAATGAGACTGCAGAAATAACACTAATAAGTAATTAAACTTAGTAAGTTTAAAATAGTATTAAGCCATTGATGTTAATGGGTCACTAATAAGTTTATACTTCTAAACTAAACACTACATACAAGCCAAGGTAAATAAATTACGCAACATGTCTAATTGTTTATGCAAATATCCTAGCCAGATGTTAATTGTTACAGACGGCCATAATATTATCTCTAGGGAATCTTTCATCAACACCAACACTATAAGTTTCATAACAATAGTCGTATGATAAACATCCAATGAATTTTCTGTCTTCATATACAGGGTATATCAAGACTGCTACCGAAAACGAAGCCGGGTGGTAGTATAAGCGACTTCAGACACAATGCAACAAAAAAAGTTCCAAAAAAAAGCGACCAATTTTTTTTGTTATTTTTTTCCTATGACCATATTTGGGTGGTAAATACATTTTTTCCTAAAATAAAAGTGTATACCCTTTTATTTATAAATAATCTAAGGTATTAGAGTGTTTAAATCATTATTTTAGCAAAAACTATGGATTTACCACCCCAAAATGACGATATTTAAAAAATCATAAAAAATAATTGTCGCGTTTCTATGCGAAATTTTTAGTTGCATAGTGTTTGTAGTCACTAAAACTATCACCCGGCTTCGTTTTCGGTAGCAGTCTTGAGATACCCGGTATTTATACCAGCTTATAAAAAGATTTAAATAGGCTAGTTTCATACATTTTTATTTTTGTTTATAACGGAAGGTTACGTTACGCATAATCAAAACCAGAAAGAATTTTTAAAATCCGTTAAGTAAAAAGCAAGTTACAAATATATGAAAGTTGGTGGTAGGAGTGATAGAAAAGGATGCAACATGCACGACGTGACGTCATCTTCCATAAGGTGCACGCGTGCGAAAGAGACAACGAGTGTCCCCACCGTACTATTAAATGTATTAATATCTCAGTCATTTTACATTCAATTTTGATGCTGTTTTCAAATTCGTTTGTTTTTATAAACAATGCTTTTAAGGAATGATTACTTACTGCTCAAATAAAATCTTGGACACAACCCTATTCAATTACCTGGTAGGTGTAATTATCAAACTGAAGATGAAACGTAGATATACTGTTAAATGATATGTCGTTTCCTCACACAATAATATTTCTTAACCTAGTTGAATTATTAATAATTTTTAAAGAATATTTTTCAAGCATCTTGACTTACTTTTTTAAGGAACTTACATTTAAAATTATGTCACGGGACCTCGCTCTTCCATACCAACGTAAAATATATTTTAAAACAAAGAAAAAAACAAAAACAAAAAGACGCGTAGGGTAGTAAAACAAACATCTTTATGCCGATCACGCTCAAACATGTTTTGTTTAAACGAAAGAACTAAAATTGTTAGCCATCCCTTTGTCCCCTTGTAAACTATTGTTGAATACATCGGTATTATTCATTCCCCGCACAAATCGTTTGTTGTCGTGCCAATAAGTGGGGTGACAAGGCCAAGTCAGTTTTCGGAGTCATTGCCTCATTGACTTGACTAAGCGAGTAAGTAAAATTTCACACCTAGAATATTCCACGCTGAAATCTGTGTTGCATTTGAAATGGACTGATGTTTCGCAAAATTTCACAGTACGTTTCGAATTTTAATTGAGTCAGATTTTTATTTGTTTGGGGTTAACTCAAGAGAAACTATACTTCTTCAATCTCAGGAAATCTATTGCTGAGCTTCAATCATTAGGCAGGACCTAAAACCTCTCATAAAGAATTTGAATTCTGGCATTACTGTGACCTTCATTAAGTCATCTATCTATCTGGGTAAATTTCTTACGAAGCACTTGCCGGGATAGAATATACTTTATAAGCGTGACTAGAAAATACGTCAATTCAGTTGAACCGAATCTTTTATAAGATATCTTCGTCAAAGCCAAACCGATCATTATGAATATTCACGGATGAATAGAAGTCAAAGCTTTAATAAAACTTTTCCAGACTTTACAGCAATTCTTTTGCAAACTCTTTAATATCGACTTAATGAAATATTCTTCAAAAGGTATAATAATATTATTGCATCAAATTTTATGTACAGATGAAATTAAAAACGCTTTAGACATAGTTATACGATGAGGCCAGCATTTTGAAATCAAACCTAACTAACTTGTTCAATTTTAAATCCTTTAAAATTTTGGATGATGATTTAGCACCAGTCAAGTCATATAAGGTTGTAATATAGTTATGGAATGAATATTTTTTATCCATAAGATTAATTTCTGTACTTACTTGCATTAAGCGTTATCTTATGAGCATTTTAAATGACCTACTTACGCAACTAGTCTCAAGAAAAGATCTCGTAAATCAGCTCAAGCAGCTTGTAGACATTGGCCATTGACCCAGCATTAACAACGTTTACAGTTTACATCCTACACGACCTTAAATCGGAAATAAACACCACAGTCAATCGACTCAGTAGCGGCTATAAAACAGCCATAATTGTTTTACTATCGATGCACGCTTAACAGGTTTTCTGACTTTGGACTTATTACAGTTTTATTGGGTTATATGCATATTAAAATCTTCGATGCTGTGGGTATTGATTACAATTTTTCAACTAATTCAACGATATTAATTTTGAAACTCTCATCATCATCATCATCATCATCATCTTAGCTAAAGGAAATCCACTGCTGATCATAGACCTCCCCAAGGATCTGCACATCGAACTATTGAAAGCTGCCTGCATCCAGCGATTTACTGCAACCTTAGCCAGGTCCACCTTGTAGGCGGGCGTCCGACATTTAGCTTGCCTGTACGTGGTCTCCACTCTAGAACCTTTCGGCTTTTGAGTATCTCTCTCTCTCTCTTATGTTGTGTGTTCTATTGTAACTCTACGTGGTAAATATTTGATTTTTTAACTACCAGTGTGTGTTAATTTCAATATTTGTTTGGAAATATAAATGTATTTATTAAAATGTATGTCTTTTGTGTTTCAGTTCTAAAGATTTTAACTGATTACCACCAACAGACCTAGTTTTGGTTCGGTATTTAATTCAATTCTAAATTACACGAAGTTAGTGTTTTTTCTGATTACAAATCTAGATTTAGTCATAATATAAAACTTGATCTTAGAAACTAGAATAGTTGATAGTGAGTCAGACATTGACATTACAAGGAAAGTAATAATACTTTGGCAATTACAAAACCTGTTCAAAACTGATACAGGAAAAATGAATTAATTAATAGTGAGACGATATTATACCAGTAAATTCAATTGCTTTCAAATTCTATTCTGGCGCAGTAAGTCTAATGATCAATTCACTGTCAGAATTTTAAGATTATAGGGCTTAATGTCGACACCTGTTGCAGATGTGAGCAACCGGAATCGATGGCTTAGTGGTCGCATTTGTGCGGTGGTGACAGAAATATACACCTCAAGACACATAAAATATTGTTTTAAATATTTTAATAAATTAACTTGATGATATTTATTATCCAACGAAAATTATTCGATGGGCCGACTAAAAAGGTTTGAGTAGAGAGGCGACTTGCGTATTGTTACATACAAAGAATTAAAGATAAAGATAGTTATTAGTTTATTAGCATGAACATGAGTATTCTCCCAAGTACGCAAGGTATTATTATTGATAAGAATGTCTTCAACACTAATCTAGTCTACTATGAAAGTCTATAGAAAGAAAAATTCATAGCCTACATAACAATTGTGATTTGTAATCACTAATAGAAAAACAAAGTTGCTACTACAAAAGATCACTTTTCAGAAATCGCCTCCGGCAATAACCCATCAAACATAAATCACTGCAATCATATACACAAAGCAAGATTTTTTCTAATAATTACAAGGTTCATGGTTTCGTGGGACCCATGCTACCAGATTCTATGGGAATGAGAAGAAATGTCAAAACTTTAACAAAGATTACCCAGTAATTACTTCACATGATGTGGAAAATGTAGAATCGGTCGATTTTATGCGGAAGATAGTAATTAGAGCAGCTATTGTGTGTCTGCTAATAGGCCCAAATCGTTTGGTAAAAAAGAAAATTCTCATAACTATTGAACGTGTAGACGAATTCAAAAGAAATGCAACAATGGAACCTGTATGGTTGATAACGTGCCGTGTTTATAGTATCGTTTTAATAATAGTTTCTTTATTATGATCAATCCCATGGACAAGCCTAGAACCGTCACTATCTTTTTAAAATCGTGTGTGAATCTGTAGTAAATTACGACCTATTTTAAAGAAGGAAACATTGTTGAATAGCTTGCATGCCATTGAACGAACTAAGGGCGTCGCCAAGGGGGAGCAGGTAGGGGCATCTGCCCTCCCCTAGAGATTAAAAAAATTGCCAATTGTAAATTAACCAAAATCTTTGACTTTGCTTATACGGCATTTTTTGCATATAACATACTATTGTACAATAATATTGACCGTCTGGGGGCCGCTGTCAAAATTGTGTAAGATACGATCACATTTTTCTCATCCTCCATAATATTTGCCTCTCCCTAGGCCGTCGGCTGGCGACTCCCCTGGAACGAACGAGTAGTTTTCTAGCAATAGTACAATAATCCAGTATTTAAGCATGGCGGGAATGTAATCAGAACTAACCATCCGAATTTGTCTTATGTTCATTTTGTTCCATTCAAACAGGTTTCTTGAAATCTTTGATTTCAATAGCCATTTTCTGTAAACTCTAAGAACCAGCAACTATTTAATAAATTAGAAGAACCTTGATAATTATCCTTATACCTGAGCAAGTACCGACGTCTGAACAATTAGCTAATTTGATTAACGCAATCACATGGTAGTGACCTAATCGTAGGACCAATTGCTTGATTGCTCTCATTGCGCTCGTCGAGTACAAGTCATATTCATTAAGGTTTAATTCTTAGAATTCCTTGTATGCGCTTTTTGATGCGCTGAAATCATGTTTCGTGACTTTGAAATCGTTGATTGTTCTGTTGTTCTTGATAATAAAGAATTTTATTACATAAATGTTTGTTGAAATACAAACTGTATTACGTAACTTTAAAAGAGTCATATTAAATCCACGCTCTAAAATAATTACTCGCTCTTAAAGACTGCCTCGGTGGAGTAGTTGCTCTTCGGTACAATTACAAAGCTGAGGTCTCGGGTTCGAATCCCGGGTAGGATAAAGGGATATTGGATGGAGTCGGGAATCTGTACCTGATATAGCGATAGGGTCGCCCCCTATTACATCGTGGGGCGCGGAATATAAAAGGCGAAATGTGGGTGTCTTGGTATCAGCTCTGCCTAACCTTGCTTGGAAAAACGCGTGTGTTTATGTATAATTATATATTATATTATTTATGTCTTCAAGATTTCAAGGGCCATCGAGGTGGACTATATGGTCTAACCCCTGATCATCTTCACAAATCAGATGGTAGTTGAAGATCGCAGATACATAGCGGTTTTTTCAAATACATAGATGAGTAGCAAACAGTATTGTGGTGTAGATAATATTGTTCGCTGATGCAATATTTTGATATCTTAATATTAAAGTACATAAAGCAATGCTTAGACTTCGAAAACGAGATTGGGTAATGATCCTAATCTAACATCAAAATCAACAAAAAGCGAGTCGTTCGTGCTGCAATTTTACAAATTACAACCTATTTCATTTATACGACTATAAAGACTAAAAGCAAAGTAACCATAAAAATTAATGAGACTTTAGCTCGGCATATTATACAAATAGCCGTTTACGAAGGTTTTGAACCATGATTTCTTTTGTAGGATCGTCGATTTTGTTCTTCGGCTTGATAAATACACTTATTACTTCGAAGTTATATGGTTTTTTTTCGGAAGTAAAGTTGAATGTTATAATCAATGCAGGAATCATAAAAGAGTATAATAATTTCCCTTCCGTGAATGCAATTCATACCGCTATGATTATCTATTGTTAATCTTCCATAACTAGGATGCAACGCTATACTTTGATGCCCCAGTCTATTTTTACTTTTTTTTATGTATAAGCTTTGCCTATTTTGTGACCAGAATTATTTGAGAAACTACTTACTGTTGTGTTCTGGTCTGAAGTAGTATGGGGATTACTGATTGTCAGTGATCATTCTACTTCAGAGACTAAACGACAAATGTTATGAGATAACGAGTGAAGTAAGATGCCATACAGTGCAGATTACTGACTGTACTGAGTAATAATAAGTTTTCAATGTTGTTCGTTTTTACGGGCATACGTGACGCTCATTCTTTGTCTAGCTACTTACAAGTCTCGGCATTCTCGCAAATAAAAAATGATGTATTATAATATCTTCCCTCTCTTCTCATGTAGTTATTCATCATTCATCAAATTCATCTAATTTGTTCAAAGCTAACAATACACGGTTATCGTAACCACTATTGTTTACTTACTCGTCGTGTTATCGTTTTCTCGGGAACACACATAAAACTCTTTTGTTCATTATCACTTTTCGCCCGAAATATATCGGTTGGTCAGCGTTTGCTAGTATTTTGTTGGACTGCAAATGATAACAGATGATTTTGTTTTTCTCGTATATTAATACTATTATGGGCAGTTATTATTAGCAAAAATAATGGGAAGGACAATATTTGACTTCAATATAACCTGTAAATATAACGAAAAGATTTAAAAACGATACAAGGAAAACGCAATTCAATGCAGATTGTAATATTCATGACTGTGGACACTATACTCCTAAACTGACTAAAAAGTTTTTTTTTTCATTTGGCTCTACCTCATATTTCAATGGATGATAACAACTATCAAAATTTATAATTAGTAATATCCATAAGTATGACTGTAGCACTTTATTTCCGTCCTATTGCCATACAAAAAATATCTATATTCTTTTTACTTCTAAAAATATATGACATGAAAGACAATTTTAAGGCCTGAACATTGAAAAACGTTTGGGAAAAGCTGCTCCAATTTACACGGCAAATATAAGCTGTATTGCAGAGGCCAACCTTTATATCAAAGTTCAGCGTGCCAAGACCCAAGGGTAGTAAAGATAGCAATCTAGCCGTGTCTAACAACTCACTGCACTTTCACTAATATGGATCACGGGCCTAGCCTTGTCTCTTGATACTACGTTCACTTTACTACGTCAACTGCAGGCAAAGCTAGTGCTATCAAGAGATATTAACCCTATAATATCTAGTATTTGTCTATTAAAAAACCTTTTCAAATAAAACCAAATTGGTTTAAAGTATTTTTTTATCGTCAAGGTTCAACTCAGGTTTTGTTTTAATAAAATTCTTTGATTTAAATTCAACAAATTATATTTCTTTACCATATTTTGAAAAATTACTTCTTCTGTCTAAATCTCTATGACATCATAATCTTTCTTAAAATTAATAATCATTATAACAAAGAGGTAAAACAAACAGAGTAAATAATCAAGCCTCATCAATTACATCCTTTTTAATAACAGCAAACAATTCTAACAATCGCAATTATTAGTTCAATCTTTTCACTGATATTCTTATGATACCCAACGATATTTAACACTTACATTTAAAACTAGCGGCCCGGCCCAGCTTCGCCCGGGTGCATATAGATTTCTCTACAATAATATGAATGTATTATACACATAAACCTTCCTCTTGAATCACTCTATCTATTAAAAAAAAAGCATCAAAATCCGTTGCGTAGTTTTAAATATTTAAGCATACAAAGGGACATAGGGACAGAGAAAGCGACTTTGTTTTATACTATGTAGTGATGGAGTCTATTCTTAGAAGTTGGAACATTTTTCTAAATTATTAATTTTATACTTACCTTTGTGAAATATGGTAATTTACCAATAGTAAACAGCGCATATTTATCACCCAAGCCTTCTTCAAGATCTTCGGTCTAACGGAACAAATATCTGCTGATCATTCGACCACGACATATTTCGACGTGGGCGACAAGTTCGATAGCTTAAGTTTAGTCGACTCGTACTACCTAACGCAAGTTTACATTTTTTTTTCTTAGTCCAAGCTCGTTGGCTGTTCCTTAGAGGACACTATAGATGTCCTAAAAATGATCGCTTGTGCTGAAATACCTTCCCATGGTTGAAAAAATAAGTATCTTTTCGTCTGTAAGTCTTACTGTTCGTTTATGTACTTATAAAACTCCACAGCCATTTTTGTCAATTACATGTTTTTTCTTTAATAGAAATGTATATTATCGGGAAATTATATAGTTATTTTAATCAAATATATTTTGTAATAAGTCGAAGTTTATTTTCTCTAAGTATACGTTGACGAAAGGGATATGCCCAAAGTTTAATTTTGAACAGCATTTAATGGTTCCTAATAAATATAGCTAAAATAGGACCAACATTGATTGTAAAATGACAGAGATATTAATAATATTTTAAAGAGTGCGGTGGGGACACTCGTTTTTTTCGTCTCTCTTGTTTTTCGCACGTATGCACATTATGGAACTTTACGTGACGCCGTGCATGTATCCTTTACTATTACTCCTACCACCAAATTATAAGTAAATTTGTAACTTGTTTATTAACAAAAGAATTTTAAAAAATCTTCTTTATTATGATTATGCAAAACGTAACCATTCGATCTAAACAGTAATAAAAATTGAGGTGCTATTCTACTGAAGAAAATGAATAAATCGTATCAGGAGTAAATAAAGTCATAACAGAACAATTTAAAACCAAAATTATGTGCACTGACGTAACATTTAAAAGGCAGCTGATTCCTACGTTTTACGTAAATAAACTGGTAGTTTTGGGAACGGCGGAATGTTTTACATAAACGGTACAGTCTGGTTGCCGTAATGAGTGGTTTCGGTTAATTGGTAACAATGTTTCGTTCCGTAATTGATCCATAACGCTGACTGTTGGTTTTAATTTAATCCAGTTTAGTGATGAGTCGTTGTTTTGATGCGTGAATAATGATATTGGATTAGTCGATTATGTAATAACTGTAAGCCTTATTTACAGACAGTTTAAAAACCTATTATCTATCGAATGTTTTGTCTTCTTCGCCCAAATTGATTTCAAAAGTCGTTCCAAAAGGACAAAACTTTCGACAAAAAATTGAATGGAATATATCTTGCTGTTCTTCAGACGAATATATTATGCGCCTTCTGTTTCACGTTTCTATTATGATTTCAGAGGTAAGTATTCATGTTTATTTCGGTAGAATCTCTACCTTTGGTTATGACATATTTCTTTAGAATAGTTTTATGTTCATCATCGATATTCATGCTCTTAGAAAATACGAAAAATTCAAGTAAAATTTACTAAATTACCATCCCAAGAGTGCACGAAAAATTAAACATAAATAACATTATAAAAGATATACCTATTATTAGACACTAAAATAATGGATAACCCAAAATAATGTTACTACTATGTACAACAGTCCTTTCATTCAACAACAGTACATTGCATGTTACGATAAATTGACCCATTCGATTAAATAATCGATTACAAACAATTAGGATGGGCCGTCACTAGCCAACGACCAACCGTTCCGAGTCAATATCGTTTAGGTAATTGAGTATTATTTTTAATTTTACGGCTCTGGCTTGCTGGGCATTGAACTCGCTATGCACGTACCTTATTTACACCTTGCCCGATGTTTTACGGTTTGACAATTTTGTTATAATAAGCTGATCATCAATTTTTTTAACAGACTTGTTCTACTGGAACTGATACTTTACGTAGCAAGATAATCTTTGTAAAGTTGTATTGCAAAATTTCTTCGTTTCTTTGTAAAGGTGTCGCATCACAACACTATGTTTTTCTAGTTATCATTTTCAGCTTCAATAAATCCAACTCTTAACACAGACTTCTGCTTCAAAATCATTTGGCGCGGTGGAGGGTGTTGTAACGACTCGCCACGTTCGATTTTGTTGTTAACTCCGGAAGTTACGTTACTTCAGTAGCCTGATGATCATTTCTACTCTGCCATAAAGACCACTGAATACTGGACGTATTTTCGATAACCTACTTATTGTTTGACAACATCAACTTGTAAAAATGCGATGGTACTATAAAATTCTGTTCTTGCCACTATCTCCATCTAAAATATTTAAATGAACATCTTTGACATCGAAAACAATATCGTGAAAGTATTACCGTTTCGTTTTTATCAGGGCAGTGCCAAATCTTGGTACGCTATGGAATGTAGAGTTCCAAAATGCTTCGCTTGCAACTTGCGTGAAACAGATAAAAATACGTCAATGACAAAAGTACTCCCAAATAATTGAAGGATTTAGACTACTTACATTTCGGTAGAGGTGAAAATGAATTGATATAGTTCAAGTGAAAGACAAATTAAAGAATACGAATTAAAGATGAATGGGCTGTGAAAAGAATAATTATCAGATGTTGATTGACGGATAGCGCAAAAAATTTGTTTCGACATGTCATTTTTTAAATTGGTGATATTTGGAAGAACTTTAATATTTTGCCCGGGTAAACATACTGGCGTATATGCATATTTAAAGTAGGATCAACCTGATATTACCATTGATCGGGAAAATATTTAGAAAGATCTAAATTTCATGTCATGTCCTGTCCATATAGATCTTGTCATAATGCTGAAATCCAATGTTGTGTAACAACTTAAATCACAGAAAAAGTAAACAACGAAGAGTCGAAGACAAAACAGTGTGCGGTTATGCAAATTTATTTCCACAAACCGCAGAACTAATTGGATAATGAGATTTGTAAGTAGCGGCCTTGAGTCTTATTCCACTCTAACTGGTGAAAGTAAACATCAACCTCCTTATTTTGGCATTATGAGGTCAGGAGATATATTACCGTATGTGCTATATAAGATCTTTTTTACGACCCGTGAGCTGTATTAGTACGTTATTATTGGGCATGAATCTTCTCTGCAATAGATTATGTATTACCATTGAGAGGAGCTAGGCGATATAAGTAGTCACATTATTTAAAAAAAACAGATGTGGTCTGAGCAAATATGAAACAATTCTAATAAATCATATATAGTTAATTGTTTCTCGTAATAAAACATAAAAATACATTAAATAGGCATTCACACATCTAAATTACCTACTCAGAATCTGATGGTAGGCAAACTATAGTAGTTACCAAAGGCGAAAAACAATCTAATGGTAACTTAATCACAAAATTACGGTGATGGAATAAAATTAGATCACTGGCTAATTTCAATTCCAACGCGACGCCCGAACAAAGAAGCAAGTGTCGCCAAATGTGTCAATGTTGGTGCTCAAATTATTTTCATATGTTCTCGACTACTGTGTGTGGTCAATGTACTCTGAAATGTTCGCAATTAATTAGAACACAACATAATGAGCGGTATTATTATAGTAATTTTAACCTCTTATCAATTTCAAAGAAACTGTCGTCTAACTTTCTTCGAGCTTACACTACGGTTGTTTTGCGTCCCCTTATCACGTTGCGTGGAGTCGGCCAAGATGACTAAAGAATGCCTCAATTTAGTCGCCATATTATGATTACCTAACTGGCAATAGCTAGGATTATTATCAATCCTTTCTGTTAAAAATCAGTTTTTCAAACCTGGAGGAGAAACATATCACCATCACCACCCGTTGTAATGTCTATTCTCCAAAGAGCAGTGTAAATGCACTATTGTGTTTCGGTGTGAAGGACAATGTAGCCAGAGTAACTACTGGATTTAACGAGACTTAATATCCTATGTCTCAGGATGGCGAGCGCAGTGGAATGCCATGCATTGCTTTGGTATTGGTGCAAAGTATTGTTTGATTTTGCTGCTGTCCATGAGCGATCGTACCATCAGGCGAACAGCATGCGAACATGCCGTTCATTGGCAATAAAAAATCCATGGTGCACCACGTGGGACGACTACTATTTAATTAATAATCTTGATAAGACTAATTTTAGAGTTATTTAGTCTACTATTAATTTAGTTACGAGGCTGGCGAAACGCTGTTTAACTTCGACTTATAATAAATAAAAGAACAGACTAATATCTTAAAATGGTATCGGTTAAATATTTGTATAAATTGTGTTGTGTCTAAGTAAAAAACAAACATGATAAGTACACATACTTAAGTATATTAAAACGGTCACTTGTAGGCTTTTCGTAAAGATCTACGAAACGTGAAATTATTTCTTACGACAGCGACATAACTGTATACAATTTAAATTCTTCCATGTCAAGGCAGGTAAGGTTCTAAAAAATACCTTTGTATCATTAATACGACGTCCAATATAGATCACAATTACAGAAATACCAACCTCAATGACTGTAGAAAAAAAGATTCCAACAGCATTCTTCGGATATAAGCAGTGAATGAAAAGGTAAAGTTGACTTAACGAAGTTCGGACACATGGCACAAGGTTCCGTAGATTCGTGAAGTTAAGTTAATTCAATGTAATGTGAACAAACATGTTGGAATTTGTACTGAATTAAATTTAAATATCTTTGCATTTTAATTAAAGTAGAGCTTCAAGTGCCTTTATGTTTTATTCTAACTTGAATTAAGTTTTAGGTTAGATGTTCGCCATTTAATTAATGATTTATTAAGTCTATAAGGAACACGTACGATTAAAATGGCAAAAACATATAGCTCTCAAAAGTGTATAGTATGAAAGTCTCGATTTATTTACGAATTTATTCAAAAACTTATTTATTTATTTTATTAAATAATCCCGCTATTCTGCATCCTTTCATCATCAATTCGCTTTATCGATTCAACTGTATAACAGAAATCAAAACTATCATTAAACTACTTACTACACCCAACATGACGTTCCGGTGTTGCTAACATAAAATACAATACCATTCTGTGTAAGAAAATAATATAGATTTCGTTTCTTCCATTATTTTTTCGGACCCCAACGAACAGTGAGAGGTTCCCATGGTAGCTTCACACGAGCCATCGACCGTCACACCCCGTGAACAAGCCAGTCTTAAATGGCCGCGAGTCGTCAGGGATGGGCGGCCTTTGACCCCTGCTACTTCCTTTCAAGCGTAACGTTCTTTTATAATATTGGACTTGATATAATTATTTAGACAAAGGTTTAAAAAATATATTTCAAATTCAACAAAATATTTTGTCGTTAAATGGTATTTCATTGAATCCGAAATTGTGATTTTAAGGTGTTTATTATCAACCTACAGACAGTATAACCTGGCTTGCATTAAAAGAGTGCATTCAGCTTTGATATAGACTGAAGAATAATTCAAATATTTAATCAAATTGATTCAATAGGCATGTTATATTGAGAACCTAGAAAGTATGTAATAATAGATCCCATTCCTCAGATTGATAAAGAACATACCAATATATCTGATTTATTTATTTATTCATGGTTTATATACAATATTGAAAAAGGTGGACAATGCCTGAGGCATTCTCTATCACGATTTTTTTTTGGATGGTGCAGAGAGAAAACAAAATAGGAGAAAACATAAATTAACAAATATGCTTATATTTTTACTTTTAAATCAATCGATATACCATAAAAATTATCTTGATGTAAATGATTTAAAAACTTGTGGTTTATGATAAAATCGTATTAAAACCTAACAGCAATACTTTAGAAGAAGATAGTTTTTATATCACATTAGAGTCGAAAACATAAAACAAGATATTTAGAAGTATAATTTGATGTTTAGTACATAAGAATGTTTTTATAGGCCGACCTTTGCTCTAACAAGTTATTGCATTGCGATAAACACAACTCATGTTACTATTGATCAATCATATTTCGTGGAACTGTTAAATACTTGTACGTACAAGATACGGAGATATCAAGTTATGTATTTGATTATTATTATTGTACATTCGTTTACGAGTTCTTGTATATACTCGTATATTTGATTACTGATTTTTTCTTGTTTATTTTGGCTTCGATTGTTTCTTTTACATCGTTGCAAAAGTCCGCTATTATGCTCAATCTTTATTTTGCCCGTACCTATAAAAACCTTAGGTAATTGACGGAGCTCATTTCCGCTGAAAGTATACGTTTGTTTACTCTTTTTTACAATTGTTAAATTTAAAAAAAAAACATTGTTCCAATGATCACGTAAGCCAATGTGCATGAAATGATCTTACGAAATACAATTTTTAATATTTTCTACGTGTGTCAGAGACTTACACAGCAAAGTTGCAAAATGGCATTTCAATTCAGGTAAATTAATGTCTTTTGCAAGCCTCAATTATTCAATATGTACATATATGAAGGTGTCAGATATACTTTAGAAAAGCAATGGTTCGTAACTCAAAGCTAAAAACTCAACAAAGGTAGCAGCCGCCCGCAGCATACAGATCAAAAACATCTGCTCTTGCAAATATCGCCATTAGCATTTTTTCTTCCGATCGACAGGTGCTTTTGGCACATGCTGCTTTATTATATTACCTACATGGAGTTACAAATTACCAATACAGACGTGTTTTTGGCCTTTTTTTGCAGAACCTTCAATTATTTAAAGGTCGTATGAAAGGCCATTTTCGAATAATATAGGGCATGTGGTTTTTGGAAAAGTTACTAAAGGTTTTGATGTATTTAAACATTCTTCTTCTGTCTTTATCGCGTTTAAAGGACACCTCACACCAGTATCCAGAATTCCCAAGTATCTATGTGGGATTTACAGGCTACTGTCTTCCGATATAGTTAGTCAGTTTGATTGATTTGTTTTTTGTTATCGTCATGTAATTCGATTCGATTCCAAGTAATTCGTGCATGTTGGACAACGTGTCAAATATCAGCCAATAGGCGGGCAGAAAACGGTGGTCCGGCACCACCATTATTATCTAGTTTTTGAAGTACCAGCGCTCCCTCTAGATATTTTAAATCATCATCATCATCATCATATCAGCCACAGGAAGTCCACTGCTGAACATAGGCCTTCCTCAAGGATCTCTACAATGACCTGTTAGAAGCGGCCTGCATCTAGCGACATCCTGCAACCTTAGTCAGATCGTCCGTCCACCTTGTAGGCCAGTAGCCAGGTAGTGTCTATGGTACTAAAGCCTTTTCGGAAACCAGCTTGTTCGGGAGGCTGGAAGTCATCAAACCTGCCTTCGAGACGATTTGTGATGACCCTCGAAAACAACTTGTAGACATGGCTCAGGAGCGAGATGGGCCTGTAGTTCTTCAGCAAAGTGTTATCACCTTTTTTGAAGAACAGTACCACCACGCTCCTGCTCCATGCCTCCGGCGTTGAGCCCTCGAGGAGAACGGAATTGAAGAGCCTCTGAAGGACTTTCAGTATCGGCGTTCCGCCCGCTTTCAGAAGCTCTGAAGTGATTCCATCCTCACCCGGCGCCTTGTTGTTTTTAAGTTGTTTGAGGGCCATCTCAATCTCAAACAGGCTGATGTCCGGGATATCATCGCTAAAGTGTCGGATTAACTCGGCTCTCAGGTCTTCGGCCGAGTTAACAGTAGGTTCGGCAACCGAGGTGTAAAGCTGTCCGTAGAACCTCTCGATCTCTCTTAATACCTCTGCCCTCGTCGATACCACGCGGCCATCGTCCGTTTTCAGCCTAGACAACTGGCTTTGCCCAATAGACAAGTCTCTTGCAAACACTTTGGAGCCTCCGTTCCGCTCAATTGTCTCCTAATGCTCACAGTATTGTGAGCACGGACATCGTGTCGCAAGGACTTCCAGATCCGTCTATTGAGCCGCCGATATGCTTCGGCGTCAATGGAAGACTGCAGCGTCAAAGATCGACGTTCGGCCATGAGGTCAAGAGTGTGGATCGAGAGTTTTGTGGTCTATCTCTACGGCGAGGTCTGAAATACTTAGATCCCACCGTATGGACAGCTTCTACCAAACCGCTGTTTAACTCGTCCACTGCAAGGTTTTCTTTGAGACAATCAAAGCGATTTGTCAACTCGAGTTGAAAGCTCTCGGGGTTTTGGATATGGGCGCGAGTAGGTCGGAGCATAGACTTCATAAAGCGACGCCTTTCTAATTGGACGTTGATATTCAATGTGCCCCTAACCATTCGGTGATCACTACCGGTTTTCACCCTGTTGATCACAGAGACATCACTGAACATCCGTCTATTCGTCGTCAAGATGAAATCTATCTCATTTCTCGTAGAACCGTCAGGACTCAGCCAGGTCCATTTCCTGTGAGGCGGCTTCTGGAAAAAAAAGTTCATCGCAAAGAGTCCCTCTTTTTCCAGAAAGTCGGCCAGCCTCTGACCCCTGAGGTTCCATTGCCCATGTCCAAATTGCCCCACTTTCAACTCTGCATCGCTTCTCTTGCCCAACTTTGCGTTGAAGTCCCCCATAACAACATTGAAGTAGGTTTTGGAAGTATGTATGGCCCGACTTATGTCCTCATACATCTCCTCTACTTCTTCATCTGGGTGTGTCGAGGTCGGCGCGTATACCTGTATGACCTTCAACGAATATCTTTTGGATATTCTGAGTATAAGGTATACTACCCTGCTCGACACACTTTCGATGGATACGATGTTGTTGATGAGAGACCTGTGGACGAAAAATCCGACACCCCGGGACTGTTGGTCGTCCCCCCGGTAGAAGAGCAGGTTACCAGACTTCAGGGTTATCGTATCCTCCCCGATTCTTCGGACTTCCGATAACTCCAGAATATCCCAGTGTAACCCGCTCAATTCTTCTTCCAGTTCGACAATCTTCTCATCTGTCCTCAAAGTGCGTATGTTGTGTGTTACCAGGGCCAGTCGTCGTCAGGGGTGGTAGCCGGGGCCAACCCGGGGATTCTTAGCACCCCCTGCCCCACCGTAACCATGGCTGCTACCATCGCCAGGAATAGTGGGGCTGCCGGGGACTGGGGGCCTGGTCAATTTTTGTGTCGACATTAAGGGGTATTTGCCAATACTCGCCACGCTTGGCAGGCGGGTTGGCGAGCGCAGAAGGGGACTCGCGCTGATGACGCTGCTGCCCATCATCAACGGGGGAAAGGAAATAGGGTTTGTGAGTAGAGGATATAATGGGAAAGGAGAGTATGGCCTGTAGGAGTGGATACTGCAGTCATGGAAGGGAATGTTTTTAGTGACTGCAGTAGCTCGGTAGCCGAGGTCGCGTACTCGTAGCACCTATTTTAGGACAGGCCATGACCACTAGATAGGAGCATCCCTGACCTGACTAGATAGGAGCATCCCTGACCTGATTTTACCTGATATTTTAAATACCATAAGGAAATAAAATAACACCGAACGGTTTATATGTACATTGCTTTAGTTATTGTTCTGAGATATACATACTTATAACTTGTAAGTGTGGTTGGTAACATTGCGGTCACAGATTCAATTGCGACCAAAGATTATCTTTCATTGTTAAGGTTACTAACATGATTCGATAATCTGTGGGGAGACATTTGATAGCTCAAGGCGGGTTAGTCAACTGCTACAGTGTTAGAACAAAACTGTGAGGATTGGTTCAAATGTAAACATTCGTTTTCAAATGTAGAGTAGGCAAGGAATGCAATTATCAGAGTATGACGTCACATGATCAACCTGATTAGAATCAGTCTGAAGGTTTGATTTTAAATTAACGGCCAGTTACGATTTGACTAAAAACAAAACGCAATCACAACTTCTTTTAAAATTGATTCGAAAATACCCAATTCAATCATTAATAAATTCCAAGCCGTAGAAGTTACTTTGGACATTTATCAATATGAATTTAATAAGCAATTAGAATAGCGAGTTTAATTGATATGCCATAGACAACGCATTGATTGTCAGTTCTTAGGAGTCTCAGGAAAATAGATAAATTCCTTTTGATTACATGACGTAATGTGTTTTGCTACTAACCGAATAATTAATAAATAAACCTAGTATGATCTCAGTCCTCAGAATTCTGACGCGACATTCTTTATAAGTATTTTAACGCATTAATTAATCACACCATAAGCAGTCAAAGAAATTTTAAATGTAATACAAAAAGATCGTTCTTTTGAACCTTTCTCATGATTTAAAGTAAAAACAATACCTTAAAAAAATCTGACCTTTTCTAAAGCCTCTGACATGAGCAGATTGAAAGTCTTACACGAGAATACTAATTAGTAAAATCTTGCTTTTTCACGTTCCTAATCGTGCAATTCTGTATATTAGTTCGAGTGCCATTATCTAGATACCGCACGTGGTTTTTATAATTTCGGTTTCAGCATTGACGTAAAATATATGGACAGGGCGGAGAGTACGAAAAGTGTTGTCACGAAAGTGGTCCGCGGACCAATGCAACGGTTGTGACGTCACAGCGCACCGGTCTGTAAGTCGTCGACAAATGCCTAATTGTATCGTCGTGGTTGCAATAAAAATGACCGAAAGTTCACCAAAAAAAGATAACTTTTCTTATCATCGCTAAGTAAGATTTATTATAATTATATTACTTTAAGTCAGTATAACATTTATTTTAGCATTATTGAAAAACCGATTTCATGGCCGCCATAGACGTAAAAATCCAACAGATGGCGCGATTTTTACGGGCATCTTTTTGACGTGCCCAATGTACTGAGGGGCCTATCCTTAGTTTTTAAATCAATGGGTTTCAGACATTATATTTCGTCTCCTTTATATTTTTAAGGGAAACCAATGCTTTTAAAACATACAGCCTTGTCAATCTTGTGTCATTAATATTTAAATAAGTATAAAAAATAATGGGTTCAGGAAGACAAAATACATTAAAGTAAGTTACTTAATGTGTTTTTTAAATGTAATAACATATTTTAACATGAAGTTTATATTAGCAAGTAGTCGGAAAACTGCAAAGTTTTTATGTTAATTGTTGTGTAACCGACACTTGGGTCTTGGTATAGTTTATGGATCATCAAATTTAAAAAATAATAAAACCAACTTTGTATAATATACCGGGTATCTCAAGACTGCTACCGAAAACGAAGCCGGGTGGTAGTTTTAGTGGCTACAAACACAATGCAATTAAACATTTCGCCTAGAAACGCGACAATTTTTTTTTATGATTTTTTAAATATCGTCATTTTTGGGTGGTAAATCCATAGTTTTTGCTAAAATAATAATTTAAGCTCTTTTATACCTTAGAGTATTTATAAATAAAAGGGTATATACTATTATTTTAGGAAAAAATGTATTTACCACCCAAATATGGCCATAGGAAAAAAATAACAAAAAAAAATTGTCGCTTTTTTTTGCAACTTTTTCTGTTGCATTGTGTCTGAAGTCGCTTAAACTACCACCCGGCTTCGTTTTCGGTAGCAGTCTTGATATACCCTGTATTACATGTGTCATATGCAGGCTCCATATGTCTTGCACGGTCGTCTACTTAAAAACTTGTTTTTAAGTTTTAGTAAATGCATGTGTTCAAGACACTTTCGGCCTTTACCCATCTTAGTTATCGAATATTCTGTCCCTTTTAAAATCGCCTTTTGAATTCAGTGAGCGAAGAAGACAAAACATTTTTATAACCAAACAAGGTTATAAAAGTGTCTATAAATTACGCCGTTAATATTTTTTATCAAGCGAGGCAATTGGCATATCTGCAAAATTAGTTTGTATAATAATATTTTTCTAGTTTCTTGATAAAAATACTATAGTAAACATAGAACTTTCCTATCAAGTTAATAAAATATAAATAACTTCTATTACCTTCATCTCGCGGTTTTCGTCGCAGAATTACTTTATCTCGTTCTAGAGTACAACGTTGTGAGTCAATGGCTAATTTAATGGTCTACATGTCCCTGAATGTTGGATACATTAGATTTCAATGTTGAAAAAACTTTAAAGCAAATATGATGTATAAAAAATCGGTTTTAAACGAAACAAGGTACTAATCGATCATAATTCCTAATTAAGGCTTCTACACATTAGAATGCAACAAAAACTCTGACAATACATGTTTGGTATATCAAACGCCCAAGCCAGGTGTGCTTAACTTCAAATAAAAAACACGAGCAAAAACTATTTTGGCCAGGTCATATTACACTAGCGAGACACTTCATAAATTTTGAGTCGTCTGTGCTTCATAATAAACCAGTGGTTTTAAGATGATTTGAAAAAGTTTAGTTAAAATACTACTGCTAGCTTTTATGATCCATAGGAATCGAAAAGTCTAGAGTATCTTAAACCAGAGAGAATAGGTAAATAAGATAGATGAAAGTGATTAAAGAGACGTCTGAGGGAAATCGAATCAACAAAAAACTGTCAAGATATCTCATACTATTTATGTATGGTCAGAAATTGTACAAAATAGGTATCAATTCTTAAATCAGATTCGTCTAGTGCGCGTATTTTTGTAGGAAAACAATGATTTCCCAAGGGCTGTGAGGCCGGTGCTATCATAAACTACATCTTTCTCCAGCATGCATAATAAACGAAAGATACACACAAGACAAGGGTAGATAGAAAGTACTTGACACTTGACAGCCTATTGGGTGTAGCTTTGAAGCGAGAATGCGAAGATTTGATTTCATGAGAACATTACGGCGGGTATTCTCTTTCGGATTACGATATTATGTATCCAAAAAGTAGATATTGTGATATGTCTATAAACTGAAAACAAGAATACTGAAGAAAAGAATTTACATTCATTGAAGATTGACTCGTGTATTGAATATTAAATTCAATTCGTATGAGTCCCATTCTGGTGCTGGTGTCCTAAGCAACTAAGACGGTGTTAGACTATAGTATACGTATTTCATTCAATCATTGATATTCCTTCAAGTTATTTGCAATTCGCTTTAGAAGCATCAATTCAATTGTACTTAGTTACCTTCAAATACATCAATGTTCATTTGCTGCTAGTTGCTACTTTAGTATCATTAACGCCAACAATCAATGACATTAGACTTGGGTTTAAATAATATAGAATTAAAACTCATCGTTTTGCAGCTACAGAACGCGTCAGGATCCATAATTTCACTCTATTTTACTTCGGCTGATTTTTCAATTGTCAATAGTGAAATATTATTTAGACTAAAAAAGATTAATAAATTGAAAAAAAATCTCAACTGCATATTCAGTTACCTTACTAAAAAAAAGTTTGATGGATTTTTATCTGTGGTTTGAACCACTACATGACTGACAGTTACTGAAAGTAAATAAAATCAAATGTCGAAGGCCAGCAGATTTTCCAACACCCAATTACTCCCCATGACCCCACTTCGAGCAGAAGGGTCTTTTAAACCACGAATCAATTAAGCCATCAATGGCCCCAACTTATGATATCGCGCCATCTGTACTATAGGGTTATTTAAAACGTGTTTGCGATAGGTACTTCGCGTTGTGTGCTACTGACATGTTTTAACAACCTTGACACTGGAAACTTGTCTAGTAGGTGATTAAATAATAAATAGGAGTACGTACATGGTATGTGCGTTGTAAATTGCAAATGATTTTAAAACGATGGATTGTAGGACTTGTAAACTATTATTTGCTAGTTTTTTAATGCCAAATAACTCAATTTTTAAGGTCGATACGAAAGAGGATCCTCTAAATATTTTCACTTTCATTATTTAAATAACCAATCAGTTAATTTTGACAGCTTCCGTGCCGCCGTTGGTTCGACTCCGACTGTACAACAAAAGGCCACGGGTTCGAACCTCGCATCGAGACAAATGTTTGTGTGAGCTAGTGTTGAGTAGGACATGACTTGAAAAAGAGTTTGTAAGAGTGGCCTCATTTTTGTACTGAGCCAGTACAATGTCCCACTTCAATTGAAGTGAGGCGTACTGATGCTTATTTGTGTGTTATAACTTTGCCTCACGGCTCACGCCAATAAAATGACATTACAGACCAAGTAGTACACCAAATAAGAAGTAGTACAAATTAAAAAGTTGAGCCGCTCTTACATTTTGACGTCATGTACGGGACAAATGTACTGCCTCTTGTATGCCCTACTCAACACTAGTGTGAGCCACAAGTATAGGACTACGCATACTTTTGGGTCTATTTATTAAACTTTCGTGACAAATGAAAATAATTTACTTCTGTTTCTAAAATTGATGTCACCAAAAATGTCTTGGTAGATTTTTATGGAAAATGTATAATTTAAACGGGTTTGCTTTCCTACAATTTCTACGTCACGAATACGAGTTCCGCGTCAAAGCGAAACATTAAGTTAAAACATATATTTGGTTTAGTATAAATCATTCAAAGTTTATTTGTATACGATACTTCGTATATCAATTTCGTTTCAAGGCAGACGAAACAAAGTGCTCATTAGTCTTTTCTCAGAAACATAAGAAACGTGCCTTGTATGATTTTTTTAAACAATACGGTACGTATTGTTGTGGGTTCATTGTACTGTGTTTGAAAACATATAATACGCTTCATTTGTTATATTTCCTAAAGTGTCAATTGTCTATTTTTTATCAGCAGTTTTGGATTGTAAGAAACCAGTCTATTGGTTTCTCACGATCCAAAACTACTGCTGCTGCTGCTTTATTGTTGACGTACGTGGTACCCATTAATAAATTTTGGATATTTTTATACACAATTCCTTAAATACATGTGTCTTACATGTTACTTAAATTACATTGTTTTTATGTAAATAGCTCAATTTCCTAGGATAAAACAATTACCGGTCACGTAATCTCTTCGCTTTTGGGGACAATGTTTTAGTTTCCTTCTATATTTATTTCATCACACAAGAATGTGGTAGGTTCAATCCTTTTTTAATAACTTTCCAAAACCACGTGTATATAAAAAATAATCTTGTATAAACACACGTGTTTTTAAGTTCATTTGGATAAATAGATGCTAATAGCCTCACTAGACCAATACCCAATACAAATTGAATTCACAGAAATTGAGTAACGTGTCGATTCAAAACGTTCCAAGTTCCAACCGACCGACCGTTTGTAAACAACCCAGATTGAAACGTCCAATTCGAATTAATGCAATTTAAAGCCAAACGCACAACACTATTCTGATTCAATTTCATTCGAATTTCGAATTAAACGAATGACCATAACGGGGCATTCAGTCCCATGGCAGGGTGAGGCCAATTTCCGCATCCCGCATGGTTTCAAATTTTCTGACAATAAAAGCGTTTCATTTGAAATCTTATTCTGTTGGTATAAAGAATATAATATGTTGTGAAAACGTTCAATGATGTTTGTTGTACTATTGTCTCTCGTTTAAGTGGTCTTCTCCCCTTCTTTCGGCGAGTGGTCATGCAATTTTTCAATCAGAAACTAATTGGGTGCAGTTTCGTGAGTTTGGCCAATTCAGTCGACTATTTTGGTTGAAATTGTGACATATGAGATTGTGACTGATTGCGGCTCGTTAAGAATGTTATTTGTGTCCAATTTATTACGAATACTATAATAATTGTATCGTAGGTTGAGATCGGTTGAATTTAAAAAAATATTGATATTAGCTGATCGTATTTTGAAATAAAACTATTATTTACGGATTTTATCGCGGATTTGGTTGAAATTTTTACATTTTTTGAGTTCCCGACGTGTCGATTACTTTAC
Source organism: Hyles vespertilio (assembly GCA_009982885.2). Taxonomy (NCBI): domain Eukaryota; kingdom Metazoa; phylum Arthropoda; class Insecta; order Lepidoptera; family Sphingidae; genus Hyles; species Hyles vespertilio. Next base: position 5,296,861 of record CM042810.1, read on the forward strand.
AGCTTTCGTGGTCACGGGGCGGACTTATTTTTTTAAATATTGATACTTATACATAACTCACGGATTTTTCTCAGAAATGTAGGCAGATATGTAGAGAGAGACAGAGAGACAGGCAACCCACTCTTCACATTGTACCTATGTTCCTATCACAATGTGATAGGTAGTTTATCTCCATATTGGGCCCAAATTCCTCTCTGGAAAACCCAAAATTACTTTGCCCGACCCGGAATTCGAACCTGGGACCACAGAATTATAATCATACCGTAGTGACTGCGCCACCGCAGCCAGGCAGTCATTAATGTTTTAATGTAATTTTAAGTCTGCGCGTTTTTTAAATGTGGGTACCATCATTTGAAAACATTCCTGTAAACAAGATTCAAAATCCAGAAACAATACTAGTAAAAAATATATTATTGGAAGCCGCATTACTTACCGTTAACGATAAATCTGTGTCTATCGTTCATTAGTTCCTTCGTCAGTTTCGGACATTCATTATTTAACACAACACACAAATCGTTCAACTTAGAACCGCTTTGTTTACTAACAACATCAACAAAGTAATTGCACTTTTCACTATCCGGTGCACTGGTTATTAATTCTAAATCAGTCACACTGAATATTCCCTTTTTCACTAAAACATCTAAAATGTTCGTATCGGTTAGTTCGCGTAATAAAATGTGTCTGTGGCGCATGAGACCGGCACAAACGCTGCCGGCCGCGGCCATCGTTCAACTAAACTTAACAAAAAAAATGCCATTGAATCGCCCCATTCAGAACGATCAACGAACAGATGCAAGCTAGTAGGTACACTTTAGTACCGTACCCTCGAATTTGGGCACGTTTTGTCTTTTTCTTACAAGGTAATGAGAGATAAAGACGAAAGTTTAAATTGTATCATGTGACATGATAAGAAAGCTCGGCGACATATTAAAATACAGTTACTTTGTGTAAAGTTAACCGACGCGACGATTGCATAAGTTGAAGAATATGGAACGCTTATTTATAACGATTTCTGTACTTATTTTGTTTATAAATGAGTTAATAATAAGGATACATAGGTTTCACTTTATTTAACTTATTTTAAAAGTAATCTTGCCTTTTCTTTATCATTTTATAATTTATAATACATGTAGGTACTTACATATATACCTACTTAGTTTTAAACTTAGATGAGTAAGGGATGTAGGTATTATACAAAACAGATAGATCAGAGATCAAATTGTAACTTACATAGATATGCCTTTAAAATTACCTTCTAAGTTTAAAATACAGGTATTGTTCCTAGAAATAATCACACTGACTACAATCGTGCACAACGCTTGTCGTTAACACGTAATTCTTATGCATTATTTACTAGTTGTGTGGTAACTTGTAACCATTGACTTGTAACATACATACAAATGCTAAGTTAGAGAGATGTATACGGGATAAAACGAATGTATTATTACACAATACACTACCTTTGGACTTCCATAAATTGTTACTTTGTTCAATTTGACATTCTACGGGAAAACTACTTATTACCTAGTCAACAAATTGGGATAGGTAGTAAAATTCAACAATAGTATTGTAGTTAAGGGTAAATATCAAATACCTACCTAATTTATTTATCCTCCAAATGGTTATGCACGTATTTACAAAATAATTATATTTAATAGAAATAGAACAATGTTATTGTTTTTAACGATTATACGTACTAGGTATGCCTAGGTTCTATGTTTGCAAAAAAAATGGAATGGAGAAATCTATGTTTTAACAATTGAAAATATTAATCTCCATGTACACAATATGATTTGTTATTGTGGAGAGATGAAGTTACAAAACCTTTTGCGACCATGTGATCAAATATTTGTATTAGCGCCATCTTGTAGTTCATATTTAATACTAAGTAACAAATGAATATAAAAACCATAATAAAAACAGTATAATTTACGCCATTATAAAAATATAAAAATATTTTTTTACATTTATATTATTTATTCGTAGATGCATTACTTTATTGCAAACATTATTAAAAATAGATTTCATAATTATGTATTTATTATTGCAGACTTGGTATCATTTAGTTTTACGTTGCGTGATCTGTGATAAATGCTTAGTGTTGTCCAACTCGTGTTAAACCCGATCCGAGTTGACTCGAGTTGAAATTCAGATAACTCGATTGAACTCGAGTTACACAATTTAAGTTGGAAGGAAGAAAGTGAGTATCGAACTTCGTATGTAGGATTGAATTAAAGATGTTTTTATAGTTTTTACTGTTATATGACTGTACTGTTATGTGTATCTTATATGTGAGAGGCCGCCATGAGTCTTTTACTTAAAAATCAAAGCAATTTTACGAGTAATGAAATTTCCGATGTAGGTAGCTGATACTCTGATATATTTAATATTGCATAGGTTACTATGGATCCCGAAAAATGTTGTGTTCCCATGGTAAAAGCAAGGAATTCATATTTGCATATTGCTACTCTTTTTGTACCAAAATGCATTCATCTACCGCGATTTTCAAATTCGAGTTAGGAAGAATTCAATTCAATTTAAGTCAACTTGAAATTGGTACAACTCGAGTTAACTCGAGTTAGTAAGTCGAGTTTACCATCTCTATAAATGCTCCATTTCAGTTTTGACATTTCCTAACATAACCTATTCGAGTTTGTTTGTGAAAATAATAAATTGTAATTTGTGGTTGTTAACATTTATCGTTTACTTACGCGCATGTATTGTTAGTGACTGGTATTTTTTTGGCTTTATCCTCTACCATGGCACCGATTGGGAGGAAATCTTTGGCAGGTATGTCAGCAGAAGTTAAACAAGATTTTATATTTTGTAAACTTCATGTACTTCGGTTCAATATTGTTAGATTAATCAGTGGCGTAACTACCCCACCGGGGGCCCGTGGCAAAGTTAATCAAATGGGGCCCTTCGTAAATGTAAAAAAAAAACTTTGTAGTGTAGCTTTTATGATTATTTTTTAAAGGTGCGTGGTGGCCTGTTGGGTTCATGGTGGTCGTCCCATCCAGGCATCCCAGGGCACACCTCTGACTTTTCAGAGTTATGTGTGTATTGATAGTCAGAAACCACGCACTGTGACGGCGAAGGAAAACATCTTGAGAAAACCTGCATACCATAGAGTTTTTTTTTTAACTTTTATTGTTTGCAATCTGTTTGTGCAACATTTAGCAAGTTGTTTGAAAAATTATAGTTTTCTTTTACGGTGCGCATCCAGTGACACGCCCGTTTCCATTCTTTAAATCTATCTTAGTAGAACTTGTGGGATTTTTCGTTTGAGTCTCCGTGTCAGCGTTGAGTCATCCATCAAGTGCTTGGCCAGTACATTAGGGTGAATTGTTATCCTTGTTTTGTACGATTTTACACTGTCTTTGACTTCTTGTATGACTGTCTTCATTTTAAGGTCATGATGGAGCCTATTATTGGTAATGTACCATGGTGTGTTGACTATCATTCGCAAAATTTTGGACTGGAATCGTTGTAAGATCTCTATGTTTGAATTTGCAGATGTACCCCAGAGTTGCAGGCCATATGTCCAGATAGGCTTAATTACAGTCTTATAGAGAAGTAATTTGTTTTCGAGTGAAAGCTGCGATCCGCGATTTATCATCCAGTACATTTTGCGTACAAGTTGACCCATTGCAAGGCGTTTGGTATATATATGTTTTCTCCACGTCAGACGACGGTCAAGATGTATTCCAAGGTATTTAGCTTCATCCGCTTGAGGGACTTGGATGCTATTAAGATAAACTGGTGGACATGTTCCTCGACGTGTTGTGAAAGTAATTTGAATAGATTTCGTTTCATTTGCTTTTATACGCCAATCTTTAAGCCAGGCTGATATTTCATTTAGACTATTTTGCAATTTTTGGGTTGCTATGTCTGGAGAATCATGAGATGACAAAATAGCAGTGTCATCCGCGAAGGTACCAGTGACAACTCCATCTGTGGAAGGAAGATCGGCTGTATAGATAAGATATAGGGTCGGGCCCAAGACACTGCCCTGTGGCACACCTGCGCGTATTGAATAAAGTGCCGAGACTTCTTCACCCTGTTTTACAAAAAAATATCTATTTTCAAGGTATGCTTTGATAAATTGATAATAATTCGTCGGGAGAGCCGTTTTGACTTTGAAAAGGAGTCCATCATGCCAAACTCGGTCGAAAGCCTGGGAGATGTCGAGAAAAGCAGCAGTACAGTATTGTTTGCTATCAAATGCTGCATTTATATTTTCAACAACCCTGTGTACCTGTTCGATCGTGCCATGTTTTTGTCGAAACCCGAATTGATGGTCAGGAATTAGGTTTTTGTCTTGTATAACTGGAGCTAGCCTGTTAATGAAAAGTATCTCCATTATCTTTGATGGGATCGATAACAGGCTAATCGGCCTGTAGGATTTGACATCTTCCGGAGCTTTACCCGGCTTCTGAATCATTATTATTTGTGCTACTTTCCATTGAGCGGGCACATATCCTCTTGTGATTATTGAGTTATAGATGTAGGTTAGTAAAGATATACCCTCCGAAGGCAATTCCCTCAATATTTTGGCAGTAATTCGATCGTAACCAGGTGATTTATTTTGGTCAAGTTTGTATATTGCCCTTCTTACTTCTGCTTTTGAAAAGCTTTTTATTGGCAGATCTAATTGGTTTATTTGTTGTAAAAGGGTGGAGACATGTCTGATCTGTGTAGATCCTCGGTCAGGGTTTGGTGTAAAAACATTTTTCAAATGTTCAGTGAACGTATATGCCTTTTCGTGATCATTTGTCGCCCAGCTATTATCGGATCTTCGTATAGGAGGATGAGATGCTATTGGCCTCTTCAGATATTTCGTCGCTTTCCACAGAGAATAGTTGGATGCAGCACTGCTGTCCAAGTTTTTTAAATATGTCTGCACTTTGCGATTTCTGTTTTCAGCTAGAAGTAGCTTCAACTGTGCCGTTAATGAATTTAATAGTGTTTTATCTCCAGGATATCGTGTTAGCTGCCATCTCTTTCGGGTTTTGCGTTTTAGAGTTACAAGGTCTACAGAATTTAGATTGGCGATCATCATCAGTTCTAGGAGTAGCGAGCCAGGCTGATTGTTGAACACAATAGTTGAAATGCTCCACGGCATTATCTATTTCATCTACTGTTTTTAATGGCAGGTTCAAGTTTAGAGACGCTGTTGTTGACTCCCGAAATTGTGACCAGTCTGTTTTTTGAGTATGAAGTCGACAAGGTTTCACAGTGTGTCTTATGTTTTTATGTAACAATATTTCAACTGGTGAATGATCAGATGACAAGTCATTTATTGATGTACATGTAAGATATGTATTTGCTATTCCCTTCACAACGCAGAAATCAATCAAGTCTGGAGTCTTGTTTACATCTGTAGGCCAATAGGTCGGTTCACCAGATGATACTACTGCCAGGTTTAAATTTTCTACGGCTCTATGGAGTTGTCGTCCCTTTGATGTAGTAATGCGTGAGCCCCAGATGGAGTTTTTAGCATTATAGTCGCCCCCAGCGATGAATCGTTGCCCTAGTGAATTGAAGAACGTTTCATATGAGTCCTGTTTTATGTTGTGCTTCGGAGGGCTATATACAGCTGATACTATAAAAGGTCCTGTCCAGTTGTCAATAACTATGTTAGTAGCTTGGATTTCACTAGAAGAGTAGCTTGTTGTTTCGTGGTGTTTAATGCAATCTTTTATCAAAACAACAGTTCCTCCATGTGCAGTGCCATCAGGGTGCATTGTGTGATAAAATTTATATTTATTGAAATAAAAGTGGTTCTTTTTTGTAAAGTGAGTTTCTGAGATAAGAAAGATATCAACGTCATGTAACAAAACAAATGTTTTAACTTCAAGGAAGTGTTGTGACAGCCCGTTGGCATTCCAAAGGACTATTTTTAAGGAGTCGAATTTCCAAACCTTGATGTGAGGGTCATTATTAAGTTAGTCATTGCGGTTAATTGCTGCATCATTTGTTTTATTAGGATTACCAACTCTCGTATAGCACTTGTGCTTGTCTTGTCTTCGTTTATTTCAGTTTTGTTAAGTGTTATCTCACTATTTTTTGTTTCTTGTTGGTGTGTTAAGTTTTGTTTGTTATTTTTTAGTGCAGGTTGTTCAGTTTCTCCATGCTTAATAATATGTCTTGGTTGGATTGACTTTTTTAGTGCAGGGGTTGGGCCGGGTAATTTTATTTTTTGCAGTTCCCGATATATTCGGCACCCCTTGTAATTTGCGGGGTGGTTACCATCGCATAGAGCACATTTGAGTTGATCTGATCTGGTTTTACGAGGACAGTCGTTGGACAAGTGATCTCCAGCGCATTTAATACACCTTGGTTTTCGACGGCAGTAAGTCTTTGTATGCCCATATTGCTGGCATCTTGCACATTGTGGTGGCTCTCGCTTCGGGCGTGGTGGTTCAAACTGAATTCGGCAATTCAGGAGGTACTTAACATTGTAAATGCTTTTATTATCGTCGTTTGGTTCCAATTCGACTATGAACATGGGGAGAGGTTTCTTTGTCGCTCTTTGCTTTATATTCCATATATTAGTGCAGACGTGTCCTAATTCTTTGAGTGATTGTTTTAAATCATCAAGGTCAGTAGATGGGTGTAGGTTTTTGAGAACCACTTTGAAGCTCCTATCTTGTTTCGGTTTGAAGGTGTAAAATTCAGTATTTTTGGACTCTAATCTTTTGACTATTTCTCGGTAAGTGTCAGGAGTTTTGGGCTGAATCTTGACCTGTTCGTTGTTAAGAATTTTAAGAGTATAACTTTCTTGGTCATATTCATTGAGAAGATTAATAAGAGGCTGGATATTCTCAACTTTATCCACATGTATAGGTGGAGGTTTTGCAATTCTTTCTGTATTTTGTTCAGGTGGATCGACAGCTAGGTTTGAGAAACTATTGGATGTAGGTGTTTGTTGAATTTTGGATAGCCAGTAGGTATTAAGCTTAGATTGCTTTGATGGTTCTCTATTTTCATCCGGGCTTCGCAAACGCTTTTTGCTTGTCACTTCCTTCCAGTTGTTAGGATTGTCATTTTGAGCATCTTCTTGGCTTTGGTTTAAAATTACACTGGGTGCAGTTGTTGGGATTTCGCTTGCGGATGTTGAGCGCATTCTATTTTCAAACATTCCTTTGTGAAAGATTTGCTGGGTTAGGGTCTTTGTTGTACCGCTAGTAGAAGGTGTACTTTTAGTCAATTGATTTTTATTTGGATCATTCATCATATATTTTTCCCACGAGTAGGGTCGATTTAAACAGTCGCTCTAGGGGTGACGCCCATTCCCAAAGAGAAGGCTTTCTTCAACGGCGTTTCGCCTGTTCCGCCGAGGTTGGTCGCTAGCGGCTGACACTCCTGCCAGTCATTCATCCCTTTGGCGCGCCCCGCACCGTGGGATTAGGGGATTTTTTATAGAGGATACCTTCCTCGCAGTCCGAGTGGCAAAGCTCAGACCCCCGTTCCTGTAAGACATGACTACAGGTTTACGGTGCTGAGGTGACCTTTTCAGGTCACACGCTGGTTTTTCTGTCGGGGTTATTTCCCTTAGCTAGGGTTTCGGTTTTATGGCGCCGAAGGTTCGCCTTCGCCCTTTTCACTTTGCTATCAAGATCACGAGGTAGATGTATTGTGCAAGACTCGTTTAAGATCAGGACATTGCCCGGGGTATGGGACGACCTACAAGTATGTAGGCTCTCCACAAAGTGCGGCGGCAGCTTTGAGGAGGCGTGGACGTGTAAAATAGGACTTTATGGTGCGCGTCTGATAGCCCAGTCTTGCACACTTGGGCGTACGCTACTGGCTTTGCTCAGCTTTTTATAGGTGCATTCTAGCATAAGTGTGCACCGCCGAGACCTAACACCAACTACCCCCCCACCATAGCGATTTGTAAGAATTTCTATGGTACGTTAAATCCGCCAGCCCGCACGAGGCCAGCGTGGTGGACTATATGGTCTAACCACTCTTAATCGTACTTTCGATTATAGGGGAGGCCCGTGCCCTGCAGTGGGACTTATATCAACCGATAAAGAACAGCACAGAATCTCTTAATGACATGCCTTCATATTTCTGATCGGATTTATAACATAAATAATTTCATGAAATCTAAAAAGGATTTTATAATAACGTTCAACGAGTGCTTTTGGAATTGCATTTTCATTTCTCTTTATCACACAGTTCCAATAAACTTCACATAATTGGTATGTTTTAGAAAAATCTTGAATTGTATCAAATTTATTGAAATAAATTTAGGCCCAAAACAGCAATTAACTCATTTTGTATTTTCGGTCTTAAGTATTTTATCTGCCCCTTTGGATTTATTTAACAATTCCTCTAAATTAGGATCACATTTAGCTAGTAACTGCTTTATTAAGGCTATCTCCGCTTTCTCTATGGTCACGAAAAGCTAAATTAGTAACTTCGTGGAGAATATCAGTTCTCGGCCTCAAAAAAATGAATGAGACCGCCATTTTTCATACAAAAGACATCAAATTAATTTTTGATTCGTTCATCCAAATTAATTTTCGATGTTGCGTGTCACTCTATCGCATTTACAATTTGTTTCCAGTCGTCATAACCCTCAACTCAAACATTTTATTTATTCAACAACCTTTTGTTGTGCACTGCTGGAAATAGGCTTCCTTCAAATTGCGCCATTTTACCCTGTCGTCAGCTTGTTGCATCCAGCATGTGGCAGAGACCTTTGGCAAATCGTCACTCCACCTAGCTGGAGAGCGTCCTACACTTCGTTAGCCAAGAGGCGGTCTCCACTCAAGAACACGTTTACTCCAACGGTTATCGGTTCTTCGACAGATGTGGCCAGCGCAGTGCCACTTCAGCTCGCTAATCCTGTTTGCTATGTCTATAACTTTGGTTCTCTTTTAGATAAACTCATTGCGGATCCTTATCCTTCAAAGAGACAAGAGCATAGCACGTTCCATAGCTCGCTGAGCGACCATAAGCCAGTGGACCAGTCGTACTGTGAGTTTCCAAGTCTAAGCACCGTAGGTCGTGACAGGTAGGGCGCACTGGTTGAAACCTATTCTTTTTTAAAAGTTTTCAAGCTTTTTGGGTAAGGTGACGAGAAGACTCGTAGCCTCTTTCTCAAATTGTTTCTACCTAGATAAAGGGCATGCCCCAGGTAGGTATATTCGGAAACAACTTCGAGCTGGTGACCACTTACAGCGACAGGTCTTGGATCAAGGTGGTGGTTGATAATTATTTTGCCTGTCGCAGCATCAATTGCAGCTCCTCCAGCGATTCCGCCACCCAGACTATACCATTAATTATTTATTTAATTAGTAATGTATTTTATTATTTATTGCCACTTATCTGTAATATATGGAGATTTAATATTTTCTACTCCTAAATATGGTTCAAGTTCATGTTTGCTCCTACTTGTTTGTGGTTATTTTGGGTTCGAATATTCTCTATCGTCGGAATTTTCAATTATGGAATTTTTAGTTTCGTCCATTTCTTCATTTCTGAGACTCATCAATAAATTTGTCGTTCCGAAAGTACTGATTTATTTTAGATATGCTTTTATTTATTGCTTCAGATTCCCTCTTTCTCTTACGTTTTTCGCTACCACTAAAATAATTTCAAGAACAAAACATGTATTTTATTTGGAAAATATTACCTTCATATTTATAAAATTACAATTTATTGGTTTCTAAGTAAGTTTATACACTCATTTGCAAAAAAAAAACGGGCGGTTTTGATTTTAATTCTTCTTTAAAAAAATACGGTACCAAAATGATTTCAATCATTTGTACATGTTACTGGCCGGTTTTAAAAATGCCGTGGTGTCTAAAACAGTACGTTCTAAATTCAAATTTTCGTTTGATGTTCGTTTTTACAGAAAACCACTTTTTATCCTACATTTTTGGTGCGAAGTTCCAAAAGATAATATCGGTTTTCATAACTTTAAGTCATTTTTTATGAATTTATTTCATATTCTTAATTGTCAAAGCTTCATTTATTGCTGTTTAGCTGTCTCAATAATGTTAGAGAAAGTGGTAAAAACTACCAAAATTATTACGCTGCTCGAAGAGGGTTGCAGCCAATGCTTCGTGGCTCAGGGGCCAATTGTGAGTCGCTCGACGGTTCAAAGGACCTGGCAGCGGTATCAAGGCACCGGTTCCGTCGAGAGAAGGCCTGGTCCTGGAAGAAAACCATGTACCCAACCACGGGATGATCGTTTTCTTGTGAGTCGCGCATTGAGAAATCGCAAGTCTTCGTATGTGGACCTTAAGAACAACCTCGAAGAAGTAAGAAATGTGCATATTAGTCTATGGACGGTCAGGAGGAGGCTTCTCGCGGCCAATATACGCAGTCATCGCCCGGCCCGCGGCCCTAAGTTACTCCGTGAGCACAGAGTTGCCAGGCTTAGGCTGCGGGCACGAAACTAGCGATGGCGGAGCGGTGGCGAGGCGATGCGGCGGCGGAGCGGGGCGATGAAGAGTAGTATTTCACGTGGGCACGAAACATGACGGTCGATCAGTCGCTTATAGGCTGCGGGCACGAAACTAGCGATTGCGGAGCGGTGGCGGGGCGATGCGGCGGTGGAGCGGCGGCGATGCATTCAAAAGCATGGACAGTATAGGTGACGCGCACGAAACACGCGACAGCGGGGCGGGGCGATCGAGCGTTCCACAGGCGGCAGGAGGGCGACAGCGGCGCGGGTGTGACGAATAAGATTAATGTTACGGACAAATAGGTAAAAATCGAAGTTTTCGTTTATTTACATACATTGGGAATTGTAAATATATGTTTAAATTAACCATATTTTTTAAACAAAAGTATAATCTAATAGCGTGGTGGATTATACGTATAGCCTAACCACTCTCAATCGTACTGTCCAACAGCCCGTGCCCTGCAGTGGGACGTATATGGACTGATGCAGATATTCTAGTAGAATACATCAGTTATAGGTACTGTTGTTTTTAAAATCTATCTAATATTGTAGCCTTAGAAATAATTAAAAATTTATAAGTTGTTAAACATACATTATCATATTTCGTTTTTATATTTTATTTTACATTATTCTGAAACAGTAGGTAGAAATGTAACAAATATATGATGTGTAGTATCTGCAGCAATGCCGACTTGATCTATATTTCCCTGTCATAACTAATAGACCAAGAGCCCGTGGCCGCCAGACCTTCGTTATTTTATAAAAGCTGAAAGTTTGTGGGCGCATGCCTCTGACATAAGCATCACACGATCAGCTATTATGAAGTGCCGATCGTGGTTGCTTTGGAAGTTATGAGCTTTAATGTTTCTAGCAAGATGAAAGAACCATCAAAAGTATCTGAATACTAAGGAAATATTTTTTTATAGTTGTTTTAACAACATATATAAAATTCAGCTTTTATACTACAACGCTGACATAATTGCATTATGTTAAAGTTTGAAAATAGCGTCATATTTAATAACATGTAATTTTGCCGAAGTTATATTATAAAAGCCGAATTTTATATATGTTATTAAGGCAACTACAAATAAATATTTCCTTGGTATTCAGACACTTTTGATGGTTCTTTCATCTTGCCAGAAACATTAAAACTCATAACTTCCAAAGCAACCACGATCGGAACTTCATAATAGGTGATCGTGTGATGCCTATGTTAGAGGCATGCGCAGACAAACTTTCAGCTTTTATAAAATAACGAAGGTCTGGCGGCCACGGGCTCTTGGTATATAAGCGACTGATCGACCGTCATGTTTCGTGCCCACGCGAAATACTACTCTTCATCGCCCCGCTCCGCCGCCGCATCGCCCCGCCACCGCTCCGCCATCGCTAGTTTCGTGCCCGCAGCCATAGTCCCAGAGATGACGACCAAAACCATGTATCATAGCAATACGGTCGAAACTGTATAAAATCGTTAGATTATGTGATTCTAAACCCGACTAGGTAGGTAGTAACGGTCAAAAGTGTAGCAAGTGCACGTGAGGCTATTTCTGCTGCGTCCAAAAAAAAGGCAGTCGGTATCATAGCAACACGTCTGATATTGGAAATGTACATAGATTACATATATAATTTTATGACGAATAAGTTGGTTTTCAGACATTTTGCGCGTAGTATATAGCTGAAGCGAATTTTTGAAAATGTCAGCAAATTTAGCCGACCTGTATCATAGCAATCCTAATGATTTTTTTCTACCGTTCGTAATTAAGGCAGTATTGCAAAAAAAAATGTTTGCAGACATTTTAGATGTCGCATGTACTCCCAAAAGAGAAAAGAACGTTTTGGAGTCGCTTGGCCGATGCCTGAGCGCTTCTTACGTTTCTGCTGCGGTGGGAATGGTTTTTTGCATATTATGCTCCTGCCACTCTCTTACTATACATAGTCACTCACCAGCTGTCCTAACCGTTGAAATGACGCTCACTTAAAGTGACAACAAACTATAAGTTGCTAAGCTGGACGTGGGTGTGTCGCTGGTTGTCCGAGGGCTCGCGGACGTTTTTTTTCTTCTATTCCCAATGATAAGGCATGGTTTGTTCATCTGCCATTGACGAAGTTTTCGGGGATGGAAGAGTAGGTTTTAAGAATTCAAAATTATCAATTATAATAGACGTTTTTATAGCATAGATACGTTGTCCGCGCTCTATTTTGGCAAGACAAAAGCAAGGTGATTGCCCAACTTGCAATCAGTCACGCTTCAACACGGTCGATATCGAAAAGTTGTCTGATAAAAGAGGTGCTACACTGAATTCTTCTGATATAATTTTTTTTTCATCTGGTTAATTCATTTCATCAATTTCAACAAGTTTCAGACAGATTGCTATGATACAGTCCGGTAAAATTTGTTGACATTTTTGAAAATTCAGTGCGTTCAAATGCTACGCGAAAAATGTCTGAAATTGGTATTTTCGAGTTCGAAATAATCAAATCTATCAATCTGATCTGATGATCTGACCGTGTTGCTATGAGACAAAAATTTTGGTTGTCATCTCTCGTACTATTAGTTATGACAGGGAAATATAGATCAAGTCGGCATTGCTGCAGATACTACACATCATATATTTGTTACATTTCTACCTACTGTTTCAGAATAATGTAAAATAAAATATAAAAACACAATATGATAATGTATATTTAACTACTTATACATTTTTAATTACTTCTAAGGCTATAACATTAGATAGATTTTAAAAACAACAGTACCTATAATTGATGTATTCTACTAGAATTTCTGCACCAGTCCATATACGTCCCACTGCAGGGTACGGGCTGTTGGACGGTACGATTAAGAGTAGTTAGGCTATAAGTATATTCCACCACGCTATTAGATTATACTTTTGTTTAAAAAATATGGTTAATTTATATTATTTTAACATATATTTACAATTCCCAATGTATGTAAATAAACGAAAACTTCCAATTTTTACCTATTTGTCCGTAACATTAATCTTATTCGTCGCACCCGCGCCGCTGTCGCCCTCCTGCCGCCTGTGCAACGCTCGATCGCCCCGCCCCGCCGTCGCGCATTTCGTGCGCGTCACCTATACTGTCCATGCTTTTGGATGCATCGCCGCCGCTCCGCCACCGCATCGCCCCGCCACCGCTCCGCCATCGCTAGTTTCGTGCCCGCAGCCTTAGGTTTGCTCGAAATTGTGAGTCATGGACTCAATAAGACTGGAATAGGGTATTGTTCTCCGATGAAGCCAGGATATCTCTGTTCGGTGAAGATCGACGTCGGCGAGTGCTTCGAAGACGAGGAGAACGCTTTGCAGAGGCTTGTTTTGAAGAAATCACACCTTATGGTGGGGGCTCTGTTATGTTTTGGGCAGGAATAAATTCAATGGATCGTACAGAGTTAGTCTTCATTGAAAACGGCTCACTGACTGGACATCGATACATAACGGAAGTTCGAATTCCTCATGCACAACCCGCATTGGCCGCTTTAGGCGAAGACTCAATTTTTATGGACGACAACGCTCGCGCGCACCGGTCTGGCGATGTGGAAGCGTATGTGCAAGAGGTCGGCATTCGTCGTTTGGATTGGCCAGCTCGAAGTCCCGACCTCAATCCTATAGAACATGTCTGGGACGTTCTGAAACGACGCGTGAGATCAGTACAACCGGTTCCGCAGACCATCAGAGAGCTGAAGAATGTGATTACCGCGGAGTGGGAACGTATTCCGCAAGCAAGTATCCGGGATATCCTCGCTAGCATACCCAGACGAATTCAAGCTGTGATTTCAGCTAGAGGGGGTCACACTCGGTACTAAACATTTATCTGCTTTTACTTTATTAAAGAAAAAACAAACAAAAATCTTTGTTAACTTTTACTTCACGAGCATATGCACTACTAGCGAGCATACACTACTAGTGAACTTTAGCATTAAAACCCATAAATTTTATCAAAATTTTATTATAATACTGACGAAAACGATTATTTGCTTATTAATTTACAAAATGGTGAAAGTAAAACTACCTATAATTATCAAACAAACCAATAGTAACATTTGAAATGGTTCATTGCTTAGGTGCCCGTTTTTTTTGCAAATGAGTTTACTATAATGAAATAAAACCAAAACATTTAGATCAAATACTATGACGAAATGTTTATCATGTTTAAAATGTATGTTCAATTGTTTATTATTATGAATTTCGTTATTAATGTTACATTTTTCTCTGCTTACACCCTGTTGGACTTAAGCCCGAGGCCCTATCGAGCCAGGGCCCTGTCAGGCCTGAGACCCTGTCGGACTAGGGCCCTGCCGGGCCGGGGGCCCCTTAGGTCGGGGGCCCGTGGCATTTTGCGCACTCTGCCACCCTATTGTTACGCCACTGAGATTAATACTAAATAGTTATTATACATTCCAACCTTTACAACCAATGTGAATAAAATTCTATTGCAAATTCCATATTTTTAATGGAAATCGATGATTTTCAAATACTTGGGAAGTGTTACTCATTTCGTTTTTTGTTTTTGTAGTTTTCAAATCGATTTGAAAGAAAACATTCAATTAGTCGTAGACTATAAAGCCTAACCTCCTTCAATCGTACTCTCGATTGTAGAATCTTCTCTACCATTGCAAAGACACCTGCACTCCCATAGCAATTAGTAAAAATTTTCCCGCACTAGGCCAGCATAGTAGACTAAGTGGACTAATCCCTCTTAATCATACTCAAGATTGTACAGGATGTCTGTACTTTGCAGTGGAATGTATATGGACTGATACAGATTAAATTACTATCATCCGGGTTCTTATAAAACCTTTGTCTTATTTTTAAAGGAAAGATTTTTTTTTTCAAATAAATAGTGCCCATACCCACCCTTAGCCTTAACTTAGGGCCCATACTTATGTATTCTTGTTGTTAGAGCCAGTGTGTCTATAACTAGATAGCCATAGCCACCACCAAGCCCCAACAAATGGATAATTCATTGTTTTGTTGCCAGTCAAAACATTCTACTCCTTTTTTTCAGACAATTGATTTTTACTAATACTATCATGGTAATCAATAGGGCAGTATGTCAAAGGTGGGCATTTTTTCAAATTACTGGTTTTAGAATGTATGCAATCGAAAACCATTTAGAAGAAAGAATGCAGTTCTTGTATATTATGTTGATTTATGAAACCTAGATACAAAGAAAGACTGTTTAATGAACATTTCAAATCAGTAATTATAAAAAGGTGCACCTTTGATTTAATGCTCTTTCTATGACTACATCAAAATAGCAGACTGGGGTAAATAAAACAATGATTAGTATCTCCATAAACAGACAAACCACTTCCTACTTTGTTGATATGGTTAATATAGATAAAACTAAAATGTCCTCATTTTGTCCTATCAGACACAGATTCCGGATCTGATTCAGACAGTGGATCAAGTGCCAGTCGCAGTAAAAGCCCCAGCCCTGCTCCTTCTGGTAAAGAGGGTAGTCAGTCTCGGTAAGTATTATTTAAAGAACAATGATAATCCTCCATACATTTTTTTGTTGTATTTTTTCTTAAGTGTATTGAGATGAAAAATATTTTAAAATATAGATTTTGATTTTCTTGACAATTATTTCTTAAGGTTTACTATTGTAGCAAGCCTGGGAACAAAGATATTCCACTTTAAAGGTTTACAGATTTTCTTTATCTTGTCAAACCCTGTAGGTAGTTAATTTTATTTTGTTCCATTTATATTGGCGTAAGGCAAATAAAAATGAAAAAATATATTTTTCACGCAATTTAAACATCGATTACTTATTTATTTTACAAATGTAATAGTAATATAATGTCCAATGAAGTAAACGGTAAAGAAAGGACAACTATATATAGGTATTATTAGTTGCACAATAGCGCTTTTGGGCGACAGAAGTAAATTGTTATTACTTAATTCATTAATCAGTGATTATTTTGCTGTTCTTAGTTCTCTGTGCTATTTTTTTAATATTAATTATCTGAGAAATATAATGAAAGAAAGCCACTGTTTATGAGCGGTCGTATCGCTTACCATCAGGCGAACGGCTTGCTCGTCTCGCCATTCACAGCAATAAAAAAAAAAAAAAAAGCCAGTCAAGCTTATATTTTAAAAATGGCAACATTGGAATGACATAACGCCTCTCCAATAAAAATAAAGCAAATATCAATAGAGTTGTACGAAAACTGTGTTTTTGTAATTCAGGCTTAGTTTTGCCGTAAACTAGGCATCAAAATTACTGAGAAAATTAATTATTAATATTTTTATAAATTAAATTTATAGACGCTTAAGAATTGCATAACAATGATTTTACCAATGTTCTTTTTAATTTTAAATAATAATAACTCTCACAATGGGTCTCGCATTCAGCTAAATTTTGCAGTAAAGAATAAGCAGTACTGTTGTGTTGATTTTCAATGCTAGGTCCAAGTGATTTTAGGAGTCAGTATTGACTGACTGACTAACAAGTGTGAAAAAACCAACAATTTAAATATAAGAACAATTATACTGTACTCAATAGATCTGTATGTGTGTGTTTGTATACATACATTTGTATATCAAATTCCATTTTAACACTACATAGTTAGTCTGCATTTAAATAAGTAGTTTTCATTAAAAACGAAAATGACATAAATATATTATATACACAAAATATAGTCCATGTACACATAATTTTATGATTTTTCCTTTCAACGGCCTAACATTCTATACATATATTTTTGGTAATAGAAAAAGTATGCTTTATATATAACGACGTAATATTTGTATTACAGATCAGTATCAAGAAGTCCGGCTAAATCAGGCAGTGAATCACCCAAATCGAACCAATCGGCACGTTCCAGAAAATCTTCAAATGCGTCAAATGTGTCCCGCAGCAGGTCTAACTCGCCCGCAGGTTCGAACAGATCGGGATCAGCTCAGAGCAACAAATCTGGTTCATCGAGTCCGAAATCCCAAGCGTCAGGGAGTCCAAAGAACAGAGCTTCAAAATCACGGTCTAGAAGCGGCTCAAGACGATCACGTTCTGGCTCAGCTAGCGGGAGATCGCGATCAGGCAGCGCCAAGTCTAGATCAGCAAGCCCAAAATCCAGAGACCACTCGCCAAAGTCCGGTTCACAATCACCCAAATCGAGGTCGCAAAGCCCCAAATCGAGATCA
The DNA here is from genome assembly GCA_009982885.2 of Hyles vespertilio. Classification (NCBI taxonomy): domain Eukaryota; kingdom Metazoa; phylum Arthropoda; class Insecta; order Lepidoptera; family Sphingidae; genus Hyles; species Hyles vespertilio. The sequence goes on from CM042810.1 coordinate 5,314,450, forward strand.
CAAAGCCCAAAGTCGAGGTCTCAGAGTCCAAGATCCAGGTCCCATAGTCCGAAAGGTCATGCTGCTAAAAGCCGGTCCAGGTCTAAGTCGGCCAGTGGCTCTCCTAAAAGCAGGAGGTCTCGGTCTCGGTCAGGAAGTGCGTCGTCGAAATCAAAGAGTCCAGTGGCAAGGCAAGATGTTCAGGATAGCAGGTCAAATTCTCCAAACCTGATGATTGATGACAACCAGACTAAGGATAAGTCAAAGAGCCGGTCCAGGTGGGTTTTCGTATTCGTGTTTGCGACAAGTACATACATTACGACCAGTAAAGTTTACTTCTTGAATTCAGTATAACATAATTGATGTTATGATAAGATAATAAATATAATGTTAACTTTCAGGTCTCGTTCAAGACAATCTAGATCGAAGTCGCGGAGCAAGTCTAAGAGCCGTTCCAGGTCAAGATCTAAGAGCTCTAATGTATCTGAAGGTAATATTAATATTTAAAAAAAATCGGCTTCAATTATAGCGCAACACTAGAGTTTCTTGCCAGCTCTTCTCTGGCGAAAACAGTCTGAACCGGGTGGTAGAGAGAAAAAAGTGACTGAATCTAAATAACGTATGACATTTTAAATATTTAAAGAACTAATTTCATTTAATTTTATGGCGTTTCAAAAATTATTATGTATGATCCTAATGAGATGCACTACAGAGAGCCGGTGTTAGGGTAGGACGAGATTGGGCAACGGTCCTCGGGCGCCGAATGCTGGGAATTGCTGTAACCTATAGTATATTATGTATGATTTCCTGTCTTTCACTTCAATTTGGATGGAACTTTTAGGGCGTCATACTTCATAGAAGTATTGCCCAGGGCGTCCATAATCCTACATCCGCTATTGGCACTACAAGAAAGTGTCAGAAGCATGAGTCCCATATTGTGTTGGTAAATATTAGGGATATTAACATTTTTATTCCTCTAGGTGATAAGAAGAAACGTGCAGTATTATCGGATTCAGAAAGCGATGGAGGTGACAAGGGTGCGTCTAAACGCAAGAAGGGGTCTGACAGCGGCTCCGATACTAGCACCAAACCCAAGAAGAAGTCCAAGAAACTAATAGATTCTGATGATGAAAATCAAGAGAAGGATGACACAGGTATGTGGTCTAATTGTAGATCCAATTAAATGTATGGTCCATTTACATGGTTCTATAGAAGGAAGGCTAGGATTAACAGTTTGATTAATTTTAATTAAATAAAATGCCTATTTATTGGTGATCGTCATTGACTTATAATCTACCGATAGACGAGGCGCGTCATTGAAACGATTTGTCCCGTATTGGTCAAAAGCTCAGTAGCGACATCTAGTACGTCTACTTGAATATTATAAAATATGATCAAAGATTATTAGACAGACAAGACAGTTCATGTCAATAATAGCTTTTCCTATGATACTGCCTAAGTATCAATATCGTCATAGCAATAATATTTTTTGTAATGTATTTTTTATTGGCGTGAATAATTCATGGAAATGATGTAAATGAAATTAATTACTCTTACAAATGTACAAGTCTGACAATCAGTCTATCAGTGTACAATCAGTCTGACATTTATTAAAATAACATTTATGAATTTTTTACAAGCTGATAAACTTTTTTCGAGACTACTAGACAGAAGGAATGGTACAACAGAAGTTTAAAAAAATGACTACCGTATTTGGGATATCTGAAATCTTCGTGTCGAAAATGAATTGAACAAATATAGGAATGTTCTGATGGTAGCCACTTAACTACTTGCACGTCCCGACTTCCGATTTTGACAGTTGACGTTTGTTAAATTCAATTTGTCAGCATAATGTAAATAGAAATAGGGTATATTTTAAAAAAATGAAATTTGACATTGACAGTGGACGTGCAGGTAGATAAATCTGTTCCAATAATTCTGGACAAATATTCAAATATTAATAGAGATCTCCTTTTTTCGTAACCGACGCGTAAGAATATAAAACAATTTTAAATGATATTAGTCTTCAATAACAATCAATGGGTTCAAATAGTCCATTAAGTAATTCATATTAAGAAATTGAGTCTAAATACTATCCACTGTTTCAAAACATACATACAAAACACATATTTTGTGTTATTAATTAACAACATATAATTAAAATAAAATACTGAAATCAATTTGCAACAACATTCTTCCTACATATTTGTATTTGTAATGTATTCGAATAGTTTATGCTTATTTGGTCGACTGATATGAATGTCCCTTGAATAATCTATATTTAATATAGTTCGTCTCTCTCACTCGACGGGCAATTTTTATGCGCGGAGATGAGACATACGATTAAGGAGCTCACCTTGTATTTTAACGAGCTCTAAAATATATTTAATCCAATAATAAATAAAAGATCTGTATTATCGGCATTATTCTACAATATTATATTACTTACGTTGTATTCTTTAATTATATTGTAACTTCAGTTGTCGGTTTGACGGGGAAACATCAAAATAAATTACATAAAAGTTTATACAAAGAAGCGTACTGCTGCGTAGCTGTCACACGGCAGACTGATTCGTGTGCGGTGCATGCACCGCACTTGGGTGGGACAAGTTTATTACAAAGAACGTCTTATCTAGTGTAACATTGATATCGATGGTGATCGTTAATAGGTTGCAATGTACAGCAGAGTTCGTGTTTTGTAAGTTTAATATCAGCAGTGTTGTCACCTTATTAGTAATTTTCGAAACATTTTGTGTGACCACTACTTTTAATATTACAAGTCACATTCGGAGTCCCTTTATTTATTTATCTTTAGTCTCTTCATGGCGCAGTCGGTTAAACTCCGCCTAAACGACGTAAACGTAAACGAGGGCCTGTGGGTTCGATCCCTGTACCGATAGAAATGTTTGTGCGGCCCACAAATATTTCTTTCGGGTCTGGGTGTTTGTGAGACCGAAAAGTCTCTCGTAGTTCCTGATATCCACGACACAAGACTCGGTCATAGTGTGGGGTCAGGGCTATGTATGTGACTGTTGGGTGTATTTATATAAACTTATCTTTCCCAGTGACGGCGGACGCGTTGTTCGGAGATGCGTCTGACATCAGTACTGAAGACGAAGGCGGCGACAAGCGAGATTCTCGCTCCCGCTCGCGGTCCCGCAGTGCTCAGCGATCTGATGATGCAAGACGCTCTCCTGATCAAAGGGCTAGTGGAGATGAGGTAATAATATATTTTTATCTGTACATTCGTAGTTCTTCGTATTATTTTACTTGGAGTTTTTATAACATAGAGGGAGCGCTAGAACTTCAAAAAAGTACATAATAATCTCTCTATTATAAATACTCTTAGTTTGCATTCATACGCACACGTATACGCACGTGCACGCACGGAAGAGCGATCTCGATGTCAACATTTATCTCACTGTAAATATTTCTCGATTTCGTTTTAAAAATGTCGTCAGACGTCAGCGTTGTAATTAAGTTACTCTGTTCCAAAAATATCTATAGAACACAATGATTTATCAATTAATATGTAGTCCCTCACACATTAATATCGTCTATCGCAAAAAGACTTTCGTATTCTATGTATAGATACAATACAAAACACAGAATTATTACATTGTTCCACATCATCCATAATGAGCAGGTAACATTATTGAAATATCCTGCAACAATTATGGTAATAACCACATCCATAATACAGACACGTAACACCAATAATTCCTCCCATTCCAGGAACCCCGGGACAAACCAGAAGAAGAAGAGGAAGTGGAGATCCCCGAGACCCGGATAGACGTGGACATGCCCAAGATCTGGACTGAACTGGGCAAGGAGCTGCACTTTGTGAAGTTGCCCAACTTCTTGTCCGTGGAGACCAGGCCCTACGACCCTAATACATATGAGGATGAAATTGATGAAGAGGAGACCTTGGATGAGGAGGGACGGGCTAGGTGAGATTATTAGACTATTGTAGGGTGTGTGAATAATCGTTGGGTTCAATTTAAGTGTGACCAAAAGTAGAATTTGTGCTTGGCTTTGTTTTATGTATCTTTTGGAACGGTTTATTGAAAAAACTTCTAGAGTAAGACACTAATCTTGGTTTGTTACTGTTATAAAACATGAGAGATATTTTGATCTATCAAAACTTAGATTTGTAACAAACATGGCCACAAAATCATTTGCCTTTGTTTTGGGTTAAACCTGCTTCTCACAAAATGCCTAACACAACAACATGGAGACATAAAACACTTTCTATTTTTGTATATTCCATTTTTTTTCTTTTCTCTGTTTTTTTTTTCACTACCTATTTTACTCCGTTAATTTCTTTTTTTCACATGTATAATTTTTGTAATGTAAAGGAAGAGGACACTGATTTCTGTAGACTGTTACACAGGTTTACACCTAGCACAGAAGTCAGGGGACTTTATTCATATTGTGAACTTTTTGGTAATAAAATATAGTATTATATAAAAATACTATTAATTAACACTCTATTTTACCTTTTTCCAGATTAAAGTTAAAAGTAGAGAACACGATTCGATGGCGAACAGCGTTCGATAAGGAAGGCAACGCGATCAAGGAGTCCAATGCGCGAATGGTGAAGTGGTCGGACGGATCGATGTCGCTGCATCTCGGATCTGAGATATTCGATGTGTACAAACAACCTTTACATGTATGTATATATACCGGGTATATCAAGAGTGAGAAACGCGTTTTTTTTATTATTTATTAAATATCATCGAGTTTGGGTGTTAAATCCATAGTTTTTGCTAAAATAATAACTTACAGCCTTGCGTACCATAGCGTCTGTAAAAATAAAAGGGTGTAAACTATTATTTGAGAAAAAAAAACTATGTATTTACCACCATAATACGACGAAAGAAAAAAAAATAACAAAAAAAAATCGTCACAATTTTTTGCACAAAATTTAGTTGCATTGTGTCTGAAATCACTAAAACTACCACCCAGCTTCGTTTTCGGTAGCAGTCTTGATATACCTTGTATTTTATTGGCCCTTTTATATATTCACCTATTCATTAAGGCCTATTTTATGGTTTTCCCCGCTCCATATGAAGAAGCGTCTACTCATGGCAGAAAATACATTAGGCAATACGTGCCCCTTTTTATTCTTTCAATCGAATTTTCGGTTGTAGACGAGTTCCGTACTTGGCGGCGACTACAGTATCCCACTGTTACGTCTCCTACCCTTTTTACCAGATTTTACGGTATAGCACGCTTATATCTTATGTTTTTTCATTCCAGGGTGACCACAACCACTTATTCGTGCGTCAAGGCACGGGTTTACAAGGTCAGGCGGTGTTCAGAACGAAGCTGTCGTTCCGACCTCACTCCACGGAATCCTTCACCCATCGTAAGATGACCTTATCTCTCGCTGACCGATCTACGAAGACCTCAGCCATCAAGATCCTGTCGCAAGTCGGCACTGACCCTGATGCTGATAGGAAGTATCAACTTAAGGTATGTAAAACTTTCTCACAAAAAAGTCTCGGAATTTAACGATAATATGGTGCAGCAGGAAGTCCTCAATATGACACTAAGAAAAACATCGAGGAACATCTTCAGTGTTTTTTAATTAACGCTTTATTATTTTAATTGAAGTTTTGTAATGACATCACGTTACTGGTGGTAGGTTTCTCATATGTAAGAGGCCGCCTGCTGTGCCACCGCAATGTCTGTTCCGCCAAGCGGCAGTGTAAATGCACTGTTGTGTTTTGGATTAAACAGAGTAACTACTGGACGTATTGAGACTTAACATCTTATGTCTCAGGATGGCGAACGCAGTGGAATGTGAAGTATTGCTTTGTAATTCAAGGCGTGTTTTGGTTGTGCTACTGTTCATGAGCGGACGTAATGGTCGCTTACCATAAGGCAAACGGCATGTTCGTCTCGCCATTCATTGCAATAAAAAAAAAACATAATATAAAAGCAATTTGTATAATGTATGGTATAAAGTCCGCCCATACTATGGTCACTGGCGTGTATCTCGTTTGTAACTTTTACTTGCTTAGCATTACTCGCTTATGGGCCGACACAGTACTGTATTAACAAATATGTATTTTAGAAAGAGGAGATGGAACTTCGTGCGGCGATGCGTTCACGCGTATCGACTCGGCCCAAACGACGCGCAGGCGCAAGAGCCGCCGCCAGAGACGACTCCGAGGACGAGGGCGGCGTGTCGCTACAGGCTATAAAGAACAAATACAAGCAGGGACAGAAAGGTACGCACGTACACACGCACGCACACACGCACGCATACGCATGTTCGCATATGCACGTACGCACGGATACCAAACTCTCTCGCACTCTTGCTACTCTCTCACTATGCCACAGGCCACGTTTGGATATACATATACATTGAAAGTTTTGTATGCCTGCATCTAGCGATACACTAGGCTTTTAACTGGGATACCTTGTCTACTTTGTAAGTGGATGTTATAAATTATAAAAAAAAACAGCTTATGATAATGGAATATATTGCAGTTCACGTTTAGTATACACATACATATTTATCTCGACCCGTTGTCAAAGAGAAAAGTGACAAGAAATAAAAGTGCGTGTGTTCTATTTGATTTCGACCAAGCCGGTCAAATATTCACAATGTGAGAAAAAGTATTTTTTCTCCAATGGACACTATTTAGATCGAGCTGAATGTGTATAGTTCTATAGTTACTATAAATAGTATTAGAAAAAAGATCATATTACTTAATTAAGACCTTTAATGTTTAACCTTATCTTATTTATTTCCAGCATCAGCAGGCGCGGCGATATACTCATCAGAATCGGACGCGTCTGACGTGGAGACGCGACGCGCGCGACGCCTCGACAGAGCCAAGGCGCTGAAGGACTCGGACGATGAGGGAAGCGACGCAAACGCCGGCGGTGAGGCCACACCCGCCAGGAGCGCCAGCGGGAGCGGCAGCGGAAGCGGGAGCGATTAAAACATCTCCAAGGCTGAATTGTACATACACTATGAGATTAAGATAGTCTTGGCTCAGTTGCACAAACTAAATTAGCCAATACGTGCTTTGAAAATTTCATCGCCATATATTTATGACGTATTTGAACTTGCATATGTATGGGATTTATATTATCAAGGTGAAAGGTACTGGCAGTTAGTTTGTGCAACTGAGCCTAACACTTACCACCATCTCATAGAAAACAGATGTAAGACAACGGCAGCGTTTCCGATAGCGATTAAAATATCGCCAAGACTTACCAGTATCTCAGACAACCACGTGAGCAGATAGTTCTGACACAATTTTGCCTCCAATTCTTGGTAAAAAATCTAAATACTATCGCTTTTCTATAGCAATATCGCTAAGAATTTACCAGTATCTCAGAACATCGTGTGAAGAAAGTTCTGACACAGTTTTGGTTTTAAATACTATTGCTAAGACTTGACCAGTATCGCACAATAACCTGGTGTAATTAGTGTATTGCGATGGAAAACCTACGTGAAATTACAGCTTTGATACATTTTTAGTGCCAATTCCTTAAAGTAAATCGAAGTGAAGCTCTTTTGATATTCCGTTTGGCGAGTGAGATCGGTGATTCGGTATTTTACTGCTCTCAATCTTTGTTCGTCCCATTCTCTTTTAATTTTGAGAAAACTATCTACAAAGTGTCGTAGATATTCATAGAAAGCGTTAGACAGTTGCTAGTTGGTCGCTTGCTTGCTTGATGGACTGATGCAATAGAAAAACGACTATTTCACTCACCTACTATTGCAATTGCCAGGATCATAAACAGTGGCATAAAATTGACACCAATCGATAAAGAAGCCATACAGCGCCTCTACCGGTATGCTGACGAACTATTTGTTCTTATAAAATTTTACTAATTATGCGTCACAGACTTTTTAATTGCAAAATAATTTCGTTCTTAATCTCCTATTATGCCACATTTTCTTCATTTTGTCAATTCAATGTTTTGTTCTCAAGACTACTTTTTAAGTTGTTTAATGTTATTAAAATACAATGTATGTAAGTATTTTATGAAAGACTACATAGGTGTTTTATAACCATGATGTAAATAAATTATGATTTGTAAAAGTATGTTTCATTTTATGATTGAATTTTAATACCGACTTTATTGTCATTGTAAAGAACATTAAAATATATCAATGTCATTATAAAATCGTTACTTACCGATCCTGTATGCGTATAGTAAAGAGTTTGGCATTACCAGAGGCATAATAAAAATCACAACATCCTCTTATTCGAGATTTTGGCAGCATACTCTATTATAGGTCTGAGGTCTCCCTTCAGTGGCCCTACTCTGAAAATCCGAAACAAAGTTCGAATCTTCCGACGATCTTATGGTCTTTATTGACTTATGGCCGTAACCATAGACTTATGGTTACGATGTACGTTATACGAATCCGAACATTTACAGAGTAGGTACATTCGTATGTAATGTATCGTATGCCAACCCGCACTAGGCCAGCGTGGTGGTCTATATAGCCTAACCACTCTCAATCGTACTCTTGATTGTAGAGGAAGCCTGGGCACTGCAGTGGGATGTATATGGGCTGATATAGACAGACATTCATATCGTTATAAACTTCGATCGTCCGAAGATTCGAACTTCGTTTCGGATTTTCAGAGTAGGGCCCCAGTTCTTTTGCTTTGGACAGACATCCAACTGCGTTCTGCCTAACCACTGATATTGCATACATACTGAATAGAGAAGCTGCCTAGTATATGGTGGGTGTAGGGTCTCAACAAATATATAGGCGATCTTTGCCTATATCAGAATTGGCCATAGCGTCTCGCGTGGGTATTTGGGCGATTGAAATGATCTTACAGCGAGATACAAACAAAGTTATTTTAATTCGGAAGTATTGATACGTTGCAAGGAACTATAGCGGTTCGTCTGGGACGTGGTGCACAGTTTTCCACAATCCCAATTTTACTCTTCCAGAATCATCACAACGCTCCATGACAACGCTCCATCGACCAGGCGCTCCGCTAGACTGATAACTGCCAATCTTGTTCCTTCACAACTCAATAGATGGCGCCAAGGATGCCAGCGCCGTCAAATACATTAATTGCATTCACATAGACCTCCCCCAAGGACTTAATAAGCGAACTAACGCAAGCTGTCTGCAGTCAGACTTCAGAGACATATCGTACCTTTAGAATAAGAGTGACCTAACTAAAAAATCTTATTTTTTGGGAAACGTTTACTAAAGATTTGTAACATAAGAAAATTTGTTCTTATGGAAGATACATCTAGAAGGCTGATTTATACATGTTTCTGCCTTTTATGCGTCAATAGGTCCTTTAATAACGGGTCGATAGGTCATTTTGAGCCAGAATATGATTAAAATTCAAAATCATAATAGGATAAGGGATTAGGGCCCGAATACTGGAATGCAACTTAAATATAAGTTGCGCTTAACTACGTTAATCCCGCTTAAATGTACTGGTTAAGTGGGCCGTGTGCTGTTAAGAGCAACTTATTTGAATGGCGTTCGAGCATTCGGGCGTAGGTCACTCTTATTCTAAAGGTGCGATATGGTAATCTTTGTCAGTTTGGTATATCCAATAGAAATACCTAAAAATTGGACAATGATATTTATTGGGTCTAAAATGACTGCCCATGAGCTGATATGATATATGGGTTTAGTAAGAGAAAAACAAAAATACATATTTGCTAGGTAATTTTATTTGTTACTTTTATATAAATTTCCGTTTCATAGACAATCTTTCCGACACCTATGATCTTCCATAGGCCTTCGTCTGCCTTAGTCACATTGTCTATGACGTATTCACATATGTCCATTCGTACTTTACTTCGTGCGTAAAATCTGTCGAACGTTGACCTTGGAGCGATAAGTTCGCAACTTTCCAAACCCTTTATGGGATAAGCAAAACTAGGTCTAAAAGTTATTCCAGACTTCAATACATGAATGCTTGGACTTGATGGCACGGTTTCTGTAAGTAATAAGACACTAGTAAAAAAACACGTTAAAGGTGAAGTTGCCACTATTGACGGTACAGTAATTTAAAGATATGGATTCGGGCTAAATGTCTCTCTTAATAAACTAGCAATCATTTGATATTTTTGCTAAGACAGTATCTCTTTTTAACGGCTTTTTAAATACTTCTTTTGAATCCAGTTATTTCAATAATCTATAGGGTGTATGTGTTTAATGTTTCAGCCAATCTAAATAATGTGAATATGTAATGTAATGCAAAACGTTGGCGTGACGGTGTGAATGGTTTGTGGCCTCCATGGCCGGATCTAACTAAGGGCTTTTTGGGCTACATAAGGATACAAAAGGCCCCAGGCCTAACTTTAATATGTTAATTTGAACCGCGACCTATGAAAAAGCGGAGGAAGACCTTTGCCAAGGAGTGGGATCTTAAAGGTAGGTAAAAAAAATGGCAATATGGTAGGCCTTCAGCGTTCCGGTAAAGACCATAGTGTTCGGTTTACTGCGGAACGAACGCTGTTGTAAACATTATCGCACGCGCGTGCATAAATCTCCATTTTGTCTATTTTAGTTGCCTATTTTTATTGTTATTTATTCTATTGTGAACTTAGAGTATTTAAATATAAAGGGAGCACTGACATACATTTGCAACTTCAAGAACGTATATTTTTTTGTTGGTAATGTTGCTACGTTGCTGTATTTCTGAGAATTAAGCTGATTATTAAACAACAATTTGCCATAAATCTCGTTGGTAGGTATGAAATAGTGTGTTTGTATTAACCATCGAAAACGAGTTTGAATTGAATACAACAGCAGAAAAAATAACGTTTTCGAATAATTCGTGCATAATAAATAATAATAATAATTGTCAAATGTCGGCCAATAGGAGGGTACTGAATACTCTAAACTTGTGAAGTATTAACTAATGTGCATTTATAAGTGAAAATGTCACTTATTTAATTCACTTTAGTATATTGACAAATGCAAGTTTTGGTGTTTTTTTCTGGAGGCTGTTCCGCATTCACACCGGCCACTGCAATTCCTTATATGCTAGGATAGGCTAGGATCAACAGTGGCACGCGATTTAATGACATCCGGAGAGTCTAACTTGTCTTTGACCCGCGATGAAATCGATCACAATGTCAATGTTGGTGTTTTGAGTGCATTGTGATAACATTTGTGTGTATTTGATTTTTTGTGGATTTAAATTGTTCAAAATATTGGCCATTTAGAAAACATTAAAATTTGATAAAGTTAATTCCCCGTGTTTGTGTGTTGTGTTTACTGTGAATTTGAGTGGCTATGGGAAAGTAGTTTCCGTGACAGCAACGCCGCGCCACGTAATCGCTGGAAATCGCGAAAATTGTGATTTCTAGTTCTCGCCGCCCCGCTCCGCATCGGCGCTGTTCAGCGCTGTTTTTCAGGTAAGTCTATATCTTTATAATGTTGCAAACTTTCAATTTAATGTTATTGTGTTATCTCATATTTTGTTAGGAATAATAAAAAAAATGATTTTCGTCCTGTGAATTATTGTTTAAGTGCAAATGAAGAAGTTGCACATGGTTTAATATGTTGCGGGGAACGGCAATATTATACTGTTTTATTAAATTCTACTAATCGGTAAAATATTACTCACGAGTATTTGTTACGGATTTATTTATTCACACATTTAGTCCTTAGTTCAATTGAATTAAAGAAAGGAAGTTTACAAATAACCTAGATATACTTGTAAACGATCCTTATAGTTTTAATTATGCGGTCCTTCAACCTTCTAACATCATTTAGTACCATGCAAACATAAATTGAGGATTATTGATACATGCACGAACGATCAACAATTATTCAATCGGAACAAAGAAATCTTAATAACAGAAGTTAATATTAAAACTATCAATTTGTTGCGAATATTAGGCGTGTATGAAAATTGTTTTATTTTGTGGTTCTATATTAGGAATATATATTTTTATTTGACTGCACTTATTTTGTTGTTGATAAATAATTACCAAAAAAATAAACTATCTATGATTGCCGTGGCAAACGTTATCCTGAATACAAAGGTTTTACCAGAAGGGGTAGGCAGAAGTGCAACCGGGACACTCAAATTTTCTTTTTTATTTTCCATCTCACGATGTGATAGGAAGGTATCGCTATATCGGGCACAAATTCCTGACCCTAGGCTATTAATGAATAAAAAAATCCATTATAAATTTCCCCGACTCGGGATTCGAACCCGAGACCTCAGCATTGTAATCGCACCGAAGCTTAGTACGACTGTGCCACCAAGAAATACCATACAAATATTTTAATTCCATATGTACACAGTACTTATCATATAAAAGCTGAAAGTCCCTAGGTGATCGGTTGAAGTACATAATAAAAAAGCTCAGGACAATATTCTTAACGTATGTCCAAATTGTGAAAAGTCAATTTTGCGATTGCCTATGCATCTGTCTTTTGATTGAAATTAATTCAAATGAAACCAATCAAGGTTTGACGTCACATTTTCAGGTCCTCATAGTAAGGATTGACGTCAAATAGGTAGCCAATTGATGTGAAATAAATATTTTTTGAGAACAAAATAACGGTATGTATTTGTATGTACTTAATACGCATAAAAATATTATTTTTTCATTATGAATTTGGGTCTATAATCTGTAGTACAGTTTTGGTATCAATGAATTATTGATTTATGAGTATTTTTTTGGCCTGAGTAAATTAATAATTTCCTTTGAAAAGTATGAAAGCAAAGCACGGGTGCACGAGTAAATGCATTTTCTATGTATGGAACAATGTATTGTTGAGCATATTAGGAAGTTTCTGGATGCAGGCTACTTCTAACAGGTAAATGTGGAGACCCTTGCGGGAGGCCTATGATTTGATGTAAGATTATAGAAATTGAAATGATTTTTCGTCTTTGCTTTTGCGCACTGTTCTGTTTAATTACATTTATTTTTTAAATATTGTTTTAAACAACGTGATTTGAGTCACGTATATTGATTGACACAGAGAAAAAATATTTTTTATAGTTAATTTCTGAGAGATGTTTAACAAAGAACGATAGATCGTACCCGTGCAACTACATAGTTGCACAATTTCGGCATTAACAAGTTTGTAAATCTAAAATGGTAATTATTTTCTAAATTAGTACAAACTGCAGAGACATTAAAATAAAATTATCCTCGACCACAATAATTTCGAGCTAAACATAGCTTATACAAAATTCTGTAGGGAAATTAAAATTTGATAATTAAGTATAACAATACTTACCAGTGATTCTAATAGTCACAACTTGAAACAATTCAATCCAAGTATCGTCTATATCTTTGTAAAACACGCTTATCACCCAATTCCCATGATCGTCTTCTGTCAAAGGACCTATGGTTATGTCACTGAATCTTAAATTTTTCTCAATATTCACATGTCGCATATTATTTGGATTAATCACTTCATAATTGTTCAAACGCCGAATAATTGCCCTTGAATCTTCTTTTATATGATTAACAGATATTTCGTTGTAGTCGAAATCTGATTGTTTTAAGTTATGTTGTTTTACGTTGATTTTTGTCGTGTCTCCATTGGGTTTGGTTAAGTAGTAAAATGCTTCTTTAGTGTTCACTATTGGTGCTGTGATTGTCACAATGTCATTCAGTTGACAGGAAATTATGAGTGGCTTCAGTTCCACTTTTGTTGCAGCTGAAAAAAACAATAATGAAGTTATTTTTAAGTATAAAGTTATTATCACTGCCTTGGTGGCGCAGTTTTACTACGGTATTAATGCAAATCTGAGGACTCGGGTTCGAAACAACGTGAAACGGAAAATACAAGGCAAAATGAGGGTGTCCTAGTGGCACCTCTGCCTACCACTTCTGGGAAAAAGACGTGAGTTTATGTATGTATGTTATCGAAGAAAAAAAGTAGTATAATGATATTGCTCTGAAATTACCCATACATTTACCATAAATAGCATTAACACAAATATAACTCGTTCAAACGATTTTAGTTACAAAACGAATTACGTAATTCATTAATAGGAAATTAATATGACAAACCCTAATTGAAATGAAACCACAAGTGTTAAATAAGTGTAGAGCATTAGTTCCCACCACCTATCACATCACATCATCGTGGGACCTCTGCCTACCCCTTCTGGGAAAAAGGCATGAGTTTATGTATGTGTTTGTGTCATTGAGGTATTACACTGGAGCGGACATCGGGAACAAAATCTGTGCGTATGGCGCGTGCACAACGGTACACAGGGAAGCGAGATGGAAGATAATGTTACTGCGTAGACGCGACAGAGATAGAAATAGAATGTACCCTTCATTTTGTTACACACATTTTGTTTGCAGTGTCCCCTCTAGTATATTATCTCAATGGTTTGTGTATTGACTGTAAAACAGAGTTACTGGGTTCGGTCCCTGCACAAAAACAGATGTTAGATCTACAGTTCCCGGCTTATGAGTTTGCAAAGCTGAAAATACTTCAATACTACAATACCCACGACCCGAGTTATATAGTAGTTTTATATAAGTATCTTGGGTGGTGCAAGAATTAGGACCATGAGCGTAGCTAGCCATGGGCTCAGGGTGGGGCAGCAGTCTAAAATAATATGTAATTAGCAAACTGTATCCAAGGTCTTACCCCGGTTAATTTTTTCATACAAAAAGGTTACACCCGATAGCATCCTGTATTTGTATTTATAATTCGAATTATCCTAATCACTTTCTTATTGCTCACCTACCTAGTATTTTACCTAGATAATTTGGTTTTTCACGTGCGTGGTGGCCTGTTGGCAAACGGACTAGACGCGGCTGCCAACATGTTCACGGTGGTCGCGGGTTCGAAACCCAGGGCACACCTCTGACTTTTCGGAGTCATGTGTGTATTGATAGTCAATCGCCACGCACTAAAACGGCGAAGGAAAACATCGTGAGGAAACCTGCATACCGTAGCGATTTATAAGAATTTCTATGGTATGTAAGTCCGCCAACCCGCATTAGGCCAGCGTGGTGCACTATATGGCCTAACCACTCTCAATCGTACTCTCGATTGTAGAGTAGGCCCGTGCCCTGCAGTGGGACGTATATGGGCTGATACAGAATTTGGTTTTTTAGGTTTGGTTAGGTACCTTATAGGTCATAGCTAGGGTGGGGCAAGCGCCCCACTCTGCCCCACCGTGGCTACGCCCATAGTCAGGACTATGTTTCTAACTATTCTGTGTATACATTTAGTGATCACTTTATATTCCCTTGCAAGCTATCTTTAACACACAAATATTTCCGACTCATAATAATTTAACTTTATGGTTGATTTCCTTGCGGATTAAAGACAACTTAGACATTCTTGAAGACACTCTGAGCTTCAATGCTCGGTTTCGTTAAAATGCCAATTTAGATCCTGGCTTACAGGAGAAGTAGTAGTATATGTAAGGGCGAAATAGTCTTTTAATAAATACTTTTCCCATAATCTTGATAATTTGAATCGATTAGTTCTGCCAAGATTAAAATGTTTCTCTTGACCTAGTTTATAGTCTAATGACCCACTTTGAGGCCTTTTAAACATATGTTTCAGTATTTAATATAACGCACTAGTAACACACACAAGCCATAAAGTATTTAAATTTATTCATACGCGAGGAAAATGAAATCTATTGTCGAATATGCTGTCGAGAAGCTAATGCTGGGGATCCACTATGGCGTAATGAGACTGTAATTTATTACCTGCATTTGATTTGCGTTTGTACTTGGTCACATGACAAATATACTACATAAACTCACGCCCTTCCTTGCCTCTTCCCAGAAGTCAGAGGTGATACCAGGACACCCACATTTCGCCTTGTATGTCCCGCCCCACGATGTGATAGGGGCTAATGCAAGACAAATGCAATTGGTAATATTCCTATTTTCAACACAAATGTTATCTACCATAGATAGTGAGTATCACTATACTTCAAGGTTGTCACTACTAAACATTATATTTTTATAATAAAAAAATGAATAATGCAAGCAACTATGTCCAAAATTATCATTATAAGAAAACATTACCCATTATTATCTTACTTTTGGGCACCCTATTGGCCTGTTAATTTTGGCAAATAACAGTGTAACTATATTATGTTCCTTTGTAATTCATAGTAAAACAAGAGTAAGTTAACAAAATAGGTATGTAGTAAATGATTTTTTAACCATATAAAACGAATATTATCTGGTGTTATAAATCGTTTTTATTACTAAAATATATGGTACGTATGAAAGTAGCATTTTTATCACACAAGGCCTTGGAACGCATTACATGTGCACACATATTTAATCTATTGTACTTAACGTTACAATTGTAGAAACTATTTTACAATTGTAAGAATTATTTTGGGTAATCAATAATTTTAACAGAATATTTAAAGATTGCCTACTATTCGCCTCACCACTACACACGAGGCCCGTGCCCTCCAGTGGAACGTATATGGGCTGATAAAGTACAGTACTTAAAGATTTTATGTATGAATAGATTGAGACGAAGTCACACATGGACATGATATGTGCCGCAAGTCCCGCAACCATTGACATAAAATCGATGGCTGTAACCAAATTATGATAGCATGCAACGTTTCTGATAAGAATGTCATGAATAGGGCGAAGTGGAAGAATGATGTGAAGAAACCTGACCTTACCACCATATGAAATTTATAGACCAGAAGAGAGAGAGAGAGAGAGCGATTTATCAAGAGAGAGAGAGATCAATCAAAAGTACCTATTCTGTATCTGTGAATATACTTGAGAAGGAACGTCATTTAACAACTGTAAGGAAAACGTTTACTTTTCTGTATTCAGATAAAAGTGCAGTTTTTAATTTTTTCTATTAATAAATTATCTGTGAATGTATTTTTTAATGATAACAAGTTGAAACTTTGTGACTGCAATAGTACCGGAGTTTAAATAATGTTTTTTTTTTCACAATATTTATAGAGGATGATACGTAAATAGTTTCTGTTTATCCCTGTAGGGCACAATCGTAGCTATATAGTGCATTATGAATGTAATATTATTGTAATTGTACACTTATTTATGGTTTGATTAATGATTGATGCAAAAAGTTAATTACGTTGACGTTGATAAAATATATGGCATCATAATTACTCTTTTATTTTTTTTTGGGAAAGGGGCCATCCATTAACCTCGTGATGTTTTATTTAACATTTTTTAACCCCCTCCCCTATTGTGATATTTAAGTCTACAACCCCTTTAATATCATGTGTATTTTAAGTTCAAAGAATCTTAATTTTTTTCGGAAATGTTTAGTACAGGTATTAAGTGTAATCTTAATTTATTCTGAAATTAAGGACCACGATTAAAATGTCTAGACAGAAAGGTTGTAATTGTTTTTATTGGCATACAAGTAATAATAAACGAATCGTGTAATCATATATTGTAAACCATATAATGTACTGGGACATGAACATTTTTATTGTTGATAGTCCTCGGACCACGGATTGGCAAGACATTCTTCTACTAATAACAGGATAAGTATCTCAGGCAACGACAAGTCACACTACACGCCGCTTTCGGTTTAGAAATCGCGCGTATTCAAATCGCGATGATTTGTAATGAATATAGTATACCGATACATGTATATAGCATGTTAATATTACAATATACATAAAACATTCTTAAACAATAAAACTAAAACCAAATATACAGATTTTTATAGAAGTTACAAACAAAAAAATCTAATCAAATAGCCCAGAATACTGCATGCATTTCCTCTTTGGATGGCGATAGCTATCCTTTGCGTAAGAAACCACCCAGAGCGATAGTCCCCACCCAGATCTCTAAGACGACGGCCAATGTCCTTAACAAATACTTTGGCTTCTGTTCCCCAAGAACCAGTCACATCAACGGCAAAAGGAACAAAAAAATATGTTAATTAAAATTATAATGTGCCGAGAAAAAATATATGTAATAATATCTTACTAGATCCCATGTGATAAGTCGTGAATTTTGCCAAACCCCTTCTTGCCTCGCACGATTACTGGACAGCCCCTAAGACAAATTACTATGATATGTAAATTAATTATAACATTTTAATAATATTATCTTTGGGGAAGAGTGAAGGCCTATTTAGAAGTGAATTTCCTTTAGCCGAAAGAGAGAGAGAATAGGCATTGTTTTATTATTGTATTGTTATTGGCTTACAGTGTTATTTTTTTTTAGAATTGTATTTGATGTTTGGTGACAGTCTACAGAATTAACAAATAAATATTATGTAATGCCTAACCGCAGGCAGCTTGAGTCCTAATATATTTTGTATTCAAATGAGTGTATACAAAATCACATCTGCTTGCAAAATATAAATTATGTTTTTTAATTAAGAACATGTTTTGTTACGAACATGCCTAAATCCCAATTGTACAAAATATCAATTCCATACATTTTTTGTATTGTATTGTATCAGCCCATATACGTTCCATTGCAGGACACGGGCCTACTCTACAATCGAAAGTACGATTGAGAATGGTTAGGCCATATAGTCCACCACGCTGGCCTAGTGCGGGTTGGCGGACTTACATACCATAGAAATTCTTATGGTATGCAGGTTTCCTGACGATGTTTTCCTTCATCGTTTTAGTGCGTGGTGATTGACTGTCAATACACACATAACACCGAAAAGTCAGAGGTGTGCCCTAGGATTTGAACCCGCGACCACCGTGAACAATTCCATACATTATCAATGTCAAATACGTGACTAATGTATGACCATGACATGTATGTGTCCAAGTTATCGTCAAAGTTAGTTTAAGCGACTGGGCCTGTGGGTTACTTAAAATAAACTATCAATTTAACTATAGAAATAAATAGTTTATTTTTTTATTTTTATTTATTTTTATTAATGTCGTCTGCTTTTCATAAACATGAGGTTATTTTCTTCAATTAATTGTAACTATTATGCAAACACTACCTGTAAATGACTCAAAGTAAACAACTATGAGATAAACAAAATAAAAATGTTTACCGTTTATGGCATCATCTTTGCATTACACCGAATGTTATTTTTTATTGATAATTAGGATTTTTTTTAATAAGTTTATTCAGTTTTTTATTGTATTTTATGATTAAAATGTTAACCGTTTATGGCATCATTTTTGCATTACACCGAATGTTATTTTTTATTGATAATTTTTTTAAATAAGTTTAGTCAATTTTTTATTGTATTTTATGATTGATAAATGCCGTTAAATTATTTTTTGAATACTCATATTTGTTTTCATTTTCTTTTTATTTTAATTTCTATCCGGCAATGAAAACTTTATAAGTAATGAAAACTTTATAAGTTATAACTTATGAATCCTGAGTATTCAAAATATTATTTTATGGCATATATCGGACATGAAAAAAAAAACATTTTTCAAGATCTTAACAAAATGAATAAAACTTAAACACAATAAACTTTAATTTTTATCAGTGAATATTTTAAAACCTTACAGGTTCAAAATGACTTGCCAAACACAAAAGTGACATCCTTAACCTTCACTTTCACAATACACAGATCACTTACGCACATATGATAGGGTTGTCAGCACGTTCTTTAACGGTGATCGAGTGAGACATGAGCGCGAAGTACAAAATAAATAAAAGACGAGCGCTCATGACTTCTGCTTTACCAATACTGATATGAAAAGCAGACGCAAAACACTGATACCGCGTAACGCTTATTTGAATTTTTTACGTTTTGTTATTATTAACTTGTGATTGCATTTGTAATAGTTTCCTTCAGTGTTTTATAACTTAAATATTAATTGTATGCAAACTGAAATTATATATTTTATATCTTTACAAGTTCTGGAATTGACCTATAAAAAAATATACTACCTATTCTTTCTGCCCATTATTTTCTTTCTTATTCCCTTTACAATTTGGTGGTTCGGAAACACATCTATATCTCCTGAATATCCAAGCGTTATGGATGATCAGGGGCGGTAGTGATCACTTTACAACAGGGGACCTATTTGCTCGTTTGCTGGACAATATGCAATAAAATAACACTATTCCTTTTGAAAAATAAATTACCATAAAATAGTAATTAATATTATTACAAAATACTAATAAGACTATACCGGGTAACTCAAGCTAAAAATTTCGCATAGAAACGCGACAATTATTTTTTATGATTTTTTAAATATCGTCATTTTTGGGTGGTAAATCCATAGTTTTTGCTAAAATAATAATTTAAACTCTTTTATACCTTAGAGTATTTATAAGTAAAAGGGTATACACTATTATTTTAGGAAAAAATGTATTTACCACCCAAATAAAAAAAATAAAAAAAAAATTATCGCTATTTTTTGCAACTTTTTCTGTTGCATTGTGTCTGAAGTCGCTTAGACTACCACCCGGCTTCGTTTTCGGTAGCAGTCTTGATATACCCTGTATATTTATAATAGAAATACACTACTCAATAACTATAAACTATACTTTAAACTATATTTATATTTATACTAATTATAAGCGTTTTATACTTACAAATTACTATAGACCATATTTTGTATATAGAGATTAAGATATCTATAAGATATAGATTATAGAGATTAATTTATTATGTTTATTCACTTGTCATATAGGATATTTAATTGCTTACATGGGCAATAAACGAATTTCATTTCACGAATGTTGGTATACTGGCCAAGAAAAAAAAATACCTGAAGGAATCGTATTAAAATATGTAGATACGTTTGAAAAACCTCAAACGAGGCTAACTCTATTCTACTAAGAAAACAAATGTTAATTATTTGTAGTAAATAGATATACTTAACAAATGTGTTATTCTGTAGATATTTGATGCAGACAGTAACTTATTATCAAGTACGTTGCAGTAAAAGTTGCATTTTATATACTGGATATATCAAGAGTGCTACCGAAAACGAAGCTGCGTGTGGTTAGTTTTAGGGACTTCAGAGTTTAGACACAGTGCAACTAATATTTGTGAAAAAATTGTGTATGTATTGATAGTCAATCACCACGCATTAAAAACGGTGAAAGAAAACATCGTGAGGAAACCTGCATACCATAGCGATTTATAAAAAAATCTATGGTATGTTAGTCCACCAACCCGCACTAGGCCAGCATGGTGGACTATATGGCCTAACCACTCTCAATCGTAGTGTCGATTGTAAAGGAGGCCCGTGCCCTGCAGTGGGACATATATAGGTTGATACAGAATCCTTTCTGGGTTGTGTGTTTGCAGACCTAATAGTTTCTCATCGTTTCTTAGACCCATAAGACTTTTTTGTGTATCATGGCGATAGGCTCGCCCGCTATCACATAGTGGGGCGGAACATACAAGGAGAAAGGTGGGTGTTCTTGGTAGCATCTTTGTGTACCTCTTCTATATGTATATTTGTGTAGGGTCAGGGCTATGCATGTGACTATTGCGTGTACATATCTATTATAACAAGGTTATAGTTTTGGACCATCTTTTCCTTATTATATGAAAATAATATTTTGGGTAATTAAGGATATAAGCTTCCTTATTTATTCGCTATTTTCAGATTAAATAAGTTAATTAAAGGCTTCGTTGTTGTTTGTACCTATATTGTTTCAGTAATAATAATTATGAATAACATTATATTCTATTGACGCAATAAAATGGACCCTATCGTTATTGTCTACCGATTATTAATTATATATCTTTTTGACAGCCTCCGTGGCGCAGTTGGTTAGACGCCGCCTGTGAAACCAGAGGCCGCGGGTTCGATCCCCGCACCGAGAGAAATGTTTGTGCGGCCCACAAATATTTCTTCCGGGTCTGGGTGTTTGTGAGACCGAAAAGTCTCTCGTAGTTCCTGATACCCACGACACAAGACTCGATCTTACTGTGGGGTCAGGACTATGTATGTGACTGTTGGGTGTTATTTATTTATTTATTTATTTATTTATTAATTTCCACTCACATTTGTTTCACAAACATTTTTGTAGCAAAGGGAATCAAAGCTGTGGCTCTCAGCAGACAGTATCTATCTGAGACAATAGCTTAAGACGATCAACTGCATGTTAAAGGATTCATTGAGACACAGACACATTGAAACAGTCACAAGAAGTTACACAGTCCTAATCCCACATAAGCTCCATTAAGTGTTGTGTCGTGGCACTACGAGAGACTTTTCGGTCTAACAAATACCCAGACCCGAAAAAAATACTTGTGGGTTTCATAAACATTTGTCTTAGTGCGGAGATCGAACCCGTGACCTCGCGTTTCACAACCGGTGTCTAACCATCTGCGCCAAGGAGGCTGTCAATTATGCTACTTGCTATAATTTACCAGGCTATATGAAGTTATCTCGTTCATTTACCTAACTTATATCAGCCATGTTGCTGAATGATTAACAGCCGCTGCCAATAAAATACCAATCCAAAATTTGCCGTTTGAAATTGACAGCTCAATCTTTTTACTATATTGCCAATAATCAATCTCAATAGTGAAAAAACTATGGTAAATGACAAATCAAAAGTAGAAAACAATCTAGATTGATTCAATCTAATTTTTCGATTGATTATTGGCATCGGCCGTTAGTTGACATCCACCAAAACCCTTTTTAGTCTAGCGCACTGGCATAATGTCCATACCTTCTGCTTTAATTGATATGACCTTAATAATATTATCAGGCAACGCAAAACACAAAACCATTTGTGAAATTGGGACAAGAGAGCATATTTTTAAACATCTATCAAGTTTAATGTATATTTCTTTGCAATATGAAATAACGACACGATAGACTTAAAGTTTAATAATATTATATGTTCAAAATATTGTATATACACAATATATATATATATATATATATATATACATATATAGGTAGTTATCTGGATGATTCAAGACCCTTCCTGAGGATTGGTAGAGCTACAGATGGTTTAACTAAAAACAGAACGTACCGAAGTCCTATCTTACAGAAAGTCGTCGTGAAGTATTTATTTTGCTTTGAATTCCATGTCCTAAGCGAGATCGTTGAAAATCCAAAAAATACATACATACATAATCGTCACGCCTATATCCCATAGGGGTAAGCAGAGACTATAGACCGCCATCTTGATCGATCCTGACATATTACTTAAAAAAAAGTAATTATAATCTAAAAAAATATGCTTGGATAACCGTATCCGAAACATTATCCGCCTATCCGCCCATCATCATGTACTGTGGTAGGTAACTGTTGGTCCAGACAAAGCTATCACGCTTCGGGTTTAGCATATGTAGATTCGATTTTGACTAGACCTGCGTAATAATGTCAACCAATAAGATATTATGTTATTACACAAGTTAATACTCGCTTTGGATTGCTCAGTATATTCAGATGCTTTGTGGTTCGATCGGTATAAAGTAAACTGAAATAATAGTTAGCCACTTCAGGAAGATATGGATCACATATATTTTTGTTGTTAGGAATTTATTGCAAACCGAAGAACTAAGTACATAGAGTCTGACGTCTGTTCGTATTTCCGATGTCGAAATCTTATCTAAAGATGTTATCAACGTGTGTGTCGAATTTTTATCACTGCTTTAACCTGCTGAATGAGTTTGTGTTGGAGACCAGTCGGCCCTATCTTATATCAATAGTCTATGTGTTTTTAAAATAGTAAGGTCACATTGAAGTTACCTTAGACTTGTAGAAGTTGGCTCCACCAGCATGATACCCCTGTTTAAAGATACTGAAGTAAATTTGCTTTGCTGTCTAGTTTTGTTTGGTAACACAGTCGGGTTGTATTAAAATACCAGAAATCTTTATGCAGCAATGTGAAATAAAAAAACTCTCTTTGCCACAGGAAGTCCATTTCGGAACACAAGCCACTCCCAGAATTTCCATAAAAGCAGCTAGGTTGTCCACCTTTTAGGACAAAAACTGATATCTGCTGATAAGACAATACATAAGTACTTTTATCGCGTCTCTTGCTCAAAATAATTGTTTTTAGTATTTTTCTAGTAATTAATAGTATCTATTTTCCTGTACACTGTGTCATTTATTTATTTATTAAAAACAAACGCCATTATGAAAACAAACCGCCATGTATTCAATTCATTCAATATTGGTAGTAGGTCGCTCAAATGTGAGAGGCCGCCTGGTTAGGTACCACCGCAATGTCTATTTCTCCTGCCAAACAGGTTACACTAGTAAACGCACTGTTGTGTTTCGGTTTGAAAGACATTGTAGCCATAGTAACTACTGGACATATTGAGACTTAACATCTTATGTCTTAGGATGGCGAGCGTAGTGGCATGCCAAGTATTGCTATTATCCATGAGCGATCGTATCGCCTACAAACATTTAAAGTCTTTTTTCTCTTTTATGTGCAGTACAAAATTAAAGTAAAAAATGTATGTGTAATAAATAAAAAAATATTTTGACCGTAATATGAACATTATGAATGTTCATATTACGGTACCATGCATTTTTTTGCATTAATCTAAAACGTCATCGGTCGGTGACGGAACGGTCTGGTTCTGACGGAATTCCCTTCTGTATTAAATTAAATATTAACAATTTAAATTACTAAATTCGTTAAATTTATATTATGTTTTTGCCTACTAGGTTCATGGAAAGGTCATATGCTTCGTGTTAATGGGCAAAGAAACTATTGCAATGACGCTAATATTCTCATTTTTTATGTGGCGTTTTTAAATGGTTTTTATCTGTCATGTGTACTTTAGAAGCAATTTCATTAAGATAAGGCCGGTTTTAATTGCCAACCAGAGCACTACACTCTGTTTTTTATGTCGTATTGTATTTGTCTACCGTTATTTACTTAGTATCAGTGTATACAAACTCAAAATTGAGGTTTACATATGGTTATATGTATATGCAAATGAGCGACTTAAGGTTGCAGAAAGTCGCTAGGCA
This sequence comes from Hyles vespertilio, assembly GCA_009982885.2. NCBI lineage: Eukaryota > Metazoa > Arthropoda > Insecta > Lepidoptera > Sphingidae > Hyles > Hyles vespertilio. Next base: position 5,339,274 of record CM042810.1, read on the forward strand.
GGACGCTTCTAAATTATCTAATGAATAAAAATTAACGCCCAACAGTTACATACACAGTTCTGACGCCACACTAAGATCGAGTCTTGTGTCGTGGGTATTAGAAACTACGAGAGACTTTTCGGTCTCACAAACACCCAGACCTGAAAGAAATATTTGTGGGCCGCACAAACATTTCTCTCGGAGCGGAGATCGAACCCGCGGCCTCTCGTTACACAGGCGGCGTCTAACCACCTGCGCCACGGTGGCTGTCATCTGTGGAAATCCTTGGGTCTACATTCAGCCACCGACCTCTGGTGTCTAAAGAAGGAGTAGTAGTGGTAATTTAGCTGGTGAAAAGAAGTTGGCACTAGCTTCTCCCGCCGAACAGTAATGTGAATGCACTGTTGTGTTCCGGTTTGAAGGACATTGTAGCCAAAGTAACCACAGGAAATATTAAGCTTAACATTATGTCTCAGGCGAAGGCAGTGGAATGTCAGGGTTTGCTTTCATTCATGGTGTTGTTTGGTTTTGCTAACGTTCACAAGTAGACGTATCGCTTGAAAATCTCGTCTCGCCATTCATGGCAATAAAAAATAAATATTTTGATCGTTCGATTTATTAGAATATTAATATAAATTAATAATTATTTAATGTCTACGCGAGCGCTGTAGACACGATCCAGTTGGTGTATGCGGCAACCCTGAAGTTGATACCGGGGTAGCGGCCCTGCGCGCATCCCTCCGCCCACGAGAACACGCCCACAACTATCCCGTTGTCCACCAGTGGGCTTCCTCCATCGCCCTGGAATTAGACACATATTACAGCATATATATACATAATTAATTCATTTAAGTTTGTTTTATATACAAACATCCATCCATTCATCCATCAGCCAAAGGAAGTCCTCTGCTGAACATAGGCCTCCCCCAATGATTTCCACCGTGACCTGTTGAAGGCAGCCTGCATTCAGCGACTTTTACCAGGTCGCCTGACCACCTTGTGGCCGGATGTCCTACATAATACTACAGAAACTTTGCAGTTTTGATCTAAAGTGGGCAGAAATGTTTTCCTCAAAACACAATGTAGTTTGTTTTTTTGCTATTTTTAAACATTTATGAATTAAAACATGGGTGTAATGTGAGCCTTGCCTTGTAATATTCAGAGTAATCGTGTTTAGTATTGTATCTAACCTGAAAAAAGACAAAGTGGTTTAAGTTAGCTAAGAAAAAAAATTACTATAATCAAAAATTATGAAAATATCAAAAATATTGCTGTCCACTTAAAAACTATATTAGTCGTATTAAGTGTTTTAAATGTAGGTAGTGAGAAGAAAAACTGTATCGTTTATGAATTGTTAATTGACTTAAATTTTTGTTTTAATTTCACTTTATGAATACATTAGCAAATAATTTTAAAAACATTAACGTTAATTAGTAGTCATAGAAAAGTCAATGTCTAAACGACAAAACAATCGGATGATAGACAAAGTGCCTTATTTTGTGCTTTTTTCACAAACGACATATATAAACATATGGCAGTTGGCTCTTATACGTTATTAATAAAAAAATACATGCCCAATTAACTCGGGTAAATACCAGAGAAAACCACTAAAGTTGAAAACACACAATAGTGTTATTCGTCTTACGCATAGAGTAAAGAAGCGGCCATAAATACTAGAGCAACGCGTCTTATAGCGATCTGAACAATGGATTCTTTTGTTGTGTGATTCTTAAAACTCACTCCCGGGGTTCCACCTCATCAGAAATGATCGCACGGCTCGTGGTGGAGGAGGTGTTGCCATATATCTCCGTACACATCTACCTTATACTGTAGTGAGTGTGTCACCCCAACCTCCACCGCCAAATGCTGGCGAACATCTTTTCTTGGAGGTGGAATTTTCCCATAAAAAAGTATTACTCGGTGTCTATTATTGCCCCTCGCTTCGAATTGATTTCTTTCCTTCTCTTGAGGTTATTCTTGAAAATCTAGTCCCTTTGTACAGTCAAACCATAATCATGGGTGACTTCAACACCTGTCTCCTCAAGAACGACCGACGTTCTTCTTCCTTTCTGAACTCTGTCCGATCCTGTAATCTTTCTGTTCTTCCTCTCAGTGCCACTCACCACCCTCCCCACTGCACATCCTCGCTTCTTGACCATGTCCTTGTATCCTCCTTAAACCATGTTGCAAAACATGGGCAATGTCCCGCTGACGCCTTTTCCTTTCACGACCTTCTATTCCTGTCCTATCGTATCCATCCACCTAAACCTTTTCCTAAAATCTTGTTGCAGCGGAACTTCCGAGGTATGAACCTTGTTGATCTTCGCAGGGATGCCGATACCATGGACTGGAGTTCGATGTTTCTCACTGACGATATTGACGAAAAAGTTCAAATATTTACACGTAACATTCTGAATATTTACGACATCCACGCACCAGTGCGGCCAGTCAAGGTGAAATACCTTCCAGCACCCTGGCTCACAGCCGAAATAAAGGAACTGCTTGCTAGGAAAGCTTCAGCCAAATCTAGGTACAATCGCCGTCCTAGCGAGTTAAATTGGGTCAAGTACATAACCATTCGGAATCACTGCAGTAAGGTGTGTAGGAATGCTCAACGCCGACATATTCACAGCTCAGTTGATAATGGAGACCCGGCTAAAGTCTGGAAATTCCTTAAAACGCTGGGAGTGGGTAAAACTCATCAAAATTCTATTCCTAGATCTACAGACTTAAATTCCTTGAATCATCATTTCTCGTCACCAACGTATTTCAATACGATGGTCAAAAATAACACAATAAAAAATCTTTCTACCCGCAAAACTCCTGATTGTCCTGTTTTTGTCTTCAAACAATTTGCTAGTTGTGATGTTAGGAAAGCCATTACGCTCATATCTTCCAATGCCGTGGGGAGTGACCATGTTAGCCGTAATATGATTCTCCCTATCCTAGACGAAATCCTTCCCGTCATTACCCACATCCTAAACCATTCCGTGTCCACGGGCATATTTCCTACCACTTGGAAAGAAGCACACATCATTCCTATTCCTAAAAAGCCTAATGCCTCTGTACTTTCTGAATTTCGACCCATTTCAATTCTCCCATTCCTTTCCAAAGTTCTTGAACGTTTAATCCATTCCCAACTGAATGATTTCCTTTCCAAGAGTAATCTCCTTAATCCTTTCCAATCGGAATTTCGTACTGGGCATAGCACAACCACCACTCTAACTCATATTACGGATGGCATTAGGTCGGGCATAGAAGAAGGTATGCTGACAGTCCTGGCATTGCTAGACTTCAGCAATGCTTTCAACACCGTCGATTTCGATGTCCTACTGAGCGTAATGTGTTCTCTTAACATATCTCCAACGGCACTTGAGTGGTTTCAAAGTTACTTGTATGGGCGCCGGCAGCGCATCTGTGTTGAGGATAAGTTTTCCTCCTGGTGTTCCGTGTCTGCTGGCGTACCACAAGGCGGCGTGCTTTCTCCTCTACTTTTCGCTATTTTCATTAATTCCATCACTAATAATCTTCGTTCATCCTACCACCTCTACGCTGATGATCTCCAAATCTACACGCAGGCACCTCTGGACAGAATGGCAGAAGCTATTTCAAAGATTAACCTCGATATCCAACACATATGCAATTGGAGCAAAGCTCATGGTTTGACGGTTAATCCTTGTAAAACCCAAAACATTATTGTCGGCAGCCCCAGATTAATCTCTAAACTGGACTGGGCCCAATTGCCAAGCGTTGTTTGCGAAGGTGTTATCATCCCTTACAGCGATACCGTGAAAAATTTGGGTCTGTACATAGATAAATGCCTCACATGGGGTCCGCAGATTCGTGAAATCAGTCGGAAACTCTTTACCTCGGCTAAGTCTTTGCGACGGTTACACAACTTTCTACCCGTTGCCACGAAGATTTCGCTTGCGCAAACACTCCTACTTCCCATCCTTGATTATGCCGATGTTAGCTATCTAGATCTCACCGAGGACCAACTAAATAAACTTGAGCGCCTTCAAAATTTCTGCATAAGATTTATATTTGGTTTACGCAAATATGATCATGTTTCTGAGTTTCGTGCTAAGCTCAAGTGGTTACCTATAAGACTTCGTCGGAATACTCATATACTGTCTCTTCTATACAATATTTTGTTCAATCCTATCACTCCTTCTTATCTCAAAGAACGTTTTCTTTTTCTTCACGAGTCACATACGAGGTCCTTGAGGTCGTCTGAGAACCTAAAGTTGAGAATGCCCGTCCACACCACGACATTTATGGATAAATCATTCAGTGTTCAAGCTGTTCGTTTGTGGAACGCACTTCCTGTTGTGGTGAGGCGGGCTCAAACACTGTCATCATTTAAAAAACGACTAAAAGAACACTACCTTTCTCTATAAACAGATAAACCGATTAGGACTATTTCCTCTTATTGATGATATTGGTAATATATACATATACATATATATGTATATGTATGTGTATGTATGTACGTATGTTTATTTGTCTATAAATGTATTTAAGTATGTATATGTAAAATACTTATGTATGTGTATATAATATGTATGTATATGTGGTATGTATATACCGGGTATCTCAAGACTGCTACCGAAAACGAAGCCGGGTGGTAGTTTTAGTGGCTACAAACACAATGCAATTAAAAATTTCGCATAGAAACGCGACAATTATTTTTTATGATTTTTTAAATATCGTCATTTTTGGGTGGTAAATCCATAGTTTTTGCTAAAATAATAATTTAAACTCTTTTATACCTTAGAGTATTTATAAATAAAAGGGTATAAACTATTATTTTAGGAAAAAAATTATTTACCACCCAAATATGGCCATAGGAAAAAAATAACAAAAAAAAAATTGTCGCTTTTTTTTGCAACTTTTTCTGTTGCATTGTGTCTGAAGTCGCTTAGACTACCACCCGGCTTCGTTTTCGGTAGCAGTCTTGAGATACCCTGTATATATAATGTATTTATATGTTTTTTATGATTTTGTCTCCATGCTTTCGTTATCTTTATTTTACACTGCCCTATCTTTTTTCCTGCTCATATATCCATCCCATGGTTGTCTGGTAGAAATTGCCTTAGAGCGATAAGACCGCCATTTGTACTTTGTTGTTTTGAATTATCTCTAAACTTTTATTCCTTTTTATTGTGTACAATAAATAATTAAATAATTAAATAAATAAATAAATAAATAAATAAATAAAATACATGAGGTGTTGCTGGGAATCTAATTTGACTTAATAGAAATAAACACCACAGTTCTTTGACCAGTTGTTTGTAAATACTAAACTGGACGTAATTATCTGTAAGTAGGCAAAAGTTCGTCTGTGCGTTAATTTAAAAAATGGAAGAAAAACGAATAGAGTATGTGCGTAATAGAGAAATTATTTAGAATGTTAAATGTAAAGAATACAAATATGCTCACTTAAAGCAAGAAGTGTGAAAACAAATAGGTACTGAACTGAAGATAACCGAGTAATTTTTGATACAATCAAATATTAAGTTGTTGATGTTAAAATTTCAAAGTACACGCGCTGTTATTAAGAATTATAATAGGAAAAAAGGTTATCTTGTTATTTGTCTTCAGGTAGTCTCTTTTTTTGTTTTATTTTAAACTGACACTGGTAGTAGTAATATCAAGACGTTTGCACGAAACACGATCTTGCCTACTTTGGAATTCACACATATTATTTATAAGTATTTCTAATATGTGTACACTGCATTGTTGCTTAACTTTTTTCCACAATAAATTTATTCTCAATGTGTAATCTATGTTTGCGTAAAGAATATAATCAATCATAGTATTATATCATTGATTGATGTGTGATTTATGTATGATGTATTTGTGTATGATGTGCTTATATTAGATTCTTCACTACTGCCGTTAGTGCTGTTTCCGACATTAATTATTAATCGAGGCAAGTCTTCTGTGATACGATCTTTTTCTATATATTGGTTTTCAATATTAACGATATGATCACATTCTTGTTTCCAATCATCAGCCGTAATGGATGAGAACTCCTCTTCGATTAATCGTGGAAGGTGCTTCTTTTCAATATTTTCATTTTTCATTGCAATCTTTCATTTGGCTAAACTCCATATCAACTCTATCGAGTTAAGATAGCAATGATATGGTGGAGTTCTTAATACTTCATGGCCTTTCTCTTTAGCCATCACGTCAATTTCATTTTCCGGTCGAGGTTTGTTTTGTTTTACTAATAATAATAATTCCGATTTCGTGAAATGGGTGGGAAAACTGCTATTATTGGACGAAAGCGACTTCTGTATTTCATGTTTTCTGTTACTTTGATTAGGGGCTTTATTAATTTGACTGCAGTCGTAACGGGCATTATCCATGATAATAACTTTGCCTGGAGTCCGCCATACGCCTTGATTCACCTGTCCTTCCTTTTTAATCTTGCTTATGACTACATGAGACAGACCCAAAACTATATTGTTATTAAATACAGTAATTTAAAAATATAAAAATCGTAAGTATCAAAATCTGTTTAGTTGAAAAACAAACAGTCATGGGGGCGACACGTTCTTGCACTTTGTTTATGTCGATAGTTAATTCCCCTGAGGCCTTCTCCTGCTCACAATATTGCAACAATCTATGAACGAGTTTACGTTCTCCACTTTTAATAGTTTTTGGCATTGTTAAATCAATTCGGGACAGCAAAATTCGAAAATATTTACGTCGCGGAAGCGTAACTGACAGCTTAAGTACCACGAATGAGGGTGTTGCCAGCACCCGTTCTTTAAAAATTACTTCAAATGCCATGTAAACACATTTATTCGACAATCTATATAAGGATTGTTTTATTGAGTGTGACCAGCAAACAAGCAAACAGTTCACCAGATGGTAAGTGATTCTCATGTCAACCAGCCCATCAAATCGGGAGGAGAGCGGTAAGAAGAATGAACAAACGAAAGGCGACAACAAAGACGCCTCGGACGAGCTTACCCACTCATGCTGAGTCATGACTGACAACAGCGTGGCTCTACCATTTCCTCAATTCAAATTCAAATTAAGCCAACATAATGTGATGTGATAGAGGGGAGCCTATCGCCTTATCAGGCACAAATTCGTGACTTCGGACTGATAATGAGAAAAATCCAATATTCGAATTCGACCTCAGCTTTGTAACGGTACCGTAGTACAACGTACGTACCGAAGCAGTTGTTCAAAAGCAGTTTGGATGGAATAAGATTTTTACAGTGCGTGGTGCCCTGTTGGTAAACGGACTAGACGCGACTGCCAACATGTTCATAGTGGTCGCGGGTTCGAATCCCAGGGCACACCTCTGACTTTTCGGAGTCATGTGTGTATTGATAGTCAATCACCACTCACTAAAACGGTGAAGGAAAACATCGTGAGGAAACCTGCATACCATAGCGATTTATAAAAATTTCTATGGTATGTAAGTCCGCCAACCCGCACTAGGCCAGCGTGGTGGACTATATGGCTTAACCACTCTCAATCGTACTCTCGATTGTAGAGGAGGCCCGTGCCCTGCAGTGGGACGTATATGGGCTGATACAGAAGATTTTTACTGACCTGACACTGTCCCCTGACTCCTACGTCAAGCCAGCCCACGCAGACCATATTGCTGGTGGTGTTGAAGTTCACATCTCGGTACCGTTCGGCGCATGTGTCATTAGTTACGACCCACATCATGGCTTGACGCAGCTGCTGCGATGGTGCTGGATTTGCTGCCTTTGAAGAGTATCAATAAAAATTATTTTTCCTATCAAATAACAATTATATACATACGTAATTCTAACCACATACTAAGATATGTGTTGTGAAAGAAACTGCGGAATTGACGGTGTCACAAGCACGTAGCCTCGAGACAAATACATGTGGATCACGTTTTGTCTAGGTCTCGTCGAATCTGCGGCTTTTCGTATCACACACAACGTATAATAGGGGCTAGAAACTATGTATATCAACAGGCGACACCGAATATAAACGTATTGATTCTATACCGCGGTGCCCTTGCGTTGCCTATGGTCATATGCATAATACTCTGTGCGCTTCCAGAGGAATTCCCACATACAATCAGGTTGTGGAATAGCTACCTACCGAGGCTCTTCAAAAAAGGAGGTAAATGGTTCTTGCAGCGTCGGCAACGCGCGAGTAACACCTCTGGTGTTGCAGACCTCTATAGGCTACGGTATCTGCTTAACATCAGGCGGGCCTTGATTGCGTCCTTACTTGTAAAAAATGTCTTTAAATAACTTACAGAAGTAGCTCCCCATCCAATAGCATATAGAGCCTGGTTTGTAGTAAAAGTGTACGCTGTGCCACTTATCCTGGCGGGTTCTACCGTCCCAGCCTGGTAGGCTATGTTCATCGGGGTCCTCAGTACTGCCACGTCATGATCCAAGGTTGTAGTGGAGAAGTTCGGATGAGGCGTGATCAGGCGAATGAAGTAGATGACCCCGCCGGAGTTGCTAAATGAAGAGCCCACTCTAGTACGCCACCAACTCGCTGGATGTACACTGGATAATTAAATAAATAAATAATAAATAACACCCAACGGTCACATACATAGTCCTGATCCCACACTAAGATCGAGTCTTGTATCGTGGGTATCAGGAACTACGAGAGACTTTTTGGTCTCACAAACACCCAGACCCGAAAGAAATATTTGTGGGCCGCACATACATTTCTCTCGGTGCGGGGATCGAACCCGTGGCCTCTCGTTTCACAGGCGGCGTTTAACCAACTGCGCCGCGGAGGCTGAGGCTGACACTTAAAGGTCAAACAAAAGATGTATTACATAAAATGAAAGGATATTTTTCAGTTATAAAATCCTTAATTTAACTTATTTAGTCTTTGGTGGTTATAAGTGTAGGTATTAGAATAAGCACTCACTTCCAGGAACTAACAATAGTATATTTTATAATTTAACACTTAATACATTCAGAGACAGAGTAAAATTATAATTATGCGATTCGGAGCGAGATGTGCTCGTAACGAGAGATGGCAGACTATCCTTTTCATCCAAATAAACCGACCCTTTTATAGGACTACCCGAATGAGGATCGGTGGGGATAAATCTTACAGAAATATATTTAAGCCATAAAATAGGCCATAAGCCGTAAACTATCCTTTCAACTAAAAATTAAGGTCTGCCCAAACATCTGGGCTATTGTCCAAACCGAAAGGTTTTACCCAAACATGTGTCCTATTGTCTAAAAAACATAAATTTGTTGCAAAGGATTGCCGCCACTAAAGAACTTAACTATAATAATACAGTTTTATTGCCCCGGCATGAACGGGCCATTACAATTAGGAAACAATAATTTAGAACAGCATCTTTTTAACTAATATTATACAATAGGGTACACAAAAATTCTTATTTTAATAAAACGACTCGCAGATGTTTTATGGTTAAACATCTGCAGTCATATTTTAAAATGAAATGCGTGTTTAAATAATGTTCAAATTACAAATAATAAGCGTGTTCTTTTAAAAGCTAAATATAAGTTGGCGTATTGCAACCGCCACAAGTCATATATCTTATGGAAGAAGTGTACGAGTTCTTAACGGCACACATTATCGTCTGTTTGCTTTATCAGTTTAGTATTGCATGGTTATGTTATGTTATGATTGACACTTTACTTTCTTTTTTTTCCTTTGATATCTTGAGCTGTATTTTCAAGGAGAACAAGGTTGGTGGTTTTGTTTGTCTTTGGTTTTGTTCGTACCGAAGAATTATTCAAAGAATTTGCAAAGGACGTAAACTCATAAGCAAAGTATTCTTGAATAATCAGAAATATATAGATGGTGTATCCACCTTATCAATAATAACGTGTGGTGCTACTGTTTATGGGGAAGCGACGATGAAAATCAGGTCAGTAATATGCGAGTCTCGTTATTCTAGCTATTAAACAAATCATCAAATAGCCAGATAGAAACGGAGTTAGTGACAAGAATTTAATAACTTTTGCAATGGTTTTGTGTGTACCAATGTATAGATTTAGCCTAGTTGGGGTGTTTTTGGAAATGCTGACCTAGCCTAACTGTAAACTATGTCATGTAATTGGAATAACATTATGGCATGTCATGTTATTTCAATAATTTCATGTTATTGAAATAACATGACGTGCTATCGTTATTTTTTGGGACCAGCTAGGACTCGCGGTTTTACCTGCATAGTTCGTACCGTGATGTTATATAGCTTATGGCCGTCTAGCTGGCACCGACCTCAAAAAACTAATTAGTATATTTAGGCTTCATCAAATATTTCGGTATTTCAGATTTTTTAAATGATTAGTTTTATTTCGCCCTTTTAAAATCTAGTAAATATTTTTGTTTACTTACGTTCCATTGGTAAAGAAGCATGAAGCAGCTGAGAGTATAGCGGTGTTGGTTAGTATGGTTCCTCCACAGGCCAACTCGTAAGAACCTGAGCCATAGTTGGACAACAAACCGGCGGCGAATGGAAAGTTAGATATTGTTACATCGGTACCACCTGCTATCCTCTCACTGTCGCTTATACCTTGAAAGACACATTGATAATTATTTGTAGCTTATGCATGGATAAACATAGATTTTTAGATCTATCAGTCGTAGATAGCCCGTCCTAAATTCGAAGCCATATTATTTTGCAACATTTGTCAAGGGCTATGAATATTTTTGGGCTGAAGGATTTAAATGCAGCACAAAGAGTGTGCGTATACAGAACAAAAAATATACTGAACGTACCTTGAGCACTTACAAAGAAATATAATACAAACACTAGTAAGAGCTTCATTTTTAAATTTAATTTACTACACCAGACTAAAACGCGGAGCAATATGAATATTTATCAAAATAATCATTTTTTTATCTATCTACAAGATTAAACGTAATTGTCAATTGTGGCCTTCGATTAGACTATTATCAAAGCTATAAATTATTTAGACCGGGTGGACGGATCGGTGGACTTTATGGCCTAACCACTCTCAATTGTATTCTCGATGGTAGAAGAGGCCGGTGCCCTGCAGTGGGACTTACATACATGGGCTCATACAGAAAAATATTTAGAGTAGATTGCATTTAACTTTAATAACTTAAAATCGCTACGGCTTTGAAGAAACTTTGCTTAGGTATTTCTAAATAGATGTCACTAGATCTAATTGGTAAATGAATATACAAATTTACAAGTAGATTCCATTATTTTTAAAAGTTGTAGAATCATGCTGTCTATCATAACTCAGCATGAATGTGCAGGCTCGTCCAAGGCGGTACCGCCGTCTCACAGGAGATAGACATGAAGACATTATACTTTCATATGTGAGAGACCACCTGGGTAGGTACCACAGCAATTTCTATTTCTCCCGCCAAACGGCAGTGTAAATGCACTGTTGTGTTTCGGTTTGAAGGAAATTGTAGCCAGAGTAACTATTGGACATATTGAGACTTAACATCTTATATCGCAGGATGGCGAGCGCAGTGGAATGCCAAGTATTGCTTTGTACTTCAAGGTATTGTTTGGTTTTGCTACTGTTAATGAGCGGTCGTATCGCTTACTATCAGGCGAACAACATGCTGGTCTCGCCATTACATGAAATAAAAAAAAGATATGTCAGCTTTGCCGTCGCCTTTCGTTCGGTGAGTGAGATCGCCGGATGCCTAATACTTCTTTCCTCTTCCCACTATTTTCTTTTTCCCAATCTGATTGGTTAGTAATACATCTATGACCTAAGAATCGTCGATGTTCACGGGCGGGACTTATCTTCAGGTGACCTGTTTGCTCGTTACCCGGTCTATATAAATAAAATAAACTCATTTGCAAAAAAAACGGGCACCTAAGCAATGAACCATTTCAAATGTTACTATTGGTTTGTTTGATAATTATAGGTAGTTTTACTTTCACAATTTTGAAAATTAATAAGCAAATAATCGTTTTCGTCAGTATTATCATAAAATTTTGATAAAATTTATGGGTTTTAATGCTAAAGTTCACTAGTAGTGTATGCTCGCTAGTAGTGCATATGCTCGTGAAGTAAAAGTTTACAAAGATTTTGTTTGTTTTTTCTTTAATAAAGTAAAAGCAGATAAATGTTTAGTATCGAGTGTGACCCCCTCTAGCTGAAATCACAGCTTGAATTCGTCTGGGTATGCTAGCGAGGATATCCCGGATACTTGCTTGCGGAATACGTTCCCACTCCGCGGTAATCACATTCTTCAGCTCTCTGATGGTCTGCGGAGCCGGTTGTACTGATCTCACGCGTCGTTTCAGAACGTCCCAGACATGCTGTATAGGATTGAGGTCGAGACTTCGAGCTGGCCAATCCAAACGACGAATGCCGACCTCTTGCACATACGCTTCCACATCGCCAGACCGGTGGACGCGAGCGTTGTCGTCAAGCGGCCAATGCGGGTTGTGCATGAGGAATTAGAACTTCCGTTATGTATCGTTGTCCAGTCAGTGAGTCGTTTTCAATGAAGACTAACTCTGTACGATCCATTGAATTTATTCCTGCCCAAAACATAACAGAGCCCCCACCATAAGGTGTGATTTCTTCAAAACAAGCCTCTGCAAAGCGTTCTCCTCGTCTTCGTAGCACTCGCCGACGTCAATCTTCACCGAACAGAGATATCCTGGCTTCATCGGAGAACAATACCCTCTTCCAGTCTTCTTGAGTCCATGACTCACAATTTCGAGCAAACCTAAGCCTGGCAATTCTGTGCTCACGGAGTAACTTAGAGCCGCGGGTGGGGCGATGACTGCGTATATTGGCCGCGAGAAGCCTCCTCCTGACCGTCCATAGACTAATATGCACATTTCTTACTTCTTCGAGGTTGTTCTTAAGGTCCACATACGAAGACTTGCGATTTCTCAATGCGCGACTCACAAGAAAACGATCATCCCGTGGTTGGGTACATGGTTTTCTTCCAGAACCAGGCTCATTCCTATAGAGCATGTCTGGGACGTTCTGAAACGACGCGTGAGATCAGTACAACCGGCTCCGCAGACCATCAGAGAGCTGAAGAATGTGATTACCGCGGAGTGGGAACGTATTCCGCAAGCAAGTATCCGGGATATCCTCGCTAGCATACCCAGACGAATTCAAGCTGTGATTTCAGCTAGAGGGGGGCACACTCGATACTGAACATTTATCTGCTTTTACTTTATTAAAGAAAAAACGAACAAAAATCTTTGTTAACTTTTACTTCACGAGCATATGCACTACTAGCGAGCATACACTAATAGTGAACTTTAGCATTAAAACCCATAAATTTTATCAAAATTTTATGATAATACTGACGAAAACGATTATTTGCTTATTAATTTACAAAATTGTGAAAGTAAAACTACCTATAATTATCAAACAAACCAATAGTAACATTTGAAATGGTTCATTGCTTAGGTGCCCGTTTTTTTTTGCAAATGAGTTTATTTCTTACAGAAATGACAGCTTATTTTATTTAATTATTCACAAAGCTGAAAGATTTCTACAAGAAACTTATTTATGTGTAATGTATCAACCAGATTAGATCGCCGTGGTAGATTATAAAGCACACTTCTGTAAGATATGATGACGAGGCAGGAAACGGATCCTACAATAATTAGGAGCAAAATTATTCTGCAACACAACTGAAAAGTTATTTAGCCCCTTCATTTGTAAATGAAGTTTAAGAGCAGGCAGAAGAATAAGACTTATAGGAAACTCCAGTCTCCAACAAAGGATTATTTTATTATTGCGATATATATGTATATTACTGCGATTTTGAAATGGTTTTAGGGTAGGATGCTCGTAATACCCTGGTTTACGATCGCCGTACGCTGGAAAACAATTCATATTGACAGGCGCAGGTTTGCAGCGTTTCGAGTTCTCCTTGTTCTCTCAATATTAATCAAAATTCTTATTTTTTGTTCCGTTTCTAATTTTCACAATGTATACGCTTTTTTTATGTAATCTGTGCTTTCCAATACTTTACATTGGCGGAATTGTCGTATCTGCGACAGAGCCATAAAATTAAAACTGAACTCAACTGAGTTCTCCTTGTTTACGCCTTATCTAGCAGTCCGCCAAAATAGAATATTCGACTATATTTTATTTGCGTACAAACACTATTAAAATTAAACATTTATGTCAAACCGAAATACGGTTTCGTGGGACCTATGCATACATTTGTATGTATGTAAAATTTAATAATAAAATAAATAAAAGTAATATAAAATAATATTAATTAAAAATTAAAAGACCGACTTCAAAGTAATAAATAATATACATATATTTCATTGTGCTAGTACACATTGATTAATTTTCTTATTGATTTGACTAGCCAACAAATCTTAAATACGTAATATTTTGAAGGCGGGTCGCCAAGTGCCGAACTAGAACAAATTTAAGTAAATGTAACACAATCTAATATTATCTACTTATAGATCCTGTATCGTTGGCGCTCAGTAAGGAGAAGGGGCAAACATGTATGGACTCCAGCCAATCAATCAATAATGACGAGCGATATGTCAATGAAAAGGTTATTTCGGGTGCTACAACTTCTTCTATGGCAACAAAATCGAAATCGCTGTATTTTAGAAAATATAGCTACTTAAAGACTGCTGGAAAATTACGCGAAAGGGCCTCACCATGGTGAGCAATAACAACAAGCGATGCGTCATTAGAAAGGTCTTCTTAAATACTATAACTTCTTCTACGGCGACCAGTATCAATTCTCTGCGTGGAAAAAAATATCGGTGCGTAAAGGTAACGCAAGGATGAAAATATGTATATGGACTCATAGCCTGTTGACCAATAACGATGAGCGATATATCATTCGAAAGCTCTCTTTATTTTCAATAACTTCTTCTTTGCCAATAAATCTAGATATTCGCTGTATGAAAAGAAGTATATCGATATAAAGATATCGCGAGGCTCATATGTATGGACTCAAGCCTATCGACCAATAACGACGAGAGATATGTCAATGGAAAGGTCTTGTCAGATGCTACAACTATTTTTATGACAACAAAATCGAAATCGCTGTATTTTAGAAAATATAGCTACTTAAAGACTGCAGGAAAATTACGCGAAAGGGCCTCGCCATGGTGAGCAATAACAACAAGCGATGCGTCATTAGAAAGGTCTTCTTAAATACTATAACTTCTTCTAAGGCGACCAGTATCAATTCTCTGCGAGGAAAAAAATATATCTATTTAAATAGATATATTTTCTAAAATACAGCGATTTCGATTTTGTTGTCATAGAAAAAGTTGTAGCATTTGAAAAGTACTTTCCATTGATATGTGGCTTGTCGTTATTGGTCGATAGGCTTGGATGCCCCTTCTCCTTTGTTGAGATTTTAACAGAATTAGTCTGTGTCACATGTGTGGTCTAATTAATTATAATTAGACCACACATGTGACATGTGAATTGGATATGATAATAAAAGATACAGTGGTCAAGGGTTTTAATTCCAGGGCACATCTTTGACTTATTGGAGTCACTTGTATATTTATATTCAGTCACTAAGCACTTTAACAGTGATAGAAATCATAGTGAGGAAAGTATAAGAAAGGGAAGAGTAGTTAAGTTTGTATCTTTCTTTCGATTGTAGATAAGTCCGAGCTCAACAGTGTTGATTAAGGGGTTTTTCTATTAGTTATAAGGACGGAGTCAGGAATTTGAGCCCGATATGGCGATAGACTCGCCCCCTATCATACCAACGGACATAACACACAAGGCGTAACGTGGGTGTCCTGATTGATACCCGGAGAATCTCTACCTACCCCTTCTGGGAAAAATGCGTGATTTTATATACATTAAGACGAATTAATATTGCGTGTAAAACTTGCGAATTTTTCGCTAGGATGTTTAACAAAAATTAAATTTAAGTGTAATTCATCGTGTTCGTCACTTAGCGACCCGCCTTCAAAATATGACGTATTTAAGTTTTGTTGGCTAGTCAAGTCAATAAGAAAATTAATCAATGTGTACTAGCACAATGAAATATATGTATATTATTTATTACTTTGAGTCGGACTTTTAATTTTTAATTCATATTATTTTATTTGGTACTTTTTAGTTTTCATGTAGCTACCCTGTTTTCGTTTTTATGATAAAAGCTTCTCTAAAATCGTTTCAACTTTCCAGAGATATGGAGTACCTATGCGTGGTATTCGTCACCACCTCACCTCTACGTCATCTTCACTTCCTTTCTAAATAAATCACATATACTGAACCTAATAGAACAAAAATCATTGCGTTTCTGTAAAATTTTGAGGAGTTCTGGTCTCTATATGTTCTTATTTCTCAAATCCTCACGATGTTTTATGTGACCAACATTACATATCATTTATTCCGAAGAAAATATTTTTAAATCAGTTATGTAATGTCGGACATATTAAGTATTTATATTTGTATATATTCTCCCCCCACCATGCCTTTTCCACTTTCCCCTTTCCATCCCCCCTTTGTAGTAATACACTTATACTGAACCTAATGTAAAAATAATTATTGCTGTATTGTTCAATTTTGAGGAGTTCTGCCCTTCAGGTCCGAAGATATTCATCAGGTCTTCACAATATTTTGTTTAGTCCAACCTAACGTATAATACTCTTTGACAAAAAAGTTATTTTTTAGATCGATTAAGCACTGCCGGACATATTGAGTATTTTTTACAATTGAACCTATTTTCTACCCCCCACCCCCACCCTTTTTCATTTGTGATAATTTACGAATATTTAATCTTACACAAAAAGAATTAATGCTGGAGTGTTCAATTTTGAGGAGTTCTGGTTAGCAGATCCGAAGATATTCATCAGGTCTTCACCAATTTTTTATGGGACCAACATTGTATATTATGCTTTCCGACAAAAAAGAAATTTTTTAAATCGGTTTCAAATTGCCGGCGAAACGATATGTTACACATACAAAAAAAATCGGTCGTATTGATTACCTCCTCTTTTGAAGTCGGCCAAAAAGCAGTATTATTGTAGCTTGTAACATGAGGAAAATATTAGTATGTGAAAATAAGAGTGGGAGCGTAGTGGGGACATCTTACTGTCTCTTACACGCGCACACTGCATATTAAGACGACTGACGTCACTAGTTTTTTTTGCATACCTTTTCCTTTACTCCCTCTGCAAGATTTAAAATGTTTATAACGTTAACAATTCAGAATGGATTTAAAAAATGTTTGTCTGCTGGATTTTGGATATGTGTACCTTTTCATTAACACAATAAAAAAATATTCGTATACTCTATTGTGTGATACTCTACAAATACCGCACTACATTCACTAACCTATACATAAATTAAAATGACTTTGTCGTGTAGTATTACAAGTATATGTAAAAAGTAATAAATCAGTAGGAATTGACACAACATAAGTATAGAAACAATATTGTTTCCTTGACGTGCCATGTCGTCATGATTATCAACAAGTGAGATTAAACACGTATCTATTACATAAAATTCATTTCGGTTGCGCTCGAGATAGAGTATTTGCGACAAACCGAGTGTTTCATATGAAATTGTATTGTATTGTATTGTATCAGCCCATATACGTCCCACTGCAGGGCACGGGCCTACTCTACAATCGAGAATACGATTGAGAGTGGTTCGGCCATATAGTCCACCACGCTGGCCTAGTCCGGGTTGGCGGACTTACATACCATAGAAATTCTTATGAATCGCTATGGTATGCAGGTTTCCTCACGATGTTTTCCTTCACCGTTTTAGTGCGTGGTGATTGACTTTCAATACACACATGACTCCGAAAAGTCAGAGGTCTGCCCTGGGATTCGAACCCGCGACCACCGTGAACATGTTGGCAACTGTGTCTAGTCCGTTTACCAACAGGCCACCACGCACTATCATATGAAATATACGTTTTTTATTTATTGCATCACACTACGGTTTCTCCTAGTGTGTTCGGCTATGTATAATGGAACAACTCGGGACAACCATCGCTTGGTTTCGTGTTGTAAGGACTCCAGTTACCTATTAACCCCAACTTGAACTGGCCGGCCCAAGTGAGCGCCAAAGAGCCACTGGTGCTTTTCGTACGTTTAATTGTTGAACTGGCATGCCCAAGTTAATTCCGGGTGCCAGTGAGCCACAGGTCAGCTTGTTAACTTATATCACCTCTAGAATTTATATCGTCCCGAAGTCAAGGCGATGCTTGTTATAACCTTAAGCTCTCCTAGAATCGACTATTGTGGTGAATGCTACTTTGATCTGTATGTAAGCCTCTTCAACAAACTCTATCGTGTTCTCAATAGCTTCATTCTCTTCATCTACAATATTCGCAAATACAATTATGTACAAGTCTTCTTAAATCTTTAATTTTATTATCGCTCCGAACTCCAGTGATTATTTATTCGTTAACGCCTCAGCTTGTGCGTTCTCATTATACTCTTTTCTATTCTGACTTCCCCTACTGGCCTTCCCCATCCGTAGGCACAGTACTAATGCAAGATCTTGTAGCCTTTAATTCTGCAAAAAATCTACTTTGATTTGATATATGACTATGATCATATTCACGCATTTTGTAGATTAGGGTTGATATGATAAGGTCAAAATTTCTGTATCAGCCCATAAACGTCCCACTGCAGGGCACGGGCCTCGTCTACAATTGAAAGTACGATTGAGAGTGATTAGTCCATATAGTCAACCACGCTGGCCTAGTGCGGGTTGACAGACTTACATACATACCATAGAAATTCTTATAAATCGCTATGGTATGCAGGTTTCTTTAGGATGTTTTCCTTCGCCGTTTTAGTGCGTGGTGATTGACCATCAATACACACATGACTCCGAAAAGTCAGATGTGTGCCCTGGGATTCGAACCCACGACCAATAAGAACATGTTGGCAGCCGCGTCTAGTCTGTTTACCAACAGGCCGTCACGCACTCAGGAGGATTGCAAACTGGTAGATCACTGCAGGATTTGCAAATAAAAATTTGAATCAATGCCAATTGTATTATTTATTATAAAAATATACAAAATGAATCCAAAAAAAATACAAAAACTATCAAATTAATAGTTATGTATGCGAAGTTAAACAGAAACCCGCTGTCATTGCGTTTTGCAATTTATGATTTTAAGCATTTTCTACAATTTTAGGTTTCTTGAAACTGTTTCGTAGACTGTTCCTCAGTTGAGATGCTCTGTCTTGCGTCCATTTCCTGTTCTTCTTTGGGACGAGCAATACTGACGCTATAAGCAGCGACACACCGACCGCTAGAGCTATGATCCAAATTGACATACTGGTACGCACGGGTACTGAAAACAATATGAAAACTAAATTAGTCTTGGATTGGAGGAAACTATAAAATAAGATTGTCTGCAAGGATTTAAACGTGAGAAATGGAAGTCTGCGCTGATGCCGATTATGGTGATGAAATCGATTATGCTATTGGTTACATCGATGAAATGATAAAATGGTGATGCTATTACGCAAACCATAATATTTGCTGCGGTTTTACTCACCTTCAACTCCTGGGCGCTCTTCCCAGAGCAAGTTGTCTGTAGTTTGCACAGACAGTTCCTCCTCTTGGCCTCGAATCTTTGTTGCGACGGTCCACGGGTGGAGGTTCAACATGGTCTCTGCCTCAATCCATAGCCTACATATTCCTTCTTCCAGGGAACCTTGGAATATGTAGCCATGAGGAACGTTGTCTGAGGTGAAACCTAAAACATTTAAATAAATTTAAATTGATATACAAAGTATGATGTCATTTTTCTACTAGGTACTGCCAAGTTGGCGTAGTTTTACTACAGTACGGTTACAAAGCGAGGTCTCGAGTTTGACAAAGTGATATCAGGAATAGTCAGCAATTTGTGCCCGATATGGCGATAGGCTCGTCCCCTATCACATCGTAGGACGGAACATACATGGCGAAATGGGGGTATCCTGGCACCTCTGCCTAACCCTTCTGAGAAAAGGTGTGAGTTTATGTATGCATGTATGACTTGCATGAGTTGTACTTTTAACTTGAAGGTACTGGGTGTAATTTTAAATTGATTTAGGCGGCGAATTAACGCGTCAAGATTCATCAGTACTTTGTTGTATGTCTCCGAACACATCGAGTTACTAAGTGGTAAAATTATCAAGATACCTCTCGTGATACTGCCATCTTGATGCTCACTAAAATTAAATGATATTTCAGAATGCAGAGTGTCTATGCTGCGTTTAGGTATTTTTCATAGTAGGTATGACACTATTTTCAGAATTGTGCCGCCGCAAGTCGACTAGCTTTTTTTACTTTTATTTTTTAATTAATCAAATAAATTCATTTTAATTTATATTCGCAAACACTCAATTTATCTCAACTGTGCAAAACTTCTAGTCAGGTACAAAACATCTGCATAAATTAGGAAAATCATTTCAGAATAATAATATTGTTCTTGGGACTCATTGCATCTCCTTTATTTCTCTACTATATCTACAGAGTGCTTACCTAGTCCGTCGATACGAACAAATCTGCAGTATTCTAAGCTTCGCATAGGACTGACACTCGCTTCTACTACGAGTCCGTTGTAAAACAGTGGGTCCTTGTAGTGGGACGCAATTATCGGCGCTGAAACAAATAAATTATTTTTAGTTGCATTGTGTTTGTTGTCACTAAAACTACCACCCGGCTTCGTTTACGGTAGCAGTCTTTATATACCCTGTATGTGCCGACAGTTGCTTGTATGTTATTCCACCAGTCCGTTTGAATTTAATTGTACTGACCTTCAAATCAAAATACGGTCATGATTTAGGTCTCTCGTATAATAAAACCAAGAGCGTATCTATCTTACCATGAATAGTAACTGTAAGTTGTGCTCTCTGTTCTTCTGTTTGGTTGTAAAGGCCGACGTGGCAGCTCCACGAGCCGCTGTCTCTGGACACCAGGCCGTGGAACCTGACTCCACACTCGCCAGCGTCGAAACCACCTCCAACGTATTCCATCGATGGAGACGACGTTGCTGCAAAATACATTATGTTAGATATAGGATTGAATAAAAAGAATGAAAAGTTAGACGAATGACTGATATGGAACGTAGTTTATGTGAAAAAGCTGACTAATGAAAGTACTTAAGATGGAAGGAGTTAGAGGATGAATGATTAATATGTTGAAGTACGGTAGGACGGAATAGAGGAGAACAGTCTGGAAGACGATGAAGGTGTGAAGGACGATTAAGGAAGACGTTTTTAAAGACGAAATAAAAAGACGAATATATACCAAAATTTATCTGAATGATCGTTGTTTGATTTGACCCGAGACGGAACTATTCCCACATATATATTATTCTCAACCTATCTAGACCAGTTAAATTTAAAATAAATTTGTGTTTATAAAATAAATACACCCAACAGTTCATAGTCTTACCCACACTCAGACCGAGTCTTGTGTCATGGGTATCAGAAACTACTAGAGACTTTTCGGTCTCAGAAAAATCCAGACCCGAAACAAATACCCGTGATTCACACAAATATTTGTCCCAGTGCTGGGGATCGAACTCGCGGCCTCTCGTTTCACAATCGGTATCTCGGTGTACTCTATCGGTATACAATATCGGTATACTCGTATGTAGTTTTTGGGACTTTCTGCAACCCAAAATTTTAAATATTTCATCCTCACTGCAGGGCACGCGTCTCTTCCAAATTTGAATTTGAAAATTGAATTTGATTGAGAGTGGTTAGACCATATAGTCACTAATTGAATACTCATAGTATCAAACATTGATGCTAACAAATTGAACTTTGAACAAATAAATAGTGACTTACCAGGTTTGACGCTGAACACAGTGCCGTTGCTAGCTCTGAAGTAGCAGTATCTGATCGGAGCCTGAACGGAACAGGACATGGTGATGCCGTCTCCTTCTATGGCGGAGACTGAAGACTTGTCAGCGGTCAGGACAGGCTCTGGAATGAAGCATATGATGTTGGTTATAATATCATCGTCATTCTTATCTAGAGCAATTGTACCTACTAATAAACAAATATTTCCTAGTTAGGATTCCCACAACGTCCCGTTGACGCCAACTTCATATAATATAATATATTTTTATTTATATGGTTGAAATCTATGGTAATTATGACGTAGCGCACATGTAAGACAGGAAGACAAGAAGAAAAAAATATAATCTGAATAGATAATATGTATAGACATAATATTAAAACTGCAACAATCTTAAAGGTGAAATTGAATTAAATTATTTTTACTAAAAGTTTCATTTAGTAATGAACACTGTTTGAAAATTGACACCATATAATTGATACCTGTAACGACTGAAGCTTGGATCTCAGGGTCCTGCATGAGCCAGGGACAGATGACTGATAAGAATCCGTAGTATGTATCGCCTTCTGTGTCGACGGCACAGCGCCATATACCGAGGTCTGTTACTCCAGGGTTGTTGAGGCGAATAGTACACCCTTGCTCATTTACCTCTGACACGAAACTGAAAAGTTTAAACTCCAGAATAATACGATTGTGTCATCACTGCTTCTAAACTAGCCACATCTGTCTAAAATATGTTGGTTTCGATATCTACAAGGATAATCGTGACAAAGAATTCATAAAGATTCAAACTGTCGTTCCCTCTTATCCATCATATGGTTGGTTGTCAGTAAGAGATCGCCTCGAGCGATAAGACCGCCTTTTGTTCGTTTTGTAACTTTTCTTCTCTTATTTTTATTTTGTAAGTCACAACACAACAGGTGTACAATAAAGTTTTAAATAAATAAATATCTTATCAATTCAGAAGAAAATTGAGGCATGTAGTCATACGACGCGACTCCCAGACCACCCCACAAGTGCCTATGCGCACTATGGTCATTCACACGTAGTCAGCAGAGATAAGACACGATTCCTGGACAACCGGTCTGCCTTGTTGGCATAATCTGGGTGGTCTCTAGGTAGAGCATGTTAGAACTAAGTTACAATTAAATTAGTCTTAAGCGAACCGTCGAATAAACGACATTTCTTGTAAATTAGTTTTGTGTTTTTAAAAAAGTCCCTTCGGTCCGTCAGTATTTGAGTATGTATTTTAATTTCAATTGTTTTCGAAGTTGTAAAATTTTTGTGGAAAGCTTTAAGCGTCATTTCATTAGTTTTGGCATGTATTTCATATACTACATTATAGTACTTACTCCTCGTTAGTTTGGCCTACCACTCCTGGCGGGGCGATAAGAAGACTCCCGCGCGTATGACTGAAACTGCAAGCATTCACATTGTGAGTGCTGTTCACAGAACACGTCAGAACTAATGCCGGCCGCTCCATTACAACGCTTGTTGACACCACAGCCTTTGGTTCTGTAAATATATAATATATTATATCAAAAGCCTTCGTGAACTTCAGCTCCGAAACCAGAGACTGCCGCGCTGGAGTGAGCGCGTACTTTATGTGATGCATAAGTATTTGTCATAAGTCACATACATAGTCCTGACTACACTAAGATCGAGACTTGTGTCATGGGTATCAGACATCAGACTTTTCGGTCTCACAAACACCCAGACCTGAGTCAACGGTTTGTTTTTGTTCATGAATTCAGCTGTGTTGCTTAGTAACAGTGTTTTGTTTATTACAGTTTTTTTTTCATTGGAAGACAGGCATAGCGCACTGAATAAAGTTTACAAATTGGTATTATAATATATTGACACTCGAAATATGTACTCCACGAACAATTTCAAATAATATCCGAACTAGTACCGATAATATGTTTTCACAAAAACTTCACACATACCTGCTTCACGGACAGTGACATTGGTATAATAAGTTTTAGTCAATATCGTTCCAGGTAGCCCTATAGTCATTCTCCATATCCCACTATGATCCGCAGTAACTCTCTCTAAAGCTAGCCTGCATTTGCCGAAACCATCGAATACAGTGTATCCAACAGAGTCCTCAAGTTTGCAATAAACCGCATCTTCCGGGCCTACGCTTATGTCAACTGCTCTATCTTTAAGAAGAGTTAATTGGTCCCATTCAGCAATCCAGTCCGATTGAACTGTAACATTATTATAAAAAGTGTATTTATTAATGGCGGCTTCTCTTGGATAATTATTATTTATTATTTTTAACAAAATATTCTCTTCATCAATTCAAACTTCAGTTTCATTATTAAAAATATGGAAGGTATTGGGGTTCATTGTGAAGTAATAAAACATGAAAAGCAGAAGAAAAATAGTGACGGCTTTCGTGAAAGCGACACGATCCTTAACCGTCCCTGTCAAGCCGTATATATTACATCCTTAGCAATAGATTTTTATGGAGAGACAACGGGCATTCCATGTTACCTAGGAAAGCAACTACAGATACCTATGACCAAGGGCGGATCCAGCTCCCAAGCCAGTGGGGGAAGGGGGGAGGAGGTCATATAGTTCATGTCAGAACACTGGGTACGATTTAAATACTCGCATTTCTGATAATGATTTTTTAAAGTTTGTTACAGCCATGATTTGTGAACACACACACTTTTATTTTATTTATTGACATTTATCTGCACTTATAGATTTTATCAAGAGGAAGGAAGAAGAAATTCTATCAATCTGGAGCCAGCCCAGGGGATGCCCCCATGACCTCCCCCTGGATCCGCCGTTACCAATGACTTAATACTTTTGTCTCCTATACGGAAGATTTACTTTATTAATGTCATTATTTTTACAACCGAGATTACAAGTATACTTACGTCTAATTAATTTATTCTCCACACAAAACTTAATGAGCTCTGTATAGCCCAAAATAACATCTGAATTAATTTTATCGTTAATCTCAAAATATTTGGATGTTATCTCAAGACGTGACTGGTAGCGCGTTTTGTATTTACTAGTAATCCCGTCATTAATATTAATATTGATAACGAAGATTAATCGTCTTTAGACTAGAGATGATTAAGACCGGATATATATACTACCACTAAAAACGGTGAAGGAAAACATCGTGAGGAAACCTGCATACCATAGCGATTTATAAAAAATTCTATGGTATGTAAGTCCGCCAACCCGCACTAGGCCAGCGTGGTGGACTATATGGCCTAACCACTCTCAATCGTACTCTCGATTGTAGAGGAGGCCCGTGCCCTGCAGTGGGACGTATATGGGCTGATACAGAGAGAGATATATATATACTACCAAACGCCACGCCACCCAACCCAACGCAACACGTGTTGAATCAAATCAAATCAGAGTATTTTCTATGACCAGAACCACACTACGAACATGCAATGCTACGTTGCGTGATGTGTTCAGTATTTCAGTAGTATGTATCCCCCTATTCATTGCTGGTGGATGCTATTTTTATATTGCCTTTCAGTTACTTTCGGCTGCATTGAGATCAATTTTATTTGGCGAGCCGACCATGCCTGAGACATAAGATGTTAAGTCTCAATATGTCCAATAAGTTGTTAGTCTCAATAAGTTGTTACTCTGGCTACAATGTCCTTCAATCCGAAATACAACAGTGCATTTAAACTGCTGTTTAGCGGGAGAAATAGGCATTGCGGTGGAACCTTCCCAGGCGGACTCTCACATATGAGAGACCTACCACCAGTGAAAGTGATAGTGTCAGATTTTTAAGCAAAACATCGTAAAATGAACGAAAAGTGAACGTGTCACTAGATTAGATAATTTGAAACATATTATTTATGTATGTTTTTTTACTGTTGTAAATGTTTACAGCGCAATAAATTTCTGAACATGGCGTGATAGCAATGGTAGTGGCGAAATTGCATTTTTTTACGATTACATTACGATTTTATTAAATAAGAAATAAATAAAAAATATAAATTGTAAAAAATCCTACAATATAGGTATAATTATTTTTTACGACAAGGTTTAATCGATTTACGCGAATGTTACACATTGAAATAAAACATTTATAAAAGTCACTGAGCGGATGACTAGTACCTTAGTCCATTCCGTGACAACGAAAGCTGTAAAGTAATCGAAACTTCGTGTCGGGAAGTTAAAAAAAGTAAAAAACAAACCATATCTGCGATAAAATCCGTAAATAATATTGTTTTATACTTTTTAAGACCCAAACTTATTTTACTGACCCCAAGTTACTCATAAGTGGCGTCCGTAAGCGTATTGACAGTGTATTGTAGATTCTAGTGATCCTATTAGAACAAAATGACAAAGTATCCGACTGAAATTCGATTTAAATTGACTGAAAATAAATAAATTTACTAACATTTTTATGTGTGCTTAGTTGAATTTCAGCACTACATTAATCTAAATAAATGCTGCAATATGTTACACGCTTTACGACTCCAAGCCCTACGGAAGTTTATTTTTCGTACTTGAATACTTGAACGATTATGATATAGTCGCTCTCCGCTGTTTTATTATCGACTTCTTAAAAAGAAGATTGTCAATACGACCTGTATATGTATACAGGCTACATCAAGACTACTACCAAAAACGAAGCCGGGTGGTAGTTTTAGTGACTTCAGACACAATGCAACAAAAGTTTTTGCCAAAAGCATGCGATGATTTTTGTTGTCATTTTTTTCGTAAAGTTTTTTGTATTCGTAACGTTATAGCTAAAATAATAGCGTACATCCTTTTATTTTTAAAGACGCCATAGTACGCAAGGGTTTAAATTATTATTTTAAACTATGGATTTACCATCCAAACACGATAATATTTAAAACCACAAAAACAAATGGCCGCGTTTGATCGCGAAATTTTTAGTTGCATTGTGTCTGAAGTCACTAAAACTACCACCCGGCTTCGTTTTCGGTAGCAGTCTTGATATACCTTGAATGTATTATAATATTGTAAGAAATGCACCGATTTTAAATATTAGTCTATACCAGCGTCTGGTAGGCCCCAGCATTCATATTTTAAACCAGTTGCCCTCCATGGATTTACCCGCTTTTTATAGTGTATTATCTATGGTTCTTAGAGTGGTGTTACAGGTGTGTGTGTGTGTGTGTGTTACTTTTGCAGTCGTGCAACAGGCACCGATCTCCAAAAATAGTTTGCATAATTAGGTATTTTAGATTTATTAAAACATTCCTTTTATTACACTTTTGAAATCTGTTTAATTTTATAACCGACTTCAAAAATAAGAGGATATTCTCAATTTGTCTCTGTTTTTTCATGTTTGTTACCTCATTTATATGATTTTTTATTTATTATTTTTTATGACCTTGCGATGCTATTACTAGCTTCTTCAAAACATAGTTATAGTTTAAATTTAAATATGTTTCGTGCAAATAGAGAATTGTATACCTAAACTACACGCCACATTTAAAGGAAATTGCGTCATATATTTCGGATCATGTCTATGATATGTTTTGGTAAATGCTTTCGATTACCGCTGATATAGGTGCCATTTTTTTTTATTTTAAAAATAATGAGATGAGCGTGCTGTTCAATTTGATGGTTAGCGATACGACTGCTCATGGATCAAATAAAATAATTTAATTAAAAATTAAAAGACCGACTTCAATGTGCACTACAAAGTAATAAATAATATATATTTCATTGTGCTAGTACACATTGATTAATTTTCTTATTGACTAGACTAGCCAATAAATCTTAAATACGTAATATTTTGAAAAGTGCCAAGTGCCAAACGAGAACAAATTTAAGTAATGTAACACAGTTGCATATTACCTACTTGTAGATGTATCGTTGGCGCTCAGTTAGGTCCATATGTAAACTAGAAACAAATTAATTTAACATATTGATCCTACGTGTACATTTGTTGAAATTTTAATAGAATTAATATGTGTCATATGTGTGGTCTAATTTTAATGTATTCTAGACGATCAAAGATACAGTGGTCAAGGGTTTCAACTCCAGGGTACACCATTGACTTATTGGAGTCACTTGCATATTTATATGTATATACAATTACTTTAACAGTGATAGGAATCATAGTGAGGAAAGTATAAGAAAGGGAAGGGTTGTTAAGTTTGTATGTTTCCCTCGATTGTAGATAAGTCCGATACTCAACAATGTTGATTAAGAGCTGATATATTAAGGACGGGCGATTTTTCTATTAGTTATCAGGACAGGGACTGGAATTTGCACCCGATATGACTATAGACTCTCGCCCCCAATCACACCGAGGGACAAAACACGCAAGGCGTAACGTGGGTGTCCTGGTTTATACCAGGAGAATCTCTGCATACTCCTTCTGGGAAAATGAAGAAGGGGTATCCCTTTTGGGAAAATGGCGTAAGTTTATATAGATTAAGACAAATAATATTGCGTGTAAAATTGCGTGTTTTTCGCTAGGATGTTTTACACAAATTAAATTTTTTGTGTAGGTCGTCGTGTTCGTCACTTGGCGATCCGCCTTCAAAATATTACGTATTTAAGATTTGTTGGCTAGTCTAGTCAATAAGAAAATTAATCAATGTGTACTACCACAATGAAATATATATTATTTATTACTTTGTAGTGCACATTGAAGTCGGTCTTTTAATTTTTAATTAAATTATTTTATTTATTACTTTTTAGTTTTCATAAGCATTGTAATGATGCCAAAGGTAATCATATAATGAAAACTGGAATCAATGTATATAAAAAATGAACCATTGTGATCCTTTATATTAAATTATTTTTTTATGATTTTTAAGGAAGCTACACTGTCATTTCGTTTTTATGATAAAGAAAATACTAAAATCGGCTCAACCTGCTAGAGATATTGAGTACACTTATGCGTGGTAATCATTCGTTACCCCCTCACCTCTACACCTTCTTCACTTCCTATTTTAAATAAAACACATATACTTAACCTAATGGACGAAAAATCATTGCGTTTTTGCAAAGTTTTGGGGAGGTCTGCTCTCCAGATATGTACCTATTCATCAGATCATCACCATATTTTATGTGATCAACATTATGTATAATTCGTTCCGAAGAAAAGTTATTTAAAATCATTTATTTACTGTCGCAGATATTTAGTATTTATATTTGTATATATCCCCCCCCCCCTTCCCACGCCCCTTTCTACTTTCCCCTTCCCCCCCCACTTTTAGTAATAAACTTATACTGAACCTAATATAAAAAGAATTATTGCTGTACTGTTTAATTTTGAGGAGTTCTGCCCTTCAGGTCCAAAGATATTCATCAGATCTTCACAATATTTTTTTTGGTCTTACCTATCATATAATACTCTTTGACAAAAAAGTTATTTTTAAGTCGATTAAGAACTGCCGGAGATATTGAGTATTAACAATTGTAGCTATTTTCCACCCCCTCACCCCCCACCCCCTCCCTTTTCCCATTTTGACCCTTTGTAATAATATACTTATACTTAATCTAACGCAAAAAGAATTAATGCTGGACCGTTTCATTTTGAGGAGTTCTGGTCGGCAGATCCTAAGATGTTCATCAGGTCTTCACCAATTTTATATGGGACCAACCCTGTATATCATGCCTTCCGACAAAAAAGAAATTTTCAAAATCGGTTCACAATTGCCGGCGTAATCGCGTAACAAACATACAAAAAAAAATCAGTCGAATTGATTACCTCCTCTTTTGAAGTCGGTCAAAAACAAAATCTAACAACACCTTTAATTACAAAGCAAGGCTTGGAATTCCACTGGGGTCGCCAACCTGAGACATAACATATTAACTTAATATGTCCAGTAGTTACTCTGGCTACAATGTTCTTCACACCGAAACACAACAGTGCACTTACACTGCTGTTTGACGGGAGACATAGACATTGCCATGGTACCTACCCAGGCTGCCTCTCACATATGAGAGACCTACCACCAAATGCAACCAAAACCGAAGGTTCGGCAAACCGCGTATAAACCTAAAATAAAAGGCAGAAACTAAAGTCAATATTCGTTATCTGTATCTGTACCAACCCATAAACGTCCCACTGCAGGACACGAACCTCCTCTACAATCGAAAGTACCTAATGTTGAGAGAGATCGATAAGATACCGGGTATATCAAGAGTGCTACCGAAAACGAAGCCGGGTGGTAGTTTTAGTGATTACAAACACAATGCAACGAAAAATTTCGCTAAGAAACGCGACAATTTCTTTTTATTAATTTTTAAATATCGTCGAGTTTGGGTGGTAAATCCATAGTTTTTGCTAAAATAATAATTTTAAGCCTTGCATACCTTAGCTTCTTTAAAAATAAAAGGGTGTAAACTATTATTTAAGAAAAAACTATGTATTTACCATCCTAAATCGACGATAGAAAAAAAATAACAAAAAAAAAATTCGTCACAAATTTTTGCACAAAATTTACTTGCAGTGTGTCTGAAGTCACTAAAACTACCACCCAGCTTCGTTTTCGGTAGCAGTCTTGATATACCCTGTATATTCGGAAATATTCAATGGGATCCGCAAAGTATATGTACATCTTATTATTTCTTATAGATAACTTGTAGATAATCTCTTTGTTCCAAACTATCTGACAAATTATAGTATTTTGTCTTACCTGCTCCCAAGATGGCCCAAAAAGCCACAAAATAAAATCTCATTTCGGGACGATTCTGAAAACACAACGTAACAAGCAACCGTACAACTCGACACTGATAGGTGTAATCTTTTTTCGTACATATATTGTAAATATTCTGCTCCGAAATTAAGCCAATCCTATTTTTATCTGTACCGTATTATATCTTATCGTATGCATAATGCTTTGTTTGATAGAAAATCAATCACAGACATATTGAAACACAGAATACATTGAAATACAGAATGTTCTTTAAAAAATAGATTATCAATTCGATTTTTATGTACCTATGTCAGCAATAGGGAATATGCACTAGACTTCAAAATAAGTCAAAATATTTTTTTTGTAATCTTTATTAATATAGAAATATACCTTAAAGATATTTTTTAAATTTATCAACTCTAAATCGGTAATATAAATACTTAAAAAATGACATTTCAAATTTGCCGCGCATTTTTTCCGAAACGCGATCTATTGCTTGAAAAGGAAAGTGACGACAATGGGCACGTTCTTATTAAAGTTTTAGCTTGTTGAGTGTATTGTTTTACGTTTGTTTATGAGTTATTTTGTGATTTCTTTATACTATTAAATAAAATGGATTATTTTGTCACGAAATACAGTTCTGTAGCAATTCATGAAAGAAACTTAATCCAAATACTACGTTGTTCATATCGTGCACTCTGACGTCACAGCGAGTTCGCGCCAACATGGCGTTTAAATGCTTCGAAACTGATAGCAGTTTTGATTATTTTTTTGTACTTTTTTGATTGATATTTTCAAAGACTTGTAACTTCCGATAATGTAATAACATACAGAATTGATTAAAAATATAAAATAATGACATGCATATTCCCTATTGTGTTTTAATTGCACGATATGCGCATTTGTTCATAGCTAAGTAGGTTTTCTAAATATGTATGCAAAACTGCGCAGTTGTTTGTTCCCATATTTCACGGAAATCGGGTTGCAAATTTTTGTATCATTAAAACCAAAACTAAAATAAAATTTCAAAGACAAAGAAAGATAAAAATTGAATTATAATGTTATCTCTATTTGATTTATGTCAACGAACTGCATTACAAAGTTGTACATACTGACTAAATTAATCATGATTAAGTGCTTAAGATTGTCAAGAAATAATTGTTATAAATAGTTCGACTTGAATTTCATTAATACTGAACAAAGGCTGAGGATGAAACAAATCAGACTGAAAGAATAGCCATTGAAAAGAAAAACAAAAATAAATAATAATAAATAACAGTCACATACATAGCCCTGACTCCACACTTAGATCGAGTCTTGTGTCATAGGTATCAGGAACTACGAGAGACGTTTCGGTCTCACAAACACCCAGACCAGAAAAATATTTGTGGGCCGCACAAACAATTCCCTCGGTGCGGGGATCGAACCCGCAGCCTTCCTTTCACAGGCTTCTAACCACCTCCGCCACGGAGGCTGTCACTGTCTTCACAAGACCTCTATCTTAAATTGATTGATTGTTTCAGCCCATATACGTCCCATTGCAGGGCATGGGCCTACTCTACAATCGAGAGTACGATTGAGAGTGGTTAGGCCATATAGTCCACCACGCTGGCCTAGTGCGGGTTGGCGGACTTACATATCATAGAAATTCTTATAAATCGCTATGGAATGCAGCAGTATGCAGGTTTCCTGATGATGTTTTCCTTCACCGTTTTAGTGCGTGGTAATTGACTATCAATACACACATGACTCCGAAAAGTCAGAGGTGTGCCCTGGGATTCGAACCCACGACCACCGTGAACATGTTGACAGCCGCGTTTAGTCCGTTTACCAACAGGCCACCACGCACTTCTATCTTAAATCTTACGGCATTATTCATAAACAATTTAGAAACCTATTTTATGCACCGAATGTTTTGTCCCTTTCCAACACCTTTTGAATTCAGTTTGTGCGAAGAAGACAAAAGATTCGATAACTGACATATGTTTATAATCTGACTATTAGGATTGTGGCACCTGGTTGTATTGTAATTATAAATTGTTCGGGTCTGAAGCAGGCAGCGAATGTTTCGAAATATCACAATTTTTCCCGCACCTTGACATCTCATTCTACCTCTTTCTTCGTAATGTTTGAATGACTCCTTGGGGCAGTTGGTTCGACGCCGCCTTTGAATATAGAGTGCTTGTGTTCAACCCACGCACTGTGATAAATGTTTATGTAATCTACAGATCTATTTAACTTGGGTCTGGATATTTGTGAGACCGAAAAGTTTTCAAGACGACATGAAGATCGATCTTACTTTAGGCTCAGGAATTATGTAGGGACATGTGACTGTTGGGTTTCTAATGAATGTTGTGAAATAGTTTGTGGGCTTACGTTTTCCCTCCTTTCTACAATCCGTTAATTCCTACTATGGTTTTTGGCACGGCATGTATAGTAGTGTGTGGTAGCCTGGTGGTAACGAAACAGATACGGCAGCCAACATGTTCATGGTGGTTGTAGGTTCAAATCCCAGGGCAAACCTCTGACTTTTCGGAATTATATATTACTCGTCATTCACCAAGCACTGTAACGGTGAAGGAAAATATCGTGATTAATTACCTGCATACCACACTGAATACCATACCGATTTATAAGATTTTTTTTTATTGTAGAGGAGATTCGTGCCCTGCAGTTGGACGTATAGGGGCTGATACAGATATATAGGTTGTAACAGTAGTGTAGAAATACGTGTTATTTGCTTCTTATCATTATTGGATTTTAATAAATCATGAAATAGGGATATCTCATGTACTTAGGGATAGGATTGGCTCTAACACAGGTTCTAATGACTAGTCTTGCTTTACACCCGAAAAATAAAAACACACGTAGAAGCTAGTAAGTAATATTTTATTTTTATTTTATATTAAATACCGAAATCTGCAACAGTCAACTTTGTGTATAAAAATACTGGGTATCTCAAGACTGCTACCGAATACGAAGCCGGGTGGTAGTTTTAGTGAGTACAAACACAATGCAACTAAAATTTTCTCAAAATAACGCGATTTTTTTTATGATCATTTAAATATCGTAATTTTTGGGTGGTAAATCCATAGTTTTTGCTAAAATAATAATTTAAACTCTTTTATACCTTAGAGTCCTTATAAATAAAAGGGTATACTCTATTATTTTAGGAAAAAAATGAATTTACCATCCAAATACCACCATAGGAAAAAAATAACAAAAAAAATTTTTCGCTTATTTTTTCAACATTTTCTGTTGCAATGTATCTGAAGTCACTAAAACTACCACCCTGCTTCGTTTTCGGTAGCAGTCTTGAGATACCCTGTATATAGTTATAATACAATAATAGGGGTATTAATTATTATACTAGAGGCCATCCCAAACAAATTTTGTACGCTACGTACACTATCACGCTGGATACAATTAGAGAGCGAAGAATGATATCATGACTCTGTAGAAGTAAAAAAGACAGAAGTATAAATAGCGGTACAGTACCAGACTTTTTGGTATTTTTTTTTTGTATTATCCGCTCTAGTATATTCAATGTACACGGTACCGCTACCGCAAGAATGACGATAGCATAGTAGTTACAAAGACATAAATATAAAAAGCGGCACGGTACCACAATAGCGTTGTGTCCAAGATTTAATTTTAAGCAGTATGTAATGGTTCCTATAAAAATATCGCTTATAATAATCATGACTTTGAAAATAGCATCAAAATTCGATGTAAAATGACTCGGATATTAATATTTTTAATATTACAGGGGGAACCCCCGTTGTCTCTTTCGCACGCTTGCACTTTATGCAAGATGACATCCTTTTTAACCGACTTCAAAAATAGGAGAAGGTTCTCAATTCGACTGTATGTTGCGTTTTTTTTTTCTATTACTTCTACCACCAGCTTTTATATATTTATAACTTGCTTATTACTTAACAGATTTGAAAAAATATTTCTGATTAAGATTAGGTATGCATAAAAGAACTTTAGATATAAACAATAATACATTCATGCCACTAGCCTAATTTTTGTCTTATTTTGTTTACGGTGTCCTCTCTAATATTGTTAAACATCTTCAGTATTTTTATGCTTTCGGAAACTGTTTCGTATACTGTTCCTCAGTAGAGATGCTCTCTTGTACGTCCATTCTCTGTTCTTCTCTGGGATAACCGAAACTCCGACCATAAGCATCGAGAGACCCACAAGTGTCACTACGATCCAAACGGACATCGGAATGTGTTCTGAAAACGTAAAACAAATATAATTAAACTTTAAAGTCTTATCAATATTCTTGTCTAGTTAAATGAAATATATTAAGATAAGGAATATTGTAAAATACTATGTTTGTTTGTGTGCTTTTTTATAGGCAAAGACTAATGTTATTGGAAATTTTATTTTGAGATAGAAAGCACATTATCTGGCTAAGTTTTGGTGAAAAATCGCTTGATTTAGATACCCTGGAGTAGTAGAATGATAATTAATTTATCTCAAATCACAAATAGATTTTTATTTCTGCTATTGCATTAGTCATAGAAAATCCATCATCCATCATCCTTATCTTTTGTGTTCTTCTGACGTTGCGAGTAAATAGAATTCCTCGAAGAATTCTTCGAATCCATCGGCCATTACTCGTAGTTCCCCGTGCTCTTTATATGCAAACCATATTTCTGCTATTCTACTTACGCCTAACTTCAGGAAGTTCGACCCAAAGCAAATTATCTTTAGTTTGCCTGGACAGTTCCTCGTCTTGGCCTTGAACCTGCACTGCGATGGTCCACGGATGCAGGTTCAACATGCTCGGTTCTTTGATCTCGAGGAGACAGTGACCCCTGTCAAGGGAACCTAAGAACCTGTAGCCATCTGGGATGCTGTCTGTGGTGAAACCTGAAAGATTATTATAAATAATAATTATAAGATAATGAGAATGTAGTTGGGTCCTGATTGATAGTATGCGTCAGGCCTGTTAATAGATAAGAGTAATACAACTCAAAACTTATTATCACACAATATAGCCTACAAGGCACTGGACTGCATCATTCCAAATGTTAATTACTTCATACTAGAATAAAACATAAAAAAGCTTAATTTCAAAGGATCTGGCCTCATTGTTATCTGGTGGTTTACATGCGTTGTGGATTTTGATTTGTGGCGCTCTATTTTTAAGAGTCCCATGCACTGCAATACAATTTTGCCTGGCTTCTGCTCTTTCTTGTTCTATTACCATATCGGGCACTAATTTCCTACTCCGGACTGATAATGAATAGCAATTTGGAACCCAAGACCTTAGCTTAGTAACCGTACCGTTGTGTAACTAAGTCATCAAATATGTCAAAATAATATGATTTCCTAATATTTACCTAGTCCGTCGATACGAACAAATCTGCAGTAGTCTAAGCTTCGTTCCGATTCAACCTTGGCTTCTACGAAAAGACCGTAGATTTCATGCATGTAGTGTCGCACCGTCATTGCCTCTGAAATCATGAATTAAAGACCTGGTACAACAACCTAAACTGGAAAAACTTTTTCATAAATATTACATATATATATCTTATCGTATTATGATTAATTTTTCGTTTTGAAAAAAATATCTCCAACATGTGTTAATCTCTGATTACGATAAGAATATGATGTCGGGCTTTAAAATTATAAGATTACCTTGCACAGTGACTTGAATCTGCGCTCTCTGTTCGTCTGTTTGGTTATAGAGGCCGACGTGGCAGCTCCAGCGGCCGCTGTCGCTGCCCACCATGCTTGGGAACTTGACTCCACACTCGCCCGCGTCAAAACCATTCCCGACGTACTCCATCAAAGGAGATGACGTTGCTGTAAAGGATACAAAAAATACTTTAGAGACTGAATATAAATACACCAATAGTCACATACATAGACCTGCCCACTTTAAGTCTTGTACCGTGGGTATCAGAAACTACGAGAGACTTTGCGTTCTTATAAACACCCAGAAACAAATACCTGTGGTTCACACATATATTAGTTTCGGTGTAGGGTTCGAACCCGCTGCCACTCGTTTCACAGTCAATGTCTAAGCAGCTGCGTCTCTGAAGCTGTCATGTGCCAATAATTATGACCCTTAGTCACAGGAAGATATACAGCGATTCGTATGAAACTTCCAACATTACTAGCATTCAGCGATTTCATGCAATATTATTAGGGGGCTATAGAGGAAAATGTTTTGACTCCATTGACATGTAGTTTTACGTAGTTTTCCATACATGGCTACGTCACCTTGTTATCCAATGTTGTTTTGTTTATGGACTAAGTCTACACTTATTTTATAAACAAACATGGCAATAACATATAATGGAAGAAATAAGAAGTGTCTTACCAGGTTTGACGCTAAACACGGTGCCGTTGCTAGCTCTGAAGTAGCAGTATCTGATTGGAGCCTGGACGGAACAAGATATGGTCATGCTTTCTCCTTCTATGGCGGAGACTGAAGACCTATCAGCTGTTAGGACAGGCTCTGCAACGAAAAATATTGATAGGTGTGAAATGCCTTGTTAAGTATATACCGGGTATCTCAAGACTGCTACCGAAAACGAAGCCGGGTGGTAGTTTTAGTGGCTACAAACACAATGCAATTAAAAATTTCGCCTAGAAACGCGACAATTTTTTTTTATGATTTTTTAAATATCGTCATTCTTGGGTGGTAAATCCATAGTTTTTGCTAAAATAATAATTTAAACTCTTTTATACCTTAGAGTATTTATAAATAAAAGGGTATATACTATTATTTTAGGAAAAAATGTATTTACCACCCAAATATGGCCATAGGAAAAAAATAACAAAAAAAAAATTGTCGCTTTTTTTTGCAACTTTTTCTGTTGCATTGTGTCTGAAGTCGCTTAAACTACCACCCGGCTTCGTTTTCGGTAGCAGTCTTGATATACCCTGTATAATTGAAATCATGGTGTTTTCATATAAATATATACTGGGAATATCAAGACTGCTACCGAAAGCGAAGCTGGGTGGGAGTCTTAGTGACTACAAACACAATGCAACTAAAAATTTCGCAAAGAAACGCGACAATTTAATGATTTTTTAAATATTAGGTATCATTTTTGGGTGGTAAATCCATAGTTTTTGCTAGAATAATAATTTAAACTCTTATACCTTAGAGTATTTATAAATAAAAGGGTATTATTTTAGGAAAAAAATGTATTTACCACCTAAATACGACCATAGGAAAAAAAAAACAATAAAAGATTGACGATTTTTTGCAACATTTTCTGTTGCATTGTGTCTGAAGTCGCATAAACTACTACCCGTCTTTGTTTTCGGTAGCAGTCTTGATATACCCTGTATGTTGGAACACCTTCGAAATTTTTTTATTCTATCTATTTAATTTTAATTCGCTGGAGCACAACTGTTGAATACTAGTCTCCTTCAAATAATCTTTTAATTCAAAGGCATTAGACTACACACCAATTTAAGAATTGATTGATATACCTGTAACTATAGAAGCTTGTACGTCAGGATCCTGCATCAGCCAGGGACAAATGACTGACAAGAAGCCGTAGTAAGTATCCCCTTCTGTCTCGATACCACAGCGCCAAAGACCAAGGTCTTCGGCCGTTGGATTGGTGATACGAATACCGCATTCATGGCTGTGAACTTCTGATTCCAAACTGCAAAGTTTAATAATACATTTGTGTTGTTTGCGGATATTGCCATATTTATCTTATCAAATAATCTTGTGTTGGTGTAATTTTCAGCCTTATTCATAAACTGTTCATAAACCTAATCAATTTTTTTCATTTCATTTCATTTTTCACTACACCTCATAGTACGCTAAATTTAAAAGTCGTTTTAAAGGAACATAACATTCCATTTTTTGTACCCTGGGCCTGCTACGCGCAAATGCCGTTCAGGCAAAGTATCGAATGGCATCATACAGCAGTTCCATGCCATTTGAT
This sequence comes from Hyles vespertilio, assembly GCA_009982885.2. Classification (NCBI taxonomy): domain Eukaryota; kingdom Metazoa; phylum Arthropoda; class Insecta; order Lepidoptera; family Sphingidae; genus Hyles; species Hyles vespertilio. Next base: position 5,377,572 of record CM042810.1, read on the forward strand.
ACAATTATGCCGGCCTGCTAAGATGCGTCTTCACATTACCTCGGAAGGACCCAGGTTTAAAGGAAGGAGGAAACACGTGTGACGGCAAACGATTGCACAGCTTGACGGTAAGGCACAAATTAGAATTTGTGACCCTCTTGGTTCATTCCGGGATGGTTTGGACGATTTTTTTTATTGCAGTGAATGGCGAGACGAGCAAGCCGTTCGCCTGATGGTAAGCGATACGACCGCTCATAAACAGTAGCAACATTCCACTGCGCCCGCCATCCTGAGACATAAGATGTTAAGTCTCAATATGTCCAATAGTTGCTCTGGCTACAATGTCTTCTATAGGTAGAACACGCTTAGAGATGCGACATCCCTCTGCAGTTATAGCGACTCTAAGTTGCTCGTAACGTCTTCATCATTTACAATTCGATAACTAATATAGGTTTATAAACCTACAGATAAGGCCGATTAGGAATAAGCATTTAAAAAATAATCCTACTCACTCTACTTCAGAGCCATGGAAGATGTATCTGTCCTCTCCGACTCCTTGCGTGGCTATGAGGATGTTTCCCCTAGGATCACGGAACTTGCAAGCTCGCACAGTGTATGAGCTGGTCACTGAGCACGATAGTACTACTGATGGCCGCTGTTTTTCTACTTTTGTAAACACCACAGCCTTTGGTTCTGGAAAAGATTTATCTTTTGCATAACTGTTGTTGACAGCCTGATTACTTAAACGCCCTTTAAATATTAAGTTGTTGTGGCCCACGTAGCCAGTACATTTAAGCGGGATTTGTGCAGTGTGCAAAAGTTGATTGTTAAAATATTTTCTGGATGATTTAGTTATTATCCTTTAAGTGAGTTCTGTGTTAGAGGAACAAAAAATGTCGATAAAAAAGCGATTGATTTAATTGAAATAAATTATTAAAACTGCTAGTGTATTGTTTCTATACCAACGTTTATCTTTTCTCTTCATACATACCTGCTTCAGTAACAATGACCATGAATGTATGTTCCTCAATCAGTACCCTTCCAGGGAGTCCCACAAACATTTTCCATGGTCCACTGTGTTCTACGGTCACCCTTTGTATAGCCAGTTGGCATTTGCCAAAACCGTCGAAAACTGTAAATCCATTGGGATCTTCTACTCTACAATACACTGCTTCTTCTGGTCCAATATCTTTGGTAACTTGTCTATCTTTTATTAGTGTTAAGTTGTCCAATTGCATTGTTTCTCTACCTGAAAAATTATCAAAAGACTTTATTATTTCATTTGCCTCTGAGATTGATGAGGTTCTATTTCTGAATTGGACAATGTTAGAATCTGGCTTTTGGCAATCTAGAATACCTTGAATAAAGTACGAGACCAGGTAATGACTAAGAGAAGATTATTTTAAATATTGATGTTTAATTCATATTTTTAATTGCTATTTGGTATCATGGCGGGACCATAAAATTGCTATTACATATTAAAAGGCGTTTCTTACTACTGACACACAACATACGTAAGAATACAAAACCGAAAAAATTACCATTAACTCGAACATTGATAGTTGCCCTATAGACAATTCTTGCTCCGTACATAATTTCCCAAACTCCTGCGTCGTTCTTCTCGATGGCTTTGACGATAAACCCACAGGATTCGTTATGTATAGCATCGATATCACGAGTGGTGTTAGAATCTTCTCGCGGGGCAACGAGTTTGCAAGTGTCATACTGCTCGGTAGGGTTTCTTAAGCGGACATACAGATCATTCCCTTCTGTTATCGCGACTTCTTTTGGGAATGCTTCCACTTGTTCTAAAAGAACGTTGAAAAGACGATTAATCGATAAGAAAAATCTGTTGATACTAGAAACTACATGAAGAAAACTAATATAATACCAGTTTTGATTTGTTACTGTTCGGTCAGTAAAATATACGCCAACGGTTGGTCAATTTGACAATTCACTGGTTAATGGTGGTAGGTTTGTCATATGTAAGAGGCCGCCTGGGTGAGTACCACCCCAATGTCTCTTTCTCCCGCCAAACAGCAGTTTAAATGCACTGTTGTGTTTTGCATTGAAGGACATTGTAGCCACTGTAACTACTGGACCGAGGACTTGAGCCTTTACATCTTATGTCTCAGGATGGCGAGCGCAGTAGAAAGCCAACCATTGCTGTGTAATACAAGGTGTTGTTTGGTTTTGCTACTGCACTTGAGACGGTACGACCGGTACCGTTTACCATCAGGCGAACGGCATGATCGTCTCGCCATACATTAGAATAAAAAAAAAACATCGATACGATAGTTAACCTCAAATATTTTGTAATTAACAGTGGCCTAACGTTATCATTATTTATCTATTAAAAATGGCCTCCGATAGTACTAAGAAGAATAAGCCACCGTTAATAAACTAGTAATGTGTGTTATCAGAATTCCGATTAAACATCATTGGAAATCTTTCTATTGATTTATACATTTCATTTCATTTCATTTCATTAGGCCGCGAGTTTGAACCCCGCATCGAGACAAATATTTGTGTGATCTGTAGGTATTTGTTTTGGGTCTGGGTGTTTGTGAGTCTTTGGTATACCCAAGACACAATACTCGGTCTTAGTGTGGCGTCAGGGCTGTTGAATCTATTTAATTATGTATTTTACCTTCAACATAAACTACAAATGGAAGCCTTCTTTCAATCGCATCAGATGAAAAGGTAGCTCTTGCAATGAGGATCCATTCTCCAACCATATCCTCCGACAATACATCAACGCTAACACCACATTCAACATCAGATCCGGTCAGGACTGTCACTCCTGGGATGTTAAAGCCGTCCATAATAGTGTACTGCCGACCAGAAGGAGTTCTAATATGACAACTTTGAGGATTGATGAAAGTGCCTCGGGCAATTGTTATTCTTTTTGTTTCCCCAATTTTAGTATCGAAGAAGAGCTCTGTCAAATTCTGGATGATTCTGTCTTCCATGATTGGGTTGTCGGGATCTGAAAATTATTTCATTTTTATTAAACTAGTAGCTTTACAAGATTACAACAAATAAATAATTAAACTTGAGATCAGATTATTTTAATTTAACGCTGGTAAGACAACACCATTAGTCTAAAATAAGTGATTAAAAATTACTTAAATATTTTGCAACTATGGATATATATTTTAATACACTCAGATTTAAGTTTATGTGATTCAATGGATTAAGAATATTATTTGAAAGCAGTCATGCTTACCTTCCTCTATGATATGGAATGTCTGTCGTCTTTCCGAGAAAATTCCGTTACTGCTGAATTTTCCGATAATTTGCCATTCTCCAAGCATGTTTCTATCTATAGGGCCAACTGAAATGCGGCAAATAATAGCGTTTCCTACATCAGCAACAGTTACTCCAGGGAACTGACTGGATGCAAGAAACTCGTACACTTTGCCGTCCGGAGTCCTGTACTGGCAGCTGTCTATGTTGCCACTACCAGTCACTTCAGCTGTTATGTTTGAGTCCAAATTTATGACTCGGTTGAATGGACTCAAGTTGGTAACGTTGTACGGCTGGGCGTAGGAATTTTCTTCATCTAAAATTATAATTTCAATCTTGAAACAAAAATATGAGATTTCAATTTTTTACTTTTTTGTTCTTAGCACGACAAAGTTACTTCATGGCTCCTAGTGATAAGTACATGGTTATTGAATACCGAATTGAGAGATGATATCCCTCTTCGTCAAAACCAGATATACATTATACACAGGGAAACTGAAACGCGACATATCGGTAGGCCACTAGAAAGTATGACGTGTTTCCCTCATCGTGAATTATTGTCGCTTAGAACGAACTAGAATATATTATTGCCTCCAGCAATCATGATGTTTGAGACAATCAAAGAAGCAGTATTCTTTGTTGTGTGTTATAATAACAGTGCAATATAATCTTTATTGACAAAGCCATTTACATTGATAAAATAAAAGTTGACATGACTTGTAGCTATCTATAGACTATATTTGGCATTATCAGTATGGCTGAGTTTTCGCAGATAATCATCGAGAATGAGAGGTAAAATCTATATCTATTCGTGACGTTCACTTATCATAAAACAAGAGAAAATACTTAACTATGTTGTAGATATACCCGTTTATTTTATTATATTTTCGAATGATTCATTTAGAATAGGATATTCGTGAGAGCAAACATAGAAATGAAAAAAGATGAAAACATGGTAAAATGACATCCGCAATGTATGTCACGGTTTTGGATTCTGAATTTCCATATGTGGAGCAGGATGATAGTAGTAGACAGCTGCTCTTTTTGGGTTGCTCTAAATTTACCATTAGATGCATCGTATTTTTCCGTACCAGATTAAAAAGCATTTAACATATTCATTCAAATGTTATAAATTAATTAACTTAGCATTAAAACGATTCAAAATATTCTGTAATCTATTTGAATTTATTGTCTTTCACAAGATCTTTCGAATTGTTCATTAGAAAGATAGAAAAATAGTTTTATTAGTCACAAACACTGAAAACGACGTACAAATACAGTAGAAAAAAAAAGAAAAATAAAAAAGAAAGAAGAAATTTGCACGTCGTGGCTGTGACATGTAGTTGATCACTCAGCAAAAGTTAATTACCGCTACCACTTGCAGCCTAGCGAGTTTTTTCAATAGGAAAAGCTGTTAAGCACCCCTTGTGATACCCCGGGGGAGGCCGAAAAGCGTATGTCAGTGTCTCTGGCGTTCCAACCCGGTACAAACGCGGATATTGTGCCCAAGCTGGGTCCCTAGCAATACTTACGCCAGCATACTGACTAAAAACCCGTCGATGGCCGTCACACGCATTGTGGGCGGCATCGGGCATCTTATGGCGGCTTAGGATTGCCAATAAAATATATTTTGACCAAAACAATACTAACCGTAAAGGACCATATTGAAAGGCATTCTGACTTCATTGAACCATAGAACTGAACTAAACTGTCCATAGAGAGACCAAGATCCCAACATCCAATCTTGAATAGGGCCTATAGACACTGCGCAATTGGATGATGTTGTTGCTGATGTTCTTTGAATATAAGGGTATTCTATACCAGGAGTCAATAACAGGTCTTCGCCATTCGGTGTAATGACATGACAGGTCAGGGTTGTACCGGAGCCTGTCACGACAGGTCTTAAAAATCCACCAAGGCTTACGCTGTGGTTGAAAAGCGACTGCTCATTTGTCTGCCACGTAGTGCTGGGATTGTGCACGTTATCTGAAAAAATGTGCGAAAAATTGGTTATAAGTTGAATAATTTTGATGATTTAGGCTATGTTTTAATGAGGTTATGATAGAGTTTCTTGCAAATATCGTAAATATGTAAGTTGTGGATAACATGCTACATGGTGATGATTCTTTTAATTGGCAACCTAATAAGGATCATGACATGCTTGATATTATTAAGTTGAAACATATAGCTATTATTTATGGGCATGCATAATATTAATCGTTATAAAAGAGGCCTGCCTGATTTGCTAATAAAAATAGTAACAATAAATTGAAACAACTTACTCCAAGCAATATTCACAAGCTGGCATCTTTGTTTTTCTTCAGCATCATATTTCCCGCACAGCGTCCAGTTGCCCAATAAAGAATCTTCCATAGGACCAATAGTTATCCTGCACGAAACATAGTTACTGCTTTCCTGAACTGTTACACCAGGGATATCATCTTCATTTAGCACACCAGAAGGCGTCAGGAAATAACATGATTCATTCAGGTCTATTTTATTTAGAGTTATGTCGATGTATTGATCTGTTCGAGTAACGCGGTTGATTTGTGGTAGCCAAACGATGTTGTCTCCTCCGTCTTCCGATACAACTTGGCCTGCAAGCACTTGTTTATTTTAGAAAAATATTGCATTTATCCAGCTTTTGGATCACAGTTAGATGCCGGCTGTGAAAGGAAAGGCCGCGGGTTCCATCCCCGTATAGAGGCAATAGTTCGTGTACTCCAGTTTCGGGTCTGAGTATTCGTGAGACCGAAAAATCTCTCGTAGTTTCTGATACCTACGAATCAAGGTTCGGTCTTAGAATGGAATCAGAACTATGTATTGCCTTGTGAAATTGCCTCGAAATGAGCAATTGCTCATGTCGGCAATTAAATAGCAATTTAATGACAAGGTAAATTTCAAAAACCAATTTTATTTCATTTATCCTCGTACCGGGTTTCTACTGCCCATTTCTGCGTTGTAAAAGTATTACATTCTTTTAGTTCACCTTTGGAGGAAACGTGTATGAACTATTATTTTGATCATTCTTCAATCTCAAGGCTTATCGTAATTAATTAGTATTTAATAAAATAGTGTTTCACAAAAAAATAATGGGATTTTATTCGCCGAAACACTTCCAGATATCCGAGGCTTAATTCATGATGCGATGTTAAAGGTAATTTAGCTACATTCGTTTTCAACTTTTCTTTAAAAAATTAAAGATAGTTTATTTGACGCATCCATAAGCAATACTTAGATGTTCATAAGTCAGGCTATTAGCCCTGACGACAATATAAAATCTAATTAGCTTTATCGATAATTTAGTAATGTTTTGATCTTATCTTTCGACGTGACTGGTAGCGCGTTTATACGCTGTTAATCTAGTCATTACCATTAATACTGATAATGAAAGTCAACCGTCTTTCAGTAGGGTCATTAATCAACCTCGTCAGACAGATCGTCTAGTTACTGTGTTGTGTGGGTCTAATTGCGAGATAATAAAAGCATTTTTTCTATCTTTTATTTTAGAGTATATAATTATTTAATATGTAAATACTTACCATTATCTGCCTGTTCTCCAGAACTAACGCCAACTGGAAATATAAAAAAGTGTTCATGAGGCGTGTGGTTACAAACTATGGATCTATTGCTACAGATTCGTAAGATTGATTTCAGATAAACCGGTCACAGAAAAATTTGCAAGTGAATCGTTTTTCATACATACATAAACATCACGCCTTTTTCTCAAAAGAGTAGGCACTAGGCAAGGGTGATAACCACCACGTTTCGCTTAGTATTTTCCGTCCCACGATATGATAGGGTGTTATACGATAGGATGAAGTGCGTGGTGGCCTGTTGGTAAACGGACTAGACGCGGCAGCCAACATGTCCACGGTGGTAGCGGGTTCGAATCCCAGGGCACACCTCTGCCTTTTCGGAGTCATGTGTATATTGATAGTCAATCACCACGCACTAAAACGGTGAAGGAAAACATCGTGAGGAAACCTACATACCATAGCGATTTATAAGAATTTCTACGGTATGTAAGTCCGCCAACCCGCACTAGGCCAGCGTGGTGGACTATATGACCTAACCACTCTGAATCATACTCTCGATTGTAGAATAGGCCCGTGCCCTGCAGTGGGACGTATATGGGCTCATACAGTACAGTACAGATATGATAGGGGGCGAGCCTATCGCCATATCGGGCACAAAGGAGAATGCCCAGTCTACTATAAAACTTAGTATCGGTGCAAATATTTGTATCCCTCAATGAGACCTTTTTTGTGTAGGGAAAACTATATATTTCTAATAAATATAAGCATAATTGCGACCAGTACAGAGTGACCCCCCTGTCCCGGAGTTCTTGGAGAAATTAACTTGAAGTCAAATATAAAATAGTTTTTTGTGTTCGGCTATGTGAACAAAATGTATCAGCAAAATATGATGATAATTGCTTTATTTTATAAAAAAACTGTCGCCTGGGATGAAACAGGACATCGTTTAAGGACAACTATATTATAAAAATGCTATGATTAATTTTAAGCAGTATCGATATTGGGATCAACGATATTTCTTACCGAAACCATGAATGGACATTCTCCTTTTTGACTCCAGGGTGATAATGAATGAAAAAATCATATATCATTTAGCTCGACCCGGAATTCAAACTCGAGGCCTCAGCTTTGCAATCATACAGTAGTACAACTGCGCCACAGGGGCAGTCAGTTCCATGTTCAGTCTCTGTATTTAAATATTCTAGAACGAAGAACACTGGTGGTAGGACTCTCATATGTGAGAGGCCATCTGGGTAGGTACCACCGCAATGTCTATTTCTCCCGCGAAACAACACTGCGTAAATGCGCTTTTGTGTCTCGGATTGAAGGACATTGTAGCCAGAGTAACTACGTCCAGTAGTTACTCTGATATTGAGATTTAACATCTTATGTCTCAGGATGGCGAGCGCAGTGGAATGTTGCTACTGTTTATGAGCGGTCGTATCGCTTACCATCAGGCGAACGGCTTGCTCGTCTCATCATTCATGGCAATAAAAAAAAAACTAATGTCGTTATCCAGGCGGATATAAAAATCTAGATTCTAGCATCTTTGTGACTAAAAATTATACAGAGATAACATAAAATAATATGTCCTCGCATTAAATGATATAGAAGATTTAATTTCCTTTGGATCGAGCACCTATATTTCAAGATTTAAAACCCAGAATAATTAAAAAATATGAGGCAATTCTTATCTTCAGCAGTTAAACATTCACAAAATATATGAACTGATAATATAAGTGTAATATAATGTGTATGTCAATTAATTTCCGGAATTTTGTATCTTGCATGATCCATTACTAAATACCAGACATCATCATCAACGCAACTTAAATATACCTACAACTTGAAATTTATTAATATGCCCGAATTTGTGATTTGTAAAAAACAATTCACTTCTAATGGTATTTAGTCCAAGGGTTAGTTTTCTTTCTGTAACTTTTTCTCCTTCTGTCAATAATTTCGCTTTGTTTTTAAAGTTTCATCATCATCATATCAGCCACAGGAAGTCCACTGCTGAACATAGGCCTCCCCCAAGGATCTCCACAATGACCTGTTGGAAGCGGCCTGCATCCAGCGACTTCCTGCAACCTTAGTCAGATCGTCCGTCCACCTTGTAGGCGGGCGTCCGACCTTTAGCTTGCCTGTACGTGGCCTCCACTCAAGAACCTTTCGGCCCCAACGGCCATCGGTTTTACGAGCTATGTGCCCGGCCCACTGCCGGTTCAACTTGCCAATTCTATGGGCTATGTCGGTAACCTTGGTTCTCCTACGGTTATCGACGACGACTAATACAATTTTTATGGTTAAATAACGATGTGGTGTGCTGTGATTGTTGCTATCTTATCGCCGCTTCCATAAGCTTCAATGCTAATTATGAATTTATCTCTGAACATGCAGTTGTTTATTTGATTATTTTGTGTTGTTGTTTTAGTTTCATCAATGTGTTATTGTTTTCTCAATAATTATTTAACGAATTATTTAAATTTATCATTTTTTGTTCGGTTTCCAACTTTCACAATATATACGCTTTTTTATATAATCTGTGCTTTCCAATACTTGACATTGGCGAAATTGTCGAATCTGCGACAGAGCCATTAAAAATACAAACTGAACTAAAATATTATTGCTCAGTTTGCGTATTTTTCACAAGTTATGGAATTACTTAAATACTAACATAAAATATTGGGTATATCAAGACTGCTACCGTAAACAAAGCCGGGTGATAGTTTTAGTGACTACAAACACAATGCAACTAAAAATTTCGCAAAGAATCGTGACAATATTTTTTTATGATTTTAATTTCGCAAAGAAACGTGACAATATTTTTTTATGATTTTTTATATATAATCATTTTTGGGTGGTAAATCCATAGTTTTCGGTAAGATAATAATTCAAACTCTTTTATACCTTAGAGTATTTATAAATAAAAGGGTATACACTATTATTTTAGGAAAAAAATGTATTTACCACCCAAATATTACAATAGAAAAAAAATAACAACAAAAATTGTCGCTTTTTTTTCTGTTGCATTGTATCTGAAGTCGCTTAAACTACCACCCGGCTTCGTTTTTGGTAGCAGTCTTGATATACCCTGTATTACAATCAAGTCGGCTCAACCCGATTGATGCAATCTATGTGATATCTGAACACCGACATGAAGTTATTCTTTTGCTGTCTTTTTCATGATGTCTGAGATTGCCGAAGACCTAAGGCTACTTAGGTTAGAATATCCGTCCTGATGGCATCAGCGTACACGAAGATGAGAGGTTGCCTGATGAGTTACTCTATAAAAACGATACGAACTTCGAATGTTCGGACGCCGTACGTAAAACTTCACTAATGTGCCTAGATATTCCACAAAATGTTGGATTCCTCTATCGTACGCCACAATCATAGACTAAATTTGGAGAAAATTATAAATATAATAGAGAATAGTATTAATTTTTAGAAGTGGAAATCTTATAACTTACTCCGGACGTCGAACATCCGAACATTCGAAGTTCGTATTGTTTTTATTGAGTAACCCCCTGGATAGGTACCGCCATAATTTATATTTCTCCCGCCAAATAGCAGTGTAAATACGCTGTTGTGTTGTGTTCTGGTATGAACGACATTGTAGCCAGGGTAACAACTGGACATATTGAGACTTAACATTCTATGTATCAGAAAGGCGAGTGCAGTGGAATGCCAAGCATTACTTTGTTAATTCATGGTGGTTGGTTTTACTACTGTCCATGGACAGTAGTAAAAAGTGTGTGGTGACCTGTTGGTAAAACGGACTAGACGCGGCAGCCAACATGTTCACGGTGGTCGCGGGTTCGAATCCCAGGGCACACCTCTGACTTTTCGGAGTCATGTGTGTATTGATAGTCAATCACCACGCACTAAAATGGTGAAGGAAAACATCGTGGGGAAACCTGCATACCATAGCGATTTATAAGAATTTCTATGGTATGTAAGTCCGCCAACCCGCACTAGGCCAGCGTGGTGGACTATATGGCCTAACCACTCTCAATCGTACTCTCGATTGTAGAGTAGGCCCGTGCCCTACAGTGGGACGTATATGGGCTGATACAGTATTCTATGTATCAGAAAGGCGAGTGCAGTGGAATGCCAAGCATTACTTTGTTAATTCATGGTGGTTGGTTTTACTACTGTCCATGGACAGTAGTACAGCTCATGAGCTGTCGTACCGCTGATCATAAGGAAAAAAATAGATAGAAAACCATCATAGGAAGCCTTGGTAAATGTTTTTCGGTTCCAATACGCTTTCAACTCGACCAAGCCAACACAATTGTATACACAGCCTATAACTCGTATTTATTATACTTGAATTGCTCTGCACCCATCATCAGATGTGTTATAGTTTACTTGTGTTTATCTTTCAGCCCATATATGTCCCACTGCAGAGCACGGGCCTCCTATACAATCGAGAGTACGATTGAGACGGGTTAGGCCATAGAATCCACCACACTGCACTGGCGTAGTGCGGGTTGGCGGACTTTACATACCATAAAAATTCCTCACGATTTTTTCGTTCACTGTTGCAGTGCGTGGTGATTGACTATTAATACACACAGGCCTTCAGACAGAGGTGTGCCCTGGGACTTGAACCCGCGACCACCGTGAATATTTTGGCAGCATGTCTGGTCTGTTTACCAACAGGCCTCCATGCATACTTCGGTCGGGGTCTAGAATATTATGGCACGATTTGAGGGGCAAAAATTATAAGGGATTGAGTCCAGATTATATGTTTATCACTGTTATTAAAAGATAATGCATAGTTTTCGAAAAATTAATTAAAATAGTTACTAACCTCAAATCACATATTAGGCAAAACGGAACATTATTATGAGCGATTGACAAACAAATCGTTAGTAATATTTCAAATAAATAGTCTATGGTGTAAAATGTCGAGAGAAATCGGTGAAATGGAACGTAAAAACTACGCGTTTCATCAGTCATATCAGTCATGTGTCAGTGTCAACAAAAAAATTTAGGAATGTTTTGTTGATGTTTTTGTTGTTTTTTGGTAGAGTTGGCGCATATGCGATAGACCCATAAATTACGAAGATTGAATTGATTTTGCCTATGTTTTGTCGTTTTATAAGGTCCTAGATGTTCAGAAGGAAGTTAGTGAACCCACTTTATGGACCAGTTAGGTCGACTGTACGCCAAAACCGACACGGGCCACCCCGACTTCACGTAGACTTTTGGCTACCACCTCTAGAGTGTACATAAAAAGCCGGAGGCGCGGAGGGAGAGCAGCCCCCGCCCGCTGTAACGAAGGATAGGTAACCGTGCGAGCCGTAGGGGCTGAGGCTGGTCGCCGGAGGTAAGCCGAAGCTGCGAAGGCGAGCTTGGGTGCCTATCCTTTGTTACGCAAGGGCGAAGGGGCTGTACTTCCCGCAGCGCCGGAGACGTTGCAGAAGCAACTTTTGTTTTGACGACAAGTATTTTGAGGTTAGGTTACTTTAGGTTTTCTTAGGAATAGTGCATTATCTTTTCATGGGAGTGGTACCAGCGGAGAGGGTACACCCCCTCTCCTCCCCCCCCAATCCCTACCAACCCCCATTTCGTGCCATAATATTCTAGACTTCACCCCATACTTCCATTAGTTCACTTTGCCGTGCGAATAATAAAAAATACTGTTTAATTCTAGAGTGAATTCCAAATGTCTACCAGATCTACTCGTAAGATATTATAATCCACCTCACCTGCACATAAGATGGTCCAAGCAGCCACCCAGTGAAACCTCATTTTCCACCAAAAACACGTCTCAAATACAAACTTGACAACACAGCGCTGATAATCACTAGTCCTATCTGTCAGTATTCTGTTGCAACCTTAAACCGATCCTATTTCTAATCTGCTCCATTTAAATATCTTATCGTATGCATATTGCTTTGTGTGATAGAAAAAAACACAGACGCTACATGTGCTGTCCAAAGAAATAATATATGTATATGCGCGAGTTTGTTTGATTGGTGCGTTTTCACGCTCTAACTACTTGACTAATTGTTATAAAATTTAATTCAGAACGCTGACTGATGCCATTAGGTATTAGGCCATTAGGTACTCTGTCTGGACGGCATTTGCACTTATCACCAAGTGTAATACAGAAACTGTGCCGTGTTAGCATGAAAAAAATATATACACAATCGTTCGTCCGCCCCGTGACCACGAAAGTTGTAAAGTGATCGAAACGTTGGGAAGTTAAAAATGTAAAACTTAATCCCATCCGCGATAAAATCCGTAAATAACATTTTTATCTGAATACACAATGTTGCATATTGAAATAAAACCATTTATTGCGTTTTTTATCGTGTATTTGGTTTAATTTTTTTTTAATTCCCGACGTTTCGATTACTTTGCGGGTTTCGTGGGCACGGGGCGGATCGAGTTAAAAAATAAACAAAACTCACGACAAAATCTAAAAAAAGTAGTTTTATTTTAAATTGTATATAGTCAGGTGTATAGATAGGGATATAAGACACCTTTAGCACCTAGAGAGAAAACGTTTTCATAGAAAATAATTTAGCGAAAGGAGGTCACCCTGTTACCTTTTCGTATATTAATCTTGTGAATTACCTATTGTGATTGTGTGTGATGTGATTGTAACTTTTGGTACAAGTATATGCTAGGGTTTGTGGATATAATTAGGTTTTTTAAGGATTATTTAAGAAGAGACAAGGGCGGTAGAAAATAATTTATTTAACAATGACTTTTAGATTGTTACATGTTTCAGTATTGAAAAAAAAAAAACATTTAAAAAAGCATTGAGAATTAAATTCCAATATCCCATAAGGTATGTAGGCTGTACAGTGTATTTGAGTAATATTTCTTTTAATTACAAATATATTGAAGAAAAAATAACCACATGGTTTTACCAGCCTCGTGACCACGAAAGCTGTGAAGTAATCGAAACGTGTTGAGAAGTTAACAAAAATAAAACATAAGTGGCCAAAAAATTTGACAGCTTCTGTGGCGCAGTCGGTTTGACGCTGCCTGCAACGAGTTGCCGCGGGTTCGATCCCCGCACGAGAGAAATGTTTGTGCGGTCCACAAATATTTCTTTCAGGTCTGGGTGTATGAGACACCGAAAATTCTCTCGTAGTTCCTAATACTCACCACACAAGAATCAATCTTAGTTTGGTGTCGGGACTATGTATGTGACTGTTGGGTGTTATTTATTTATAACCAAATCCGCGATGAAATTCGTGAGAATGAGTTTTTTTTCAACTTGTAACATTCGCGTAATCCTTGGAAACCATCGCATTGTTTAATAATTTACATCTATCATGTCTTGTATCAGTGTCGTCATTGATAAAATATGATAGATAAATAGATAGTTGTCTCTACCACATGTAGATAACATATTATATTTTTATTTTCCTGCATATCTCCACAAAAAACCTACAGTTTACAACATACAATTTATTAAAACAAGTATTATTTTCTGGGTAATAAAATAACATTAACAAATAATAACATTGAAAGAATATTTTAATATTTTAATATACCTACTACGATTTTATAAAATTATATGTGCTTATAGTATAAAAAACTCACAAATTGGGTATTTGACTATTTACAATTTTTGGTATTATTTCGCTTACAAATTAAAATGAAAGAGTAGGAGTGTAGTGGGGACATCTTGCTGTCTCTTTCACACATGCACATTGTAATGTTTATTACAGAAATACGTACCGAAAAGGGACAGAATCATAGGCAGCCTGGCTTCAGTAGTAACTTGACGTCTGAATTTTCCGTACACAGTCCATTTTCCTAACATCCAACGCTCAATAGGCCCAATAATGAAAGCGCATAAACATGTTGAGGACAAAGTTTCCAGTTGAATGCCTGGATACCTGGTCTCATTGGTTATCACTAGGTCTTCCCCAAACGGAGTGACAACGTGGCAGGATCTGACTGTACCGGAACCATTCACAGAGGGTCTTAAAAATCCTCCGAGGTTGACGCTGTGGTTGAATAAAGTCTGTTGCTATACTGACCAAGCTGCACTCGGGTTGTTAGCATTAACTGGAAGAAATAATAACCTGAAGTGTGATGTTACGAAATAACAGGATAGAATTTATATTAGTTTGAGATTCCATCTCTCATTACAATTTAGTGGGAATGGGTTATGAAACTTGAATGCAATCACTAGGTGTCAAACAAAACTTAAAATTAAACGCGGTAGTCATATAATTCCTATATACTTAGTCTTATCATCTAAGCGATAAATTATTAGTGGAAATTATGTCAAGTATAAATGGTCCAATTTTTCTTAAGAAAAAAATAATAACTTTGGTCTATAACTAAAATACTCACGCCATCCAATGTTAACTGGTTGACACCTCTTATATTGATTGTTGTTTCCATAACGGCCGCACAAGGTCCAGTTGCCCAAAAGCGATTCTTCCATAGGACCCACAGTTATTCTGCATGACACGAACTTGCTGCTCTCATGTACAGTAACTCCGAACATCTCGATGTTGTCATTACCCTGTCCCTCAGTAGGGTTCTCAAAGGAACAGAATTCTTCTTCCCCTATGTTATAAAGAGCTATGTCTACAGTTTCCCCGGTCCTGGTAATACGACTGATAAGTGGAAGCCACTCTGGCTCCACAATTGGAAATTCATCTCCAGCTGAAAAAAATATTTTTAAGTTTGTGTAGAGGTCTGTTAAATCTGATTTTTATTATCATTTATGTAAAGTATATTACTGTTCTAGAGACCATTTAGATAGAATTGTTGAAATGTACTTTAATCAAGAACGACACGTCGACGATTTAGCAAAACCATGCTGCAGCACCTCAAAGCTGTAATACTAATGCGGCAGCCTGGCCAGGATGAAATCAGTGTCTCAGAAAAAAATAATATGTCAGCTTCTGCTGACTTATTAGTCATTTCAGTAATCAGTATCAGTGTTTATACACTGGAGATGTTTGAGGCTTGATCTGATGGGAGAATTGTATGAAGAATTAATGAACGTAGGATGAATAGTATGGTCCCGGTAGAAGCTGGAGCGCTCTTGCTTCGGGTTCTTGGGGCCGTTCCAATTGCGCTGAAGAGGGCAACGCGGGGTTTTGGTTGGTATGCCTATCGGTGAACCCAACATAATCGCTCCACCCTCCCTCGAGGTGGGGCGTTAGCGGCAACACGGTTTCACGGTGTCAAAAAAAAAGGATGAATAGTATCCTCTCGTTTCCTTTGTTATAGTAACACACGAAAGTTTGTCGCATTTGCATAATTATAGACCGGCGAGGGATGGTAAATTGCCCTTCGCGCATCAAAAGATAAATTTTAATCTCTATCCTGCTCTAAAGAAAATTACCTCTTCGTATAAGGGTAAACGGTTGTGTTCGCTCCGAAAAAAATCCATTGGCGCTAAACTGTCCTATGAGTTCCTAATCACCAAGCATTTTCTCTTCTATGGGGCCAATTGTAAGTCGGCAAACAATTGTGCTTCCGACGTCAGGTGTTATTACTCCAGGGAAGCGCTCGAAGTCATCAAATTGGTACATGACTCCATCCGGTGCTCTGTATTGACAGTTATCTATGTTACCAATGCCAGTCACGTCTTCTTCTTCGTCTTATTGGAACTAAATTTGTTATGTTGTAAGGCTGAGTGTAGGGATTGTTTTCATCTGAAATAAAAAGGAAATTCATTTTCAAACAAAATAAGACTGCGAAGAATTGTAAACCTTATCCATTTTAATTCGATTAGAAAACGTTCATGTACAGAACGATAAATTAACTAAGTAAAGTAAAGTTTACGAACAAAAGTATTACCCACCGTACAAGGACAAAATCATCGGCAGTCTAACTTCAGTAGTGACTTGTCGTCTGAATTTTCCATAAACAGTCCATTCTCCCAGTATCCAGCGTTCTATGGGACCAATACTGAAAGTCTCAAGTTGAATGCCAGGATATTGGGTCTGATTGGTGATCACAAGGTCTTCTCCAAACGGGGTGACTACATGGCAGGACCTGACTGTACCAGAACCGGTCACAGATGGTCTCAAATATCTGCCCAGGCTGACGCTGTGGTTGAATAACGCTTGTTGAGATGCTGACCAAGCAGCACTTCCGTTGTTGGCGTTAACTGGAAAATTATGAATAGAGAATTAAAACATCATTTAAAATTATTAGAGCATTGATTATTTCATGAAGTGCACTATATACACATATAACGAATTTTAAAATGTCATAGTGTTTTCGTGTGAGCCGTAATTCATACTAGTTATATCGATCGTTAAAATTTCTCAGCGATGTAGGTTCAAGGAAAACCTTAGAAATTTAACAACGTATTTCTGTACTTAGTTAGTTGGGATTTTTATGCTGATTGCTGAATTAAATGCAAATCTTCACTATTTACTAGTTACAAGAAAAAGTTGGATCTAAAATACTCACGCCATTCAATATTAACACTCTCTTATACTGGTTGTTGTTACTACGACAGCCACATAACTTCCAAGTACCCAAGAGAGATGCTTCCATGGGTTCTACAGTTATCCTGCACGACACAAATTCGCTCCTTTCGTGCACAGTGACGCCGTACATCGCAATTTCATTATTACCCTGTCCTCCAGCAGGGTTTTCAAAGCAACAAATTTCGTTTTCTCCCAAGCTGTTAAGCTATGTCTACGAATTCTCGGATCCTTGTAATGCGATCAATCTGTGGAAGCCAGTCGGTTTCTACGTCTGGAAATGCGTCTCCGGCTAAAAAGACATGATTTATTAAAATGTTTAATGCTTTTCCGCCATCACCAGATATATTACAAGTAATTCATCTACTTTTATATACATGTCGGAAATAGATGGCGCTGCTATGGCAGATTCAATGGCGAGTGACATCACTTCTCTAAATTTAATTTCAATTATTATTTTCTTTGTAATTGTTTTCAATTGATTTAATTTGTAAAGATTTAATTACTTTGTGTTTCAATGATTGTTTATTTTTACTAAGTAGTATGTACGTAATTTAGATGTTAAAATAGAATTTATTAAAAAGGAGGCGGTAACGCAGGTGACATTGATTGGTTAATTCAATAAGAATAAAAAATTAATGGCACTGGACATAACCTCGAAGAAGTTCGGAAATTGTTGGTGGTGAATTTTCTAAAGTTGGTCGTGATCGGGCGTTCTTCGATTATTTGTCTGTAACCGCATTATTATTGTGAAAGTGTGTTTTATTTCCAACCAAATTCTAAAAAGGATTAACAATTATGAGCGCCGAAGAAGAAAATCAAGATAATCTTGAGTTCGGCTACCTGTGACGCGACATACGAATTGGGATTACCACAGGCTACGCCCCAGGAGCAATCAAGGTTGGATGAAACTTTGGAATCGCAAAATCGTAATTTTTTATGACTGATCGATGCATTGAAAGCACCGGCTAGCAACGAAAAGATTTGCCTTCCTGAATTTGATCCGGACAAGTCTGACAACGATCCACGTGCTTGTTGTTGTTGTGTGATACGGTTGACCTTTGCATATCGGAACGCAACCTCAGCGGCAGTAGATTAATAATGGTCATCAGTGAAGCATTTAAGGGAAGCGCGTCACGTTGGCTATCGCAAATATCGTATGGAGGGATTAAGTGGCCAGAACTGAAGCTTCTTTTTAAAGCGCGGTATGATTGTGTGGAAACTCCAGTAGCTACGTTACTTAATTTTGGCAATGGCCGACCAAAGGAAGGTGAATGTTTAGCAGCTTATGCGTCTCGCTTGATGACCATGCTAACCTCGCGCTGGCAAAAATTGACTACGGAGCAGATTGCCATTGCTACGGTACTTTCTCACGTGGCACAGTTCGATGGTAGACTGCAACACCTGGCTTTCACGACGGACATTTCGACGCGTGACCAAATGCAACGTGAACTGCAAGCATTTTCATATTTAAAGAGGAAAGCAAATACTCCAGCTTTTGTTGAACCGAGTGACAGCAAGCGACTCAAGCCACATGTGCCACATACGTTGTCTTGTCACAACTGCGGCAGGATTGGACATTTATCCGTTAATTTTCGCTAACATC
Source organism: Hyles vespertilio (assembly GCA_009982885.2). NCBI lineage: Eukaryota > Metazoa > Arthropoda > Insecta > Lepidoptera > Sphingidae > Hyles > Hyles vespertilio. Next base: position 5,396,384 of record CM042810.1, read on the forward strand.
GTGCGTTGACTTGGACATCGAGTAACTCTCCGAAACCAACTACAGCTGCTGAACAGATTCAGCGAGAAAAGAACATCAATGTGACCTGCTTCAAGTGAGGGGTCAAAGGCCACTACGCTTTGAAGTGTCCACGCCACGCGGTGATCAGCAACGATCGGAGCATTTCTGGCGGTGAAAGTACAGCACCAATAATCACAGCGAGTGAGAAGCGAGTCAATGTCTGCTCTGTTGGTAATCCTCAAGGACAATTGTTACATGATGGTGAGTCGTTTCCTTTTTCTTACGATTCCGGAGCCGAATGTTCTCTCTTAAAGGAAAGTTTTACCTCTAAGTTTTCTGGAAAAGTGTATCATAATACAGTTACTTTAAATGGTATAGGATCGGGATCAGTTTATAGTACGAAGCAAATTTTATGTAAAGTTACAATTAACGGCTTACTATTAGAAGTTCTTTTTCATGTTCTTCAAAACAATCAATTGCAACATAATATCATGATCGGTAGAGAAGTTTTACAGCACGATTTAACTGTGACCATGTCTGCTTCGGAAATAATGTTCTCTCGAAATCATAAGGTTGATTTATGTGAGTTAGATCATGTTGGCAATGAATTTTACGATTTTAGTAATATTAAAACTAACATACCAAATGAATTTCTTCCAAAGCTGGTTGAAGTCTTGAGTGAGTTTTCATATTATTTTCCTAAAAACATATTTAAGACAAGGGTGTCAACTGGCCAATTAGAAATTCGTCTGATGGATCCGAATCGGAGAGTTCATAGTTCCGCGGGCGTTAAGATGCACAGTAATTAATAATATTCATGAGTCTGTCATGCATTTAGGTTAGGAGAACACATTAGGGAAAGTCTACGAATACTACTGGTTTCCAAATATGGTTAAGTACGTAAGAAAATTTATTGACAATTATATCACATGTAAGATCGCTAAACCCAGTACGGGACGTATACAGGCGGAAGTTCATCCCATTCCAAAAAGCACAATCCCGTGGCATACCATCCATATTGATGCGTCAGGTAAATTAAGTGGCAAGAATGATATGAAAGAGTATGTGTTTGTTTTAATAGACTCTTTTACTAAATACGTCTTACTAGTACACTCTAAGAACATTGATAGCAACAGCAGCATACGAGCACTTAAGCATAGCATATCCTTGTTCGGGAATCCGGTTCGCGTCATTGCAGATCAAGGGCGATGTTTTGCAAGTAAGGATTTTTCTAGTTTTTGTACCAGCCAAAACATAAACTTACACTCGATTGCTACCGGCGGATGTCGAGCCAACGGGCAAGTTGAGCGCGTCATGAGCACACTTAAAACAATGCTCACATCTGTTGAGGTCTGTAAAAATCGTTCCTGGTAAGACGCACTCTCAGATATTCAGTTGGCTTTGAATTCGACTCTAAATCGCGTGACAAAGGCTAGTCCTTTGGAATTAATGATTGGTAAAGTAGCGCGCCCGTATGGCTTAATGGCGGTTAGTGATGAGGCTGAAATCGACTTATCCTTTTTGCGCGAGCAGGCGACCCGTGGAATTGAGGCAAACGCAGCTTATGAAAAGAAACGTTTCGATTCTAATAAGGCTAAACTAAATAAATTCACTGTAGGAGACTTTGTATTAATTGAAAATGAGGAAAGAAACCAAACTAAATTAGATGCTAAATTTCGAGGCCCCTTTAAAGTTATTGAAGTTTTAGAGGGTGATAGGTATCTCTTAAGGGCTTTGAATTCGAACAGAACGTACAAGTACCCTCATGATCGTGTAAGAGGTGTCCCCGATCATCAAGTTCCCAAAGAGTTAGATTTTAATTGTTTGCAATCTGATGATGATGATGATGATGACAGTGATGCCAACGACAACCATAACGGTTAGAAGTGCTTCCAACGGACCAAGTTGTACTGATGGCCGATGGACTGTGCCATATAGTGTCTGATGGACTAGATAATGTGTGATAGTAATCAATGGCCGATGGACTGTGCCATAGAGTATCTGATGGACTAGATACTGTGTTCGATGGACTGAACAATTGTGATCGTTGGCTAAGTCTTGATTGTTGTGGCTATGTAATAGTATCCTGTAAGTCATTAAAAACGATTTGTTCAATTATTCTCTGGGAACTTGAAGGTTGTATTTTTTTTAAAGTATTAAGTCCATGAAAAATTGTTACCATTAATAATTCATTTGATGGCATTCGTCTTTTAATTCGCTTGGCAGGATAGCCGAACAGTTAACTTTTTCTTTTTTCTTTTTTTTTTACTTTATTCATAGACTCCACACCCGAGGACGGGTGAACATCAGAATGGCCGTGTCGGAAATAGATGGCGCTGCTGTGGCAGATTCAATGGCGAGTGACATCACTTCTCTAAATTTAATTTCAATTATTATTTTCTTTGTAATTGTTTTCAATTGATTTAATTTGTAAAGATTTAATTACTTTGTGTTTCAATTATTGTTTATTTTTACTAAGTAGTATGTACGTAATTTAGATGTTAAAATAGAATTTATTAAAAAGGAGGCGGTAACGCAGGTGACATTGATTGGTGAATTCAATAAGAATTAAAAAATTAATGGCCCTGGACATAACCTCGAAGAAGTTCGGAAATTGTTGGTGGTGAATTTTCTAAAGTTGGTCGTGATCGGGCGTTCTTCGAGTATTTGTCTGTAACCGCATTATTATTGTGAAAGTGTGTTTTATTTCCAACCAAATTCTAAAAAGGATTAACAATTATGAGCGCCGAAGAAGAAAATCAAGATAATGTTGAGTTCGGCTACCTGTGACGCGACAAACATAACAATTAACAATCAATACAATACGAGTACAAATTTTATTGCCGTCCACTGTTGAAAGCAGACCTTATAAAGCAAGCACGTACCATCTTGGGATTGGGCAGCCCACATCAATCTACTACTCGCCACATTTCGCAAATTATTGGTCTGTAATGCACCAGGATGACCTTCACTTTGTTTTTTTTTATTAAATACATCAATAACGTGAATATTTACCTCCTTGTATAAGATTAAAAGGCTGTCTTCTCTCCGTGAAAATTCCATTGCTGCTGAATTGTCCAATAATTTGCCACTCGCCAAACATAGATTCATTTACGGGACCAATCAGAAGCCGGCAAAAAACAACGTGTCCTACATTCGTGATAGTTACTCCTGGGAAATGCATGAGGTCATCAAACTGGTAGATGAGTCCATCTGGAGCTCTGTATTGGCAGCTGTCTATGTTACCAGTACCAGTCACTTCTACTGTAGCGTTGCTGCCCAAATTAGTGATGCGGTTAATCAAGTTCAGGTTAGTTACGTTGTAAGAAGGTTGTATGGATTGTCTTCATCTAAAAATAATTCATTACTTAATTTGTTAAATATTTCGACCAGGTATCTATAAGTAAAAATTTAACAATCTGCGTAACGATGTTGGTGTACGGAAACATATTTATAAATTTTTGGTCCCAGTTTCAATTTGCGTTTTACCCATCGTACAAGGTTGGTAATTTTCTTCATTTTTAATAACTATTTCAACCACTTTCGGCGCATTACTAAAAATGGCTATCGTAGTTGTGACAGAACTCATGCTGAATCGATGTCCAGATGTAGTATTACACTGCTTATCCACTCATTTTTTCATTATATTGTAGCTCCTTAAATTTGTTCAATAGTCATTATGTTCATATGTATAAATTAATACCTACCATAAAGAGAGAAAGTCATCGGCCATCTAACCTCAACAGTGAATTTATGACGGAACTGTCCGTAAAGTACCCACTCTCCCAGCATCCACCGTTCTATGGGACTAATGGTTATAGCACACGTGGCAGATGCAGTCGCAGTTTCCAGTTGTATCCCGGGATAGCGGGATTTAACAGTTATTATCAGATCTTCTCCACGTGGAGTAATAATGTGGCAAGATCTTGTAGTTCACGTTCCGTTCAGAGAGGGCGTTAGATATCTGTTAAGGCTGACGCTGTGGTTAGAGTGGTCCAGTTGGGCGACCGTCCAGGCTGCCCCTTGATTATTATTGTTGTTGTTAACTGAAAATAATAATAGATGGCTTAGACATTTGACTTTGTAATGTCCTGCTGTAATGCTTAACTCACTTACACTATAAATCATACAGGAGTTACACCCAATGTAATCTTAATATATATAATTCACGTGTCACGTTGTTTGTCCTCAATGGGCTCCTAAACCACTCAACTGATTATAATGAAATTTTGTAGATATGTGTTATTTGTTCCAACTTACAGGGTGAGATAGTTTTTATCTCGATTAAATTGACGAAAGTATAAAATAAAGGAAAAAAATATTTTGCCATACAAAATGTTCATGGGTTTGTAACTGTCAAACATTTAATTTTCATACCGTCGATACGGTAAACTCTTCCCTCAAATTAAATAACGTATTTAAATAAAGGTTTCGAATCGCCAACATATATCCACAGTATTCGAGTAATGGCGTATTTTAGATTTTAAATATGTAAATTAATGACAGTAGTGAAAAGTGGTTGACATTTAAACTGGTTGTCAAATATTTATGCATGCGTTAAAAAATTTATTTTGTGTAAACAAAGGAGTATATATTAAGCTACATAAATATTGGACAGTTATAACTTGCAAAAAAGAGTACGATGCGGTGACAATTGGCATTAACGAAAAACAATTATGGCAATATTGAATATTATTAAAAATTCAATAATGTTCAGTTATTAATACTTCTATTCAAGATCGAACATGGATCGAATGTCACTTTTATCAGGAATTCTTACACTGGCCTTTCCTTCGCTACAATTCACTGATAGAAATGTATATCGTCTCTGAGTGAGGTAGGCTTTATTTTACCTAAAGGGTTGAAATGTTATGACGAAGAAAATCGAAACCACTGAAGTTATTTCTATGAAAACTTATATTTCAACTTTTTATTACTAACAAAACGTAATGGCGTGCAATATTATTGGGAAAACAGCATTGTGGGGGTGAAATAAAGGATGGAATATTTCATGGATAATCAAAATCACTAAAGTCTTTAATGACAAAAATGTACAAGGCATACTTTTCGGATATGGAGAGATGGGATATAATAGAATACGAGATACGGGAGAGGACTGGGATAGCTGACAGATTTGATAGGACGAAATGTAAATTATACGGTATAAGACAGGATGGAAAATGAAGACAAAGGACGGGATGGATCGGGAAGTGACTGGACAAGCGCGATGGGACGGGATTAACAGGACCGTAGGATACGTCAAGTTTAGGTATACAAGAGCTTATATAAAACAATAGCACGTATTTGCTGTTAAGTGGAATAAAAAAATATCTGCCTCCAGGCGAAGCTGGGTCGGGCCGCTAGTACTTTCATAAGTTTTAAAGATATTTACATGACAACTAATTCAAATACAACTAGATATTTATCTAAGATATTTTATACGGTCGAAACATTATCAGTTAGGGTTATTAGAGATTCAATATTGATATTTTTAAAAAAAAACTGAAGATTTACTGTTAGCTACAAATCTAAAATTACGGGTAAATCCAATTTGGCCTCTGTTTGGATTGCATTGCATTAAGAGCGTTTATACCCTGCACGCGCTTTTTGGCTTAAAAACAGGACTTTTCAAATGAGTTAATAGCCACCAATAAACAATTTAAAGGAAAAATAATTATTACTAATTTTAGAAAAGGTTGTCATCTAGGGATTTTGGTGGAAAACATTATAGATTGATGGATAATTTGTGAGTACTATACGGATTACTGAACACAAGTTTCGTTATTTAGGCTTTAAATGGCAATTTAGAAGCTTAAGATATCCGAAACCACTAAATATAAGATGAAAATAAAAATATTATCAGACTAATAAGACCCTTATGGAGGGATTTTGCTGAGAAAAATAATCTTTTTGTGTTTAGTTCCTGAAAAATAAAAATTTAAACAATGCGAAATTATTCAGAAACTCTCGTCAAGAACATATTTTTTTTCACCCACTTATCGTACATAATTTTTTATAGCAATTGCATATTACAATAGAAGAAGATCTTATCAATAAATTACCATTTTTATATTTCAACAAAATTAGTTTTCATGTTTTCTACAAATATTTTAAAAACCACTATAAAACACGCTGTCCGACGTGGATCAAATCAGACCGCCGCAAGGCCTTCTAGAGGGAGGACGTATCGCTCGTCGCTCCGGCCTGGCTGCAGTCGATTATGCCGCGCGTAGTAAAAATAGCCACGCGCGGAATGCGATTACCACATCTTAGTTCTTTGGTAGTAAAATATTTAATTATTTTTATTACCTACAATGATTTTGTAGTGAGTATAAATTATGTTTCAGGTAATATAATGGGATGTAATTCCGAGGCTAAATTATGTTATGTATTGTAATATAAAATTAAATATATTTCGTAATTGTAAGGGGTTGTAAGGCCCATAACACTATTTATGTGTTCGAACACGAAATGATTAATAAAATGTCCGTAGTGTATACTGATTGAATGCAACTTAACAATGTAATAATAACGAAAATATGATTAGTATCCAAAATTTGTATTATTCTTTGCTTGCACAGTAATATTTGTCTACTTATAATGCAAATAAAATATTTTTATGATATTATATTACAGTTACATTTCAATTGAATATTTGAAGCGCACGGATCAAAGTTGTTTGAGCCGATTGTATAGCGAGCCGACGCGGCAGCTCTACGCACACAGCTTTGGTCGCTTATGTGTGCGTGAAATTAACGAAGAAATACCTATAGTTGACTTTGCGCGCAAGGTGTATACGCTCTTAAGCATTTCTGTATCAGCCCATATATGTCCCACTGCAGGGCACGGGCCTCCTCTGCAATCGACAGTACGATTGAGAGTGGCTAGGCCATATAGTCCACCACGCTGGCCTAGTGCGGGTTGGCGGACTTACACACCATAGAATTTTTTATAAATCGCTATGGTATGCAGGTTTCCTCATGATGTTTTCCTTCACCGTTTTATTGCGTGGTGATTGACTATCAATACACACATGACTCCGAAAAGTCAGAGGTGTGCCCTGGGATTCGAACCCGCGACCACCGTGAACATGTTGGCAGTCGCGTCTAGTCCGTTTACCAACAGGCCGCCACGCACTTAACATAACAATGTTAACATTCTGATATCTCTCAAGCTCTTCATAGTTCCCACACAAGGTCCACATTCCAAGAAGTGAATTCTCCATGATTATATTCATCATCCATCTATAGTGATTCTGCAGGAGACCACCGCGCTACTGTTCTGTGTCGTCACTCCATCAATTCTAATATCTTTGTTACCCAGTTGCCCACTAGGTGTTGTAAAGTAACACTCTTCATCTTGTCCTATATTGTTTAGCGCTATGTCGATAAGCTGCCCAGTTCGGGTAATTTGATCGATCTGTGTCAGCCATGGAGTGGTAGTACGCAATTCCGGCTTGATTTCATCTGAAATTAAACCATAGTTTTATTAGTGTTATTTACAAATGAATTAAATGTGACGTAGAAAGTAATTTCTGTCGCTCAAAAGTGATGATATTTGGAGATCATGGGGAATTGCGATGGATATGCAAGGGTTATAAAAGAAAGTATGTAAAAATGAGGACAGAGGCAGTTGGGTAAAATGATATAAGTGTTAGTACTTAAACCTTTTTGAAAGAGCAACGCTAGAGTTTCTTGCCGGTTATTCTCGACTGTAGGCAGCCTTGTGAACCGGGTGGTAAAGATGTATTAAATTTTAAGGATTCAATAAATTATTTTTATGTCATTTCATTATGTACTAAAATTATTTGACCGAATATATTCTTGTGGTATCTTAAATCCACAATGACTAAACTTAGAATTAGGATTAGTCTATTGTGTAATATTAACTACAATAAAGGTGATCGCTCCTACTCACTTAGATATATTTAATCAATTACTACCTAAATCAGAAAGTAATTTGTTATCTGTTCAAATATTCTTGTTTACAATTAGCTGATGCAAGCTTGCACATGGATTCAATGTCGTTAGATTTCCACCAGTATTACGTCTACGGCAATCTAATTTGATACGAAAATTGATAATACTTTAATGGTTTTATTGCATTTTCCTTACATCAATATCTACCTATTAAAGTTTGAGAATTATAGAGTAATAATACGTATTATTTCATCTTTGTTACAATCATGATGAAACCTGCAGTTAATATTATGGTATGTAAGGTTCACCAATTCGCACCAAGCCAGCGCGATTAATTTAAGCATAAGCCGTCTCAAATGCTAAGTGCTATTGAAATAAAACTATCATTTGGGGATTTTATCGCGGATTTGGTTTAATTATTACATTTTTACTCCCCGACGCTTCGATTACTTTACAGCTTTCGTGGTCACTGGACTGTGAAGTCCAGTCCGAACTGTCCACTCCAGGTACTCGTAGTTTCTTTTCTGTTCTTAAGTGAAAAATCTCAATAAGCATAATGACAACTCAAATCTTCAGGTGTTGAGTGTAAGACTATAAACGTCTTTGGTTATTTAGAATTAGGTGTCTAATATTTTAGCCCTGGACACAAAAAGTACCCCTCTTTTTGTGTCAATACCTCTGTATCTGTACATTAAGTTTAACGTTTGTATGTGTGGGACTGTATGTCGGTAGTATAAGGCATCGTGAATCCTAACTACTCGTAGATGATTCGATTTTGGTTTAGTTTTTTATTGTTGTCACTTCAACCGTCACTCAGACAGTAGGCGACGGCTTTTTCTTTGGTCTATTAATAATCTTTTTATTTCGAAATGTATCGTAATATAAGTTTATTGATATTTATACACATGTGTTCAATAAAACGTGATAATAGAACGTTGTCTTATTTATCTTGAATGGTATCTATAAATAAATATATGTATGTCAGCTACGGCTAGACTTACACATGTGAAGGTCTTATAGCTACCTGCACGTCCACTGTGAATGTCCAATTTCAAATTTTTAAAATTTACCCTATTTCTATTTACATTAGGCTGACAAATTGAATTTGATAAACGTCAACTGTCAAAATCGAAGGTCGGGACGTGCAAGTAGCTAACTTCAGCTAAATAAATATAATTAGTCAAATCTTATTTTTTTTAAATAGCAATCAATGGCGAGAGGAGCTTGCCGCACGCCAGATGATAAGCGATTTGACGGCTCATGGACACTAGTAATGCTTGGCATTCCACTACGCTCGCCATCCTAACATATAAAATGTTATCTCTCAATATTTCGATTACTTACTCTGCTCACAATGTCCTTTAAACCGAAACACAACGGCCTCTCACATATAAGAGACCTACCACCAGTAAATCAAGAAGTTAATTTGAAGATTATCTCTGGGTGTTAAATTACAAGAGTCTTACGTAGTTCCTGACACCCAGAACACAACATTTTCGTATCCAACGAGCCATCTGGATAAGTTTTGTCTATTTTGACAGCATTCGTGGCGCAGTTGGTTACACGCCGGCTGTGAAACTAGAGGCCGCGGGCTCGATCCCAGCACCGAAACATATATTTGTGTGTACGACAGGTATTTGTTTCGGGTCTTGGTGTTTGTGAGACTGTAAAGTAGTTCGTAGTTGTGATACCCACGCACAAAACTTGATCTTAGTGTGGGGTCAGAACTATGCATGTGACTGTTGGATGTATTTATTATTTCTGCCGACAAGCAGCAGTATGTCAACTTTGTTGTGTTCCAGCTTGAAACTCATTGCAGCTACTAGTTTCTGATGTGACGTTGTGGGAATGTCACCTTTTATATTTGCGATCTATAGTTCAATAGTCGACATAAATCCTATTGTCTATGCCAATCAACGCCTCCGTTGCGCTGATTGGTCGATTCATTTACTGACTGACATCTGTCAAATTTGACGTGCGAACTGTCATCGGCGTTCGCATAAATACGCGTGTAACGTCGCTCGCGTCCTTTTCCCTAACCTGAAAGCCGCGTGCTACCACGCGTCTTTCCGAACCCGCTGGGGTTCTTCTTCTTCGTACTTGGCGTACTTGGCGTTTTTTCGCTAACTCCGTGCCTACTGCCCGCTTTGCTCCGCACCGCTTCCTGCCGGACTACATCCGAGCCTGCGCCTGCCGCTGACCTGCGCACCGTGCCCGGCCACGTGGCAGCTGACTTCGCCGGCGAGCTGTCGCCGGGTTCCGCCACGTGCCGAAGACCCGGATCAGTGTCCAGTGAAGGCCAGTGACTCCTGTTGCATACCACCAGCAACAGTGCCGGGTGTAAATAGTGATGCGAAATTATTAAAGCCCGAACCACGTAACTACCCTGAGTTCTCATTTAACTACCTACCCCTACCTGCGGGCGGCCTAACCCGCCGCAGTGGCGCCCAATTCTTTGTAATACGTGGGTTTTCGCATCACCGTTATACCCGGTACTCCACACACAGTCCGGTTGCGCAGTCTGCAACTGGGCAAGCGAGCGGTTTAAAAGTGCAAACAGGTTTGTCAATTTTTCTAACTAAGTGAAGTGTAAAGTCTAATCGTGATAACTAATATCCAATTACATTGTTTGCATTTTTTTTCCGTCTTATCTTCTTCTTTATCTTTTAAATTCATTCATTTTTACTTATAATGGACACTCACCCTATCAAGTACTTTTTATTAAATAAAAATGAACTGTGTTACGAGGTATTAATTCGCGGCGAAGATCCAGCCGACACAGTGCTACAACTTCGTAAACAGATTCATAAACTGTCATTGTTATACCCATCTGAGGACATTGATGAGTCGGGATTAGCATTTGATATAGATCTAAATTCCTTAAATGTTTCTTTTAATGACTTAAAATCAAAATTTCAAACCTAGAATGTTCATTTGATATAAACATGTTCAAGCGTACATCCACTTTGGCAAATCATATTTATCACAGAGCACGTAGATTGAAACCGATAACATCTGCCGATAAAAAACTATTGCATACATTTAACACTGATTATGATTCATTTATCAATAGGCTTAAAAACTTAACTCCAGTGAACCGACTACTTTTAATTTACCCACATCAGTTGATAAAACAGATGTTACAACGTATCTATGCGAGCGTCCTCGTTTGTCCGATTTCAAACTAATAAAATACGACGGTTCTACTTGTGTTCGTATATTTTTACAAAAGGTCGATGATTTTAAAGCCGCTAGGAGTATTTCATCTTCAGATTTATTAAATTTCGCTACAGAAATATTTTGTGGCAATGCACTACATTGGTTCCGTAGCATTAAAAGTAAAGTTAAGGATTGGGACCAATTGTCTAAATTTTTGATAGAGGATTTTGGCGAATGCTCACTGCGGCGGGTTAGGCCGCCCGCACTGAGCATTCGAGAAAATAAACTTAAGGCTTGATTCATAGACTGTCTTAAAATCTATGTTAATAATCGAATCTCCTGCTTTTTCGCTCAAATTCAATTCAAAGGTCGTTCGAAAGGGACATAGCATTCGTTAACAAACTCTATCTAATCGTTTGCTCAATTCAGGAGGTTACTCTGTACTCCGACACGACGACGAATGTTCGAACATCGCACTTAAAACTAATTAATACATTACAAAATGTTCGAATCCTGTATCGTACGTCGTAATCTTAGACCAAGTTAGAAGTGAATGATAAGTTTCATAGAGAATAGTATTGATTTTTACGAGTGGGAAACTGTCATCTTATATTGGAGTAACACCCCTTAAGATCGTAACTCCTGTCACTTGGAGTCCCGACAGCTGATCGCCAGGCTTGGCGGTCGTCCGCCAGATGATTGACGAAGGATTTTCTTTTGAACAAAAATTGATGGACAGCTGAATTCATAACACTGTGATTTTTCCTGATATGTTCATGATTTGTGACGTGAAAAACATGTCACAAATACAAAAACCAAAGTCCAAAGGGCTTCATTTTGTAGTAAATTATATGTGAACTCCTGTACTCTATAATATCTCTAATACTCGCAGAATAGTTAATATGCTTAATTTGAGTGTAGTGCATAGCATTGGGATTTTCTTCCCATGCGCCTCTCACGTATGTGAGACCTATCTCCAGTAAAGTTTGGAAAAATACTGTACAAACTAATTACCAAAGCCCAATTTACGAGGAGAGAGTTTCTCGCCTCGATGATACAAATATCGTAAGTATATAAAAAAATTGCATCGTGTAATCATTTTAGATCAAGAGCCCGTGGCAGAATTACATGTTATTAAATATTATGCTATCTTCAAAATTTAACATAATGTAATTTTGTCAGCGTTATAGTATAAAAGCTGAATTTTATATATATTATTGAGGCAACTATAAACAAACTTTTCCTTAGTATTCAGACACTTTTGATGGTTGTTTCATCTTGGCAGAAACATTGAAGCTCATAACTTCCAAAGCAACCACGATCGGAACTTCATAATAGCTGATTATGCGATGCCTATGTTAGAGGCATGCGCACACAAACTCAGGTTTGATAAAATTACGAAGGTCTGGCGGCCACGGGCTCTTGGTCTATTTGTCAGGACACGATAATCTATTGCGGTTATAACATGCGATAGTGGCATACGATTGTCGCGGCGAGAAACTCCGTGTAAATGGGATTTGAATAACCTTAAATATACCAGTAGATAGTGCTAAGATTAGTAAACAGGATGTTTTAAGAATTTGTCAGATATGAAGGTCAATGGCCTTACTATTGAAGATGCCGTAGATCGGGCGAAATGGAGAAGAATTTGCCGGAAGACGGACCCTGGCACTAGCCGGGATAACGCCAGGTAGAAGAAGAAGAAGAGAGTGCTAAGATTTTTCTTTATCGGTTTTCAATCACTTATTTTGACTTTGTTTTCCGTTTGTATTATATTTTTTTTATCTTTATTTAAATTTTAAAATTAAATATACTACAAAAGACTTCTTGAAAAGTCCAACACATATATTTCTGATAATATTTTAGGTTATAATTTTTTGACATATTTTCGTAATATATTTTGGAGGTAATAATATAACTAATTACTATGCCTGTAAGAATTTATCATTTAAGGTTATTTTAAAGGTATATAATGCTAGAAACATTGTAAAATTAAATGTACTTTTTTTTTTCACTAAAGTCGTTTAAAAAAATATACCGGGTATCTCAAGACTGCTACCGAAAACGAAGCCAGGTGGTAGTTTTAGTGACTACAAACACAATGCAACTAAAAATTTCGCAAATTATTCTTTATGATTTTATTAAATATCGTCATTTTTGGGTGGTAAATCCATAGTTTTTGCTCAAATAATAATTTAAACACTTTTATACCTTAGATTATTTATAAATAAAAGGGTATACACTGTTATTTTAGGAAAAAATGTATTTACCACCCAAATATGGTCATAGGAAAAAAAAAAACAAAAAAAATTTTGTCGCTTTTTTTTGCAACTTTTTCTGTTGCATTGTGTCTGAAGTCGCTTAAACTACCACCCGGCTTCGTTTTCGGTAGCAGTCTTGATATACCCTGTAGGTATAGGTTTTTCTATTTCATTAATTGTTTGTGGTAATTTCGACCTAATCTGAAATTGTATAATGGTTAATTCCCATACGATTACCGTTGTGTTTTTGATTATCCATTTTCCTCATTATTTAGCCCGTTTACCTAACTTTATCTCACGTCAAATTCACTGACGCTTTGTTTAATTAACTAGATTACATTTGCATCAAACCGACAAGAAAGTAAGTTTTTCTGTCTCAGCAGAGGGATAATTTGGGCTTTTACAAATCAAGAAGGTTTATGAAACTGCTAGGTGTTTAATGGCAGTAGGTCTCTCATATGTGAGAGGCCACCTGGATAGGTACCACCGCAATTTTTATTTTCCCGCCTAACAGCAATTTAAATGCACTATTGTGTGTCTGTTTGAAATACATTGTAGCCAAAGCAACTACTGAACGAATTGAGACTTAACATCTTATGTCTAAGGGTAGCGAGCGTAATGTTATACCAAGCATTTCTTTGTAATTCAAGATGTTTAGTTTTGCTACAGCTCATGAGGAGCCATAACGCTTACCATCCGGCGAACGGCATGCTCGTCTCCCCATTTATTACAATAAATAAATAAATAAAGTTACCTGCAAGCAGGATGGTAATGACCATCCAGTGGTAGCGCATGGTGGCAGAAGCACTGAACACGGCACTCCGACGCACATACACTATAACACTGAAAAGCACGATATCTTCGAAGATTTTTGTCATTATTGTCAACTAGTGTGCGCCCCGGCACTGCTCGGGTGCTGATATTTTTTGAGTCCAGTCTTTATTTGTCAATGAATGGCTAAAAGAGCATGCTGTTGGCCTGATGGTAGCACAGTAACAAAACCAAATAACACCCGGAATTACAAAAAATGCAAGTCAATCTCCAAATCGGGCGTATTCGTGTGATCGCTCTGGTGCTTTTCAGATATTGATATTTAATTGTAATTATGTATCTTATTAAAAATAATGATATTCAAATATCACATTTTTACTATTGACCTTCAATTTACACAGTCACGGAAATATTTAAGTTCAAAAAATTCGCGACCAGAGCAATCATAATTGGTGCCATAGCGATCATAAATAGTGAAATCGTAGGTGAAATCATTGAAAAAATATAATATTGATAAAATATTATTTATATACGCGTTTTGTTTTTTCAGACATACAAATAAAAAAATACGGAAAATGTTATATAAAACAATTGCTAAAATAAAAAATTAACATAATTATACAACCTTTTGTCTTAATTTCATTTATTTGGACTTAATTAAATCACTTCTAGGTGAATGAGACAAAATTAAAAACCTTTTGAAATGATTAATACCTACCGATATGGTGTTCCCGATATGGCGATAGGCTCGCCACCTATCACGTCGTGGGACGGAACATACAAGGCGAAATGTGGGTGTCCTGGCACCTCTGCCTACCCCTTCTGGGAAAAAGGCGTGAGTTTATGTATGTATGTAATATCTACCGTCTTTTATAGTTATAAAATGACTTAGACTTATTAAAATTTATTGGGAGCTCATCGGTTGCTGATAACTTATCAAATTTTTCTTTAAATAATATCGTCGAGAGCTCTGCCTACTTTTCTTCCCACGAACCTTTTGCTGGCTTGGAGTCAAATCACTCATTGGTAGTACTGTGCCCCGAGCTTTTTTCCTTAGTAATTCTCTATTGACTTTACAAGCCATTGCGTGTATAGATCTGGATCATTTTTCATCTTGGCCATCCTACGAGGCTCAGCCAATTTCTTCCTAAGACGACTTTCTTCAATAGATAATTTATTATAAGACATAATTTCAATCTTCAACAATAGGTGCCTTTAAATTGTAGAGAAGAAAGGGTTACAGTTGTGGTTAGCTAAATGCCAATGTAATAATATTATCAAGGAAAAAGACTTCAAAATCTGTTAACGGGTTTAGGTTACCCTAAAAAACCCAGGAAAGGTTAAAGTTAAAGGTTATATGTATAGTTCATTGTTTGTCATTGTTACAGTCCGTTACTACTACTTAAAATAGATTTATAACGTACAATTAATGCAAAATATCATTGCTCTGGTCTTTTTGGACAGAGCAATCACAGCCATAGCGATCAGAAAAAGTCACAAAATCATAAATAAAGCCGAATTTAAAAGCAGTAGAAAGTTGTGATTACGTCTCATAAAAAACATCATAACGATCACTTAATTCACATAACAATCACATTCATAAGCTTATTATTTAATTTAAATAACGTGTCATAGCAATCATTAAATTCGAGAACTAAATCCAGAGCAATCATAGACTTAGCATCGTAATGTTAGAGCGCGGGAACCTGGTACACAGGTATCCTCCTCGGCGGTTAGTCCACTAGCGGCGTTACCCCGTGGGTAGGGAATAGAATGTCTAAAACGCGTAACCAGGGATGAACGCGACGTTTTACCTCAGCGCAGAGCGATGAGATAAAATGCCCGGTCACGACTTTAAATTCAAATTGTGGCAAAAGTATTGTTAATATAACTAAAAATAATTTATTACTATGAAGATTAACTATCTGTTATGTAATCTAAATAAGCTGTTTCATATAAACCTTCTTATTAAAAAAATTAAGAATATTTTTTTCATTCAATCGGGAGTTGGGTCAAGCCAGAGCGATCAGGATTTTAGAGCTTAAGATTGTTTTTTTAATATTTATAAAACGCTTATTCATAATATTAGCTTGTATCACGTAGATTAGACACCGAACTGTATATAAAAAAATATTTTGAAACCGTTTTTCGATTTTAAAATGGGTTTATTCAGCCCGACACGAAAAAAATTGCCTCTGGAGATCGACCCAAGTCTCAATATGTCCAGTAGTACAATATCCTTCAAATTAACACAACAGTGCATTTACACTGCTGTTTAGCGGGAGAATTAGCCATTGCGATGGTACCTACCCAGGCGACCTCTTACATATAAGGGACCTACCAGTAAACATCTA
Organism: Hyles vespertilio; assembly: GCA_009982885.2. NCBI lineage: Eukaryota > Metazoa > Arthropoda > Insecta > Lepidoptera > Sphingidae > Hyles > Hyles vespertilio. Next base: position 5,412,848 of record CM042810.1, read on the forward strand.
CATCAGCAACATATTACTTCGCGTACTAACTGTTTTAGTTATATTTAAACTCAATTTGACTGGTTTTCCCTAAACTACCATTCTTGCCCGCCCTTTATATCCACCTCTCCCATCTTATTCTGTACTAAAACTCAAGGCAAGTAATTTTGTTCTCGTCTGCCCCATCTGATTTCATTAAGTTTTAAAGAATAAATACCAAATAGATTTGAATTTTCATCGCACGGGACCACTACATTATCTATATACAGGGTATATCAATACTGCTACCGAAAACGAAGCCGGGTGGTAGTTTAAGCGACTTCAGACACGACGCAACAGAAAAAGTTGCAAAAAAGCGACAATTTTTTTTATGTTATCTTTTTCCTTTGACCATATTTGGGTGGCCATTTTTTCCTAAAATAATAGTGTATACCTTTTTATTTATAAATAATCTAAGGTATAAAAGTGTTTAAATTATTATTTTAGCAAAAACTATGGATTTACCACCCACAAATGACGATATTTAAAAAATCATCAAAAATAATTGTCGCGTTTCTTTGCGAAATTTTTGGTTGCAATGTGTTTGTAGTCACTAAAACTACCACCCGGCTTCGTTTTCGGTAGCAGTCTTGAGATACCCGGTATATAAAACAAAGTCGAGTTTGTTACAACACTTATAACTCGAAATCGGCTAGACCAATTTTCATGGTTTCTGGTTTGTTGGATTTCTCCCCGCCCCGAATAGCAGAATACATCTTAAAAATAATGAAAATTCAACGAAAACATAATTATAAAAAATGAATCATTTTCCCTAAATGTTACGTTGTTTACTATCTTTCCACTGTCTTTCATTGACGGCTGACGAAATAGAACAAAATTCAAAAAAATTGTACATCGTGTATATAATATTATCTAGATACGGCGTCTTGAACGTAATTTTGTTAAATGTAAAATAGAACGACGTCCATATCTACCAAAATAGCCCATTGTTTTTTGAGATTATTGCAACAGTTTTAAACAAGGTATGCTCTATCGAAGCGTTCTGCCGGAATACACCAAAATATATCTAATTATAATTTTTCGTTTTCATAAAGGACATTGTTTTTTGAATAGATACTTTTAGATGCGTTGGGGGACAAATTTAAATTCCGCATTAGTATTGTTTTCAGACCAAAGAATAAAAAGAATATTGGTACGTTGATGCCGTATCTAGACATTATAATGAAACGATATGCAGTTTTATATTTTTAAATATTAATTGTTCTATTACTTATATGACTTACGTCACCTGGTAAGGCAGTATGAAGGTTTTATTAATTTGTATATGGTAACGTACTAGACGCGACTGCCAACAAGTTAACGATGGTCACGGGTTCAAATCCCAGGGCACACCTCTGACTTTTCGGATTAGTTTCTACGTGAAATAAACCAACCCGCACTAAGCCAGCGGGGCGGACTATATCTTCTTCTATAATATAAAAATGAATCGCAAAATGTGTTGGTAAGCGGATAATTCAACAATGCCTGGACCAATTTGGCCAAATCTTTTTTTTAAATGGTTATTATTATTTTATTACTAACAAAAAGTAATGGCGTGCAATATTATTTGGAAAAACAGCATTTAGGTGCTGAAATAAGGGAAGGAATATTGGATGGACAATAAAAAACGCTTAAGTTTTTAATGTTAAAATTTCATAAGCCAATCTTTATATGTACATGTATATGGAGAGACGGGATATAGTAGAGTGGAAAGTACGGGAGAGGGCTGGGATAGCTGACAGATTTAATAGGAAGAAATATAAATGCACGTTATAAGACGGGATGGAAAATAAAGAGAAAGGACGGGACGGATCGGGAAGGGACTGAACAGACGGATGAGACGGGCTTGAGCCGGACAATAGGATAGCTACGTCAAGTTTAGGTATACAAGAGTTTATATGAAAAATAACATGTATTTGATGTGGAGTGGAATCAAAAAATATATGCACCCAGGCGAAGCTGGGTCGGGCCGCTAGTTCAGGATAAAAGTAACAAGGGTTGCAGCTACTTCCATACCAATTTACCGAAATTGGTTCAGTCGTTTCTGAAATTAAATAAATACTTGCAAATAAATACTCGCAACAGCCACACACATAGTCCTCTGTCCTGACCCCACACTAAGATCGTGTCTTGTGTCGTATCAGGAACTACGAGAGACTTTTCGGTCTCACAAACACCCAGACCCGAAACAAACACCTGTGGTTCATACAAATATTTGTTTCATATAATTAGCGTGCACAAAGGCAAAGAAACATAAAAATTCTAACAATCATTGTTTTGGTTCTTTTAGGTTAAAACAGTCCCCCTATAATACATTTTCTCATAAATCTTCCATGTGCAGACATCGTTTAGTAACAAATTTATTATACAAATAGACACATAGATAATTCAATATTAAAATTAATTCTAATCTTTTCTTATCAATTGTATTGTTTGTCGACTGAGTTTTGGACGGATACTTTCTAATTATTGTAAGAAATGATTGGAAACTGCAATTCATGCTTATTTATTTACATTTAGCTTATTCCTGAATGTACTATTTTGGTTTACATAAAATAATATCACTACTCACTAGTCACCAACCTCAATCGTACTCTCGATTGTAGAGGAGGCTCGTGCCCTGCAGTGGGACGTATGTGGGCTGATACAGAACAGAACATAATATATTACTACTAGTATAATTTAGGCATCTTGTCTAAGGTCCGCCAACCCGCACTAGGTCAGTGTGGTGGACTATTTGGCCTTACTCCTCTCAATCGTACTCTAGAGTTTAAAGAAGCCCGTGCACTACAGTGCGACGTATATGAGCTGATATAGTTGGAAACTAGATAAGCATATAAGGGTGTGAGGACGGGACAGTGTCCATGTGTAAATAGTAAGCAGTAAAGTGTAAATACAATGGAAAAAAAAACAAATTATTTTAAACCACATTCCAACCAACAACATAATAAAAAACGTAAATATGATGGTTGGTTCACATACATACAGGGTATCTCAAGACTGCTACCGAAAACGAAGCCGGGTGGTAGTTTTAGTGACTTCAGACACATTGCAACAGAAAATGTTGAAAAAAAAACGACACATTTTTTTGTTGTTATTTTTTTTCCTATGATCGTATTTGGATGGTATATTCATTTTTTTCCTAAAATAATAGTGTATACCCTTTTATTTATAAGGACTCTAAGGCATAAAAGAGTTTAAATTATGATTTTAGCAAAAACTCTGGATTTACCACCCAAAAATTACGATATTTAAAATATCATAAAAAAAAGTGTCGCGTTTTATTGCGAAAATTTTTTTACATTGTGTTTGCACTCACTAAAACTACCATCCGGCTTCGTTTTCGGTAGCAGTCTTGATATACCCAGTATGACGTGCTTTTATGATTGAAGCACGGGCTTACCTATTATACGAGTATGAATAGGTAGGCCGGAATAGGAAAACCTACTGATAAGCACGGAAGTTCATTAATGTAATCAGCATAGGCATGTATGATTATATATCTCCACCTATTAATACATGTTCCCAACAAGAAGAAAAAAATACAATACAATACTCAATTAAATATATTTTCACGCCTACTATCTGCTCGGCGAAATTTAAATGTCAAAAAACTTCATAGCGACTAAAAAATTTTAGTAGAGTATATATTTTCACTGATATTTTCTGCATTTAAAAACAATTCGCTTGGTTTTTCGTTTTCAGCCAATTTTGCGGGAAACATACTTATCTATAAAGAGGATAAATGTGTTTTTACCATTACTCTCCTTACGCTATCAGCATTGCTGAGCGCTATTCCGCCGCCTTCATACTCGCTGTATAAGAGTAATGAAATTCTACAACGAAATCACTAATCACTATTATGAATATACAGGGTATATCCAGAATGCATGATTAAACGAAGGCAGGTGATAGTTTCACTAGTATGAGTGGTTTAAGAAACAATCCAACAATTAATTTTCTTTCCTTTCGTCGTATTTGGGTGGTATTCATGGTGTTTTTTAAATAATAATGTAAAATACACCCATTTATTTTTAAAGACGCTTTGGTAAGCAGGGGAGTAAATTATTATTATTTTAACAAGAATAATAATTTTAAAAAAGTATTATCTGATTCCGAGATGGACGACAGAGCGCGTAGCCATGCATCTGCCGAGGACGCCTATAACATCTTAAAGGGGCGTACATACGTAATTGGGGAGCAACTTTGTTCCCCAATGAGAGAGACCAATCTGCGTCCTAGCTCCGCGCGAACACAGGGAAGCAATCGGGGCGCTTCTCGCCCTAAGATATCTAATGCCGCCTAAAATTCTTGCGACGGTCAGGTTGGCGTAGGTTTGTGCCAACTTGTACCATACTACTAGCGATTCATAAAACACTCCGCTTATGCGTCTTGGGACAGCCGACTTAGCTATGACGTAGATGCGCCTGCGCAGCGGCGAGGGACCGGTGAGCCGTCGACGTCTGCCGCGCGCGTTACTACCTTTTTGTTATATAGTGTTAATTGTTACTTTGTTTATCTGACTGTAAATATCATTAAATCACCTACTGAACTCTCGATAACATAATTTATTATCGCGTTCACCTGTTATTTCATACTGTGACTTTATTATTCACTTTTGTTGTGCTCGAGTTAAGTAAGTGGAGGGCTCGAGTGCAACATTTAACTGCCGCTACGGCTACACCTCCACAGGTTTTTGTTGGGAACCCGATTCAGCCGTAATATCCGCAGCGTGCTGGGCTGGTAGGCCAGTAACACTGACATACCTCCAGGGTACCAGAAGGCTAACCTAAAAACGTATCCTCTTGAATCAAAACAAAAAAGCTCATATAAGCAATGAACTTGCCTTAAACTTCTTTTATCGTATTAGTCTGGCAAACAAAACTGCCGCCCATGAATATCCATAACGCTTGGGTCATTGTAGTGTTGCGGACCCATCAGATTGGGAGGGGAACGGGAAGGAAAAAGGATGGAAAGAGAAAAGGGATGTTGTTTACAGCAAAGCTGTCGCTTCACACCAATTTCCTGTGGGACAGTGGTACCTTACTCCTTAGTCTGTGGTGGTACCACACCGGACGAACCTGTCCATTCATGCTGAGTCGTGTATCATTTTTATAGGGTAAATTCACCTTTTGTATATAATGACAAAATAAGAAATAAAAATTTTGGTTCAAACTTTGACACATTATAAAAACCGCTATTTTAATCAATACATACATAAAATAGGATAGGAAAAATTTCAATCAGTACAAACTAACATAGATTTTAACATTTATATTTAAAACTTAATAAAAATAACATTGACAACATAAAAACTGCGTTATGTGACTCAGAACGCAAAAAAATCAAATTATGTATAAACGATCACCTACAGAGCATTATTTTTCTTCAGTTCGTTAAAGGAAAACAGATCAACGAGTAATGGACAATAAATTGAGGGATATAATAGACTGTTAACACGAAAAAAGTGTCTCGTCTGTTTTGCAAATATCGTTTCCAATATCGCATACGACAATCTCTATAAGGAGTCCTACTCTGTAAATCCGAAACGAAGTTCGAAACTTCGGACGATCGAAGTTTATATACGATGCGAATGTACCTACTCTGTAAAAGTTCGAATTTGTATAACGTACATCGTAACCATAAGTCTATGGTTACGACCATAAGTCAATAACGACCATTTGTTTATGTAGATACATTCGTATCGTATATAAACTTCGATCGTCCGAAGTTTCGAACTTCGTGTCGGATTTACAAACTAGGGCCCAAGATGATATGATATAAGATAATATGAGGTATTCAAATGTTAAGAATCTAATTCTAATATCAATTGTGATCTGTGTTCCTGTACGATAACCGTATTTTAAGGTGAGAGACCCTGTGTAAAAGAAGCTTAAGAACAATTTTTTTAAAGGGTTCTCTTCATGCTGTTTGGGACCTGTTTCCTTTTTTGTTTATGTCTTTCCGTTTCCTCCGCTTGTACAGTGCAAACAATCCAATAAGAAGAATTGTTGAGCCGATGAATACAATCCCGAACCACACAATCACTGGAAAAATATCTGCAAAAGAAACATACATTTTCATGTACTATCGCTAAAATTACATTGGTCTTTAAGTCTATATAATCCATCTATGGGCTAAGGCAGTAAAATGAAAGCAAGTTTCATAAATGATTTAAATTAACTTTGGTTGTAGATATTTAAATGTGATGTAATAGAGGTACATGTATCGCTACTTCTGATACTGGTATTACCGCCACTGTCACTCCCACACCTTAATACCATCTTCCATTTCGCTCTACTGCTTTCTCATACCACTGGGTGGTACATGCCCAAATTTTGTTCCCTATGAACGGCTCAATACCTCAATAGGTCTGAATTTCTTGAGATAGACTCATTTCTGATTCTATCCTTCAAAGAAACACCAAGCAAGCAAACTTAGTGTGGGACGCCCTCCAAGCAGGTGGAGTGAGCATATTCGTAAGATGGCTGGTAGCTGTAGGAGACGATGGGCTAAAGATCAAGCCCAGTGGCGTGCCATAGGAGACGCCTATGTCCAGCAGTGGACGCGGATGGCCTGATGATGATGATGAATACTCATACCTGAACTTTTAGCCATGGCGTAATCTTTGGTAGCTATCGGTGGTATTATAACAGAAGACACAGAATCCGCTGTGGTACTGCTAGTGCTTGATTTCGGTCCAGGAGTTGTCGGTGCTACTGAAGTCGTCAGATATGTAGAAGGTTCTGCAGACGTTGGTACGTAATCATTATTATATAGATTCGGTCCTGAAAAGGATACAATACAGTCAAAAGTTAATCTATTGAGTGTTTGTCGCTCGGAAGATAATAAATAATCAATAATTACACCCAATAGTCACATACATGGATCCTGACCGAATGAAGATCAATTAAATCTTGAGTCGTGGGAATCGTGAACTACGAGAGACTTTTCGGTCTCACAAACACCGAAACCCGACGCAATTCTTGTGGGCTTGTGGGACAAACTTTTGTCTCGGTGTGGGGATCGAATCTGCGGCCATTCTCCAGAGTACTCTTCGTGGTCAATGCTATAGAGAATACAGAGCGAAGCAACATCTCTACGCAAAACCAAAGGATCCTCGATGATTAGAGTTTCCCGACGTTGAATGCCGTCTAAAGGAAGAAGCTGGTACTTGGGTGCCCCTGACCAAAGATGGGAGCAATATTACACGTAGAAACGAATCTACACCTTATAAAGTTGCAAACGACGACCCAATGTGAAATATTGCCTAGATCTGTTGAGCACACCAAGCATCTTTGAAGCCAATTTGATTCAATCCGAGCATGCACTATAGACAACGACCTTGGTGTTCCGGTCCGCTAGGTAGCTGGCTATCCATTTACACAATTTCTCGGGAAGCCCGTAGAAAGGAAGCTTCGACAAACAAGACAAAAACCGTATTGATGGTCACTTAACAGCCGATGATCCTCAAGGTGGGTACCTAAGCATTAATAAATAAGTTTTTAGGTTTTGCTACTATTTATGAGCGATCCTATCGCCCACCATCAGATGAACGACATGCTAGTCTCGCAATTCGATGCAATAAAAAAATATATTGAAATTTACCTTCCGGTAGAAGATTAAACAATCTCCTTAGCTCTAAAACAGTTCCATTGATAGTGAACGTTCCAATAATTTTCCATTTACCGAGCATTGTGCTTCGTATGGGACCGACCGTAAATCCACAGACGGTCATGTTTTCTTTATTGAGGATTGTAACGCCCGGGAATTGCACATCATCATCAAAGTAGTACTTGAATCCCGACGGAGTTTTGTACTCGCAGCTGTATATATCGCCAACACCAGCTACATGTACAGTGGCGGTACTGCCCAGAGCCACGGGGATGTTGAATGGACTCAGCTCTGTAATATTAACGACATTGTCGTCACCTGAAAATAAAACCCAGCTTAGTAACCCATAATTACTGCGAATAATATCTTGATCAATTCACGATACTAAAACTCGTACTAGTATTTGCGGTAACATAGTTCCCCGCGGCAGCAGATGTAGTAGTAGCAGGAGAAGTTAGATGTGAAGTTGCTGTAGTGTTCGCAGTTGGTGCAGTAGTTTCCGGTAATGATGTAGTATGTTGAGATACTGTTGAATAAAAAAAATTACTCTTTGTTGGTAATTTTGGTAAAGCTCAATTGAGTTTGGTGATGAGTTACAAAGCACTAAACATTCAGACCAATCTCGTTGAAAATTAAGTATAAATCAAATAAATCAAATTTTTTATTGTAGACATTTCTTTATCCGTACTAGGGTACGGGCTCCTGAAGTCAGACAGGCGCCAGTACTTACATGTAAATAAATAAACTATGTACTTTTATTTGTATGATTGGCAATTAAATAATGTTTTGAAATTATAAGTATCTTTTACGGGTTTCTTAAATTCTCTTTATTTAGGGTAATTTTCTCAAGAGGGCGTGGATGACCAAATCCGAATCTATAATCAATAGCGAAAAATACTGAAAGGAGTCTTGAACCCAATTTTGATGAAACTTGGTTAATTGATAGATCAATATTCCTAACCAGGAATTGAACCCGAGGATTTTGAATACAATAACACTTGCTGTATTCACCACTCGATTCAGAACGTCGCTCGATATCTCGACACTAAGAATTCCGATACCGGCTGTTGCAGTTCGAGGAGAGCCTTGGAATTGAGGTGATATGACGAAAGGGAGTTTTTGCAGTAAACGCACAAACTTGTGTCTTGGTGGCGTTAAATTGGACTAAGTTGTGTCGTCCCCAATCCGAGTCTCTGGACAGCAACGACTCGACTTCAGACACAAGTTTCGGCACTCGTAGACGTTCTCCTGAGAGATATTCGCTCGGCCGGTATATAAGGCATCATCCGCATAGCAATGTATGCCGCTAATTTGCAGCATATCATTTATATGCAGAAGAGCTAGCATGGGAGATAGCACACCGCTATTTCGGTTCGCTAGGAAGCCCGTAGAAAGGACAGTTGACAGAAGCGTTCTGAGCCCGACTCTATCAAAGGCCTTCTTTACACCCAAACGGCCAACGCCCGCCCCCTACTCTCAAACGCCTTGGACCATCTATGTGTTAGGTACACCAGAAGATCAGCAGCCGAACGGCCCCTACGGAAACCGTATTGATGGTCACTTAACAGCCGATGATCCTCAAGGTACCCAAGCATTAGTAAATAAGTCTGAAGTCGCTGCAATCTCCGCTGTTGGTGTTGAAATTATGATCGGTATTACTAAAGGAGCATGAGATGCTGTTAAAACCACAGTGTAAACGTACTGTTGTGTTTCAGATTGAAGGACGTTGTAGCCAGAGTATCTACGGAACATATTCTCACTTAGCACATTTTATGTCTCAGGAGGGCGAGCGTAGTGGAATACCAAGCATTGCTTTGTAATTCAAGGTGTTTTTAGGTTTTGCTACTATTTATGAGCGATCCTATCGCTCACCATCAGGCGAACGGCATGCTCGTGTCACGATTCAACGGAAAAAAAAATACATTGAAATTTACCTTCCGGTAGAAGATTAAACAATCTCCTTATTTCTGAAACAGTTCCATTGATAGTGAACTTTCCAATAATTTTCCATTTACCGAGCATTGTGCTTCGTATAGGACCGACTGTAATTCCACAGACGGTCATGTTTTCTTTATTGAGGATTGTAACGCCCGGGAATTGCACTTCATCATCAAAGTAGTACTTGAATCCCGACGGAGTTTTGTACTCACAGCTGTATATATCGCTAACACCAGCTACATGTACAGTGGCGGTACTGCCCAGAGCCACGGGGATGTTGAATGGACTCAGCTCTGTAATATTAACGACATTGTCGTCACCTGAAAATAAAACCCAGCTTAGTAACCCATAATTACTGCGAATAATATCTTGATCAATTGACGATACTAAAACTCGTACTAGTATTTGCGGTGACATTGTTCCCCGCGGCAGCAGATGTAGTAGTAGCAGGAGAAGTTAGATGTGAAGTTGCTGTAGTGTTCGCAGTTGGTGCAGTAGTTACCGGTAATGCTGTAGAATTAAAAAAATGTTACTACTTGTTTGTAATTGTTGGTAATTATTGGTAAAGCTCAATAGAGTTTGGCGATGAGTTACAAAGCACTAAACATTCAGACCAATCTCGTTGAAAATTAAGTATAAATCAAATAAATCAAATATTTTTATTGTAGACATTTGTTTATCCGTACTAGGGTACGGGCTCCTGAAGTCAGACAGGCGCCAGTACTTACATGTAAATAAATAAACTATGTACTTTTATTTGTATGATTGGCAATTAAATAATGTTTTAAAATTATAGGTATCGTTTACGGGTTTATTAAATTCTCTTTATTCAGGGTAATTTTCTCAAGAGGGCGTGGATGACCAAATCCGAATCTATAATCAATAGCGAAAAATACTGAAAGGAGTCTTGAACCCAATTTTGATGAAACTTGGTTAATTGATACATCAATATTCCTAACCAGGAATTGAACCCAAAGATTTTGAATACAATAACACTTGCTGTATTCACCATTCGATTCAGAACGTCGCTCGATATCTCGACACTAAGAATTCCGATACCGGCTGTTGCAGTTCGAGGATAGCCTTGGAATTGAGGTGATATGACGAAAGGGAGTTTTTGCAGTAAACGCACAAACTTGCGTCTTGGTGGCGTTAAATTGGACTAAGTTGTGTCGTCCCCAATCCGAGTCTCTGGACAGCAAGGACTCGACTTCAGACACAAGTTTCGGCACTCTTAGACGTTCTTCTGAGAGATATTCGCTCGGCCGGTATATAAGGCATCATCCGCATAGCAATGTATGCCGCTAATTTGCAGCATATCATTTATATGCAGAAGAGCTAGCATGGGAGATAGCACACCGCCTTGTGGGATACTAGCGTTCACGGATTTAAGATCCGAGCATGCACTGTCGACAACGATCTTGATGTTCCGGTCCGTTAGGAAGCTGACTATCCATTTACATAATTTCTCGGGAAGCCCGTAGAAAGGACAGATGACAGAAGCGTTTTGAGCCAAACTCTATCAAAGGCCTTCTTTACACCCAAACGGCCAACGCCCGCCCCCTACTCTCAAACGTCTTGGACCATCTATGTGTTAGGTACACCAGAAGATCAGCAGCCGAACGGCCCCTACGGAAACCGTATTGATGGTCACTTAACAGCCGATGATCCTCAAGGTACCCAAGCATTAGTAAATAAGTCTGAAGTCGCTGCAATCTCCGCTGTTGGTGTTGAAATTATGATCGGTATTACTAAAGGAGCATGAGATGCTGTTAAAACCACAGTGTAAATGTACTGTTGTGTTTCAGATTGAAGGACGTTGTAGCCAGAGTATCTACGGAACATATTCTCACTTAGCTCATTTTATGTCTCAGGAGGGCGAGCGTAGTGGAATACCAAGCATTGCTTTGTAATTCAAGGTGTTTTTAGGTTTTGCTACTATTTATGAGCGATTCTATCGCTCACCATCAGGCGAACGGCATGCTCGTGTCGCGATTCAACGGAAAAAAAAATACATTGAAATTTACCTTCCGGTAGAAGATTAAACAATCTCCTTAGCTCTGAAACAGTTCCATTGATAGTGAACGTTCCAATAATTTTCCATTTACCGAGCATTGTGCTTCGTATAGGACCGACCGTAATTCCACAGACGGTCATGTTTTCCTTATTGAGTATTGTAACACCCGGGAATAGCACATAATCAGTAAAGTAGTACTTTAATCCCGACGGAGTTTTGTACTCGCAGCTGTATATATCGCCTACACCAGCTACATGTACAGTGGCGGTACTGCCCAGAGCCACGGGGATGTTGAATGGACTCAGCTCTGTAATATTAACGACATTGTCGTCACCTGAAAATAAAACCCAGCTTAGTAAACCATAATTACTGTGAATAATATCTTGATCAATTTACGATACTAAAACTCGTACTAGTATTTGCGGTGACATTGTTCCCCGCGGCAGCAGATGTAGTAGTAGCAGGAGAAGTTAGATGTGAAGTTGCTGTAGTGTTCGCAGTTGGTGCAGTAGTTACCGGTAATGCTGTAGAATTAAAAAATGTTACTACTTGTTTGTAATTGTTGGTAATTATTGGTAAAGCTTAATAGAGTTTGGCGATGAGTTGCTAATCAGTCAGTCATCAATCTAGTTGACAATTAAGTATAATTTACTATAAAAGTGTTACAAATGTCACTGATGTGTCGCCAAATTTATACTACCACGGTTTGGTACTAGAAGTTCCAAAAAACTATTTAGAGAGTTTTCTATCCGGTCGTTTTATTTGCTGTGTTATACGGGCCTCTGATTATCTCAGTATTTATTGGAAAAAAAGTCTGGATCATCAACCTTAATGTTTAGAGTTTGGAAGGCATAGCTTGAAGCTTGATGCTACACAGCTTATAAAGTTACAGCTGGCACCGACCTCAAAAATTTTTTTAGTATAAATGTAGGATTCGAATGTTATGAAGAAAGATGAGTAGAATGAAACGTTAGACGAAGACATATGGATCGAGGTTTATTTGAAAGAGATGACTAATGAAAGATTTTAAGACGGAAAGAGTTAGTGGATGTATGATTAAGATGTTGAAGTATGGAAGGACCGAATAGATATAATAGACCGAATAGATAAAGAACCATTGGATGGACTAGATTATTGAAATACTGAATTATATTTATGTATAATCAAAAATGAGACTTGCATGTTTTCCGATTTACACGAAAAGTATCAGAACACAGTATAGCACGAAGACTCCATTAGCATTTATAATATACTCTTAACAGTTGAGTTTTTAACTCGATGTTTGAAGGAACACACACCATACAATGCGATGGCCACATAACTTTACTAAAATCAATGCTAACTAGTAGTAGGTATTTTGTGAATATTATTTTTGTACATACGTAACTGATAATTAGAACAGTCTGGAAGACGATGGAAGACGAGGAAGGACGTAAGACGTATGTAGTAAAGACGTATTTTTATGAAGACGAATTATATTGAAGAATACCAAGACCATCCTAGTTTGATTTGACCCATAACGGAACTATTCCCACATAAATGGGAATTTTAGATTTATCAATATTCATTTTATTTCTCTCTCATTATTAAAATTGTGAAGAAGGTTATTTTTTTTAAATGTTTATTTCAATTTTACCTACAAAGCATTTTACAATATTATTATTCCATAAACAATCACAACAAAGTCTTACCGTTATTATCTTCTGTGGTAGTTGCTGCATCAGCTATGGAATAAACATTTGATTATAATACCCATGTAATTATTTATTTAAAAAAAATCAGATTTTTGCTTTCATTCCACACTACAAACAAGAAACGACTAATTCTTTGTAACTTTAATGTTGTGTGAAACAAATACACAAAACATGTTTTAATTTTCTATAATATTTATGTCGACAGGATCAGGATATCCTTTGTTACATCGTTGCTTGTATTGCAATTCCTATTTTTCACCAGATACTGGTATTACACTTGTATGTATGTATATGCAGCGTCAGCTTTATGTAATATCTAGGAGAAAAGTAATCTTACAAAAAGAAATAGTCTTGAAATTTAAGTTCAGAAAAAAAGACAAACATTCACTCAGATTCAATAAACAGGATATAGATCAATTTACGATAATTAAAATCATACCATTATGTTTCGTATCGTTCTCGGACTGGGCAGTGGTTGCCGCAACAGTAGTAAGAAATGAATCAGCAATCGGTGCGGTGCTCGCTGTGAGTGCAAATCTTACGAGTCCTGCTGAAGTTTTCATTTTCATTTTTATTTTCGAAGTAACCGGAGGTGCTGGAAATATCCATAGTATTACTTTTTATTACGTTGCATACCTACGTTTGCTTATAAACACACGAAAACAAAATTAGAGGAAATATAAAAATAAATACACCCAAAAGTCACATACACAGTCCTGACCCCACGTCTTGAAGATGAAGTCTTGTGTCGTGGGTATCAGGAACTACAAGAGACTTTTGGGTCTTACAAACACCCAGACCCGAAAGAAATATTTGTAGGCCGCACAAACATTTCTCTCATTGCGGAGGCTGTCGAGTGTGTGTGTTATAAATGAGTAGTATACATTTCTTTACAGTGAAGTGTTAGAGCCACGCTATTGTCAGTCATGAATCAGCAGGAGTGGGCAGCCTCGTCCAGGTTACTACCATTGTCTGACAGAAAATCGACATGAAGCGACAGCCCATTCGGTGACTGAGATCTGAATGAGATCTGAAATCACCATGGGCAGAATGCCCATCTGCCCAATAACCCCCTCATTTTCTGTTACATTGTGTCTGAAATTGCTTAAACTACCACCCGGCTTCGTTTTCGGTAGCAGTATTGAGATACCCAGTATATGCGATTTTTGCCTCTTGGCAAACCTATTGAAGCTCCTCCTCCGGTGGCCAGATAGCGGAACGACATGCACAAGACAGGCGGCAGCTACTGGTTGCATAAAGCAGCAGATCGGGCTCTATGATGTAACTTGGGAGACGCCTATGCCCAGCCTTCAAAAAACGAGCGTATACCCATCTCAAAGGCCGGCAACGCATCTCCGGAAACATTTATAGGTACTTTCACACATTGACATGAATAATAAATACAAGATGATAATTATATACACATCAATGTATAATACAGGGTATATCAAGACTTACTTGTTTTAGTGACTACAAACACAATGCAAATAAAACTTTCGCAAGGAAACGCGATAATAATGTACTTGTTTTTTTTTTAAATCTTGTTTGGGTGGTAAATCTATAGTTTTTGCTAAAATATTAATTGAAACCCTTGCGTACCATAACGTGTTTAACATTAAAAGAGTCTACAATATTATTTTAGAAAATACTATTTATTTACCACCCAAATGCCGAGATAACAGCATTTGCGCATAAACAGCAGAAACAGCGTCGCATTTTTCGCAAAATTTTTAGCCTCATTGTGTTTGAAGTCACTTAAACTATCTCCCGACTTCGTTTTCGATAGCAGTCTTGATACTGTATAAGTACCCCGTATGTACATTATATAAGTACATATATATTATAAGTACCCCGTATGTACATTGAGAGAAAAAAACATTATTTTGTTTAGCCATATATTATATTTTATTACAAGAGTTTTTTTTATATTATTTACCATATAAACAACTACGCTGTTATCTCATGTTATTATATAAAGTTTGACTGCTAGATAATACTAACAGCATTGATTCCGAATATATACTTTCAATATATAAATAAAATAAAAAAAACCTAGTTAAATAAGATAATAAAAAGGTGCATAAAAATATTTATTATCATTGTATTGGCTTATAGTGAAGACCAAATATAGGTATAAACATATGCAAAAAAACGCGACATTTTTCTACTTAACCCCTGCTTAAAATATTTCTAATGTTCAGAAATATTATTTAATTGACGCTTACTAACTACGTCAAGTAATTTTCAGTTCATTAATCCCAACGGACTTTATTCAAATATTTTATTACTTTAGTTCTATTAATCATTGTTTTAATTTATTGATTGAAATATATTAAATAATTCCTAACTTTACTATTTAAATTAAATAAATAATACTATAATTTAATAATTACCTGTAAAAATGATGGCAAAAGCCATCCAATAATATCGCATGGTATCGCACAGAACACGGCACTACTATGGACTCCGCTACATGTAACTGATAAGAACGGCGTGAGGTCTTTATATTAGATAGTATGTCATTAAAATTCGTAACAATTTAATAATGAAAAAATGTAGTTAGTAGTGGACCTTCCGGTTTTTTTTCCATTGTTCGATTTTGAACTGGGATTTCAGATAGACTTCTCGAAGTGAACATACCTAGGGTCTTTGCAAATCACAGAAATATTTTATTCGCTGCGGAGATTGAAGCTGCGATCCCTCATTCAATAAGTGGCGACTAACAACTGAACCACGAAGGCTTAGAATTGCTACATCGTAACTCGAGCTGAAAGTTCTTTTTAATGGTGCTTGATTGATTTAAGTAATATAGGTTTAAAATGAGGGTTATAAATCAGTCTTTACTTTAAGGTTATAGAAATAAGTACATTTTATTTCTCCTAGTGTTCTAATTATATATTCCCATGAATAGTAGTTTTCAAACTCAACTACAAACAAACCCTTGATCTATATTTGCGTGATTTGCTAACAACTGGGCCGTAGAGCGTCGATTCCAAAAGGTAAGCCAACTAAGTTTGTTTCGACTGGTCTTGTCATGCAGACCAACGTCTGATCTAATGATAGGATTAAATGACTACATGTTGCATTATGACTAAAAGTAAAGGAGATGGGCCAGAAATGTATGGGCCTTGGGCCGTTTGTAGTACATTACACCAAATTTACTTAGTGAAATTGGCATTCGATTTCTGTATGAAATACTATTATACGTTACATATTAGCTTTATACAAAAATAAATAGCAAGCCAAGAACAGCAACACTACAAGGGGACAATATGGCGTCTGAAACGGCATGTTTGACAACCGATGTCAAAACTTGACATTTATGAAATATGAAGTCGTAATTCGTTTTCCTATAAATCAAATATTATTTTTAGTCGTCTGTGCTATAAATTACTGTACTCTATATAACTCGTAAATGTTTTTACGTCAACGGAATTAGTATCATACTTTATTGATCATCTTATATAATATAACATAATGTCTATACAATAAATTGCAACAAGTCTGTCAGAATCTCGTCATGTTTATAGTTATTTAATATTAAGAAAGTGTACCCTTTATCTGGCCGTAAGTGCGGTGCATAATACTTGCTAAACAACCTATTTAAATAATCCACAATAAAAATCTGCTAGGCATGAGATACAGCACGGCACAGACTGATCACTTGTCGCGACTGCTAGCATCTGTATCAGCCCATATACGTCCCACTGCAGGGCACGGGCCTACTCTACAATCAAGAATACGATTGAGAGGGATTAGGCCATATAGTCCACCACGCTGGCCTAGTGCGGGTTGACGGACTTACAAACTATAGAAATTCTTATGAATCGCTATGGTAAGCAGGTTTCCTTACGATGTTTTCCTTCGCCGTTTTAGTGCGTGGTGATTGACTATCAATACACACATGACTCCGAAAAGTCAGAGGTGTTCCCTATGTGCATATGAATAAATAATCATTTTATTATTAGGCATATGCACTTAATAAGCTCTTAGTTATTATAGTCCATACAAATGAATACGCTATAAAAATGGAATCGAATCTGATAGCAGCCATGTTTATTTCTATACCTTAATGTCTAGTAAAAGAACATACTAGCAATCATTTCTGTACAAGCTAACATTTCAAACATTATATTTAGTCTACCCCTAGAAGTCTAATATACTTTAGTATATTAGACTTCTGCATACTTAAAAATAATATTATCCTATGGTCTAAGATATTATTTTTCAAATAATGTATTTGACATTAATTCTAACTGGTTATTTCTGAGCACACATAAGGAAAAAGTAGGATTAATTGATGAAAGAAAACTAAAATCAAACAAAACTTAAGGACAATAAAGTACAACCAGATCTTGCTTTATATTTTTTATTTATATTCGCCTAAAAATAATCTCCAGTCAAAACATCTAGGAACAATGCCGGTGCTCCTATATTGTACTATTGGTAGCCCAACCTAAAGCTAAATACCACAGTATAATCATGGTATGAGTACAGCAACCCACTGTCCAGTATCCAGCCATGTTCCTTTCAACATGAAGCACTTGTGGGTGTTAAGTATGTCCAAAAGAATCGAGATTGATACAATCTTTTTACGGCGGAGTTGGAATAAAATCTTGCTCATTGTCTACAGTTTGATTTATTTGCAGCCAGCAGTTTGTACAGATAATTGCTTGTCCTTGTCCTAACTAAAACAAAATAAAAAAGATTTAATATTGAAGATATCGAAGAATTATGATGAATAAATAACTCTTTGCAGTCACATGTGTATGATCACAGGTCTTCTTCTTTAAACAATAGCGGACTATTGTTTAAAGAAGCATCTTAGCAGGCCGGCCGGATATTGTTTTTTTTTTATTTATTTTTTATTGCATTGAATGGCGAGACGAGCAAGCCGTTCGCCTGATGGTAAGCGATACGACCGCTCATGAACAGTAGCAATATTCCACTGCGCTCGCCATCCTGAGACATAAGATGTTAAGTCTCAATATGTCCAGTAGTTGCTCTGGCTACAATGTCCTTCAATCCGAAACACAACAGTGCATTTAAGCAGTGTTGTTTCACGGGAGAAATAGACATTGCGGTGGTACCTACCCAGATGGCCTCTCACATATGAGAGACCTACCACCAGTAAATAATTGTATGAAATGTCTTGGGACAGTCATCTGATGCCATTAGATATTCCTCCTGGACGGCATTTGTGCTTACCATCAGACATAGTGTTGTTATTATGGATATAATTATAATATAATATATTATACATAACACAAGATCATCTGAGTGTCCAGAGGGAAATAAAAGAAAATGTAATTCATTTAACAATTTAAACAACAATATACAAAATATCACTTCTTACATATTTATGTACTAGTAGACTTGTCCTGTGGACACAATGAAATTCAGCTCTAACATGAATACTTTTGTAATACTCCATACTTTGTATTGACCTTGATTAATTGGCATAAAACATACATTTCCCAAATTAATGAAGAAAATAGAATACTTACTTCTTGTTCTGCCATTTCAGCAATAAAACGTTTTGAAATACTCTACACGAGAGTGAATTGGCAGCCCATGTAGTTACTAAGATTCTGTTGAATGATAGAATCCATTTCAATTTTTGATTGCAGAAGTGCAATTCAACCATTTCACAACAATTGCAGAAGTGCAATTCAAGCAAAGCGCCACTTTTGATGTGCTGAAAAGCAGAATTGTGGGTTAGAAGAGAAATATGAACATAGAAAAACATAACAGTATTACTTACATGTGGCATTCAAAATAATAAATAATATGTTTACTCACCAAAATACGAACTAGTAATTGCGTTTAAACGTCAAGATATATCATCTGCGAGAATCAGAATCCATAAAACAAAGCCAGGTATACAGAGAAGCAAATACACATTTGCGAAATGTATGCGAATAATAAAAAATAATACGAATTACGGCCACAGACGTAGACAGATAACACAGAGTTTTGCAATTGCTGTCAAGTTAAACATTTTCGTTCTTAAACTAAAATCATGTAACATAAATAAAATAATAAAAGTGACTTCTTTAACAACATATATAGTCTTTTAAAAAGCGAAGAATATGGAAAAAGAAATATAGACAATAATTATAATTTGTAGAGGGGTTTTAAAAATAAGACATATTCAAGTTAAAGATAATGGGTTCGCGCATTTTTGAACGAAATGACAATTGGCATCATGGAGGACAGATTATAGAAGAAAATATTGCTTCTGTACTAAAACAATCATATTTTTGTATAAAGCCCCCTGTTGTCCAAGAAATCTAAATGTATTTTATTTGAATTCCACATTTTTTTCTAGAATTTGTATTAGACGTACACAAAACGGCCCAAGATAGCACATCTCCTTTGAAATGAAATAAAAATAAAGTATTTCAATGAAAAATAAAAAAAAATTCTTATCAATGCAGTAAATAACTTAACATTTATAATATACCTGGTTGTAATTAATATATAAATTGTAAACACAGAAAATACTTAATTTTCTCCGAATTATTCCTAGATTTGTTGGATTAAAGATTACCATACTTTATACATGGAATATTAAAAATAACATTTTCGAACGTAATTGAAATTAGTAGGGTAACTCTAGTATTTTTTTAATTTAAACTATTTCATTTCAAGGAGTCATCTTAATTTTTTTTCTACTACTGCACCACATATTCGTATTTTAAGCATTTTTTTTTTATTGCATTGAATGGCGAGACGAGCAAGCCGTTCGCCTGATGGTAAGCGATACGACCACTCATGAACAGTAGCAACATTCCACTGCGCTCGCCATCCTGAGACATAAGATGTTAAGTCTCAATATGTCCAGTAGTTGCTCTGGCTACAATGTCCTTCAATCCGAAACACAACAGTGCATTTAAGCAGTGTTGTTTCACGGGAGAAATAGACATTGCGGTGGTACCTACCCAGATGGCCTCTCACATATGAGAGACCTACCACCAGTAACACACACAGTACAAGCATTTACATTAATATACTTGTATAGGCAGTGTGAAGAGCGACATAAGTGTAATAAGTCCGTGGCCGCCAGACTTTTGCATTTTATAAAAGCTAAAAGTTCGTCTGGGCATCCCTCTGACATAGGCATCACACAAGCCTATTATGAAGTTCCGATCGTGGTTGCTTTGGAAGTTATCTGCTTCAATGTGTCTGGCAAGATGAAAGAACCAATATCTTAATGCCAAGGAAATATTTATTGAATTGTCTTAATCTTAATATATATAATTCACGTGTCACGTTGTTTGTCCGCGATGGACTCCTAAACCACTCAACTGATTATAATGAAATTTTGTAGATATGTGTTATTTGTTCCAACTTAAAGGTGGGATAGTTTTTATCTCGATTGAATTGACGAAAGTATAAAAAAAAGGAAAAAACATTTTGCCATACAAAATGTTCATGGGTTTGTAACTGTCAAAGATTTAATGTTCATAGCGTCGATACGGTAAACTCTTCCCTAAAATTAAATAACGTATTTAAATAAAGGTTTCGAATCGACAACACATAGCCACAATATTCGATTTATGGCGTATTTTAGATTTTAAAGATGTAAATTAATGACAGTAATGAAAAGTGGTTGACATTTAAATTGATTGTCAAATATTTATGCATACGTTCAGGAATTTATTGTAAACTAAAGAGTATATTATGATGCTACATAAATATAGGACAATTAAATAAATAATATTCACATGTATTAAGTTTTACTTCTTTTCAAGATAGAATTTCACTTGAAAATGAAAAATCTTTAATAAAATAACACATAAAAATAAAAACTGAACTGAACTGAATAAAATAAAATTTTTATATAATTATGGAGAATATTGCAGGGATTCTCAAATTAGGCGTTGCCTGTGTCTTGAAAAACCAGTTAAATATAATTGTTTCTGCGTTAATTGTGTGTGTGTGAGTGCATTTCTACGAAAATTAATATTTCATCTCTTTATTACTAACAAGAGTAATGGCGTAATATTTTTGGAAAAACAGCATAGTGGGGGTGAAATAAGGGATGGGATATTGCATGGATAATCAAAATCGATAAAGTGTTTAGAAAGTAGAGAGAAACTGGATATAATAGAGTGGGAGGTAGGGGAGAAGACTGGGATAGCTGACAGATTTAATAGGACAAAATGTAAATGCATGGTATAAGACGGGATGGTTAATTAAGAGAAAGGACGCGACGTATCGGGAAGTGAATGAACAGACGGGATGGGACGGAATTGAGCAGGACAGTAGGATAGCTAATTCATGTTTAGGTATACAAGAGCTTATACGAAAAATAACACGTATTTGGTGTGGAGTAAAATAAAAAAGTATCTGCACCCAGGCGAAGCCGGGCCGGGCCGCTAGTAACATATATAAAATTCAGCTTTTATACTATAATGCTTTAAAAACTACATGTTATTAAATATTACTATATCTTCAATATTAAGAAAATGTAATGGTAATGGCGCACGCTCAAGTGTATTTCCAATGGCGCGTTCCTGAAATTAGTCATCACCCGCAACGATTTTAAAAATGGTTGCATGTATTTTTGTTCGGGAACCTGGTACACAGGTATCCTCCTCGGCGGTTAGTCCACTAGCGGCGTTACCCCGTGGGTAGGGAATAGAATGTCTAAAACGCGTAACCAGGGATGAACGCGACGTTTTACCTCAGCGCAGAGCGATGAGATAAAATGCCCGGTCACGACTTTAAATTCAAATTGTGGCAAAAGTATTGTTAATATAACTAAAAATAATTTATTATTATGAAAATTAACTATCTGTTATGTAATCTAAATAAGTTGTTTCATATAAACCTTCTTATTAAAAAAAATAAGATTTTTTTTTTTCATTCAATCTGGAGTTGGGTCAACCCAGAGCGATCAGGATTTTAGAGCTTAAGATTGTTTTTTTAATATTTATAATACGCTTATTCATAATATTAGCCTTGTATCACGTAGATTAGACACCGAACTGTATATAAAAAAATATTTTGTAACCGTTTTTCGATTTTAAAATGGGTTTATTCAGCCCGACACGAAAAAAATTGCCTCTGGAGATCGACCCAAGTCTCAATATGTCCAGTAGTCACTCAAGATACAATATCCTTCAAATTAACACAACAGTGCATTTACACTGTTGTTTAGCGGGAGAATTAGACATTGCGATGGTACCTACCCAGGCGACCTCTTACATATAAGGGACCTACCAGTAAACATCTACATCAGCAACATATTACTTCGCGTACTAACTGTTTTAGTTATATTTAAACTCAATTTGACTGGTTTTCTCTAAACTACCATTCTTGCCCGCCCTTTATATCGGGCCCTTTATATTTTTTATGTCTATTTTGTATATGTATATATGTATGTATGTTGTACATATTTATATGAATGTATTACTTTTATTTTGTGTTTTTAATTTGTTAGTATAGTTTGTTTTTTTTTTTTTTTTTTTCATTATATACCCTAGACTGCCCTTTCTCTCTCCTGTGTCTTATCTCCATCCAAAGGTTGCCTGGAAGAGATTGCCTAGTGCAATAAGGCCGCCGATTGTACTTATTTTTAATATTATTTTTAATTTCTGTTATTGTATTTGTTTTTTTCTGGTGTACAATAAAGTTTATAAATAAATAAATAAATAAATATATCCACCTCTCCCATCTTATTCTGTACTAAAACTCAAGGCAAGTAATTTTGTTCTCGTCTGTCCCATCTGATTTCATTAAGTTTTAAAGAATAAATACCAAATAAATTTGAATTTTCATTGCACGGGACCACTACATTATTCAGGATAAAAGTAACAAGGGTTTCAGCTACTTCCATACCAATTTACCGAAATTGGTTCAGTCGTTTCTGAAATTAAATAAATACTTGCAAATAAATACTCGCAACAGCCACACACAGTCCTGACAGCGCCGGATCTAGGAATTTTTCGAGGCGGGGCAAAAACTGAAAAATGCCGCCCCCACCTGCCTATATTTTTATCTTAATCATTAGCAATCTTAATTAATATCATTTTAGCAACCATGTGACACAGGCCTTCGGAAAAGAACGCCATTTTACCACCAGGTTAAGCATTTTTTACACGCTTTATATTAGCTTCACTTGTATGTAGCTTCACTTTTGAGGGTTAACGTCACTCGCGTCCGTAGGCTTTAACTTTAGTTTCACTACACGTGACCCCGGGTAGTGCCCAATGAGTGACACAGTTCGTGGTGGTAGGACTTAAGTGTCCATCCCGGTAGCGACCACCGTCCACTGGGCGTAAAGACCGCCATAGTGATCCCCGTAAGGGACCGGTTTCCGGGATCAGCCCGTGTTATTCCGGATTTTCGAGGGGTTTGACTCCGGGCATGAGGTTGTACCGTGTGGGTATTTTCGATCCCTATCGAAGGGAAGAGTGTTGCCCCTCCGGTCAGGGAGACCCGTAGAAACGGTTGTCCGCTGGCCGTCCGCGTAGTACAGGGGCCCAATCGTGGCTTATCATCACGAGAGGCTGCCTCACCACGCCGTGCTTAATATTGGGTGACTCCATCGGCCTCGTGCCGATTGGTGACCAGATGTGGGGTCCCGGCGGCTCATCCCGGGAGGGTACGGCCCTTCCATCTGGCGGATCAATTCGCCACCTGCCGACCCTTTCGTGCCGGTGCCCATTCGGCCTTCTTAATGTCCGGACTAAGGCTCTTCGATGCCTCTTCATCAAACCCGTCCCCTCAACCTCATGACAGTGCAATTAATCAAAGCAGGTCCTTCAGCGGTGCATGATCCCACCACCGCGTTCACTTTGGAATTAACCAACATCCGCGGACTCCATATGAACCTCAATGCCGTTCACCATGATCTCGAGACAGCCCTGCCTGCTTTGCTCTTCTTGACGGAGACGCAGATTCGTTTGTTTTTCGTCCGGCCAAAAATTCCTACCTGCTGTACCCCGATTATTCGCTTAAAGAAAACTTCAAGCTGAAAGCTGGGGTATGCTTGTATTTTCGGTCGGCCATCTGTTGTCGCCGTTTGCGCTGCATGGAGATGCCCTTTCTTCTCCGCTCTGTGGGTACACGTAGATCTAGGTTCCCTGAGCTGCATCTACGTGTCCCTTTACAGGTCTCACAACGGGGAAAATGAGACGACTCGGCTGTTCAGGTATCTTAGCCAGGCGGCTGATGACGCGCGGGTGCAGTTCCCGTCGGCCGATATAGGGGTCTTCTTGGGGGTCTTGGTAGTCTTTCAATGCACATCATGAACTATGGCTGGGCTCCTCCAAGACTGATCATGCTGGTTCCTCTGGCCTCTGGGCACTTTCGATCAATACCTGTTTGGGTCGTCAGAACCATTCACTTCACCTCCACGTGCCATGCAGGTTGAGCGGAGGGTTTGGCATTACTCGTCGGCAAATTGGAATGGTGTGCAAGTTTATTTCTCATCCATCCCTTGGAGTTGTCAGTTCCTTCAAAGAAGCCTACAACCGAGCCACCAAGGCCTACAAGAAGGCCTACATTAGAGCAGATGCCCAGCACGTTAGCAATATTGGGCGTGCCTTGGCCAATCAACCAACTAGTAGTCGTGCTTTTTGGAGTTTGGCCAGGGCCGTTCATTCTAACTTCTGCCGTCCAGCGTTGCCACCGCTGAGATATCCGGAAGGGTCGCTGGCTCACAAGCCGCAAAAGAAGGCTGCCTTACTGGAAAATCTCTTTGCGGCTCATTCCCGCCTCGAGGACCGTGGTTCTCAGATACTGCATACACTTTGTGATTGCGGTTTCTCAATGGCGGATATCCGCATTAGGCAGTGTGATGTGTGGCGTGAGCTATGGTTTTTCGATGTGCGAAACGCCAGTGGCCCGGATGGAATACCGGCGGTAGGTTTTAAGAGATTGTGCAGCCGAGTTGTCTCCTGCACTGACTCGCCTCTACCGAGCGTCCTACCGCGCAAGAGTTGTGAGTGAATCTTGGAAGGAGGCCAATGTTCAATCGATCCCAAAAAAGGGTGATCGGTCAGACCCTACCAACTATCGCCCTATCGCTATCACCTCAGTCATGTGTAAGGTCATGGAGCGGATCATAAGGTCTCAATTGATCCGCTACTAGATCACTCGTTTATCACTTGGATCACTTGTTGATCAGTGACAGACATCGTGGATTTCGTCAAAGTTGACCAACAGGTGAAACTTCTTGCGTTTGTCCTGTATCGCTGGGGTAAGGCGATTCACTGGCGTGGCGAGGCTCTTGCTATGAGCCTTGACATAGCCAAGGCTTTTGATAGGGTCTGGCACCGTGGCCTTCTATCCAAAATTCCGACATACGGTCTACCCGACAACCTGTGTTCGAAGATTTCTGGCTTTTTGCATGGGCGTAGAATACGTGTCGTCGACGGACACACTTCGGTGCTCATGTCGGTAAATGCCGGAGTTCCTCAGGGCTCGGTCCTGCTGCCATGCTGTTTATTCTCAATAATATTTTGTCACTAGGCAACATTAATTGCTATGCAGATGACAGCCCCGTTCTTGGGCGATACCACTATGGGCCTCCGGGTTGCCGGGTCGACACTGTGAAGGGACGCGAAGATCTTGTCATTGAGCTCACATGGGTTTCCAGGAATATGGTTAAGTACAATGCCAAGAAAACCCAGGTGTGTGCGTTCACGTGCAAAAAATACCCGTTCTCTCCCTTCCCAATTTTTCAGGGTGCTCCCCTCGCAATGTACAATATTGACCTGAATATCCTTGGAGTGGATATACGCTGTGTATATTCATCTTAATCCAAGGAATCACGTCGAGGGCGCAAATATCTGCCACAGCACGCAAGCTTGGAGACTTGAACCGGGTGCGTCGGCTTTGTTTTTTAATAAGCTATAAGGGGTTGAAATTAAGGATAATTTCATAGCTGAATAGAAAATGGGAAGGACCCAAGATAATGTTTTATGTCCATTTTTGTAAAAAGATTTCAGAGTTTACAATGTAATATAATTGTAGCGGTATAACGTTGGTTTGCTTTTACAATCATATTATCATAATATAAACGTAGACGAAGTCGCGGACAAACTCCTGTACCTAATAAAATATGTTTCTTCGTTCGGTTAATCAACAAAACTAACTAGTAAACACAAATTGAATATTTGAAACCAAACGTAGTCGTTGATATCGATGAAGTAGTTTCCAAATATAGCATCATCTCTTTTTCACACGCACCTATCGCATATTCATCAATATTTGCGCCCCGGGAAAAAAATTAAATTCTGCAGTGCACGTAGTAGTGGTGTTACGTTACTGGTCAGTTGTGTAGTTGTCTCCCAAGATTCAATATGCCGCCCCCTAAACTTGCCGCCCGGGGCACAGACCCCGTCTTGCCCCCCTAGATCCGGGCCTGAGTCCTGACCCCACACTAAGATCGTAACTACGAGAGACTTTTCGGTCTCACAAACACCCAGACACGAAACAAATACCTGTGGTTCACACAAATATTTGTTTCATATAATTAGCGTGCACCCTTTGTGCATAGAAAAACAAGTGCAAAGAAACATAAAAATTCTAACAATCATTGTTTTGGTTCTTTTAGGTTAAAACAATCCCCCTATAATACATTTTCTCATAAATCTTCCATGTGCAGACATCGTTTAGTAACAAATTTATTA
Source organism: Hyles vespertilio (assembly GCA_009982885.2). NCBI lineage: Eukaryota > Metazoa > Arthropoda > Insecta > Lepidoptera > Sphingidae > Hyles > Hyles vespertilio. Next base: position 5,439,778 of record CM042810.1, read on the forward strand.
TACAAATAGGCACATAGATAATTCAATATTAAAATTAATTATAATCTTTTCTTATCAATTGTATTGTTTGTCGACTGAGTTTTGGACGGATACTTTCTAATTATTGTAAGAAATGATTGGAAACTGCAATTCATGCTTATTTATTTACATTTAGCTTATTCCTGAATGTACTATTTTGGTTTACATAAAATAATATCACAACTCACTAGTCACCAACCTCAATCGTACTCTCGATTGTAGAGGAGGCTCGTGCCCTGCAGTGGGACGTATGTGGGCTGATACAGAACAGAACATAATATATTACTACTAGTATAATTTAGGCATCTTGTCTAAGGTCCGCCAACCCGCACTAGGTCAGCGTGGTGGACTATTTGGCCTTACTCCTCTCAATCGTACTCTAGAGTTTAAAGAAGCCCGTGCACTACAGTGCGACGTATATGAGCTGATATAGTTGGAAACTAGATAAGCATATAAGGGTGTGAGGACGGGACAGTGTCCATGTGTAAATAGTAAGCAGTAAAGTGTAAATACAATGGAAAAAAAAAACAAATTATTTTAAACCACATTCCAACCAACAACATAATAAAAAACGTAAATATGATGGTTGCTAAGTTCACATACATACAGGGTATCTCAAGACTGCTACCGAAAACGAAGCCGGGTGGTAGTTTTAGTGACTTCAGACACATTGCAACAGAAAATGTTGAAAAAAAAAACGACACATTTTTTGTTGTTATTTTTTTTTCCTATGATCGTATTTGGATGGTATATTCATTTTTTTCCTAAAATAATAGTGTATACCCTTTTATTTATAAGGACTCTAAGGCATAAAAGAGTTTAAATTATGATTTTAGCAAAAACTCTGGATTTACCACCCAAAAATTACAATATTTAAAATATCATAAAAAAAAGTGTCGCGTTTTTTTGCGAAAATTTTTTTACATTGTGTTTGCACTCACTAAAACTACCATCCGGCTTCGTTTTCGGTAGCAGTCTTGATATACCCAGTATAACATGCTTTTATGATTGAAGCACGGGCTTACCTATTATACGAGTATGAATAGGTAGGCCGGAATAGGAAAACCTACTGATAAGCACGGAAGTTCATTAATGTAATCAGCATAGGCATGTATGATTTATATATCTCCACCTATTAATACATGTTCCCAACAAGAAGAAAAAAATACAATACAATACTCAATTAAATATATTTTCACGCCTACTATCTGCTCGGCGAAATTTAAATGTCAAAAAACTTCATAGCGACTAAAAAATTTTAGTAGAGTATATATTTTCACTGATATTTTCTGCATTTAAAAACAATTCGCTTGGTTTTTCGTTTTCAGCCAATTTTGCGGGAAACATACTTATCTATAAAGAGGATAAATGTGTTTTTACCATTACTCTCCTTACGCTATCAGCATTGCTGAGCGCTGTTCCGCCGCCTTCATACTCGCTGTATAAGAGTAATGAAATTCTACAACGAAATCACTAATCACTATTATGAATATACAGGGTATATCCAGAATGCATGATTAAACGAAGGCAGGTGATAGTTTCACTAGTATGAGTGGTTTAAGAAACAATCCAACAATTAATTTTCTTTCCTTTCGTCGTATTTGGGTGGTATTCATGGTGTTTTTTAAATAATAATGTAAAATACACCCATTTATTTTTAATGACGCTTTGGTAAGCAGGGGAGTAAATTATTATTATTTTAACAAGAATAATAATTTTAAAAAAGTATTATCTGATTCCGAGATGGACGACAGAGCGCGTAGCCATGCATCTGCCGAGGACGCCTATAACATCTTAAAGGGGCGTACATACGTAATTGGGGAGCAACTTTGTTCCCCAATGAGAGAGACCAATCTGCGTCCTAGCTCCGCGCGAACACAGGGAAGCAATCGGGGCGCTTCTCGCCCTAAGATATCTAATGCCGCCTAAAATTCTTGCGACGGTCAGGTTGGCGTAGGTTTGTGCCAACTTGTACCATACTACTAGCGATTCATAAAACACTCCGCTTATGCGTCTTGGGACAGCCGACTTAGCTATGACGTAGATGCGCCTGCGCAGCGGCGAGGGACCGGTGAGCCGTCGACGTCTGCCGCGCGCGTTGCTACCTTTTTGTTATATAGTGTTAATTGTTACTTTGTTTATCTGACTGTAAATATCATTAAATCACCTACTGAACTCTCGATAACACAATTTATTATTGTTCACGCAAAACGGAACGACCGCGCCCGGACGATCGCGGGGACTGCACGGGACGAGGGGCGAGTGGCTGCGGGAGCGCACAAGGAGCCCACTTCACTTTCTCTTTCGCCTCTGCGCTCACCGACGACGATGTCATTCAATTTATATTATATTTTGTAACAATTGTATCATATAAAAATTAAAAGTTTCATCCGCAAATAAGGATTTGATTGAAGAGCCTGACCTCACACACAAAAGCCGAAACAATTATCGCGTTCACCTGTTATTTCATACTGTGACTTTATTATTCACTTTTGTTGTGCTCGAGTTAAGTAAGTGGAGGGCTATCCTCTTGAATCAAAACAAAAAAGCTCCTATAAGCAATGAACTTGCCTTAAACTTCTTTTATCGTATTAGTCTGGCAAACAAAACTGCCGCCCATGAATATCCATAACGCTTGGGTCATTGTAGTGTTGCGGACCCATCAGATTGGGAGGGGAACGGGAAGGAAAAAGGATGGAAAGAGAAAAGGGATGTTGTTTACAGCAAAGCTGTCGCTTCACACCAATTTCCTGTGGGACAGTGGTACCTTACTCCTTAGTCTGTGGTGGTACCACACCGGACGAACCTGTCCATTCATGCTGAGTCGTGTACCATTTTTATAGGGTAAATTCACCTTTTGTATACAGGGTATATCAAGACTGCTACCGAAAACGAAGCTGGGTGGTAGTTTAAGCGACTTGCAATGCAAAAGAAAAAGTTGCAAAAAAAGCGACAATTTTTTTTTTGTTATTTTTTTCCTGTGGCCATATTTGGGTGGTAAATACATTTTTTTCCTAAAATAATAGTGTATACCCTTTTATTTACAAATACTCTAAGGTATAAAAAAGTTTAAATTATTATTTTAGCAAAAAATATGGATTTACCACTCCAAAATGACGATATTTAAAAAATCATAAAAATTAATTGTCGCGTTTCTATACGAAGTTTTTAGTTGCATTGTGTTTGTAGCCACTAAAACTACCATCTGGCTTCGTTTTCGGTAGCAGTCTTGAGATACCCAGTATAATGACAAAATAAGAAATAAAAATTTTGGTTCAAACTTTGACACATCATAAAAACCGCTATTTTAATCAATACATACATAAAATAGGATAGGAAAAATTTCAATCAGTACAAACTAACAAAGATTTTAACATTTATATTTAAAACTTAATAAAAATAACATTGACAACATAAAAACTGCGTTATGTGACTCAGAACGCAAAAAAAATCAAATTATGTATAAACGATCACCTACAGAGCATTCTTTTTCTTCAGTTCGTTAAAGGAAAACAGATCAACGAGTAATAGACAATAAATTAAGGGATATAATAGACTGTTAACACGAAAAAAGTGTCTCGTCTGTTTTGCAAATATCGTTTCCAATATCGCATACGACAATCTCTATAAGGGGCCCTACTCTGTAAATCCGAAACGAAGTTCGAAACTTCGGACGATCGAAGTTCATATACGATACGAATGTACCTACTCTGTAAAAGTTCGAATTTGTATAACGTACATCGTAACCATAAGTCTATGGTTACGACCATAAGTCAATAACGACCATAAGTTTATGTAGATACATTCGTATCGTATATAAACTTCGATCGTCCGAAGTTTCGAACTTCGTGTCGGATTTACAGGCTAGGGCCCAAGATAATATGATATAAGATAATATGAGGTATTCAAATGTTAAGAATCTGATTCTAATATCAATTGTGATCTGTGTTCCTGTACGATAACCGTATTTTAAGGTGAGAGACCCTGTGTAAAAGGAGCTTAAGAACAATTTTTTTAAAGGGTTCTCTTCAGGCTGTTTGGGACCTGTTTCCTTTTTTGTTTATGACTTTCCGTTTCCTCCGCTTGTACAATGCAAACAATCCAATAAGAAGAATTGTTGAGCCGATGAATACAATCCCGAACCACACAATCACTGGAAAAATATCTGCAAAAGAAACATACATTTTCATGTACTATCGCTAAAATTACATTGGTATTTAAGTCTATATAATCCATCTATGGGCTAAGGCAGTAAAATGAAAGCAAGTTTTATTAGTTTGATTTTAAATAACTTTGGCTGTAGATATTTAAATGTGATGTAATAGAGGTACATGTATCGCTACTTCTGATACTGGTATTACCGTCACTGTCACTCCCACACCTTAATACCATCTTACATTTCGCTCTACTGCTTTCTCATACCACTGGGTGGTACATGCCCAAATTTTGTTCCCTATGAACGGCTCAATACCTCAATAGGTCTGAATTTCTTGAGATAGACTCATTTCTGATTCTATCTTTCAAAGAAACACCGAGCAAGCAAACTTAGTGTGGGACGCCCTCCAAGCAGGTGGAGTGAGCATATTCGTAAGATGGCTGGTAGCTGTAGGAGAAGATGGGCTAAAGATCAAGCCCAGTGGCGTGCCATAGGAGACGCCTATGTCCAGCAGTGGACGCGGATGGCCTGATGATGATGATGAATACTCATACCTGAACTTTTAGCCATGGCGTAATCTTTGGTAGCTATCGGTGGTATTATAACAGAAGACACAGAATCCGCTGTGGTACTGCTAGTGCTTGATTTCGGTCCAGGAGTTGTCGGTGCTACTGAAGTCGTCAGATATGTAGAAGGTTCTGCAGACGTTGGTACGTAATCATTATTATATAGATTCGGTCCTGAAAAGGATACAATACAGTCAAAAGTTAATCTATTGAGTGTTTGTCGCTCGGAAGATAATAAATAATCAATAATTACACCCAATAGTCACATACATGGATCCTGACCGAATGAAGATCAATTAAATCTTGAGTCGTGGGAATCGTGAACTACGAGAGACTTTTCGGTCTCACAAACACCGAAACCCGACGCAATTCTTGTGGGCTTGTGGGACAAACTTTTGTCTTGGTGTGGGGATCGAATCTGCGGCCATTCTCCAGAGTACTCTTCGTGGTCAATGCTATAGATAATTCAGAGCGAAGCAACATCTCTACGCAAAACCAATGGATCCTCGATGATTAGAGTTTCCCGTCGTTGAATGCCGTCTAAAGGAAGAAGCTGGTACTTGGGTGCCCCTGCCCAAAGATGGGAGCAATATTACACGTAGAAACGAATCTACACCTTATAAAGTTGCAAACGACGACCCAATGTGAAATATTGCCTAGATCTGTTGAGCACACCAAGCATCTTTGAAGCCAATTTGATTCAATCCGAGCATGCACTATAGACAACGACCTTGGTGTTCCGGTCCGCTAGGTAGCTGGCTATCCATTTACACAATTTCTCGGGAAGCCCGTAGAAAGGAAGCTTCGACAAACAAGACAGAAACCGTATTGATGGTCACTTAACAGCCGATGATCCTCAAGGTGGGTACCTAAGCATTAATAATAATAATAAATAATAATAATAATAAATCTTTATTTAAATAAAACTTAATTACTTACTTAAAATCTATTACCAGGGGCTCCCAAACTAGGCACAGCCTGTGTCTTGGGATACCAACTTATAATGTAATTTACACAATTATACCATACAAGTGGAAGAAAAGCAATACATAATACATATAAATCACAAAGTTAATCAGGCAAATTAAAAATATTAATATATTCTAGTAAATATTGAAATAAAATTAGGAATTAAGACATGTTATTTTTAACGTATATTATCCAAAAGTGCTTCAGTGTCTTCGTAACTTAGACTTTGAAGCCAGTCACGAATTTTATTTTTTAATTTGATGATTGGACACTTTTTTATATCTATTACTTTTGAGACCCTATTATAGATAGATAAAAAGGCGTAAAACGGAAATCTTGAGGCAAAACAAGAGTATACTCTCGGTAAATCTAAGCTATAAACTCTTCTCTTCAATAGATCATTATAAATATTAGAGTTAATTACTGTTTTGTGAGTGGAGAAACAGGCCTTTAGAATGTAAAGTTGACGTACACTTAGTACCTTAGCTTCGCTATAGAGTTGGGTCGTGGAAAATTTAAATGGTTTTAGCAGCATAACCTTAAGTACACCACGCTGAGCTCTTTCAATATTTAGCATATATGTCTTAGCGGCATATCCCCACACTCCAATGCAATATGTGATTAATGATTGACACAGAGCGAAGTAAACAAGCTTACGAGTGTCCACACTCGCAGACCTGCGTAAGATCTTCATTATGCCAATGTTTTTGCGTACTCTGTTTGCTATAGCATTAATGTGGTTTACAAAGGTAAGTGTATCATCCAGGATGAGTCCCAAATATTTGATGGTTTTCGTTCGGTGTATTAATTTGCAATCGCAATTTTCCGGGGAGCTGTAGTCACATGTGTGAATTTTAATATCTAATAAAGATGTTGGTTGAGTTTTAGCAGTCTTGTGAAAACACATATATTTAGTTTTTTCTGTATTAAGTGTTAGTAAGTTTCTCTGCAGCCACTTAGAGACAAGACGCATACCACTTTCTGCCGTGGCACGAGTGTCTTCCCAGTTTCGCCCATAAAATAGTACAACAGTGTCATCTGCATAGCTTACCACATCGGCAGAGGCCAAATTAATGTCATGGAGATCATTGATATAGATAAGGAAAAGAATGGGGCCGAGAATACTGCCTTGCGGAACCCCGAAAGTAACAGGAAGCGTTGAACTCCTTAAGTGCCCGACTTTTACAAGCTGCTGCCTGTGTGTTAGATAGCTGCGAAACCAGCTGAGAGCAACGCCGCGGATCCCAAATTTCTCAAGTTTCCGCAGCATAATTGGGATTGACACTGTGTCAAACGCTTTAGCGAGATCGAGAAATACAGCGTAGCAGTTACGACCGTTATCTATATTAGACGCAATGCGGTTTACTAATAGTTCCGCAGCATCTTCTGTCGACTTACCTCTTCTAAAACCGTATTGCCTTTGCGAGAGTAAATTATTATTCTCTATGAAATCAGTCAGGCGTTTATTAGTTAACTTCTCCAAGACTTTTGAAAAAACACTAAGTAATGAGATTGGCCTATAATTACTCGCATTATCTTTGGGGCCATCTTTGTGGATCGGAGTTATCGACGCGATTTTCCAAGCTCTTGGAAAGCTACCCGAAATAAAGCTGAGGTTGAAAATATGCGTTAGTGGTATAGTAATGTATTGTCTCATAGTTTTTAAGAGGATATTAGAGAAGCCGTCTAAGCCAGGAGCACTCACACTATTTAAACTGCATATCAAGTTACTAACTTCTGACGGGTCCGTGGGAAAGAGGAAAAACGAATCGTTTAGGCCGTTTGCAGTATTAATTTTGGAAGCTAGATTGGTTTCAGATTCATTAATTTGTACTAAAGACTTATATGCCAACTTTTGTCCAACTGAAACAAAATATCTATTACAGTCATTAAGTGTGTTTTGCGGATCTTTGGAGTTAGCTATTAAACCATTAGGTGAATTATCTTTCTGCTTTAGACGACATATTTTCCTGATGGTAGTCCAGAGGGCTTTAGTATTAGTTGCGTTTTTTTGCAGTTCTTTACTTTCGAAATCGTTTTTTACTTTTTTGAGCAGATTATTACAAAAGTTTCTGTACCTTTTGTAGGAGGTTGTAAGTATACGGTCTTTGGGGTTTTTTCTTGCTAACAAATGAAGTCGGTCTCTATGTCGTATGCAACGGAGTAGGCCTGCAGTAATCCATGGTTCGATGTTCGTTTTAGATTTGCTAAGTTTTTTTATAGTTGTGTGCTTCTCTATTATTGAGGATAGTGTATCTATGAATAGTTCTGTTGCGTCGTCTACATCTTTAATGTTCAATACTGGTGTCCAATCTACTTTCTTCAATTCCTCCGTAATCGCATCGAAATTTGTAATCACTTTTTCTCTTTGAGGCTTCTCCTTGTCGATTTTATTAGCTAGAGCTAGAATGACTATCTTGTGATCTGTCACATCAGTATCACAAACGGCAGTTATTGCAGGAAGCTTTGATTTTAAAAACATGTGATCAAGACAAGCTTCATGTCTAGTAGGTAGGCTAATGGCAGGTAGCAGACCTTGTTCAGCGGTTCTGCATAAATACTCCGAACAGATATTGGTATGTGTAGCCAGTATGTCGATGTTAATATCACCAGCTAAGACAATATTAGGATCATTTTCCATAGATTCAAGAATTCTGTCCAGTGAATTAAGGAAGGCACTAGTGTTTCTAAAAGAAGGAGAACGATATATTCCCAATATTGTAATAAAATTAGGAATATTGATAACCAAGCAACAGGCTTCGTCCAGACAGGGTTCAGAAGCATTAACCATCCAGCATTCTTTAACGTATATAACAACGCCGCCGTTTTGATTTAGGTTACGCTGTGAAAAATATGAATTATATCCCGGTATATTACTAATTATTGTTGAAGAATCAAGCCAGCATTCAGTGAGAATAATTACATCACAATCAATATTAAGTCGATGAAGAGCTATAAGGAATTTTGAAAAGTTTTTTTTTATACTTCTAATGTTCAGTGTCAGCATTTTGAAAGAGTATTTTTTTGTGAACATGCTGTTGCAGTTTTCCAGTATATCTACATTATGACATTGAATATTAAACGCATTATCCAATTTATAGTGTAGATCTATTCGGTCCATGTTCTATCGGTTATATATACTGCATAATAGGAGTAGAGAGAGTTTTTAAATGTCATATTAAAGAGAAGAGTTGCAACCTGTTTATCCATAATAATAACATGACTAGGATTATCATAACTATATAAATCATCCATTAAATTAAAATCTGACGTTACACAAATGAGAATTAACAAATATTTTTTGCAAGAAACCTTATATAATAGACACGTGAACTGAGTATTGGAGTAATACATAATCGTGCTTATACAAATTATGACAAATTTCTTTATACTGACTACCGAGGTTATGTTTATACAAATTATAGGAAAACTGCCTGTACAAAATATCAAACAGTTGTATATACTAAATAACAAAAATATGCATATAATACAAAGTGTAAAAAATCTGCTTACATCAATTATCACAATGTGAGATCCAAATTCTTTAGTGGCTATGATAAATAACTTATTTATAGATCTAATAAAAATTGGGTAAAAACACATTAAAGTCCATGGATTGACTTGTAGTTTGAGGAATTTTAATCGTATGGGATACAATACGTATGGCAAGTTATAACAAAACAGCATGAGGTGAAGAGTAGGGCTGGGCAAGTGATCGGTTGAGTATCTTTGTAATCGATTTGGCACTAACATTTGACGTGGTTGGCACAAGTAAGATTGCCTTGTGAGACTGAATAACTTGCTAAAAATAATGGATAAAAGGAATAAAGATTCAATTGAATTACAAATATAAAAGATTTTAGACATAATAACAAACGTTAGTAAAACATTACAATTTCCCAATTTAAAGAGCTTACATGGGCTAGGAGCACAGAGTATTTGTTGGACTTTCGATGGATGGTTGCTGCATTGTTAATTTTTCTAGTGTTGCCTCTGAAGTAACTCTCAGGACAGAACTGGTTTCAGATCGACGCATAAATATCGAGCCGTTAGCTGTCCAAACATATTTGAATTTCAGTAGCGCGCCTGTCGCTCGCGACTTGCAAAAGAGAACCCTTTTTGTTTTTGTGAGATGCTCATTGATATAGACTTGTCGCGAATTGCCAGACACTTCGATCATATCCGTTGTGAGACCGCGGCGTACTCTCGCCGCGCGCAGCAACTGGTCACGTGGAGCACGTCGAGTTAGGGAGACAATCACGGGACGAGGCCTGCTACCCGCGTCGTTTATACGTCGACCAACACGTTTTATGTCGTCGATGTCGGTCGGGTTCAGTGTTACGCCAAGCTTAACTGATATGTTTGAAACTATCAAAGGAAGATTTTCACCGTCATGCTCAGTAATTCCGGTTACCTCGATATCCTTGAGAAACTTTTGCTGCTGTCTGTCTTCGAGTTCTTGTCTCAGTTCCATCACCTCAGCACGAAGCTCCGTGACTTCGGCCTTGTAGCGATCCAACTCCTTGAGTTCTTTTTTAACATCTGTAATTTCTTTACGGAAGTGTTCTATTTCTTCCGACGTAGAGTTGAGGGAAATTGTAAAGGCACACATTTCTTTTCTCATGGTGTTAAAGGCATCCTGCAGTTGCACCAGTGTCTCAGTAAATGACTTTAGCAAATCCCCGGGAATCAGAGACGGCGTGGTGGTATCGCTGTTGTTTGCCGGCAAATTTTTAGAACTGTCAACTAGAGAATCATGTTTTCCAGAGAGACCTTGTTTTACTTTGGACTTACAAGGAGGACAGCGGTAGTGATTAAGTCCGCCAGTACGAGCAGCCTTTAGATCTAGCCTGGATAGATTGATGCATCCAAGATGAAATTTCGCCGTACACGATGAGCAACTTATTAAAATTGAATCCTCCGAACCACGATCCTCGTTTAAATCCATATTGCAAGTTCCGCAAATATCAACATCCATCGCTGTCTGCAAAAGTTACGCCCTCTATTGGAAAATGTTGAAACGAAGAGATTGACTAGTGTATTGATTTTTATTGTGGTGATAAATGGCTGCAGAGATGGCGCTGGTAGGAGATATTTTTAATAAACTTGTAGAAAATATTATGAGTTTCTGAGAATAGCGTTGCTGTCTACTCCTAGAGATAATTAGCACCAATTATAGTCCAATTAACACTTACTGAGAGTAATCTTGCGATAAATACACTAGTGAAATAGAACTGCAGGTTTTAAATTTTTTGTAACGGTCAATCTAGTTTAAGACTTAATACTTCACTTATTGTCCACAGTTTAACACGAAAACACTTTTGCAGATTAACGGTAGCACTATTAATACTTTGCACTTGTTTTCATTACAGTTGAATACTTGAAAATAATTAAAACTTGAATATATCACGGATCGAAATTAAAAAGTGTATGTAAAGTATGGCGCCATCTAGCGAAAAAAATAAGTTTTTAGGTTTTGCTACTATTTATGAGCAATCCTATCGCCCACCATCGGATGAACGGCATGCTAGTCTCGCAATTCGATGCAATAAAAAAATATATTGAAATTTACCTTCCGGTAGAAGATTAAACAATCTCCTTAGCTCTAAAACAGTTCCATTGATAGTGAACGTTCCAATAATTTTCCATTTACCGAGCATTGTGCTTCGTATGGGACCGACCGTAAATCCACAGACGGTCATGTTTTCTTTATTGAGGATTGTAACGCCCGGGAATTGCACATCATCATCAAAGTAGTACTTGAATCCCGACGGAGTTTTGTACTCGCAGCTGTATATATCGCCAACACCAGCTACCTGTACAGTGGCGTTACTGCCCAGAGCCACGGGGATGTTGAATGGACTCAGCTCTGTAATATTAACAACATTGTCGTCACCTGAAAATAAAACCCAGCTTAGTAAACCATAATTACTGCGAATAATATCTTGATCAATTTACGATACTAAAACTCGTACTAGTATTTGCGGTGACATTGTTCCCCGCGGCAGCAGATGTAGTAGTAGCAGGAGAAGTTAGATGTGAAGTTGCTGTAGTGTTCGCAGTTGGTGCAGTAGTTACCGGTAATGCTGTAGAATTAAAAAATGTTACTACTTGTTTGTAGTTGTTGGTTAATATTGGTTAAGCTCAATAGAGTTTGGCGATGAGTTGCTAAGCACTAATCAGTCAGTCATCAATCTAGTTGACAATTAAGTATAATAATTTACTATAAAAGTGTTACAAATGTCACTGATGTGTCGCCAAATTTATACTACCACGGTTTGGTACTAGAAGTTCCAAAAAACTATTTAGAGAGTTTTCTATCCGGTCGTTTTATTTGCTATTTTATATGAAGGCATAGCTTATAAAGTTACAGCTGGCACCGACCTCAAATAAATTTTTGGTATAAATGTAGGATTCGAATGTTATGAAGAAAGATGAGTAGAATGAAACGTTAGACGAATGACATATGGAACGAGGTTTATTTGAAAGAGATGACTAATGAAAGTATTTAAGACGGAAAGAGTTAGTGGATGTATGATTAAAATGTTGAAGTATGGAAGGACCGAATAGAAGAGAACAGTCTGGAAGACGATGGAAGACGAGGAAGGACGTAAGACGTATGTAGTAAAGACGTATTTTTATGAAGTCGAATTATATTGAAGAATACCAAGACAAGAATAGTTTGATTTGACCCGCAATGGAACTATTCCCACATAAATGGGAATTTTAGATTTATCAATATTCATTTTATTTCTCTCTCATTATTATAATTTTGCAGAAGGTATTTTTTTTTTTAAATGTTTATTTCAATTTTACCTACAAAGTATTTTACAATATTATTATTCCATAAACAATCACAACAAAGTCTTACCGTTATTATCTTCTGTGGTAGTTGCTGCATCAGCTATGGAATAAACATTTGATTATAATACCTATGTAATTATTTATTTAAAAAAAATCAGATTTTTGCTTTCATTCCACACTACAAACAAGAAACGACTAATTATTTGTAACTTTAATGTTTTGTGAAATAAATACACAAAACTTGTTTTAAATAATAATCAGTTACGTATGTACAAAAATAATATTCACAAAATACCTACTACTAGTTAGCATTAATTTTAGTAAAGTTATGTGGCCACCGCATTGTATGGTGTGTATTCCTTCAAACATCGAGTTATAAACTCAACTGTTAAGAGTATATAATAAATGCTAATGGAATCTTCGTGTTATACTGTGTTCTGATACTTTTCGTGTCAATCGGAAAACATTCAAGTCTCATTTTTGATTATGCATAAATATAATTCAGTATTTCAATAATCTAGTCCATCCAATGGTTGCCTGGAAGAGATCTCAGCTAGCGATAAGTTAGTAAGCTCTTATGTCGTGGGTATCAAGAACTACGAAAGACTTTAAGGTCTAACAAACACCCAGATCCGAAAGAAATATTTGTGGGCTGTACAAACATTTCTCTCGATGAACCCGCTGCCTCTCGTTTCACAGGCGGCGTCTAACAGACTGCGCCAAGGCTGTCATGAATGTCACGAATGACAGTAATATTTATACATTGAAGTTCACCTTTCAGAATAAGATTAAACCGTCTCCTTCGCTCTGTAATTCCTCCTTTGATAGTGAACTTTCCAAAAATTTGCCATTCTCCGAGCATTGAGAATTCTATAGGACCTATCAAAATCCCGCAAACGGTCATGTTTTCATTATTGAGGATTGTAGCGCCCGGGAATTGCACATAATCATCAATGTAGTAGCTGAATCCCGACGGAGTTTTGTACTCGCAGCTGTATATATCGCCTACACCAGCTACCTGTACAGTGGCGGTACTGCCCTGAACTACGGTGACGTTGCATGGACTCAGCTCTATTACATCATATGACAGATAATCAGCATTGAATTCATCTGAAAATAAAATCACTGTTTAGAAATCATATACAGCAGCAGCGACCTGATTGTGCTAAGCCCCTGGCACTGCGAAGGTCAATGAGCAGCAATCAGAGCTTACCAACAGGTGGGCTGCATTCACGAAAGCCATAAAAAATTAATATGTTTTTTGCACCGTTCTCTAGGGCCCCAGTTCTTTGTAGTAGTACCTAAATACGAAAGAAGTATTGCATTGCTGTTGGTGCTAAACTAACCGTTACTGCTGAATTGCCCTGTGATTATTGCGGAGCTAAAGTTTCTGTCAGTTATTCATATAATAATAATAATAATAAATAACACCCAACAGTCACATACATAGTCCTGACCCCACACTAAGATCGAGTCTTATTAAATATTTGTGGGCCGCACAAACATTTCTCTCGGTGCGGGGATCGAACCCGCGGCCTCTCGTTTCACAGGCGGCGTCTAACCAACTGCGCCACGGAGGCTGTCATAGTTAACAGGTTCCAGATTTTGACAATTCTGTACTCATAAATTTAAAATTACAAATGCGTTTTGTTAGACACAGATATTATTTACCATAATGGCAAAGCGGGGCAACAATAATATCATATCGAAGTCAGAATATACATCATTAAAAGAACTCAAACAATCTGGATCTGTGGCCTTAAATGCTTGCAGTAGCGAGAAGAGTACAAAAAATTATTGACAGCCAATACTTGACCAACTAGGATGTGTCCAATGAAGCAAAGAGCTATGGAATGGATAATTCGATAAAAGTTGTAACTGGACAATAATATTCTTGGCATGTCTTGTTAGTGATGATACATCTATACAATTCCATGATTGAAAAATAGTACCTGTATTTTCTGATATATCGTACTCCGGGACATAAACTGTTGTTGTGTCAGCAGTAGTAGAGAAGTCAATAGTCGATGTAGTGTCCGTTGTTGGTAGAAGAGTTGGTAGTGATGCTGATGTCGGAAGTACTGGAAATGAAGCCATATCACACGTTATTGGTATTTTGCCATAATAGTTATATAGGATAATAGCATTTGTTTTATCATTGCATAAAGTTGATTCTGCATTTTACTACAGAAGGTTGACACCGTCTTTTAATTTTATATGGTATTGCGGTAATATAAGTAATATACTCGTATAATAAATAAAATATAATAAATAAATCCAACAGTCACATACATAGTCCTAACCCCACACTAAGATCGAATCTTGTATCGTGGGTATCAGGAACTACGAGAGACTTTTCGATCTCACATTCGCCCAGACCCGAGACATATACTTGTGGGCATCACAAACATTTGTCCCAGTGCAGGAATCGAACCCGCAGCCCCTCGTTTTACCTCGGCCTCTAACCAACTACGCCACGAAGGCTATCAATATAGGAGAAGAGTCATTATCGATATGAAATTAAAAAATAAGCCTAGCTTTAAAAATATAGCAAATTATCCCCAGCCGATACTAAACGAAGTCTGATAAGCCTTCAAGCACCAATAACGATCATTCATACGTAACTATACAAAAGATCTGCAAACACTTCAATAACAGTTCCAAATAAAAATAGACAGGAACTTGGTAAATATTTTGCCACAGATTTTGCTAGATTATTAAAAATCCTACCCGTAAGTTCCGTAACATCGCTCTCCGAGATTGCAATTGTTTGTATTCCAGTAGATAAGTCAGGAGAAGCTGATGTGCTTGTTTTTGGTGTTAAGCTTGCTGTTATTTCTGAAGCAGTCTGAGATTCTTGTGGTGCTGAAGTTTCTGTTAGTAATTGTTAAAGCCAGTATTAGTCTACAGTATAGATAATCAGTGACACAGATATGTATTTCGCATAATGACAAAGCGGGCAACTATTACATCAGATTTAATCTTAAATATTCTTAAATACTCGTGGCTATCATAGCTGTTTTGTTTTATGTATTAGCAGTAATTGGAAATACAAATTGTGTTTTGAAACATCTATCAATTCATCGACAAATAATCCTGAGCCTAATAGAACCCGCTACTGGTACAACATTTGTCGGTGCTTCTGATATATCTGGTAGTGCTGCAATGGACATGTGCCTCGGTACTGGTAATTTTCTATAATTTTTATGTCGCCAGGACCAGGATAGCCTCTGTTATATCATTGCTTGTATTGCCATTACCATTTTTTAACAGACACTGATATTACATTTTTATGTAATATCTCGGAGAAAAGCAATCTTACAAACATAAATAGTCTTGATAATTAAGTTCAGGAAAAACAAGACGAACGTTCACTCTGGTTCGATGACAGGATATAAATCAATTTGCCTAAATTAAAATCATACCATTATGATTCGTACCGTGCTCGGACTGGGCAGTGGTCTGCGCTACAGTAGTAGGAAATGAGTCAGCAGTCGGTGCGGTGCTTGCTGTGAGTGCAAAACTTACGAGTCCTGCTGAAGTAACCGGAGGTGCTGGAAATATCCATAGTATTACTTTTTATTACGTTGCATACCTACGTTTGCTTATAAATACACGAAAACAAAATCAGAGGAAATATAAAAATAAATACACCCAAAAGTCACATACACAGTCCTGACCCCACGTCTTGAAGATGGAGTCTTGTGTCGTGGGTATCTGGAACTACAAGAGACTTTTGGGTCTTACAAACACCCAGACCCGAAAGAAATATTTGTAGACCGCACAAACATTTCTCTCATTGCGGAGGCTGTCGAGTGTGTGTGTTATAAATGAGTAGTATACATTTCTTTACAGTGAAGTGTTAGAGCCACGCTATTGTCAGTCATGAATCAGCAGGCGTGGGCAGCCTCGTCCACGTCACTACCCTTGTCTCACAGAAAATCGACATGAAGCGACAGCCCGTTCGGTGACTGAGATTACCGAATACCCATCTGCCCAATAACCCCCTCATTTTCTAATTATTTTGCCGTCCCGCTCTTCTTCCGATCCGATGGGCCGGCAATAAATCCATGATCCAAGGTTTTGGTTGTTCATGGGCGGCATTGATCACATAACATCAAGTGACCTGTTGGCTTATTTCCTGGATCTATGCAATAATATTTTCCAATACTGGCAAAGTAAAGACTGATAATTCTAACGAGACAAAAAGATTTGTTAAATATTTTCCCATAAATTTTGTAATAAATGAAACAAAACAAAGAGTAAAAAAAACAGTTAATCTAAATCATTTTGTGAGAGTAAATATCGTACCTGTAATTGCGGTGACATCGTCCTCCGGGTCGACCGCTGTTTGTATCGTTGTAGGTAAAACAGAAGGCGCGGTAATAATAACTGTTGGAGAACTTGCCCGTGCTGCTGAAGACCGAGATGTTAATTGTGATTGGTGCGCTGAGGATATCAATATTTCGGTTAATATTGCTAATTTCCTATAATATGTTGTAAAAAAATAGATGATTTTACATCTATCGTGGTCACGAGGCGGACTACTTACCAAGAAAGCAATAAAGTAATGAAACTTCGAGAAGATAAAGAATGTGATTATTAAACCAAATCCGCAATAAAATAGGCAGAATAATAGTTGAATTTCTATATATAACATTCGCGTAAATCTAAGAAACCATTATTCTTACATTATACTTTGTTGAAAGGCTTTCTGAATATAATAATTATTATCCAGCCCATATACGTCAACTGCAGGACGCGGTATTATGGTTTTGGTAATACAAAAGGTGGAAAGCATGATATCTATTTCAATATTGTATTATTATTTTCCATTGGACCCATCCAGAATAATAGTTTGATGATAATACAAAATTAATTTCTTACCAATATCATCTTCTAGCAAGATATCAGCAGCGCCTGTAAAAATCAGGATGTTTAAAATATGATCTAAGGTTTATATATAGATTATTTCAAGCAAGCAATAACTTCTTTGAAACTACGGGTAGGTAATGAAATCTTAAAAAAGATACACGCAATAGTCATATACACAGTCTTGAGTTTTGACCCAGGACTAAAGTCAAGTCTTGTGTCGTGGGTATCGGGAACCATGAGAGATATTTCGGTCTCACAAACAACCAGACTCAAAACAAATGCTTGTGGCTCACACAAACATTTGTCTCGAAGCGGGAATCGAACCCGGTACCTCTCGTTTCACAGCCAGCGTCTAACCATCTGCGCCACGAAGGCTGTTACATTAAAAGCTATTTATTTTTTATATCGGTCAGAATAAATTGAAACAATATTTACCTGGCCATGTAGGTACGCGTATCGCATAGGGGTGCGTAGATTGAGAAGAAACCAACTCTGTAAATAATGTAATAAGTCGATTATCCAGCAGCAAGAGTAGAGCACTCTTCAGTACATCGAAGAGACAATTGTACCACCTATAGCAGCCATGTCACTGAATACATTTAATTTGATGGACCGCAAAACCTTATCTTAAGGCCTAAGAAGACATAGTACTTATACAGGGTATATCAAGACTGCTACCGAATACGAAGCCGGGTGGTAGTTTAAGCAATTTCAGACACAATGTAACAGAAAATGATGCAAAAAAAAGCGAAATATTTTTTTTTTTGTTTTATTTTTTCCTATGGCCATATTTGGGTGGTAAATACATTTTTTTTCCTAAAATAATAGTGTATTGCCCTTTTATTTCTAAATACTCTAAGCCCTAAGGTATAAAAGAGTTAAATTTTTTTTTAGCAAAAACTATGGATTTACCGCCCAAAATGACGATATTTAAAAAATCATAAAAAATAATTGTCGCGTTTTTTAGTTGCATTGTGTTTGTAGTCACTAAAACTACCACCCGGCTTAGTTTTCGGTAGCAGTATTGAGATACCCAGTATATGTGATTTTTGCCTCTTGGCAAAGCTATTGAAGCGCCCCCTGTGGCCAGATAGCGGAACGACATGCACAAGAGGGCAGGCGGCAGCTACTGGATGCATAAAGCAGCAGATCGGGCTCTATGGTGTAACTTGGGAGACGCCTATGCCCAGCCTTCAAAAAACAAGCGTATACCCATCTCAAAGGCCGGCAACGCATCTCTGGAAACATTTATAGGTACTTTCACACATTGACATAAATAATAAATACAAGATGATAATTATATACACATCAATGTATAATACAGGGTATATCAAGGCTTACTTGTTTTAGTGACTACAAACACAATGCAACTAAAACTTTCGCAAGGAAACGCGATAATAATGTACTTGGATTTTTTTAAAATATTAATTGAAACCCTTGCGTACCATAACGTGTTTAACATTAAAAGGGTCTACAATATTATTTTAGAACATACTATTTATTTACCACCGAAATACCGAGATAGGAAACAGCGTCGCATTTTTCGCAATTTTTTTTGCCGCATTGTGTTTGAAGTCACTAACACCCAAATACTGGAACGCTACTTAAATATAAATGGCGCTTAATTACGTTAATCCCTATTAAATGTACTGGCTAAGTGGGCCGTGCGCTGTTAAGAGCAACTTATTATTTGAATGGCGTCCCAGTATTTGGGCGTTAAACTTCTCCCGACTTCGTTTTCGGTAGCAGTCTTGATACGAGTATAAGTACCCCGTATGATACGATGATACATTGAGAGAAAAAAACATTATTTTGTTTAGTCATATATTATATTTTATTACAAGAGTTTTTTTAAATATTATTTACTATATAAACAACTACGCTGTTATCTCATGTTATTATATAAAGTTTGACTGCTAGATAATACACACAGCATTGATTCCGAATATATACTTACAGTTTATAAATAAAATATAAATAAAAAAAAAATTAAATAATAAATAACAATAAAAGGTGCGTAAAAAATATTTATTATCATTGTATTGTCTTTTAGTAAATACCAAATATAGGTATAAACATATGCAAAAAAACGCGACATTTTTCTACTCAACCCCTGCTTAAAATATTTTTAATCTTCAGAAATATTATTTAATTGACGCTTACTGACTACGTCAAGTAATTTTCAGTTCATTAATCCCAACGGACTTTATTCAAATATTTTATTACTTTAGTTCTATTAATCATTGTTTTAATTTATTGATTGAAATATATTAAATAATTCCTAACTTTACTATTTAAATTAAATAAATAATACTATAATTTAATAATTACCTGTAAATATGATGGCAAAAGCCATCCAATAATATCGCATGTTATCGCACAGAACACGGCACTACTATGGACTCCGCTACATGTAACTGATAAGAACGGCGTGAGGTCTTTATATTAAATAGTATGTCATTAAAATTCGTAACAATTTAATAATGAAAAAATGTAGTTAGTAGTGGACCTTCCGGTTTTTTTTTTCCATTGTTCGATTTTGAACTGGGATTTCAGATAGACTTCTCGAAGTGAACATACCTAGGGTCTTTGCAAATCACAGAAATATTTTATTCGTTGCGGAGATTGAAGCTGCGATCCCTCATTCAATAAGTGGCGACTAACAACTGAACCACGAAGGCTTAAAATTGCTACATCGTAACTCAAGCTGAAAGTTCTTTTTAATGGTGCTTGATTGATTTGAGTAAAATAGGTTTAAAAATTGTTCTAATTATATATTCCCATGAATAGTAGTTTTCAAACTCAACTACAAACAAACCCTTGATCTATATTCGCGTGATTTGCTAACAACTGGGCCGTAGAGCGTAGATTCCAAAAGATAAGCCAACTAAGTTTGTTTCGACTGGTCTTGTCTACAGGTTTCATTATGACTACAAGTAAATTTGAAATGAAATAAAAATAAAGAATATCAATGAAAAATAAAAATAAAACTCGAATCTATGCTGTAAACAACTGGATATTGGACATCTCACTCACCGAACGAAGCTGCCGCTTCACGTCGATTTTCTGTGAGGCAGTGGTACCGCCTTGGACGATACTGCCCTTTCATACTGAGTCATGACTGACAACAGCGCGTGTTTATCACTTCCGAAACCTTTCTTCCTCTTCTATAGAGTGTATATCAAGACTGCTACCAAAAACGAAGCCAGTTGGTAGTTTATGACTTCAGACAATACGCAACTTTAAATTTTGCAATGAAAATAGCGACGTTTTTTTTATTTTTTTCCTATCTTAGTATTTGGTTGGTAGTTACATAGTTTTTTTAAAAAACAATAGTGTACACTTTTATTTTGAAAGACGCTATGGTACGCAAGGATTTAAATTTTTATTTTAGTAAAAACTGTGGATTGTTTTTGTAGTTACTAAAACCACCACCTGGCTTCCTTTTCGGTCACAGTTTTGATATACCCTGTATATAGGTTCTATTGTTAGGCAACGTACTAGAATATTTAATCAACAGAAGTTCAATGTCAAAAATATACCTAAACGTATAACTTTAATTGGATATGTTAACGATTTCGCAAGTTAATTTACAGTTTTTCCTGTGTCGATTATACGGGTTTATTCCGTTAAAATACATTAGCTAATAATAATTTCTCTTATGAAAAGTAGATTTTATAAGTAGATTATTTTATTACTTATCTGCAGTTATATGGAATATAATACTATATTTATAAAAAAAATAAAAAGACTAAATACCGGTCTAATTTGGAGAGATACATACATATATACATAAACTTATGCGGTTTTCCCAGAAGGGGTAAGCAGAGGTGCCTGGACACTCACATTTCGCCTTGTATGTTCCGTCCCACGATGTGATAGGGGACTAGCCTATCGCCATATCGGGCACAAATTCCTGACTCCGGGCTGATAATGAATAGAAAAATACAATATCGCTTCGCCCGACTCAGGATTCAAACCCGAGGCCCCAGCTTTGCAAGCGTACCGTAGTACAACCACGCCACCGAGGCAGTTTGGAGCGATACTTTTTCGAAAATTTCATTTCTTACCATGAACATCTTGAAAGTCTGTGTCTCTTTCTCCCGTCAGTCAGTAGGACCACTGCTCCTTATAATATGGGCCTCCAATTGTGACTACTATAGCGACTTGTGGAAAGTAGGCGTTATCCAGGAATTTTCTGTGACCCTTATCGTATGTCCACTTTGTAAACGGCTTCCGAAGCTTCGCTTATCAGCACTATTTTATATTATTCTGTATCTGTATCAGCCCATATACGTCCCACTGCAGGCCACAGGCCGCCTCTACAATCAAGAGTACGATTGAGTGGTTAGGCCTTAGACTATATTATAGTCTACCACGCTGGCCAATAGAAATTCTTTAATCGCTATAGTATGCAGATTTCTCACTATATTTTCCTTTACCGTTTTATTACTAATTTTTATGTTCGCCCTGGAGTTAGGGCTTGTAAGAATTCTACCACGGTATCCCTGACCGTCGTAGGAGGGGATATAGAAGGGTCATCAAAGTCCCAGAGCACACTCCGGGGGCGGAGCACCCTCACTATTCACTAACTGGGGTACCGAGGTGGAAAATAAAGCTCGTACCTTCGTATCTGTAGTGGATGCCTTAAACGAGCGCCCAGACCCAGTTTTGAGTGGAGGGCAGAATTGAACCCCAATGAGAGAGAAGAGTTGTGGTAATTTCCAATTGGTAATTTTACGCATATTAATACTAGTAGTGTGTATTCCCGCAGATAAATGTTCTAATGTCCTTGGCTGTAGATTGATAAATCATCTGTATAAAAATGATAACGATAAGTCAGATTTAGAGATTTATAATAGAGCTTATACAGCACTGTAACAGGAATGGAAGCGATGAGGTACTAAACCATTTGAGATAAATTTGGAAGACAAAGAGGCAAAATTCTTGAATTTTGAAATAATGAGTCTTGGTTAGTACTATAAGCGCACCATTAGTAGCTATGTGCACTGTAGCAATGGCTGATATCACGCACAGCAAAGTTAAACTATACAATTTCTGTACAATATTGAGGAGTAATTATATTGTATAATCTTTCATACAAACTTTTAACCTTATACCTGTGATAAAGAAAAATACGTACAGGAATTCCCAATTATTTATTAATACCTAAACAATGCCTCGACTGCCTTGGTGGCGCAGTTGTACTACGGTATGATTGCAAAGTAGTGGTCTCGGGTTCGAATCCCGGATGGGGCAATATGATATTCGATTTTTCTATTCATTATCAGCCCGGTGTCAGGAATTTGTGCCCGACATGGTAATAGACTCAACCCTATCACATCGTGAGACAGAAAATACAAGGCAAAAATGTGTGCCCTGGTTGCACCTCTGCCTACCCCTTCTGAGAATAATGCGTGACATTATGTGTGCACATAAACAGTATACTTTATTTGTATGAAATCATACAAATAACATTGTAGATTTCATTTATTTTTAATATAATTTGCACATCTATTGTAAGGGGATACCTTAAAAATTGCCGTATGGAACACACAAGCCACCCAGTATACTGTTGTAACCTCAATTGTTGGTTTTGAAGGATATTTTATAAATACCTAATCTGGACACCAAGTTAGCTAAATTTTGATATTTGATTTAATTTGTTAGAAACAAAATCTTATCTTTTTAGAACTATTGAACTTACAGTAGCGACCGATTTACTCATAGTGGCAGTACTTGGAACTAAATTAAATCGGCTTTCAGTCATGATCTTGTCGCCGACATAAACTACAAATTATGATATTTTGGGTATTTTGGCTCCCAACGATAATATTGTCATCTGTTGCATATTGCTATAATACATTACAGTACGTTTTGTAACCGCAATTAATTGTTCGCGAATTCTATTGAGAGAGCTTAAGCCTTAGAGCTTAGGCAATAGACCACCAGTAGGCAATCTACTACAGGATGGCAATATTCATGTATAAATAGAATTATTTTTTTAGATTAGGGTTGTGTCCAAGATTTCATTTGAGCAGTAAGTAATCATTCCTTAAAAGCATCGTTTATAAAAACAAACGAATTTGAAAACAGCATCAAAATTGAATGTAAAATGACTGAGATATTAATACATTTTTAATAGTACGGTGGCACAACGGTGGAGACACTCGTTGTCTGTTTCGCACGCGTGCACCTTATGGAAGACGACGTCACGCCGTGCATGTTGCATCCTTTTCTATCACTCCTACCACCAACTTTCATATATTTGTAACTTGCTTATTACTTAACGGATTTTCAAAATTCTTTCTGATTATGATTTTGCGTAACGTAACCTTTCGTTATAAACTAAAATAAAAATGTATGAAACTAGCCTTTTCTGTGGCATTCCGATTTCTTGACTTTGTTTTCCTTCGTCGTAAAGTTCCTAATTGACTATCAGTAAAGTGTACACACATGACCTGAAATAGTCTGATTTTGGGATTTTGGATTCAAACCCGCGACCACAACCACCTCCAGTCTGTACTAACAACCACTTATTAATATAATAAAGTAATATGCTACATGTAACTCCTGTCCATATAAAGGTTGCCTGGTAGAAATCGCTATTAGTGATAAGGCAGCCCATTGTATATTGGGTGTAATCTTAAAACTGTATGCTGTGCAATAAAGTAAGTATACATATTATTATTGTTATTTTGGTATAGATATTTTTTATCTGCTCGGTTCTTGCAAACCGGTTTATATATTTATATATATATATATATATATATATATATATATATATATATATATTTTATATTTTATTCTCTGGCCCAGCATAGTGGCGGCATTGCACCTGATGGTAAGTGCAAATGCCGCCGTCCATTGGCATCGGACGGCGGTCCCATGCCAATGGAAACAATTATGCCGGCCTGCTAAGATGCCTCTTCATGCTACGGCGGAAGGACCCAATTCCACAGCCTGACGGTGCGGCACAAAAAAGAATTCGAGAACCGTTTGGTTCGCGCCGGGATGATGTGGACCATCAAGCTATGGCTTCGCAAGCCAGCACTCGTGGTTCTGGTAAGGAATGGAGAGGAGGGGATCAAGTTGAACAATTCTTCAGAGCACTCACCGTGATACAGGCGGTAGAACCAGTGGCGTAACTACCCCATTGGGGGCCCGTGGCAAAGTTCATCAAATGGGGCCCCTTCGTATATGTAAAAAAAATAAGATTGTGATTTCGTTTTTAAGAATCTTGTGTTATGGCAGATATTAAACCCTTGATGTGATTCCTTAGATTGAGATCACAGCGAATAATCAGATCATTCACCAAGAATAATCAGGTCATTCCCCGTTGAGAGTGGAGCACCCTGAAGTAAGAGGAGGGGAGAGAACGGGGATTTTTTGCATGTGAATGTATACACCTGGGTTTTCTTGGCATTGAACTCAACTAAATTCCTGGAAGTCCATGTAGAAATAACATCCAAGGTCCGGTTAAGCTCGATAACAAGATCTTCCCGTCCCCTCACAGTGTCGTTCCGACAACCCGGAAGCCCATAGTGGTATCGCCCATGAACCATGCTATCATCTGCATAGCAATGAATGTTGCCTAGCGATAACTTACCATTGATATGCAGAATAAACTGGGTGGGCGACAGCACTGACCCCTGAGAAACTCCAGAATTTACTGACATGAGCGCCTAAGCATGTTATCGACGACGACATGTATTGTTGATGACGACATGATACGCCCATGCTGAAAGCCGGAAATCCATGAAGACAGATTGTCGGTCAGACCGATGCTGGATATTTGGAAAGAAGACCCCTGTGCAAGACCCCATCAAACTTCTTGGCTAAGTCAAGGCTCACAACAAGAACCTCACCACGCCGGTCCATCCGGCGATAGGAGGATAATTGGTAGGGTCTGACCGATGACTTTTTCTGGGGATTAGTTACACATTGGCCTGCGTCCAAGATTAAGGATTTAGGCACAACTCCTGTGCATGGGACGCTCGAAAGAGACGAATCAGTGCAGGAGACAACTTCGCTGCACAAGCTAAGAGCTTGTAACAATAACCGGTATTCCATCTGGACCATTGGCTTTCCGCACATCAAGAGACCGAAATTTATTCATTTTCATTCTTTTTTTGTCCGCTGCTGGACATAGGTGGAAGAAGGCGCAATGGAATTTTGCTACTGTGTATGAGCGATCGTATCGCTTACTATCAGGCGAACGGATTGCTCGTCTCGCCATTCGTTGCAATAAAAAATATATCTATGGACATTTTATATTTTCTACTTTTTTTCATATGGTTCAATTTTATTTTTGTTCATAGTTGGTTGTGATTGTTTTGAGTCTGAATATTGATTATCACCGAGATTCGCTATTACGGAATTTTTAGTTTTATACATTCGGTCATTTCTGGGATTCTGTTTACTCGCCTTTTCATCAATAAATGGCTGGTTACTAAAGTATAAGTTAGTACTTTAAATAATCTTTTACTTATTGCTTTAGACTTCTTCCTCTTTCGGTCTTCGCTGCGATTTTTGTTCTTATATTTATTTAGAAACTATTACCTTAATATTCATTAAATTGTAATATCGGTTTTTAACTAAGATTATACTTTGAAATAAAACCATTATTTACGGATTTTATCGCGGATTTGGTTTAATTTTTACATTTTTTGAGTTCCTGACGTTTCTACGAGTCCCCGTAGTCTTGCCATACATAAAAGGAGTCACGGACAAGATTGGCTATATCCTGAAGCGTGCTATATTATATCTATAAAAACCTACTTCAAGCCGCCCAAGAAGATTAGCCAATTTCTACCACAAGAGAGCAAGAAGAAGCAAGAACCGGGCGTTTACAAAATAGATTGCGACTGTGGCCTCTCCTACATAGGTCAAACAAAACGAAGCATAGGAACCCGCGTGAAAGAACACATAGCTGACGTCAAACATCGCCGCTCAACGAAGTCTGCAGTTGCTGAACATATAGAAGAAGGCTCCAAGCATTACCTCCGCTTTGACCAGCCCCAAGTCCTCGCTAAAAAACACCGTTTCCTGCCCAGGATGTTTCGCGAAGCTATTGAAATTTTAAAAAAACGTCCAAATTTCAATAGAGAAGATGGCTTGAAGCTTGCACAAGCATGGGATCCAATACTACATTTAATTAAATCGGAACCCAAAAGACCAACTGCCAGACTTCAATACACTGTGAGCTCCTTCTGCGTAGATCGGATCGCAAATACGGACTACTATTTAAATTATTTTTTAAAATTAATAATTGTATAATAAGGGTAGTTGAATTTAACAGTCACAGAGCGGACGTCTAATCGTCCGCCCCGTGACCACGAAAAGTAATTAAGTAATCGAAACGTCGGGAACTCAAAAAATTTAAAAATTAAACGAAATCCGCGATAAAATCCGTAAATATTAAATAATATTTTATTTCAAGTTTTATTTCAAGGTGTAACATTCGCGTAAATCTAAGAAACCATTATAAGATTATACTATAATGAAACAAATACAAAACATTTAAATCAAATATTGTAGTGAAACGCTTGCCATGTTTAAAATGTAATCAAATTAATTTGTATTAATTAATTTTGTTATTGATGTTACATTATTCTCTGCTTACACCCTGTCGGGCTTGAGCCCGAAGCCCTATCGAGCCTGAGACCCTGTCGGACCAGGGCCCTGCCGGGCCGGGGGCCCCCTAGGCCGGGGGCCCGTGGCATTTTGCGCACTTTGCCACCCTATTGTTACGCCACTGGGTAGAACACACGTAGAGAGGCGACATCCCTCCGGAGTTGTAGCGACTCCAAGTTGCTCGTAACGTCTGCATCATTCACAATGCGGATGGCCCGCCGCTGCAATCCATCCAAGGCATCGAGCAGGTACTGGGCGGATCCATCCCTGAGGTGCGAGCAGTACTCCATACCCGGCCGGACCTGCGCTTGATATAAGCGACAAAGCTGATCGGGCGTGAAAAACCGACGCTCCCTGTTCAGGACTCCAACCCTGCGTGATGTGGCAGATATTACGCCCTCGATGTGATTCCTTGGATTGAGATCACAGCGGATATCCACACCAAGGATACTCAGGTCATTCCGCACTGAGATGGGAGTACCCTGAAGAATGGGGAGGGAGAGAACGGGGATTTTTTGCACGTGAACGCACACACCTGAGTTTTCTTGGCATTGAACTCAACCATATTCCTGGAACCCCATGTAGAAATGAGATCCAAGGTCCGGTAGAGCTCAATGACAAGATCTTCACGTCCCCTCACAGTTTCGACTCGGCAACCCGGAGGCCCGCAGTGGTATCGCCCATGAACCGTGCTGTCATCTGCATAGCAATGAATGTTGCCAAGCGACAACATGTCATTGATATGCAGAATAAACAAGGTGGGCGACAGCACCGAGCCCTGTGGAACTCCGGCATTTACCGACATGAGCGCCGAAGCGTGTCCGTTAACGACTACACGTATTCTACGCCCATGCAGAAAGCCGGAAATCCACGAACACAGGTTGCCGGGCAGACCATATGCCGGAAGCTTGGAAAGAAGACCACGGTGCCAGACCCTATCAAACGCCTTGGCTATGTCGAGGCTCACAGCAAGAGCCTCGCCACGCCTGTCATTCGCCACACCCCAGCGATGAAGGACAAACGCTAGAAGATCACCCGTTGATCGATATTGACGGAATCCGTATTGTCTGTCACTCAATGATATATTATACAAATACTACGTAGATATCGCACTAGCACTTCAAAAGTGAGGCGTTCAAATTCGGGCAATTGGTGTAATTTCATCTAGTCGCATAGCTACGGTGACAGAGGGAAGACCTCAGTGCTGTCAACATAATTTATTTCGATAATATTGTCTAAAGTGGCGAATTTTGTGTTTTAAGAGTGTTAAAACAATGGTGCAAAAATATGAAACTAAATTGGACCTACACACCATACGTAAGTATATAAAAACCACACAAAATTTAATTTTTATTTTAAATTAGTAAACACCGCCTTCAATTGTGTAAGAAGGATCGCCTAATACAAAGATTGTGAAGTGCGATAGGGACAAAAAGCGTACGTCATAGATTAACAAGTCAGAAGCGAAACCGATCATACAGAAAATTGACGATGAAAGTTTGAATGGATTTGGATAGTTGTATATTTGTTTCTAATTCAATCATATTTAAAACGATTAAGTTATTTTTTATGAATTATTTCATAATAACTTAATCCAACCACGAACATTACAAAATACATTAGCTTCCCCATATATTTTGAATAACTATATTTACATATATCATTGAATGTTTCCAGATTTCCACGTGATGAGCTTTTGAGACGTAAATGGATATGCACTAAGCACAGCTCGGACAAAAAGAGGGGATCGTGACTGGATGCCTTTAAAACTGATTAATATTGGTTTAGCACATTTAATTATGAATAAAAATATACAACCAAGAAAATATATATATCCACCTAAAAACCTGCGCCATCGGTTGTAGTATCGGTTGTTTACTAGTGGCAGGTTGCTCATACGTTACCAGCATGTGTAGGTACCACCGTAATGTCTATTTCCCCCGCCACACGGCAGTTTAAATGCCATGTTATGTTCCGGTTCAAAGGACATTCTCTCCCGAGTGATCGCTGTACTTATACTTAAGATCTTATGTCTCGGGATGGCGAGCGCAGTGAATGCCAAGCATTACTTTGTAATTTAAGGTGTCTTGGTTTCGCTTATGTCCTCGAGCGGTCGTATCACTTGTCATCATTACAACAACAAAAAATATTGATAAGAGACATTTTTCACTGCATGTTTACCATAAACTAATATAAAAACGGCAATTAATTTATTTTTATATTTTATCAAGTTTGTAAGCAAATAAAAATATATTTGTTTCAGGTAGACTCATGTAGCAACCTCAAAGTTAATATATTAAATACTTTTGGTGGTTATAAGTGTAGGTATTAGAATAAGCACTCACTTCCAGGAACTAACTATTGTATATTTTGTAAATTAACACTTAATTCATTCACAGACAGAGTAAAATTATAATTATGCGACTCGGAGCGAGATGTGCTCGTGACGAGAGATGGCAGACTGTCTTCTTTCATCCAAATAAACCGACCCTTTTATAGGACTACCCGAATGAGGATCGGTGGGGATAAATCTTCCAGAAAATATATTTAAGCCATAAAATAGGGTCTATCCTTTCAACTAAAAATTAAGGTCGGCCCAAACATCTGGGCTATTGTCCAAACAGAAAGGTTTACCCAAACATGGAGACTGTCCCGCCCTCACACCCACCACTGCAACTCCTGTAAGCCAGGATCAACAGTGGCACGCAATGTAATGACACCGAGCATTGAAGCTCGGCGAGTCTCCGGGAATGTCTAACTTGTCTTTAACCCGCAACGAAATCAATCAGAAAGTTAAATTAATAGGAGGAGTTGGAAATAAATTATTGTCCACTTCCCTCCGTGCAAAGCGGGTGACAAAACGATGAAATAAAGAGGTAAATAACCTCGCAAAAAGACTTTTACAGCCGGAGAAGCCAGCTGTAAAGCACCACGGATCAAATCCTTATTACATTTAAATGGGACCTAATATGTGAGCTGTTACACTTGATTCCAGTAATAGGTATGGCAAAAACGCCGGAAAGCACGGAAATTCGTCCTAGTCTCTACAAGGTCCGTGTAGTATACAACTCCAGATGATATTTGCATACTATCCAGCATGGTTTTACGCTCATTCTGCCAAAGACTACACTCCCAAAGTATATGATGCGCGGATTGTTCATATTCGCAATTTGCTG
This sequence comes from Hyles vespertilio, assembly GCA_009982885.2. Lineage (NCBI taxonomy): Eukaryota > Metazoa > Arthropoda > Insecta > Lepidoptera > Sphingidae > Hyles > Hyles vespertilio. The sequence continues at coordinate 5,469,978 of CM042810.1, forward strand.
TTGAACATGGGCACGCAGGCGATTCCACAAGCTTAAAAGAGTATAGTTTAGACTTAAAGTTACCATGGCCCGTGAGGAACTGTGATACGCAATAATCGACATCTAGCCATGTCTTCGTCAAACGATCACGCACGCAAGGAAAATATTGGTATAAATGCCGTCCCTTCAAAGATACCTCCCATCTATTTTGCCATTCATCTAATAGTTCGGTATATACCATAGGAAGCGGTTTAAATAATCTGTCGACTTTTAAGAGTTCACGTGCAGTTAAAAATATTTGATCCATATTCTCCTTAGTAGAGTAATACATGGCGGCGCGACGTTGCACCTCCAGATCGACTGGAAGTACACCCGCCAGGACAGGCAAAGCTTCGGTACTAACAGTTCTATATGCCTTGCACAAGAATATCAACGCCAAACGTTGGCTCTGGAGCAGTTTTCTTCGCACAGCACCGATAGTAGCCCTATCAGCCCATACGGGAGATCCATAACAAATACATCCTAAGTAAGTTGCTCCATAGATGATTTTTAGTGTATTGAAAGATAGCCCCCACGTTGATTTCGATATTCTTGTCAAAGCAAAAAAGTTCCTTTTCGACTTTTCCCCGACGTTCTTAATATGTTCCAGAAAGGAAAAATTCCTTTCCAAAATTAAACCGAGATAACAAACCGATTCTTTTTTCTTTACAGTGATACTATTAAATTTAATTCGCGGCGGTGATTTTAAAGTTCCTTTTAGAAGTAATTGGAACGTTTTATGTGGTGCAAACTGTAAGCGATTTCGATGTCCCCAATCACATATTAATTTTAAACACGCGTCTGCCATATTTTCTAATCCCGACCTACTGTTTGACTCTATAAGCAAGAGGCCATCGTCCGCATATCCGGTCAAAGAACACCCCGACGGTAAGGGGATTGTAAGAAAATCGTCGAAGCCTAAATTCCACAAATAAGGACCTAAGACCGAGCCTTGTGGACAACCCATCGTCAGTGGTTTCGACACGGCATAGTGTCCAAGTTTAAGTTTTGTTGTTCCATGCGAGAAATACGAGTAAATAAGTGAATATATATTTTTAAAGCAACCTCGTAATTTCAACTTAAGAAGCAGCATTGGCCACCAAGCGTTGTCGAAAGCACCGGAGATGTCCAGAAAAATACCGAGTACATATTTACACACCGATGTACTTACCGCTCTTCTAACCGAAATTGCCGCGTCGATAGTTGACTTACCCGTAGTAAAACCGAACTGATTTTCGTGAAATTTTGGTCCGCCCGGTAGCAATCGAGGGACGATAAGACGCTCTAAAAGTTTACCTAGCGACGGCAAGAGTGTAATAGGTCTATACGACTTAGGATCATGTGGAGGTTTATCGCCACTCTTGGGTATTATCCGAATGAAACCGGTACGCCATACTCGCGGAAATACCCCTTCAGCAATGCATCTGTTATAAACAGTAAGTAACGCATCGCCTGCCGATTTACACGCCTCTTTAATCATTTTGTTCGATATTTTATCGTCACCGGAAGCCTTGTTTAGGGGCAAAGATCGTACGATTTCACTAAATTCATCAAACGACGACAGATTTGAATCCGAAGAGTTCGGCAGTTCCCCGGCCCACATCCTAATCTGCTTGTGGTATTCTGTGTCATTTTCAACATTATCATCCGGAATTAACGATTGTAACAGAGCGTCCGTTGTCTCCTCAATACCAGTGGTGTAGTTGTTGTCAATTTTTAAATTCTCAATATATGCCAAATTGATTGACCTATTCGCTTTGAATTCATGGTATAAAGGAGACCACGGACCCTCACTATCTAACCGAGCCACAACTTTTCGTAATAAATTACCCTTAGATTTTTGGACGGCCGCTTTATAATGCGATCTGGCAACTCTCAGTTTATTTAAAGCAGATGTAATTGCTTCCCCTGTGACAGAACGTCTCTTAAGCCCATTAAAACGCCTACGCGCTCTGCGAAAAGTCCGACGTAGTTGGACTAGTAAATCATTCCACCAATCACACCTCCGAGCGTTAGTGATGGAACCTCGACCGATGGTAACGTCTGCGCAATATGTAAACGTGTCCGACATAATCTCCGCACAGGTTTCAGCTGACAGATCATTGCGAGTGAAGTCCCCAGCATGCCGAGCAAATAGCGAGCTAAATAAATCCCAGTCTGCGCCTCGGGATTTATATTTAAAATTAAAATTATTATGTACCGGACCCTGCGTCAATCTAGGCAAGAACTCGTACACAATCAGGCGATGGTCACTACACGACGCGTCCGGTAGGACGCGCCACCTATCAATACGGACGTCTCCACTATAAAGTGTGACGTCAATAGAAGATTCGCCCATAGGGCTACTGTAAGTAGGTGGTGCATCGGGGGTGTTGTGTATTTCGAGATTCATCTCTGCAATGAAATCTTCTACAGCGCAACGTCGCTCGGTATCAGTGGAGCGATATTTGCCATACCAAAGGACAGATGACGCATTAACGTCAGCACCTATAATAATTTTATGTCCAGCGAGGGACCGCAAGACATAGCGGAGGTGACACAGGTGAGGACCCACAGGATCTGAGTATTGAAAATAACAGCTCACAACATAAACCTTACAAATCGGACTAGACACCTCAGCGACAGCACAGTGTGACGTCATAAGATTACGCACAGAGGTTACGGTAAGATTTGAACCCGACACAAAAATACCTGCTCGTGAGTTGCTATCAAGTTGTACGACCTTACTAGATATACGCGCATGTTGATATTGCTCCTGTACTAGTACGATATTTAACTTATACTCGCGAATTAACGTATCTAATTCCGACGTTGCTACCCTATCATTATGGAGGTTTAACTGTCCGATGGTAAAGTTATTCATATTGTGTTAGTACTGGGTCGAGAGAAATAGTTGTTGGAGTTTGTAGTTGTACGTTGGACACTCCTGAGACCCACAGCGATGATCGTGGGGTTTTTTAAAGCGCTTGCAAGGTGCGCATACTGGCTTAAAATCTGTGTCTGAACTGTGCGGACACGCCTTAGTCTCGTGTGCTTCAGCACAGACGGCACACGTAGGTGTTTTTACTGTACAGAACTTTTGCACATGCCCATAGTATTGACAATTCATACAACGCACTATTTCTAAGTCGTCAATGAATCGACAGGTGGCCCAGTCAATAAATAATTTCTCTTTTGTGTCCGCCAGATGTTTCCTTATCTCTGAATCTAACTCAATGCCAATCCATTTACGACCGTTATCTAAATTACGTCTACGAACTATTTTAATGGATTTAATGAAATCATCCTCCTTTATTGGCAATTCGTCCTTGATATTTTGACGATACAGTGCGGTAATAAAAGAAAAAAAAAATAAAACCCAAACATGTGTACTATTGTCTAAAAAACATAAATTTGTTGCGAAGGATTGCCGCCACTAAAGAACTTAACTATAATAATACAGTTTTATTGCCCCGGCATGAACGGGCCATTACAATTAGGAAACAATAATTTAGAACAGCATCTTTTTAACTAATATTATACAATAGGGTACACAAAAATTCTTATTTTAATAAAACGACTCGCAGATGTTTTATGGTTAAACATCTGCAGTCATATTTAAAAAATGAAATGCGTGTTTAAATAATGTTCAAATTACAAATAATAAGCGTGTTATTTTAAAAGCTAAATATAAGTTGGCGTATTGCAACCGCTTTAAAAGCTAAATCTAAGTTAGCGTATTGCAACCGCCACATACTTATAAAACCAAACAGGTTGTTTTATTTATCGTCACCCTTCTGTTTCTATCGCTTCGATTCTATGTTTGGATAGCGCAATGCTATCTCTTTTCGTCTCGTACTTTCTGTATAATCTGTTTCATTCACTAAAATTGTCATAAAGTATTAACAAATAAGTATGTATATGCATAGCAGTACAGTTTTTAAACATCACGCAATATGGATATGCGTCATCTTTATTAAAACATCATTGCTGTCACTGATCAACGAGTGATCCTCCAGGTAGCGGACCAATTGAGCGTTTATGATCCGCTACATGACCTTACACATCACTGAGGTGATAGCGATAGGGCGGTAATTAGTAGGGTCCGACCGATCACCCTACTTGGGGATCGGTTGCACATTTGCCTCCCTCCAAGATTCCGGCACAATACCTGTGCGGTAGGTCGCTCGGTAGAGTCGAGTCAGTGCAGGAGACAACTCGGCTGGGCGATCGTTGCGTCCGCCTGCTGCATCGTCCGCAGCGCATGGTGGCGCAGCGAATAATCAGGCGCTACCGCACGGTCTCACACGAGGCGGCCTGCGTTTTGGCGGGAACTCTGCCCTGGGTGCTGGACGCTAAAACCCTTTCGTCGGCTTTCTTCCGGCGAGAGGAGGCGTCCGGGCGTGGGCAGAGGTTGGACCCCCTAGAGGTCGAAGCCATGCTGGCTTCCCTCCGCAGGTCCGCTGTGGACTAGTGGCGTTCCAGGCTGGAGAACCCTAGTGCTGGTACGAGGACCGTCGCGGCAGTAACCTGTCCTCGAACAGTGGATGGACAGGCGCCACGGTGCGCCGACATACCGGCTGACGCAGGTGCTCACCGGTCACGGCTGCTTCGGTGCGTACCCGTGTCGCATAGCCGGAGCCGAGGACTCCGCCGTGTGCCACCATTGTGGCAACTGCCGTGAGGACACGGCCCAGCACACTCTGGAGGAATGCCCAGCCTGGGATGAAGAGCGCAGCGCTCTCATTGCGGTTGTCGGAAGAAAGAAAGAAAGAAAAACTATTTATTGATACACAGACGCAACGTACATAAAACACACAGTATTATAAAACTTAATAATAAAAATGGCTGATCGCGACTGTGACCGGTAGGTGGCCACTCAGCTTTATGTTATGAAGTGGTGCAAACCACAACACAACGCTGATTTTCAGTGGCCACCTTAAGTGACGTACGGACGTCAAACCAATTACTCAATTATTTATACAAAATAAAAAAGAAGACCAGCGTGGTGGACTATATGGCCTAACCACTCTCAATCGTACTTTCGATTGTAGAGGAGGCCCGTGCCCTGCAGTGGGACGCATATGGGCTGATACAGAAAAAAGAAACGAAAATAACAGTAATAATAAAATAACTAATAAAATGCACAATATTTTAAAATAACATTAACATTTGTTTCGCAATCGACGTTTTGCACGTGCACACAACTGCGTCGTTATAATTTATTTAGTTGCGATGTACACGCCGCGCCGTCGCAGGCGCAAGTTGCAGAGTGAGCGCGGCGTGTGCAAATAAATAACATAACCAACAATTGTAAACAAACAAATGTTACCTAAAGTGGGTATAACGTTATAGAAGAGACCTCTCGCTTCCGGCCGTGATCGCCACCATGGTCGGCAGCCGGAGGTCGTGGCAAGCAATGCTCTCCTGCGAACACATCATGTCGCAGAAGGAGAGCGCCGAGCGGGATCGGGAGCAGACAGATCCCGGCGCCGCAGAGGCCACATGGGGCCGCCGTCCCTACCTTGGCGGCCCCCGAGACGTGACGCTAAAAGCGTCTCATGACGCGTCGCTAAGCGGCGGTGCACAAAGAGGCGATCCTGGCGCGTCCGCTCAACGGTAACCCGGGGCCGTCTCTGAAGTGCACCCATGGTTGCCGACGCGGGGTTTTTAGTCGGTATTTCGGCGCGTATTGTGGTAGGGACCCGTCCCAGCGGCCGCCCACATCCACGGGCAGCACAACATCTCGCTGGGCTCGGAAGGTGCCGGTGAGTCCGACACACCCTCGCCCCTTCGGGGGTGGGATGGTCCGTAAAGGGATTTTCCCGCGAGAAAAAAAAGGAGACAACTCGGCTGCACAAGCCCTTAAAAAAAACCGCTGGTATCCCATCCGGACCACTGGCTTTCCGCACATCGAGAGACCGTAACTCACGCCGCACATCACACTGCCTGATGCGAATATCCGCCATTGAGAAACCGCAGTCAGGCAGTCTAGACAGCGTCTGAGAACCACGGTCTTCGAGGCGGGAGTTAGCCGCAAAGAAATTTGCCAGTAAGGCAGCTTTCTCTTGCGGCTTGTGAGCCAGCGAACCTTCCGGGTACCTCAGCGGAGGCAATGCTGGACGGCAGAAGTTAGACTGAACGGCCCTGGCCAAACTCCAATAAGCACGACTGCTAGTCGGGTGATTGGCCAACGCACGCCCAATCCTGCTAACGCGCTGGGCATCCGCTCTAACGTAAACCTTCTTGCAGGCCTTGGTGGCCCGGTTGTAGGCTTCTTTGAGGGAACCGATATTGGGATCCTTCTTGGCACGACCCCTGATCCAAGCGCGATACGCCGCTTGTTTGTCACCGACAGCATCGGCGCAAGCACGATTAAACCAGGAGCGTCCAAGGCCCTTACTGGCGATCTCAGAGGAACGAATGTAGTAATCCATTCCTAGCCTAATCTCGCCAGCAATAGCGTTGGCACTCGCTGAAGGATCTTTGCCCTCAAAGCAGCGTTGCCTCCAAGGGACGGATGCGAAATATTCCCGCATACCATCCCAATCTGCCGACGAGTAATGCCAGACCCTCCGTTTAACCTGCACGGGACGTCGAGGTATAGGATATGGATCTCACGGGCCTAGGCCAAGTGAATACCATTGGTAGTTGGGATATCTGATTCTCCATCGGCAGTAATTTCTTCTTCATTCCTGATTGCATGTGTATAAATGTGTTGAGGTGTGAGGGTCTGTAGGAAATTATTATTAATAAATCTACCTATACGGATTGTGTGGCCACCGTATATTCCAGCTCAGTGGTCACAATCTCGCACATGCTTGCTCAGCGCCAACACGCGCAGTCACGCGGAAACTATTTCGCTCAGTAGCTCATGTCGCCAACTCGCCAGCCGTATGTTTACTCAAAATCATTTTTTACACGACAGTTCTCGCTCATTGGTTTGAAAGATAGTTTGAATTATCCTCACTATATTACATTATGTTCAAAATAATAATAACAGCTTTGAGTTTCCTTAACGAGTTGTTTTGAAACTAAATAAATGTGCAGTCACGTTTAAGTCAATTTAATTCGGTGTATGACTCATAGATGGCGTTGTGATCTTAAGAATACAATAAATGCCCGCTGATAATTCAGAAATCAGAGTACACACCATTGATTTAAAAACTAAGGATAGGCCCATCAGTACATTGGGCACGTCAAAAAGATGCCCGTAAAAATCGCACCATCTGTTGGATTTTTACGTCAATGGCGGCCATGAAATCGTTTTTCAATAATGCTAAAATGTTATACTGACTTAAAGTAATATAATTCTTACTTAGCGATGATAAGAAAAGTTATCTTTTTTTTGTGAACTTTCGGTCATTTTTATTGCAACCACGACGATACAATTAGGCATTTGTCGACGACTTACAAACCGGTGCGCTGTGACGTCACAACCGTTGCATTGGTCCGCGGACCACTTTCGTGACAACACTTTTCGTACTCTCCGCCCCGTCCATATATTTTACGTCAATGGTTCACACATAGAACATTTTAAACTGGATGAGAAATTATTAAACCGAGTTACGCAAATAAAAATATTCTGAATTACGTATCAGACCAGATGTGTACTGCAAGGAACGGGTCTCGTCTACAATGGAGGAAACAAATGACAAGGGTTAGAGCGAGTTATACATTGATAAAATGTAATACCTAATTGAATTACTAAAATTCAATATTAATAAATTCAGCAGTGATCGTGGACCTATGGGCTAACGTATTTTATTATCTCTTACCATATTAATAAAGGTCATATATGTACCTATGCCGATATATTGCACGTTGCTTGTTCGTATATAAACAAAAAAATCCGATGACGGCAATCATTGATAAAACCGCAAATGCTTTGCATAATTCTCATGCATTATGACTAAATTCCTGATTCCGAGCTGAAAAATAAAAATCCAATATCACTTTACCCTATCCGGGATTCGATATCTAGACCTCAGCGTTGTAATCACACCTGAAATCGAGTAGTTAGTAGAAGTAAGCAGTAGAGTAGGGTTGTTGATGGTAAGCGATCACATCTCCCTTTTAATAGGTTTTGATGATGCTACCGAACAACATGGACGTTAAGCTGGCGTCATGACATGTGCAAGTGTGTTGCATTTCTGGTTTATCCTGTGCATCCAGAGGGGCTATTCTATGATCCGAAACGAAGTTCGAATGTTAAAAACTTAAAACATCATACGTTAAACTGTATGGATCATGGGCGTAGCCACGGTGGTGCAGAGTAGGGCACTTTCCCCACCCTGGCTTTGACCTGTAAGGTACCTAACCGACTCTAGAAAAATAAATTATCTATGTAAAGTACTAGGCTGATGAGCAATAAGAAAGTTTTTAGGATAATTCGAATTATAAACACAGATACTGGGTGTTATAGGGTGTAACCTTTTTACAGGAAAAAAAATACCGGGGAAGACCGTGGGTACAGATGGCTAATTACATATAATTTTAGACTGCTGCCCCAGCCTGATCCCACGGCTGGCTACGATCATGGTATGGATGTGTCTAGGTACTCCACAAAATATTGGGATTATCTGTCTTATGTCACGACCATCGACTAAGTCCGGGGTGAATGATAGGAAATATTTATATTTAGAAGTGGAAAACTTAAAACTTACTTCAGATGTCGAACATTTGAACTTCGTTTCGGATCATAGTGTAACATGTTTTGACCAGGTCGGCAAAACTTTGTCAACCGAAGGTTAAAAATAAAATATCATGTGCAGATCACCTATGCTATTGACCTAATTTTTCGTTGTGAGTTTATTTGGTAAGTATTTACCAACCGTAATACCGAATCATTTTTTTTTGATACAACGCGGTAAGCCACAAAGCTACCGTTCGGGATTCAACACGATTTACGAGCGAATCTTTAATTAATTAACGGTAATTAGATACTTAAGCTGCGTTTAAATGAATCGTCTTTCTAACAGGTGTGTCGTCGGTTGCAAAGCCAACCAAAAAAAGCAACGAAGCAATAGTACAATCTTAGTATTTTCTAACAGTATTTATCAGAATTTAAATCACTCGATTTAATCCTTCTTCTGGTTTTGTCACTGTTCATGAGCAGTCGTATCACTTAGTATCGGGCGAATATTATGTTCATCTCGCCATTCATTACAATAATATAAAGAAACCGGATGCCTTTGACTTACTGCTGTGTCAATTACCACGTCAGTACGTCTGGTTGCATACTCTACCACTATTACTACATTACATACCGTGTAAATACAACCATAGGTTAGCAACGCTCCTTTCATTTCTGGCGCCTTGAGCACTCGATTAACCGCGCTTGTACTGTATGTGATGAGTTTTATAAAGTCTAGAAAGAAGTCCAGAAGTCCACTGTTAGTTAAGCGTTCCCGCACAAATACAACCTTTCTTCAACGACTAATATCAGTTTGGGATCAGCAAAGGGAGTGTTCTTTGCTACTTTGATTTGGTGCATATCAACAATAAGCCTCAATTTACAGCGTTTTTTTTAACATATTATGGCAAAAGTTCATAAGTAACTCCAAATGCAAATAAGGGTCAACCTATATCCATATCTGCCCACTTCTGGCTATATGCATTTTCGTTTACATGCCGAATGCATAGCAAGGTATTTAAAAATAATGTAATGTAACTTGAATGAAACTAGCTGTAGTAATTTAATTTACAAAAAACAGAGTAGTGTGCATCTTGTAAGTTCGTGCCATCCTTGCGTGTTGATATTATTGATTAAAAATACATTAGACAATCCGGTCCAACCCTCTCTTCTTATACACGCACTACTGTCAGTTGTAATCCCTAAAAACAATGATCGATTCCAGGTAAGTAAGCCGACTTCTTATTTCTGGGACCAGGAATTAAAATTAATCTGTTTTGTGCAGTCTTGCACTTGCTGTATGTTACAGATACAGTACAAATGGTCAGCTTTATCGGGGTACTGACGAGAAGTAAAATTATTGCTGTTGGATATGCTTTAGTAAGGTTTCCAAAGTCCCAAAAACCAGTGTTAAATGTGTGGGTGCTCGTATCGGTTCAAATACCGACCACCTGATATAACCAAAATATTAGAAGTGAAAAATATTTGTTTAATGTTTTTCCTCTTCAATATCAACATTATTTGTTTACAATCAAAAACCATCCAAGTGTGTCGGTACTTGGTGACATCAGTTCCAAAAACAGAAACAAAATGTACACAATAATCTGAAAGGAAACCTACCACAGAGTCGGATATAAATCTTTTAGCCAACCACCATAAGATCGTAAGAGTTTTTATGTTACCACAGTACCAATATCATTACTACGTGGCAAACAAGTTGACTTGCCGCCATATCCTTTCGCCTTTTCTCCCCGTTCAAAAGAAATGTGTGCATACGGCCGTGGCATACACAATGTGCATATAGCACGAAACTAAATAATCCAAATTGAACTTTACAATAAAGTAATATAGGCTTTAATTCCAGTCAATATAGCTTAAATTTCAGCTAGCTGCTACGACTTATAAGACTTTTTCATACCATAAGCATGACAACCGGCGGCGCACCGACACTCGCGTCATCAGTTCCTAATAGAACAGCGTGGAGGGTATACGCATCTCTTCGACACATCGAAAAATTATTTTAAAATATTCAAATAACAAACAACCGATTATTTGTTTAGACTTTGTGACAAATATTTGTGTTAACTGCGTGAACAATCTTGTGTGAGTGTCTTAAATTTTTTGTCGGAGGATTTCTGAACCATACGTAAGTGTGTATTGATTTCTTGTTTATAACTACAGAATACAATAATATTTGGTTGAATTACCCTCGAAAAATCAAGGAAATATTTGTATTTATCATAGTTGTGCAATATTATTTCTTAATTAGTTTAATAGTTGAAGAAGAAACGTGTTACTCCCTTGAATCCGTTACTTATTCTTTTGAACTTGTCCATACAAGTATATTTTCCTGTTTTAATTGTTAGACTGTTTGTTGTTAGCCTTTTGATATTAGTTTAAAGTATAGTATCAACAACTACACGTAACTTTTTAATTATCTTTAACGGTATTAATCAGAGATATTTATGTTTGTCACACAACAAGTGAGTGTGACTAACATGCGGTTTGCGTTGTGGTATATTTACTTATGTAGAATAATCCAGTTAGGTATCTATCAGATATTATGTATCTTTATATGTAGGTAATTTACCTTTTATTAAAAATAAAAATATTCTATTTATAGAAATAACATTTGCATGTGTATAAAAATAGTGTGCAAAATTTCTGGATATTAGATTAACAGTATCGTTGCGTCCAACACAGCTAAAGTCAAAGATGAACACAAAATTGACTATAAAAGGAATAATTAAACCGAAAAGCCGCGGCTAAATTAAGCGTTACATATATTTCGTACACGAGTAAAAGGAGATACGTTGAACTCGAAGCAACGGTATAATAATAGACACAAAATTAACACTACATGACTGTAACTAAACGGGAGACGGAAACGGTACAATATGCTAAGTGAACGAATATGCTATGCGAAATATATCGCCAACTTCCCTATAGACGTGGTGCATCTGAAATTAAACAAAAGATCTTATTATAAACGTCTTGTTATTCAAAACGTTGCTGAGGAAAAACGTACGTTACGTCTGTTACTTGCCGTGCATTCTTGGCCAGCGCTAGGTTGTCACGAGTAAAGATGTCAATTTAGAATTCCTTTGCCTATTTAAGGTATTGAGTTTGACAAGTTCAAGTCTTGATATCATGTCGTGAATCTAAAAGGTTCTTCTAAGTTACTTATCAAGACCATATCAACGGAATGGAGTATGGACTTGGCAAGTAATTGAGAATAAATCCCCTATGGATACTTAGAAATTTATTAAACAACTATTACTAGAAGTGTATTGTTGAATGCAAATGTAAACAGCAATAAATAAAAGGCATCAAAAATAATAAATAAAATAAGGCTTAAACAAGCTTTGATGCCTGTAGAGAGAAAGAGAAGGTTACGTGACCAGCATAAACAATTAACAAAGTATCACGAAGAGACATTTCTTTGTCTAGTTTGTTATGATGCGAAGTCTGTGTGATTTAACTCTAGTAAATAAAAGACAAAACTTATAGTGCTTTTGCTTCAACAAGAAATCGCCTTTATATTGTCTCAGACAATTAGACATCGTGAGAAAATCGGCATGCAACGAACCAATAAATATTTCCAAACCTTTTGTTCAGAATAAACCGTCTCATAAATTTCTACGTGTATAATTGAATTACCCAATGAATGTATAATCGATTTTACTAAAGTTAATATAGAAAATCGTGCAGATGAGAAAATGAAATTTCGTAACAGTATTGCAGTGCAGAGATTTTGAAACGTGTCTGAATGTCGGTCATAGATTTGGTTTTTAGCAAGGACATGATTAAAAACAAACAATACAGGCAAATATGAACCTGACAATATATATTTTTTATTCTTCAATTTCCTATGGGAGGAAATGGACAATGATTTGATTAAGACTCCACTTTCTTTTCGTCAAGGGTTATAGACTAACTGGCGTACTGAGAATTGTAAATAAACTGATAGCTACGGCCCACAAAACAATAGAAATATTGGTAGGTAGTGCCCACGGAACAATTCGGTGGTGCTAAGGGATTAAGATCCGGTATCACAGAAGTTGCAGTGGAAGATATAAATTGAAATGAGTGAGCCTACAACTTACTTCAAAACACACTTCCATCCATCTTTGTAAAAGAAGATTTAACTTATATGCAATAGTTACTAATTAGTTAAAAAAAAAACCGATACTTCCAGAACCAATTAATTTTATGAATATGTATGAATTGTAGACAGAAATTGGTTTGAATCTGGGTGCCGCCGAAATGTCTCGCAGTCTGTGGTGCGACAAAAGACTCGTTTAACTTGGGGTCAAGAGTATTTGCACTTGCAATTTAGACTTCTATGTCGACGACCGACGCTTTACATCCTTGGCGACAACATTAGTCACCTTTTCACAAGTCGTAATAAGTTACGAAGATGATTCACCAAGTTACGAAATATGTTTTGTACGAAAACAACGTATTTTCCTCGAGTATTGCGCAAATGTAGATTTTGCAAAATATTTGTATCGTTTTACTTATGCCTGGCGTTGCAATTTATTGTTAGTGTCGTGTTTCTTTTTCTGAAATGTGTGTGTTTAGCACTCTGTTATCGTGACTGCTTGTTTTGTATGAAGATGTCACAGTCTTAGTCACGATTGCTGGTTTTGGGTGAATATCAATGAATATACCACGATTGGTTAGTACTTTGTATGTTCTTAGAGAATTTATTAGTAAAAAAATAATGATAATTATTTGACCGAGTGATAATTCGGTTCAAAACTACCTAAGTAATTCATATTTATGTAAGTTTAAGGCATAATTTAAAAACTGTCGTTAAAAATTGCTGATACACATTCAAAGTATAAATGATAATAAAACAGGATTAGACTCTTCACTGAAGCAATTGTTAGTACATATGAGGAATACGCACAAGAGTGTCAAACCTTGTTGCTGCTTGGTTGCTTGCTGCTCTTTCTGCTAAATCACAATTCACAACGGTAAATTGTGATTTAGCAGAAAGAGACACGTAGTCAGTAGTAACAAGAAATCTTGTTTGGATCTAGTAAATAACCACTTACATTAGTAAATAATATTATAAAAATTTCTTTGCACCAGATAATTTTCGCCGCAACAAAGCATTTACTAAATTGGCGTCAACGCTTCTGTAATAACTGTTATACGTGTTGATAATAATGCAATACACATTGTAATTGTAACGAACATTCCCAGCCTAAAAGACGTGTGCATTCATAACACAACATTATAAATACAAACTAACAATGAAAACCATGTGACGCGAACTTGCCCCATTGTGGGTAAGCAATCTTGAACATTCTTCATTGAATTTCAAACTTTACTACCTAAGACGGTAAGTTTATATTTTAATACCGTGACGATCGCTTTTTGCCCTCCAACGTCGTCGAAACGATTTCGTAGGTTATGATATGATATGATTTGATTCAGATTTCATACTGTCTCTTTATTTTGTAATCGTTATTTCATTTTTGTTTGTGTGAATGGTTATTTTAAGGTTTGACTTGGTTTAACTCTAAGTTGCATCTAGTTATTTTAAACATAACTTTGATGACATCCAAACCACAAAAACACGTCCAATGTCAATGGTTTCAAGGTCAGAATTATTTGGTGAAACTGAGCCTAAAACGATCAAAGGTAAAATAAACCTATAATCCTGATTGTACTTATTATAAAAAAAAAAAACAATTCTATTAAGTACGAACATTTGCTTTCGTTTTGCAGCCGTCTTGTCAACCATTTCTTATAACTCAATATTAATAAAGTCTGTCCACCAGACGTTTCTTCACTGGCCGATGACGTCCCTTAGTAATTCATACAAAGAATACTTTTGTCTATTCAATTCATTCAGTCATGGTATTTAAGTTACTAGTGCACAGGTAAAGAATTTTATTTCATTCATAAAAGTAACATCTGACCTATAAAAACTGGATTTTTGTATATCATTGGAAATTTAGACCCGAGATCTAGTTCCACGAGTATATTAAGGTCGTTAAAATAATAAATTTTAATTAATCCACAATTCACATATTGAAACCATTATGTATAATTTTATAGAGATGTGTCGCTAATCTATATTTTTGTTTATGGCCACAAGAATTAAAAAAGGCTTCGATAATAAATTTAATAATCTTTTACAAAGTGTATATTTTGACAAAATCTGAATATTCAAAATAATCTATGTCGTATATATCAGTTAGATGTTTTTATTGGGTTAAACACGGGAAACTAAGAACAGTTAATCTGGTGAACATTTATAATAAGAGTGGGTCTTTGCCATCCATTCCTTTTGGGTAAGTACCACAGTCTTAAATGTGGTCTATGGTAATATAAATAGGTATGTTATTTAGGTAATCGAAGAACACAACAAAAGCAGAGTAGAAACTGGACTTAACTATACCCGTACGTCGATATTCTGTGAGATATTCACATCACAACATGCCCCAATCAATCGGACCGAAACAAGACATGTTTTGAATCCCTCACAGTTCGATTCCCCGTCATCTGAATTCCGAAACGTGTAAATGTAAACAGTAAACAACATCGTTTAATAAAGATCCGATAGGATTTTTGTCGAGCGACAAAATACCCGATTATAATCCATATCGAATTTAAATAGCTTAGCTATTAGAGAACCCGACAATTTGTCGTGCATCGTTCCCGCTAAGTGAAAACAAGACTTACCACTTAAGTCTTATATTATAGAGGACTCAAGGGCCAGTTTTGTCACTTATTAATATGTCCATACGCGTTCCCATATAACTTTCTAATTCGTTTAATTTATCAAATTGCCCGCGACCCGAATGACATGCGGCGTCGGATAGCTACGCACTTCATAATGCATAGCTATAAATTATACTCGTTCACTCGCAATAAAAACCTGTTTCTGAACGATTACGGAAGTACCGTTCACAATTACATGCGTTTTACTCATAGTGTCAAATCATTATTTTTAATATGATGAGCTATTTTAATCATCGTAATTATTTGCTGTACCTTTGTCTTTAACTTGTCTTTACCCGCTACGACATCAATCAGGAAGTTAAATTAATATCATGAGTTGGATTCTTATACTTACAATATAATATACTTATCTCTATCTATTTTATAGACATTTTTAATGTTATCATCTATTAAACATTAATTAATTAAATAGTCCCTTTACCTTCTCCATACTCAATCAATCCGCAAAATAAAAACATGGAAATTGGAAATTCTAATTACGCTAATTGACCATCAATTTTTGGTCGTATAACATCCATTCTTAAACATTTGCAAATTGTTCAATAACCATGTACTTGTAAGACCTCATTCATACCTTAGGAAAAATAGCAACAAAACAATAAAGTTAAAAAACAAAAATATAAGGACCAAGATGCCAATCCGAACTAGGCCAGCATGGTGGATTATATGGCCTAACCACTCTCAATCGTACTCTAGACTTTAGAGGAGACCCGTGTCTTGCAGTCTTGCTTGATAAAAAACAGTAGATGAGGGCTAAGAAGTTACAATAATAAAGAATTCTACACGCCGCCGTTCCATTCGCTAGAGCGTGATGTTTTTAATTAGCATAATGCCTTATGTTATTAAATCATCGGTCATGGTCGTGACCACGTCTGAGCCAGTTCTGGATCGTATTTCATAATATCATGTCATAATTTTCTTTTTATCAACATCAATAGTATTCGTCGTACCATTCAGCTCTTCGGACGTCCATCTATAAGGATAAATGACCCGAACAAGGAAGCAAAAATCACAAGACACCTCCTAAAAGGACGCCTTGAAAATTCTTAAGAGAAGCTTATATTTAGTGATCTTTGATATCTTAAACTGTGTGGACTTTAAAAATCAGAATTATACCAAATTATAATCCAGATTGTTAATTAAAAGTTTTAATTTAAAACACACATCTTTTCCAATTTTATTAGTGGAAAATTTAGTGGATTCTGTAAAACATTCGTCTGTTATCTACATGCAATATTTTCTGTTGGTTTCAGAAATAATAATAAATAAATCAGTTTTAGTAAATCAATCGGAACTTGCATCTCTCCATACTTCCTGTGAACCAAGATAATCGATAATTGCGCCCGTTTCATAACACCAATTGAGGGTATCCATAAAAATCTCGTGGCTTCCAGTAGATGTTTACTATACGTTATCATAAGCAGTGTATGCAGGTATGTCGGTCAATTCTACCAACGTTTGGTAGCTAATATTTCGTAACTAAAACTAATGGCTGCACTATATCGTATGGTTCAATAAATAATCTACTATCATCCACCTACAATTATGTGTTATTAAACATATTGGGCTTGTGAGACTGAATTCATTAAAACAAGAGATGAAAACTGTGAAGACATACTTAAGGTGTATTGTGTATTCCGCCAATTTTGTTGTATTTCTTATCATCATCATCATCATCATATCAGCCACAGGAAGTCCACTGCTGAACATAGGCCTCCCCCAAGGATCTCCACAATGACCTGTTGGAAGCGGCCTGCATCCAGCGACTTCCTGCGACCTTAGTCAGATCGTCCGTCCACCTTGTAGGCGGGCGTCCAACACTTCGCTTGCCTGTACGTGGCCTCCACTCGAGAACCTTTCGGCCCCAACGGCCATCGGTTCTACGAGCTATGTGCAAGGGCCCACTGCCACTTCAACTTGCCAATCCTATGGGCTATGTCGGTAACCTTGGTTCTCCTACGGATCTCCTCATTTCTGATTCGATCTCGTAGGGAAACACCGAGCATAGCCCGCTCCATGGCTCGTTGAGTGACTTTGAGCCTTTTAATGAGGCCCACAGTGAGAGGCCACGTCTCGGTGCCGTATGTCATCACTGGTAACACACAACTATCGAAGACTTTCGATTTTAGGCACTGAGGTATTTTGGACGAGAAGACGTCGCGAAGTTTTCCGAACGCTGCCCAACCGAGTTGGATTCGCCGATTGACCTTGATGTATTTCTTCAGTTTTCGAGTAATAAAGGGAATTATCTAAAGTATTGTAAAAAATATACCAAACTTATAATAAAAACACTGGTTGTACGATTCATTTGTTAAAGCACCAACAAGTCTCTTTGGATCTTCAAGGGAAACTCCCATATTCATCTTCCTTTTTTTGTCTTCTAGATAAAAGTGATGAAAACTCAAAAAATAATAACATAAGGGTTTAAATTATAACCTCAAAGATGTTATACTACTCACCGCCCTGGGATTGTGTACAATAGTCACACATTTATTGATGTTTCCTTATTAACTCGCACTATCGCGCACGTATCATAATACAACAATAGAATATATTTATATTACAAAGGTCGACATCCGTCTGTTTCCATTGGTATTAAAAAAAACGATTGAACGGTCACGTAATTGTTTTATTAGACTGGCGATAAAGTCTGAGAAGTTAAATATATTCGCCTTATCATTCAAACAGTTAAATAGCAGTCACAATAAGTCAGTACAAAAATATAAAATATAAATATCAACTATAGGTTTCACAATACATACCAGTATCATTAATAGACTGGACATTTTTTTATTAAATTAAATTTTACAAAAATAACCATTTAATTTAAGTAATATCATTTCCTCGTGTTTTTTTTATTATTCAAGCTTTTGCTGTTCGACTAACGATATAACACTAATTAATGTCCAATTCAGTCCAATAAGTCTATAAAAACAGTATTTTTCTTTCACTAAGCGACAGCAATATTAATCTGATTGTGCCATATAAGTGTGGATAAGGAGAGAAAAAGTGTATTCTACAAGCGGTCTTGTAGCTAAACCGGGGACAGATAATCGCGTATGACGTCACTCATCCAGTAGAGTTCATTGAACTGCAACTGACAATATAAAAAAACTAACAAGAGAGAATAATCAAGACTAATATATTATTCCAAGCTTTTATTTAACTCTAGTTAGTTTGCTTAGATAAATCTTGCAAGAATTAGACACAGTCTTATAATCCGATGTATATTATAGTAAGCTGATTGGTTGTTAATGAGTAACACAGTTACATGTAACGATAAAAAAGTAGAGAAACAAAAAATCAACCAGGTCAATAACTTATTGACAATATAAAGTTTGACAGTGACATGTACACTGTGCAGTTCATCTTTGATAATGAAAATCATCTACAGTAAACACTTTGACATCTTTTTATTAGATCATATTATAAAAAGCTAGGTAATTCTTGCACACAATTAATCATTTGAAATCCGTGAACTTTATTAACTTTAAAAATATAGGTTTTAATCTTCCGTCGACGCAAGTCGTTACTATCCCAGATTTCCTTCGTCGAAACAGAATCTTCATTGTGAATTTCAAATCGTTCTGGAACGTTCGGGTGCGCACGGGAGGCGGTTGCCATGGCAACGGGTAGACCGCGCTATTTTCGTGCCCCGTCCCTCTTTGATCTCGCAACTAACTTGCACTCCCAATTGCGCTATTTCGATACGAAGATGGGTCAGGTACGCTGTACAATATTGCTTGATACACATGTTACTTACAAATTGGGTTATAGCGCAGTGTAAACTATCGTGTTGTGTCTTTATGTATTTAAAAAAAAGGAGAAGTAACTTCGATACTCAATTGCATTACGGTGTTATATTCCACAAAAATACTGATATAATTTGTCGTTTTTCAAATAATAAAATCAGTAAAATTGGTCCAAAACGAATCAAGAAAACCCAATGAATTTATTATCACGTTCTTAAAACATAATAAAAAGGATAAAAATTTAAAAGAAAATAGCCGATTTAGAAGCGGTTCATCGGTTCCTTAAGCCCGCTGTCGCCTCGCAGCTATTTTCACAGTAATATCAAAATAGATTGCCGAGATTTATTTTATAGTTTCCGTATCTCTGGCCAATTTCTCAGTAATTTGAATCCACTTTGCGGCCACTCCATTTAATAAGCTATCATCGTGAATCAAGCAAAGGAAACGCGAACGTTATTTATTTTAAAACAAATAATATAAGCTGACTACTATAATAGATTCCCGCGAACGGCCGGAGAAAACGTGGAAAACCAACGATGCCGTGAAAAGACGAGTTGGGTGCATTCGGGCCAAAGTTCCAAGAGCTCGCAGAGTACAGGATTAAGTGGAGAAATAAAGGGGAGGCTTTTGCCTAGTAGTAGGACAAAAACAGTTTTCATCAATAAATTGCATAGATCGATAGCAGCGACTCTTACAAGGGCGGATCCAACCTTCAAAAAAGGTTGTGGGTATGGCAACCCGAAAATCAACAAAGTGGGAATCTGCCTATGATCTTGCTCATGATCGCTATACGCAATAAAGATTTAACTCTGCGATTTTATTATATTGATGATATAATGGTATGTGATATAATATTATCAGTCTATCGATCTCAATATAAATGTATATGGAAGTGTGACGTCATACGTCCGTTAGGGTTCTGGGCATGCCCATCGTGCCCACTACGGTGGATCCGCGCTTGGACTCTTTTATATATTTTTATTGATTTTATAGGTTTATCTTTCGGCTTACAGTGACTAAACTGTTCTTATTAACTTTATTTGCTAACAAATCAAAGTTCGTAATTAAAATATTGTATTGTATTGTATTGTATTGTATATTGCTGATAAGAAAATAATTTATTCTTTTATTTATAAGTTATTAATGATATCTGATTTGCATGAATTGCAATTGAAAGTATGTAATAAAAATAATCTTAGTGCAATAATTTAACAATTAAATGCGGGCTCTATCGTTTTATTGTTTCTTCTAAAAGGAAAAAACAAAGGAGCATTATTCATTCAGCCAGTTTGAGTTTTAATACCGTTTCCCCGATCTTTATCTATTTTAAAAAAGAATGATCTGATTTCAAATGCAAAGTTAATTAATTTAGAAGGCCGTCCTAAAACTACAATATAGTTAAGATTAAGAGTGCTCTATCGGCTGTTTATGCTTTTATAGTGAGTCAGTTGTGAAGTAACAGTTGGCAATTGTTTAAACACAGAGTGCCAACAGATTAGCGAATGTGTGTGTGACATTTATTACACAATACATGGGCTGCTTTAGAGATTAACAGCGAATCCTTGGAAATGTAATCATAGTATGAACTTGATTTACCTAACCGGATTAAAAAGAGCCAACGATGTAGTAATATTTAAGTAACTTAATTTATAAATCGTTGCAATTTATAAGCAGTACTTAGAAAACTAGAGGGTTTCTGATAGTATTAAGTTAACATCAAGATTCAAGAAATATTTTGTTGCTCACAAAGAAAAAAAAGCTTGAATACAAATTAACTAATTGCACTATGAGCGTTGAATAAATTCATAAAGTACTAGTTGATGCAAATATTTTTACAGGTCTTTGTAAATAGACACGTTAAACAAACATAGACAACATACACACTTGAATTATGATGAATGAATGGAGATAATGTCAAACAAGTGCGTACGTAAAATGGAACGTTAATTATTTCGTACAGCCGGTGTCGGGTTTCGCGCGAAATGGAACGCAAACATTACTCAGCTCTTGAATCTCAGCCTTGTTGAATGATTTACAAATAATTTATAAATATTGTATGTACAGACAATACGAGTATGTACTTGTGGTATAATGTCATTACTCGAATTTGTTATAATTGTAGGATAAAGTGTACTGTCATAGGTAATTTATTTAGAAAACCTTTAGAATGTATAACTAGCACATGTAGCTATTCTTACGTCATGTAAAGAAAAAACTTTTAGTTCTTTTTTCAAAATCATTTGCTGTTTTCTTCTATGTATGTTTCTTTATCAACAAAGAATTATTTGGGAAAGAAACTCCATTAGTAACGCAACCAATCATATAAAAATATTAGAAAAATATTATCCTAGGACCAAAATGTTTTCCTACAAATACCATCTTTACTGTGGCTTCCTTCTTCCGGTCCATCAGTTTCACGGCTATCAAATCAGAAAATATTATTCTAGCACTGCAATATTAGTACAATAAAAACTTATAGTTAATGCAACTTTTGGTTCAAAGCCAAAGTCATCTGTATGAACGATCTTGGCGCCTCGCCAGCCCCATTACCATGCCAACCAACTTAGCTATATCGATATCCATACATGTCTCATACTTAACATTAACAGCCTTCTCGCTTTATCATTATTTCCCTATCTTCATAGATTTATGTTTTAGATTGTTGAATTTTAAAAAGCAATGTATTCTTTGTTAAGTTATTCCTCTATAGTCTATAATATAGACTTATGTTCTTTCAATATTTTTTTTTAATTAAAACTACCATTATTCTTGTAAAATCAATGTATTCTTTATTAAGTTAGTCTTCTATAAGGTCTAAAGATTTTTTTTCAATTAAATCTACCACTGCTTTGCACTGTTTTGTAGCTGTGAAGAAGAAACGGGGCAAGAAATATATTATTTGTATTTTTGCATGCGTAATTTGCAAAATAAAAATGTAATATTGATAGATCATAAAAAAATTGCTGAAAAGGTGAAACATTACTCATCATTTTTTGCCTACACCTCACATAGTCGCACCTCGCAATGTATTAATTTTTTGCAGTATCTATGTATTGCAGATATTTGTTGACCATTCATGCGCATGTCCAAATTGGACATTGGACAGTCCAATACTAGACTTCTTTATGACGGTGATGTTTGATAATTATCGTTCAATTAATCTTAATAACATGTTCTCTTTTATCATACCCAGCATTTCGCTTCCGTGCCACTGTTGTGAAAAACCTTTTTCCAACACTTAAATCTATGGTTGAATTTTGGTGTTATACTATTTAAAATCTTACTTATGAGTAACCGGTCAATACTTAACACTCATCAATTACCGTTACGTAAGTTTTTGCACTACATAAATTAAACATAATAGCTAAAGCCGTGGCGAGCCCCTATTACGATTAACTATTAAAAGCTTATGACATAATCTAATGACGCAATACTAAGCACGTCATGTTTATCCCATCATGAAGCGTTTAAATTAATTAATTTGTATAGATATCATATTAATTTATTTACCCGACACCTAATTGCACAAATAGTTTAATTACTGTACGATTAATAATGTTATTAAATTGTCAAAATGTCAGAGTAAAAAGTGTCGTATCATGGGTAATCGCACGTCAGAGACTTTCACGCTCAAACCCCTCCACTGGAACTCCTGTCAGCCAGGATCAACAGCACGCAAACAATTAATAAAAGGAGTGTTGGAAACATGGAAACTTGAAAATGGAAACAATACTACTTATATTTTTAACCGACTTCAAAAAGGAGGTAATCAATTGGACTGATTTTCTTTATTGCACCGTTCTTGCTAACAGATGGTTTGTAATCATCGTCGTAACTCAAAAAATAAACGACTGTCAGTCCACGTTCCGATTCACATTGACGTTCAAATAGCTATGTAAGCTGTACAAATTGCTCTATTGTCCTTACAGATCGTATCTGCCGTGGTTTGCGTAACAAATCCATCGGCCACATTCTGAGAAAACATATGCGCTCCGACAATTAGCTGGGTTTTGTATTGTTCAATGAAAAAACAAATTGGGACATGGTCTTTATAGTCTTGTAAACTTGGTCGTCTTCTACCCATAATTAGGACATGTTCGCTTCTATAATGCTAAAATACCTTTATTTTTAAAATTTCACCATATTTTCTGTTTGAAGTTATGATGGAGTTGGCATGTCCATATGGATAAAAACACCCAAAAATATTTAGATAATACAAAAATATTTCTGTAGTGTAACAAACACAAATTAATTATATTCAAACGGTCGGAACGGCGCATATATCTACATATAAACCATATAAACACAGAGTGCATTTTACATACTGCATACAAATATACATGTATCCATGCAGATGTCGAACCTGTAACCTATATGACAAAAATCAAACTTAGCCTCTCCACCAATCAGTCGTCATAACATTATGATCCCCAGCGAACTGAGATAAGACGGCCAGGATACCTTTTATTCGAGCAACACATTTCTAGTCCCTTGATATAAGAATTTATAATCGTACAAATCGATTGTCGTTTGACTCATTCCAAACAAAAAGGTATCGATTACCCATTTACATTTGAATTGCGATGCGGGCATCCGATCTGATTGTATGGCCCTGACATCACCAGGAAAATGAAGTGCGCGTAAAACATGATAGCCAACCGTGAATGCCGTATGTCGCGTTGTAGACTAATCGATTTCTTATGAGGGTCTTGTTAGGTCTGTACTTACTATGATATACGTGCTAGAGAGCTAACAGGCTTTGGTCTAGCATTGAGAGATTACTCTTAGAAACGATACGAACTTCGAATTTTCGGATGTTCGACGTCCGGAGTAAGGTATAAGTTTTCCAGTTCTAAAAATCAATACCATTCTCTATTACACTTATCATTTTCTCCGAAATTAGTTTATGGTTGCGACGTACAATAGTGGATTCCAACACATTGTGCAGTACGTAACAACATTAGTGAAGTCTTCGTACGGCGTCCAAACATTCGAAGTTCGTATCGTTTCATAGAGTAAGGGGTCGGCAACCTGCGACTCGCGAGCCACGTATGACTCTTTGGATGTGAAGTTGCGGCTCTTCAGTCCATACGCCACCATTATTCATCTAAAAAATAAATATTGATAAATCATTTTGAATCCGTTAATGAGGTTTACACCTTTTGTATCAGCCACTTTGTCCTCGCTTTTTACTGTGCTACTACCCAGTGACAGGCGTCGCGCAATAGTCATTAAAAAATCAGGCTCTTTAAAAATTTAGAAATTTCGTTAATTGTAGTTTTTGGCTCTCCGACCCAAAAGGTTACGTCAACTGACACTGACCATAAAACACTGGGATCTCCATATATTTGTTATTCCAAAAATATGGCGTTGACATGGTCAAAATGTTATGAGCAAAGAACGTACTTCATGCTACTCAATACAAAACTGGGACGGCTCCAATTTTTTAATCATTTATCGCACTGAAAACTACTAATAATAATATCAAGGAACGTCAAATAATAATGATAACGCTTTATAAATTACTCCATAGAAAACATAACTTTTAAGCATTTAATGTAAACTCCAGCATTATCTCTGTAAATAAAATCAAAGCACAAGATATCTTATCAATGCGGATTAGTTTATTGGGCCGACATTCAACGGATCAAAAAGTTAAGAATATAAAATCTATTAAGTTATCTACGAACCGCCCACGGCGCAGTTAGCATTCAACATCTAGTTTCTAGACCCAGACCGGATCCAAGTCTAGATTCTAAATATTCCTACACGACGTGCTTGACA
Organism: Hyles vespertilio; assembly: GCA_009982885.2. Taxonomy (NCBI): domain Eukaryota; kingdom Metazoa; phylum Arthropoda; class Insecta; order Lepidoptera; family Sphingidae; genus Hyles; species Hyles vespertilio. Next base: position 5,494,908 of record CM042810.1, read on the forward strand.
CCTACGGGAACCCGTCGAGCATGCTACATACGTCAACTTATCGCTTCTTATATTTTACTGTGCAGAAATATATCTCAACAAAAAATATACGATGATTTTTTATTTGTATCCACGCAAAATGGATTCAATTGTCTATTTTTGTAAGCATATTGTGTTGAAAGCTTTAAAAATTGGCAGTCATCTTCTCTTGCTTTTGTACAAAGATGCTAGGTTCCTAGATATGTCTTCAAAATAAATAGCATAGCTTAATTTACATAGAAGTGCGTGCGTATGAAAATTGATATAAATAATTTATCAAAAATAAAGGTTTATTAATTGTTCAATAATGTTCATTTTCATTATTTACTTGGTTCAAAACGAAAATATGGATGTATATAAGAAGGCATACTAATCTATACATAATATAAATAAAATTGAAGTGTCTGTATTAAAAGTGAAAATAAAAAAAATGTCCAACTACATATCGTTATATACACGATACCTGTGCCGAAAATGATATTTGAAAAAAAATTGTCTGTCTGTCTGTCTGTTTGTTCCGGCTAATCTCTGAAATGGCTGGACCGATTTTGACGGGACTTTGTTTGTCAGGTAGCTGATATAACAAGGAGTAACTTAGACTACATTTATTTTAGAAAATAAAGTAATGTTGCAATGCCCGCACGCAGCTCACGCGCATGCCACCACTGGGCTGTCACGTCGGGCGCCTCCCACCACTTCTCCCACCAACGAATCAATATCACATTTACAAAATATTGTATATAAAGAAATATTTCAATAAAGTTAATACAAAAAACTGAAAATAAATGTGTAACAGGAGTTTACCGCTGCTCGCTAAGAGATGGCGGTATGGTTTCGTTACAAAGGTTGATAATTAAAATAAAAATGCAAAAACCAAAAAAAATACTACATAAACTAATTCACTTTTTTGTTAAATTCCACGCGGACGAAGTCGCGGGCACAGCTAGTGGAACCATAAAATCGGTGCACAAACCGTGGGTTTAAAAATACACAGATCAATACCAAAGATGGAATTTTCCGTACTCATAGTATCTATTTAAATCTTCATTACACAGATAACATGCATACAAATTGTGTACACTAAACAATTAATTACAAGTTCACTTCGTTAATGATTTTGTCCGCGCGCGTATCGCCCGATGCGTCTCGAAGGCAGCCGATGATACCCGAAGCACCATAGACGATGAGTCAACTACGCAGGTGCTTCACCTCCATTATATTTAGAGATCCATATACAAGTATTTATTTTTTATTTCACTTAGCCGATTGAAGTCATTGTTTTTTATTGCTTGTGGTTTTCGAATGACCTAGCGAGGATTTTGCGAATTTTATTTTTCTATTTTAAAGTTAGCAAAATTAGCGTGCTTAACTGGTTATGTAACTCAGAAGGATATTAGTAGATTTGTCTTGTATTTGACAAATCGTATTGTAAACTATATCATAAATCAATGAATACGCTATTTCAGTCCGGGAGATTACCCACGCTGAGTTTACCATGATTTTAATTTGTCTAAAGACAACGCAAACTGACAAAGGTTATTTAATTTATCCGATAATAACATACTCGTAGGCTACTACTATAAACAGTTTCTACCGTGATTTGATTCTCAGGTGTTATAGTAATAAACTAGGTACCTATTAATTGGTTGAAAAATACATTATACCTACATGTAATATGTTTGTATGGACGTCATATCATATTTTTATCCTAAACTCCAGGTCGGGCGCAAATTCCAGTTCCGGTAAACTCTTTAATGTATTTGCGAATTAAACCCAGGACTTTACAGTCCATAGCTTACACATGCTGATATAAAACCAATGAGGCATCACTACATAGTATAAAACAAAGTCGCTTTCTCTGTCCCTATGTCCCATTGTATGCTTAAATCTTTTAAACTACGCAACGAATTTTGATGCAGTTTTTTTTAACAGATAGAGTGATTCAAGAGGAAGGTTTATATGTATAATACGTACATCTGGGGGCGCGGCCGAGCCCCCTCCAAGTCGAGCTATAGGCCGTAACATCCTTTTCTCGAAGCAATTCAGACCATTTTCAACCTCCTATAACTTCGTTGTGGTTAAAGCAAGAAGCCTGAATTTTCAGTTACTAAGTAGGCATTGCGTAAACACGGTATATTTAAAATTTCATTCAATTTGAACTAGTAGTTTAAGAATTATAATGTGTCAAACTTTCGTAATTTTGTCACTCACTGACTGACTGACCGATCATCAAAAGTCTAAGGCACTTCTAGCAGACATAGAACCTTCAAATTTAGAATATAATTAGTGTTTAGTGTCTAAAGTAAGGGAAAATTCAAACATTTCATAATTTGTGTCTAGTTTTCTAGATAGACCAACTGCGTGAATAACTTTGTAATCCCATATAAATGTATAGGATTACAAAGTTACATTTGCAGTTAATGAATCATTGTACCCGTATATAATGGAATAATAGTTGTAGATATATATATATATACATGAGGCATAATAGGAGGGGATATAGAGAGGGAAATGGTGTATTCAGCCCATGAAACTGTACAACATTTCTCTAGAAAAACATGACGAAGGAAAACTTGCAAATAAATAGATTAAATAACTCGAAAATATCAATTACAATGAAGGAAAGAACATTAATAATCAAATCCGCTATATTTGTGATAAATTGATACCTACAAAAATAAGAAAAATCCATAAGACAGAGGCTTTAAGAAAAATCGTTAGTCATATTCTAGAAGTAAGAAGTACCGAAAAGGAAAAAAGTAGGATTCTACAAAAAGACGTGAGATCCCATCAATATAGATAGACTTGGCCAGTAGCATTATGTATAAATTGTACGATACATTATGTTTTCATGCGATGGCCAAGTCGATCCATTTATTTAAAACGTAAAGAATTTTTAATATTGATATGGAAATAACTAACGTAATAACTTTCTATAGAAGGTCCCTTAAGGACTAAATAAATTAATCGACTTGGTATTACATGCATCTCACAACTTTTTGCGGTAGAAAACCTGAGCTGCGAGACTTGGAATTTTTTTACATGATGTTTTTGATGGGATATTATTGTACAGAAATCTATTTGTAATCGGGCGAAGCTGGGCCGGGCCGCTAGCTAAATATAAATTATACTTCGAATAAAGGTATGTTATTATTTCATCCACGTATACCAGAGAACCCGAGTTACACCTAGCATAAAATCTCGGCGACTTAAGTATTCCAGCCAGTGCATTTAGGTCGCAGGACTGGCTGCGCAAAACATGCAAGGTTACAGCAACAAGGTTGCTGACCTATTTGCATTCGGTTTCGGATGACAACTAGATTGATGGACCTCCTTTGTAGTAACAAAGGTGACATCTTACAAAAAAAACTGTTGCATCATTCCGTATTTGAAAATAGAATGCTCTTGTTTTTTTCTTTTATGTGCAAATGCTCTGTCGTACCTAAGAGCAGCCCATATTCTTAGATATAAAAAAATGCAGTCATTCCACCATTTATTAAATCCAAATGATTAGTTTACCACGGTCTACGTAATTTCTGTTGAGGTTATCCTTTAATACGAGGATAATGTGTGCTATGCAAGTAGACCACAATATTGATTTAGTTATTAATATGCGGTATTGATACGGACTTACGACTAATGTGGCACATACACAAGCCAGTGCTTGATGCTTTGTGGGTACATGATATATCCACACTGCAAACGAAAACGAAGTCAAGTGTAACTTTACCTAACGTCGTTTTTATGTTTTCCTAAAATAGTAATGTCCTTACATCCTTTTATTTCTAAAGACTATAGTATACAAAGGTTTCAATTATTATTTCAGCATAAAGTATGTAGTACCTACACATGATGATATTGAATTTAAAAAAGACAAAAAAGTACTATTTTTTTTTAATTTAGTTTACATTGTGTCTGTAGTCACCAAATGGCTGGTACCATATGGTTTCAATTTTGGTCCAGTCTTTATATATTCTTTATTTCTTTAATGGCGAACATCTACGTAGTAAGCCACAAGAATTATGAGTTCCACACACCGATATTCTTTTTTTATTGTGTAGTTGGAGTGACGCCATTTTAATAACATTATGCCATTGATTAAACATGGTGGCGATGGAACATGTGTTTAACATAACATTTATTTAAATTAAATACCTCTTGGCTGTACATATCATGGGACTATAAAAATTTGGAAAGATATTTTGTATAGCGAACTATTGCGAAAACCTTGGAACTAGTGAAATCGGTGCCATTCTGACAATAGGGCCACATGAAAATCCAGAAATGGTGAATATTCACACTCTGCTTACTTTTACAAAATCACATGTCATGTGTACATAAAAACAAAAATTTTTTTTTTTTTTTAATTGCATTGAATGGCGAGACGAGCAAGCCGTTCGCCTGAAGGTAAGCGATACGAACGCTCATGAACAGTAGCAACATTCCACTGCGCTCGCCATCCTGAGACATAAGATGTTAAGTCTCAATATGTCCAGTAGTTGCTCTGGCTACAATGTCCTTCAATCCGAAACACAACAGTGCATTTAAGCAGTGTTGTTTCACGGGAGAAATAGACATTGCGGTGGTACCTACCCAGATGGCCTCTCACATATGAGAGACCTACCACCAGTAGTTCGTTTTTTGGAATAGCGATTGTCAGGGTTCCTAACAGTGACAACAATGATACAGGTGCCGGGAGTTTGATCGAGTGGCTTGAATAAACAAACTATACAAACAAAATTTTACTATAAATCTAAGAATGAAGTGTGAAGGGATGCATATAACGGCCTTCTTTCACCACTTGAAGTGAAAGATTTTATCGTCACAGTAAACAACGAGTTCCCATTAAGATACAGCGAGAATGAAAACACTAGTCAACCAATAGATATTCCTAATACCCGCAAAGGATTCTAAACTCTATTGATTTGACGCTAAGTTCAATTTGAGTGTTTGGGAGACGTGACCCGGGCACGTCGAATTCTCTTCTTGTTATCAAAGCTAAGCATTATCAGACTCAGCGGGAGATAAGGGACAGGAATAGTGCACCGTTTACGAACTGTGAATACGTCCTGTTAGGGATGTGATCAATTGTTCTGGGATTTGTGAAAGAATTATGTTTGATTTGATTTAAAAACTAAAGATAACAGGTATGAGTAAGATGGCCGTGAAAATCACGCCTCATAGATTTTTTCGTCATACGTTGAAAGAAAAATGCTGAATAAATGTTGGATTAACTTAATACAATTGATTCTTATGAGAATAATTATCCTAAACTACATTTTTAAAAATTAATTTATTACAACACAAGCAAATACAAAAGTAATTCTTTATTTGTTACACTGCCCTCTCTCTCTCTCTCCTTCATTTAAATCCATCCCATGGTTGTCTGTTAGATATTGCTGTTGAGCGATAAGACCGCCATTTGTACTCTCTGTTATTATTATTTCTGTTTAGCTATGTTGTTGTTAGGTTTGTGTACAATAAAGATTTAAATAAACAAATACAACAATAAATTAAAACTAAAACTGATTAACAAGTGCCAAGTAAATATTTTTTAAATGTATTTCTGAAGGTATTTCATATTTATAACATTCCTCAATTAAAAATCTTTTAAAGTAAAAACCTTTTCTATTCGTTTTAATATCAACCTTTTAGCACAGAATCTTTTAGTTACAGCCCGTCAAAAAAAGATCCAATATTGAGCTAGCATTTCTTCAAGCTACTAAATTCGATTACGATTTCACTTTTAATCGATTACTATCGGATAGAAATGTCTATTAGGTACTCGAATATTTATTTCCATAGACAAGATTTACTTTATAACTAATTTAGTTTATTATGAATCATTTTTAGTCGTCGGTGGTGTGAATTTTCTATCATCGCCTTACAATGTTTTTTTTTTTATAATAAAGATTTTAGAGGGAGCGCTGCTACTTCAAAAAAAAGTTATTTTTTCTGCCCTCCTATTGGCTGACATTTGACAGGTTATCCAACATGCACGAATAATTTGCAAACAACATTTAAAAAAATAACTTCTACTGGATTCCACTCAAACTCGAAGGATAATAACTACATAATAATGCTTTCGGTAACCAACGGAATTTATAGCAATTTGTTGTTAAATAATTACTTCAATTTCACTAATAGTATAGTAGTACTACCAACATTACGGACAAAAAAATATCTACGTTTTTGATGTACGAAATGTACGACAGCGCTCTCTCTACATCTAATAAAAATATTATACGATCTCCACAGATCAAGAGCATACAACAAATATAATCCAAGAGTTCAATCAGTGTGACGTGCTTGAATAGACACAATAATAATAACATTTCAAGTCTAAAAGGCGCCTGTTTAATCTTTAGAGTTTAGACCGTGACTTTGTTGTATGACGTTTTATAATATCTTATGTACCTACCTCAACATAGGTCATAACGTTACACATTTATTTATTTACCACATTATTTTAACCGGATACATAAAAGTACACAGCATTAAGCGAAAAAAAAAATACAATGAGGTATTATTACTAAAAAACAATTTCTGCCAGACATGAGACAAACATGAAATGGATAAACGAGAAGTTGGGGTAGTTTCAGGTGTACGAATAATTTAACTAACATATTATTAAATTGTAAGGTTACCGACATAGCCCATAGGATTGGCAAGTTGAAGTGGCAGTGGGCCGGGCCCATAGCTCGTAGAACCGATGGCCGTTGGGGCCGAAAGGTTCTCGAGTGGAGGCCACGTACAGGCAAGCGAAGTGTTGGACGCCCGCCTACAAGGTGGACGGACGATCTGACTAAGGTCGCAGGAAGTCGCTGGATGCAAGCCGCTTCCAACAGGTCATTGTGGAGATCATTGGGGGAGGCCTATGTTCAGCAGTGGACTTCCTGTGGCTGATATGATGATGATGATGATGATTATTAAATTTAAAAAATACAATACACACATATTAAATATGTAAATACCCATTAAGTTGATTATCCGCTTTATTGTTATTTTATTTATAGTATAAACTTCGAAAAATGCTTTTAAACTTTCAAACAAAGAAAGGAAAAGAATAATATATAAATATTTTTATCAGATATTGAAATCACTAGCATTATCAAATTTATGACTTTTATCTTGGAGATAGTAAAACTGACATGGGGTCGTACTGTATCTGTGATATAGCAAGTCATAAACATTCATATGATAAGAGACGAAATCTAACTTTGTATGGATGAACTAAAAAGAATGGATGAAGCAATAGTTTCATAAAATCTATTTACTGATATAAAATTCGTACTGGTCTGGATAGGAACAATCGAATAAGCTCCATAATTTGTCGCATCCTAGGTTTCGGGCTAGCCATAATTGAGTCGAACAATGACAAAAACTCTTTAATTTGACGGTAGCCCCGTACCCCACCCTTCTTTCCATCCTTTTTTCTTCCCGCTCTCCTCACGATTAAAGACCCGGCAACACATCCAAGGGCCCTACTATATTCATCCGAACGAACGAACGAACGAAGTTCGAAACTTCGGACAAACGAAGTTTTTTATAAGATACGAATGTATCTATTCTGTAAAAGTTCGAATTTTTATAACGTATACCGTAACTATAAGTCTATGGTTACGACCATAAATCAATAACGACCATAAGTTTTAAGTAGGTACATTCGTATCGTATAAAAAACTTCGTTTGTCCGAAGTTTCGAACTTCGTTCGTTCGTTCGGATGAATATAGTAGGGCCCCAAGTATTATGAATGTTCATGGGCAGCAGTCATCACTTACCATCAGATGACCTGATTGCTCGTTTCCCGGACCTATGAAATAAACAAAAGCCTATCGACTCTCGTTTGGATAATATTCTTCGGTGTAGTTCGGGCATATTACCGCGCCTGTATAAGAGAAGGGCCAAAAATATTTATTCGTCCATCGAAACCATTACCTATGGCACAGAAAGCCACTATTCTTTATTGCGGTATAAAGTCCGACCTCGTAGGAATTATATTTTCCTTAACGAATAACAATTATTTACAACGGTTATGGCACCGAGGATTAATAGTTCGATAGAGATGGCCGAATCGAATGGTAACCTTATATTACATCATAAAAGAGGTTAAAGGGAACATATAGCGTTACTCAAGTTACTTAAAATAACAAAAACTTTATGGAATATTGAAACTTGTTACAAAACCCGCTTTGTCACCAATCTTTGATTTCCATAACAAACACTTTTGTATGTCGGAAACTCAAGGTATAATATTATAAATCACATATACTACTAGCTCTGTATATTATGTATAGGTGATTTGTATAATTTATTTTTATATTTTATTGAATGGGTATGCCACTTGAAATCTCCGATGTTGAGTCTACTATTATGTACACTAACTAGGAAACCCTGAATAATAAAAGGATTATCTCGTTTTATTATATATTCCCATATAATAATCTTAATTAATATAGTACAACGCAAAAGCAAATTGAATGAACTCACCGAAAGCTAAATTTCAAATTTCAATAAACTGTATAGTGAATAAAATCATAAAAAAGAAGGAAATTGAGTAAATATAGGTCGCCAGTGGTTATTGGTCAACGTACAACGTTGTGAAAACTATTGATAAAGTATTTCGTTCGAAAATGATGAAACGTCAACGTCAGCCATTTTGTAATTTTGCATATTCGAAATGGACTAAAATTTTATATTGCAAATTTAAAACAAGCTGATTTGGGTAACGATTTGAATAACTAATCATTTAGTCATTTTTAATTTTCTTTTCGTTTGTGGTCGTAACCATCGTTGTGTTTGTGTTTTAGACAATATTTAATTGGAAATCTTTGTATAAACAAACTTCTAATATTGAAGTAAGCATAATTTACGCAATTGGTGACTGATTCGGCAATTACTGTATATTCAGTATAAAGTTTCGATCGTTCGACATCCGAAGAAAGTTGTAAGGTTTCCATTTCTAAAAATCCATACTATCCTCTATGCCACTTATCATACATTCCGAGCTTTGGAATTGGTTACGACCTTAGAGTATATAATTTATTATACAGGTTATATCAAGACTGCTACCGAAATCGAAGCTGGGTGGTAGTTTTAGTGGCTACAAACACACAGTATAGAGGGAGCGCTGGTACTTCAAAAACGTAGATAAAAATGGTGGTGCCGGGCCACCTTTTTCTGCCCTCCTATTGGCTAATATTGGAACAGGTTGTGCAACATACATAAATTATTTGAAAAAATGATAAAAAATAAGTAGTTTAGGTCTATTTAATTCCACTCAAACTCGTTTTAAAAGGATAATAGTTAAATATAGTTTCGGCTATCAAAGGAATTTACAGCAATTTATTGCTAAATTATTAATTCCATTTTTACTAATATAGGAGCGCTACCAACATTACGAACAAGAAAATATCTACGTTTTTCAAAACGCGAATGTATGACAGCGCTCCCTCTATATATAAATACTCTAAGGTTACGACGTATAATATATTCGAACATTTTGTGGAGTAACTAAACACATTCATACAGTTTAACGAACATTCGAACTTCGTTTCGGATCAAAGAGTAACCCCCTGTATCGAGACAAATATTTTAACATAATATTCTGCCTTCACACCCGCCAGGCGCCCTTGCAACTTTCAGTCAGCAGGGAACGACAGGTCTAACAATTTGTTGGCGCAGAGGACTGAAACAAAGGAATATCTATTTAAATAACTCGCAATCAACAATGAAAGTACTAATATAGATGAATGAATAAGATCATTGAAAAAAACATTTTATCCACTTTCCTCCGTACCAAAAGCCTTTTGTTGCCAAATGTTGGTGTCAATTACTTGTTGAGTTTCTGAATATTTTAATAATCTCTTAGTTTTTATTACCTTAACTTCTACAAGTTCAGAATGCATTGTACCTAGCCAGGTGGCTCATATATGAGAGACCTACAAAAATAATCTTCATCATCATCGATCTAAAAGTTACGAGTATCCTCATTAAAACATCCGAAATATTTCACAATCCTTACTTTCGTTACACAATGATCCAAAAGCGAGATTTTGTTTTGGAAATACTTTCTTGCCGAGTGAAAAACGCCTAACAATACTAAGAAGCGAGACAATGAGATTCCCGAACGAAATTATGTATTGTTCGCGGCATCTGTGGGACGTATCGATACACTTTCCCTATAAAATATTTGAGGTTGCTTTCTGTAAGACTTATGTGAAAAGCTTATTTGGATTTCTTGAATTAGAACTAATATGAATAATTAAACTTGAAATGAGCTGTAAAGTAATCGTCGGGAAGTTAAAAATATAAAAATTAAACCAAATCCATGATAAAATCCGTAAAAAATTGTTTTATTTCAGGATGTGTAACAATCGGGTCAATCTATGAAACCAATTTACTTTTTTAAAATACAGGTTTAAACTAAGCCGTGAAAACGTGAAAATGAGTTATTTCGATTTTTTTATTGGTCTCAACATAATACCCATTACTGATGTTGCTTTTATTCGAGAATCTATACTAAGATTATGAATGTAGAAGTGCTCTTCGATGTTAAATCACTATGTCACATAGCAAGAGAGACGAGATTTGAAGAGTTTAAAGTTGGAAGAGTGCCAAGTATCCTTCTAAATATTCCTTAAAAATGACGTGAATATTTTGTGGCGGTGTTTGGCATCTACGAGTACAGACAGCTACATTAGAACAATTTTCATCCAACAAAACCATTTGTTTCATTCAAATTTTCACGACTGCAGAAGGCATAAGGGACTCCAACAACCACAAATTTTACAAACTTCAATGGTAAAGCCGCCATATTCTCGGGGCATTCGTATCACTTTCCCTATCGTATGGTACAGTTGTCACCGAGGTCCGTTCATCCGCGCCGAGTGCCGACCACTATGACCGCTAACTTTCACTCAGGCAGATTAATTCACTCGGAACTCGCCATTGTTATATCTGCAAACAGTTGCATAAATTAGAAATTCAGCCCTAAAACATTACGACAGTCTAGTATTGCGCAAAGGTTTTCTTTTGTTCATTGAAATAAGACTATTATTTACGGATTTTATCGCGGATTTAGTTTAATTTTACATTTTTTGAATTCCCGACGTTTCGATCACTTTACAGCTTTCGTGGTCACGGGGCGGTCCGCCCCGTGACTAGTCTTATTTCAATGTGTAACATTCGCGTAAATCTAAGAAACCATTATTCTTTTGTTCATTTTGATAGCTTTAAAGTTCCCCGCAGGTTGGATATCAATATTTTATTCATATGCTGTCATTAAATTCTCCACTAACAATAATGATATTTTGCCTCTTGTATGCCATTAACGGGGTGGACACAACGTGATTTTACAGCCATTTTTTATGATCAGCCAAAAAAGCCAGCAAATCAACTATTGCAAGTACATATCTCTGCAAGCATTTTTAGTCATATTTACTGTAAATAAATCATTCAATTTCAGGTTAAATCAAAAATATTCCGAACTAATGAGGATGCTTATTAAAAGTTAAAACAGTAGAAATATATTTGTTCCGCCCGATCTATCGTATGCAGAAGTGATTCGTTCCTACTGCATAAAAATGTCCTGACAAAAAATCGTTCCGCGTTTCGAACGTGATCAAGTGTATATTCGTGTAACCTAATTTCGGGATAGTCGATCAAAGAGGGCGATGAAACAATATTCGGTTTAGTCACGAGCGCGCACCCTTATTTCAAAATTATGAGTCACTTAGGGGCGGGATCGGGGCTCACTTGACATCGCGTGAAAACACGCTACAATGAAACTATGTCAATTGATGAAAAATATTAATCAGATGGAGAAATTGGAATATAATAATACGGTAGAAGCATAAATACATATATTATTTAAACGGTCGAGAATAATTTAAAAAGGACGAAGCATAGTGTTGGAACAAACGCGTATGACAACACAGTATAACACCAAATGATATACCTAGTCAGGTCATAAATTCTGTCACATGTTTAATATAAAATAATTGAAACAAGTTTATTCATTATGTAACCATTTATATACCAAAATGAACTTAACAAAACATAGATTCTTATGACACTAAAGTTTATTCAAAATGACCTCCGTGATTTTGAATACAGGCCTTCAATCTGCGCGGCCAGTTGTCTATCGCAGCACGAACGAGGTCCATGTCAATATCGGCGGCTGCCTTAATCAAGGATGTCTTGAGTGACTCCAAATTGGGATGAGGCTTTTCCTCCAAGTATTGCCATATCTTGTAATCTAACGGATTCAAATCTGGATTGGAGGAGGGTCAGTCTTCGTGCCGGATGAAGTCGATTTCACGCGCAGCCAGTCTTGTGTGCTCTTCGCTCTATGAGCTGGCGCCGAATCTTGTTGGAATACCCAGTGCCTGTTATTGAACATTGTATGAGAAACAGGTTCCACAAGGTTCGTCTGGACAGTATTTTGATACACAACTGCATTCGTTTTTACACCTTTCTCACAAAAATGTACCTCTGTTAAGCTCCAATAAGAAACTCCCAACCACACCATGAGCGAGGATGGAAAATGACCTCGTTGAACACGCGGAACACGGTTGCTCGCTTCTTCACTACTGTGTGCGTACACCTAATCATTTTGTTTGTTGTAGCTCTCTTCTACGGAAAAAAATTTTTCATCTGAAAAAAGAATATCCCGATATTTTTTTCCCGCGTACCGCTTCAACAAAGCGCGGCATCTCTTCTGTCTCAGGTCCATTAGACGAGCATTCAAACGATGTCCTGTTTTTCTTCGATATGCCCGGAGCCCTTAAGTCTTCATTTAACACTCTTTTCACCGTGGTTCTGCTTAACCCCATCTGAAGGGCCAACAGTTTCTGCTTACGTTTGGGATTTCTTTGAATTCGCGCCTTCACAGCTTTTATCACTGCTGGAGTCCTAACGGACCGAGGGCGACCATTTCTTGACCTGTCATCTACACTAGAGTCTTCATTGTATCGTTTGATGGTACGATAAACGAATCTTTTGGTTATATTCAAATTTTTCAGTATGTCAAAAATTTGAATTGGCACGTAACCGCAACGATGCAACGCAATAACTGCAACACGGTCTTCTTTAAGCGTCCACTCCATATTTAAAAATGAGTAAAATTCTAAAAAGTATAAATTTTTATTTTCACGAACAATTCGAATTCAATAAACTTTTTTGTGGCCAGCATTCTAAAAGAAACGTTTTTACTGTGTGACAATACTTATGACCTGACAGTGTAGAATCACTTCATAGTTTTATAGAATTAAAATTCAAACCAGAATTTATAAGCAAATTTTGAAATCTGCTAAAACACCACATACCAGTGATTGTTACTTGAGAAACAAAAACTCAACGCTTTCGCAAGATATTAATACATTTCTACACCAAATAGAAATAACTAAATTACACATTCAAATATTATTGGCAATAAGTGGCGTTCGGAAACGTGTAGAAATGTTTAAATAATCCTTTCTCTGTGTTGAAACTGTTCTAAAACTGTATAGCGGGTCAACAAGGCAATCGCTTAGTTCTGTTTCACACGCCATAAAAACTGTTATACAGGGTGATGTAGACAGATATTTATTGAAAACACATGATGAGTATCACGTCAGTAACATGAACAGTATGCAGCCACTGCATAAATTTATACTGGCTATTAGATAGATATTTAGTGCATTGTTTATTTATTTTTTACGAACCTATAGCGTCCCATTACAGAGCAAAGGCCTGTTTTTCCGTTTTCCTTGTATCCTGGTCTGGTCCGGCTTTTTTCAATTTCCATTAAATACTGATTTTATTTTTTTATTGCGAAAATAATTTAATAAGTTTGAAATATTACGATTGACTCGTAGCGATCGGGTTGTGGTTTCCACCAATGTTTCGACTCTGTATATTGTATCGTACGGGTTTCTACTGTCGGCTGACAGAGATTAACTAAGGATGATTTAGTTCAGACATTTACCGGAAGATGTCGTTATAGTAGAACTAGAGCAACTTCGAAATTAACATTCCGAGGTTTTTTATAGACTTCGATTAACAGTTTGAAGTCAGTTTATGATTAATTGCTTATATAAATGTCATTGATGGAACACTGTCATAGACAAAGGTCTGTAAACTTAGAAAAAAAGACCACAATAAAACGTGTTTATAATAAACGTTAATTACAATCACTAATTTTCAAGAACTTTTAAAATTGAAAAAGTGTATCTTTTTCTTTTTTAAGATCCTTTTGTAATAAGTATAGAAATACATCTAAACAAAACTTAGCTAGCAGTTTTGTTTAGATGTATTTTTATACTTATTACAAAAACTTGACAGTTCGAAGTTGTATAACAATCAAAACAAACACAAATAGAAAGAAATAGTAGATTTATGGCTACGAGAGAGCGAAAGGTGAACACAACAGAAGGCGGATCGAGAGACATCGTTAGCAATAAATAAACACTAGAATTCTCTAGATATATATCAACTTTTTTATCTGTACGAATAGAATGGAATTTTATCTAAATTCCATTCTATTTTTTGCCTTTGTGAATGGTAGAAGCCAGTTGCTAACGAAACGCCACTGTTTTGTCCAATCTGGGCAAATATTTCTTGTGAGAAATATTTCATTCTTTTATTGACAAATATGACTGCATTGCTGCCTTCCTCTTGATGATAGATAGTTGTAAAGCATATTTAGCAATCGAATGTTTTGTCCCTTTTGCACGACTTTTGAATCCAGTTTGAGCGAAGAACACAAAATTCGCTAAAATAGGTTTTAAAACAGTCTATTAACAAGACCGTTGGTTAACACACATAAAACATACAATCTAATCTGTGATTATTCTGAACTTTATCTAACAAAGATACTACGAGCCCCCGTACGCTAGAAATCCAACACAGAACGCGAATATGATGTTGAAAGAAGAAAGAAAAGAACACAATAAAAAATAAAACGCACACACTCGCTTTTTTTTTTCTCTTTATTGCCGAGCTTAATCACAGAGTGATTACGTACACACTCGCTTAAAGTAATAAACATACAAAAAATAAGAAAAATAAAAACTATAAGAAAGAAGTTTGCGCACCGCATCGCTGTGATACTTAGGTGCCCACTCATCTTCCTAGTTTAACCAATCAAGACTGCAGACCCAAGTTTTATTTATTGTACTTGTACAGGAATACTATTAGATTTGAACTGAAAGGCAGGCGACCTTTACATATCCTTTTACCTTCTGCGTAGACGGAAGAGTCCTCCAAACAATAAATGCCCATGTTCAAGCCCATGATAAAGTAAAGAATTAGTCGCAAACGATCACAATATTGACAATTCCGCAGTAATCCATCTATTATGTCAATTATTGCCTTCAGACGAGGCGAACACGAGCGCACCATGTAAGTCATACTTCAGATACTGTATCGGACGTTTTGACATTCGCTATCATGTCTCTAAACCGACTTGTGAGATAAGCAGTACAGTTGTACGAAGAAATGCAATTTGGAATTTATATGGCGCGTCAAATTTCCTTGATTTGATTTTCGAAGGTAATTTTGAATGTATTTGCGTTTTTGCGATTTTTTTCTTTGTGTATTGATTGGTTAGATTCAAAATGGCTGACGATTCAAGGTTTTGTTTTTGAATGACGGATTTTTTCAATTGGATAAATACTTTAAATTATAATCAAACCTTATGCATTCGTACTAATTTGCTGTTGATGTTTAGAAAAGTCTTTTTTTCCTTTTATTTATTATATTTTCTTCCAAGTTATTCCTTTTTCTTTTTATAAGAATTCTACAAATCATTATTTTATTCAGAAAAGGAATTGTGCTATCGACTAGGGCTAGGCTATGAACTAAGGCTGAAACGTTTTAAAATAGATTTAAAATGAGAAAGGCAATATTCAGTTTATTTTCGAGTCAATAATTGGCGATATGTGGCGCAGAATAGAGACAGCTGGAGAACTCTCGTTTCGGAGGCCAAGACCCACTTTGGGTCGCTGAGCCAGCGGAGTTAGTTAATCAATTTTACCCACATTCATCTACATCACAAAAATATCTAGCATGTTATATCGTAACGAAATACTAAGCTAACTGTACTTTGTACGCTTCTATCTCGGATCAAACCAGTTTTGGTTGTTATAGTAGAAAAGTCGAGTGGGTAATGCGTGTTGCTATAACGCGTGGATTTACAAGGACTCCGGTTCATATTGCGCGCTTATACATCAGACAGATCATTTTACACTGGATATCTGCACTGTGAACCACTTTCTTGCCCAGAACAGAAGTAATGTACGTTCTAGTCATAAAATTAATCACAAATCAATTTTCTTGTTTGTTTTCACTGCATCTAGATTGTTCCACATTCCTAAATGTGTTAGGGTAGGTAATATTTACGTTTCAATTGTCATTAACTTATGACCGTTAATTATGTTTATGACGCCTTAAATACATCGTTAAGACCCACTTGTTTGTATAAGCAATAAACAAAGCAATTTAAAGTAATCGGTTACTTGAAACAATTCCTAACATGTTCCTTTCTTTTGCAGATCTTATCAAGTGGAATCATGCCATCATCTTTATCAGTACGAGAGAGATCTTCGACTTGTGACGTCGTTTGAAGCCTCTGATATCGGGAGTTAATCCGACAGTGAAATAAAAGTCAGTGCGTCGCGACTTCGAGTATCGATAGCATTCGATCAGGAGCTCGCACGCATCCTTAGAGCCTCCTTATATTTCGAATAAAAAGTTCGAAATTTAAATTCGAATTTCGAACGTGACATTCGGAATTTTGATTCGAATTTCGAACGTAACATTCGAAATTTAAACTCGAACGCGACTCGCAAATTCAAATTTAGAATTCGCACCGCGTTTGTGCGAAGTTGCGGTGAGTCGCGTGTGCAGTGGACATTAGAGAAATAAGTAAAATGGCCAGTACGGGCAGTGAAATTTGGCTGCAATGGTTCGCGTGCTGCTACCAGCCAGCGGCGCAAGCGCAACGCACGCGTCGGAGAATAGACAGGAGCATGATTGGCGCGCCGACCAACTTCCAACACACCGGACACATAGGTAAGTAGAATCACAGAATCAGAATTATTTGCAACTATACCTGCAAATGCAAAAAAACCTATATTTTAATCAGGAAATCTCTGCCCTAATGAATAGCACAGCAATTATTCGGTATAACCAATTCCAATACTAATAGGAATAAGCGTCAATTTTACTGCAGAAAATATACCTATAGGTATGTGTCATTAGTGTTTATGTATTGCAAATTACAAGCTATTGGGTAAGCACTTAGAAGTTAGCACACATTTTTGCCTGCAAATTATACATGATTCATAAGTGAGGAAGTCTTTAATCTAAGTGTTAAACATCAAACCAGTTGAACTTTACAAGTTTTTTGAATGGTATGTGATTATAAATGGCGGAATTCATAGAATTGACATTGTGGCCTTGACGTTGTTAGGTTAGCCTTGATACTTCACGACTACCTACAAAAGCGCAAAAAACTTAATGTTAATATGCTAAACGACACGATGAAACTCTATTGACCATTGATGTAAATGTTGACCATTCAATATTTGAATACCATCATCATCGATCATAGGAAGTCCACTGGTGAATTTTAATTTGCTTCAAAGATTTCGACAGTAATTAATGTTATTTGTACATATATAAACATTATATAGATATATATTTGTCACATATTAAAATTAGAATCAAAAAACAATTACTTTTGACCTTTCATCTTCATATTAGGCAAATTACAATTCTACTTCGGTGAGTTTGGTGTAAGGTCTCGGGTTTAAATCTCGGATCGGGCAATGTGGTGTTGAATGTTTCAATTCATTTTCAGTCCGAAGTCAGGAATTTGTGCCCAACATGGCGATAGGCTCGCCCCCTATCATATCGTGGGACGAAAAATACAAAGAGAAACGTGGATGTAGCCAGAGTAACTACTGGACATATTGAGACTTAACACCTTATGTCTCAGGATGGCGAGCGCAGTTGAATGTTGCTACTGTTTATGAGCGGTCGTATCGCTTACCATCAGGCGAACGGCTTGCTCGTCTCGTCATTCATTGCAATAAAAAAAAATGTCCAGAGTCCTGCTTGCACATCTACCTATTCTGGGAAAAAGGCGTGATGTATGTACCCGTAGGAAACTAACAAATTACGATACATCTAAATAGTAAATAGATACATCCTACCAACGTTAAAGCTATAGAAGCTATTATTGTTAACATTGCACCGTTATTAGCTACTATTTTTAATTCCTGCCTAAGTGACGGTATCTTTCCCGACTTAATGAAAATTAGTAAAGTTGTACCCATTTTTAATTGTTCGAACAATCCGTCGAATTATAGACCCATTTCTGTACTACCGGCTCTTAGCAAAATCTTCGAAAAGCTTTTGCTTAATCAAATGCTAGCACATTTTGATGAAAATAAGTTAATACATAGGAATCAATTTGGTTTCACAAAGGGTCGCTCAACTCAAGATGCCGGGACATCTCTAATCACGTCGGTTTTAGAAGCCTGGGAGGCATCTCGAGATGCTCTAGGAGTTTTTTGTGATCTCTCCAAGGCTTTCGACTGTGTTGACCACCAAACACTTATTATGAAGCTGAGGTACTACGGAATCAGTGATACGTCACTTGATCTCGTAATGTCTTACTTGTCGGGTCGTGAACAAAAGGTTTCTTTGGACGGGCTCACTTCGGTAGGATCAAAAGTTAAAATTGGGGTTCCGCAGGGCTCCATTCTGGGCCCCTTTTTATTCTTAGTCTACATAAATGATCTTCCTTGCATGGTTCAGAAGTGGTCAGACATAGTTTTATTCGCTGACGACACCTCTATAATATTTAAAGTTAATCGGAAAGACGATAATCTAGATACACCTAACAATATTCTTAATTTAATTTCGGATTGGTTTTCTGCTAATAACCTACTATTAAATGCTAGTAAGACTAAATGCGTCCGTTTTGCTTTACCGAACGTGGCAAGCGTAAACACGCATATCGAATTAAATACAGAAATTCTAAATTTAGCTGATTCCACAATTTTTCTAGGGATCACTCTAGATAAAAAATTACAATGGGGTCCACAAATTGAGAGATTATCAGCTAAACTTAGCAGCGTAGCGTTCGCGGTCCGAAAAATAAGACAACTAACTGACGTTGCAACGGCTAGATTGGTATATTTTGCTTATTTTCATAGTATAATGTCATACGGCATTATTTTATGGGGATCAGCGGCTGATATCGAATCCATATTCATCTTACAAAAAAAAGCAGTCCGTGCTATTTATAATCTAGGAAGCCGCGATTCTTTGCGATCTGTTTTTAAGGAAAGCAATATACTAACCGTGTCATCTGAATACATCTTTCAGAATATAATGCACGTTCATAAAATATTAACAAGTTTTATAAGGTCAGTGACACCCATACTATTAATACGCGGAATAAAAATAAACTAGCAGTACCCTCGTTTAGACTAGAAAAGTCAAAAAAATCTTTCTTGGGTAGTTGTATTAAATTTTATAATAAGCTTCCCAATTGGATAACACAGCTACCGGACAAACTATTTAGGACTCATATCAAAAACAAACTTATGACTAGGGGTTATTATAATATTAAGGAATATATTGAGGATAAAAAAGCCTGGGATTAGGTGTTCTCTTGCACATTGCGACCTCCTGGGGCCCTGAACTATTCGCTTATTACACCACCTAATTTAAATAATTAAAAATATCTAAAATTGTGAACTCAAAAATTAACCAAAATACAATTAAATAAATCAATTAAATTATATGACGACCGATCGAAAAAAAACAAATAAAAATAATAATTAATATGACAAATCTTTGTAAGACAAGTCACAAATACTTATTTTAGTAAATTGACCAAAACCAAGCCCACTGAGTTTGACTCGCTGGATCTACTCAGAAATGGGTCACGCCGCGTAGTATCCAGTGGTAAAGTAAAGCCCGCTGAGTTTGTTCGCCGGGTCTTCTCAGTCAGGGCCGCGTTGGATCCGGCAGTAAGCTTAAACATACGGGACGTATCGGAAATACTTATGGTCGTTGTCTTAAATTGGACCCAACAAGCCCAAGAAAACAAGCCCACTTAGTCGCTGGATATACTCAGTACTGGGTCGCGTCGCGTAGTTCCAGTGGTAGTGTAAGCCCACTGAGTTTGTTTCGCCGGGTCTTCTCAGGAAGGGCCGCGTTGGATCCGGTGGTAACTATAAACCGCTACGCACCGTTTTAATATCTATGGTCCACAAATAATATAATTTAATTTGACTAACGTAAATAATGTATTTCTTTGACAAATAAATTACAATAAAGTAAAAACTAATACTTTAAATAAAATATGAATAAAAACTAAATAAATAAATAAAACTAATAAAAAAAATAATAAATAAAAATAAAAATAATTTAAAAATAAGTAAATTTAATAAATAAATTGATAAAAGCAAGAAATTAAAATAAGTAATACTAAGTATAGGAAATATATTGTAAATAGAGATTAAGTTCTATGTGTATTGACTTGTCATAAGAGCTCCTTAATTGCCTACGTGACCAATAAATACATTTCATTTCATAAATTCATTTGACAGCCTCCGTGGCGTTGACGGTTAGACGCCGCCTGTGAAACGAGAGGCCGCGGGTTCGATCCCCACACCGAGAGAAATGTTTGTGTGGCCCACAAATATTTCTTCCGGGTCTGGGTGTTTGTGAGACCGAAAAGTCTCTCGTAGTTCCTGATACCCACGACACAAGACTCGATCTTAGTGTGGGGTCAGGACTATGTATGTGACTGTTGGGTGTTATTTATTTATTTATAAATACATTTCATTTCATTTCATTTCAACAAGAGAGTCCCCCTCAATAATCCGACTAATCCATTACAATCGTAGTCATAATTGCCAAATGTTAACACGCAAATATATGGGAGAATCGCATTGACTTATAGTGTAACATTGATATCGATGGAGAATCGTATCTGATATTGGCAAACGTCATTGCTGATATGCTATCTCTAAGTGGTACTTCAGTAACGCTAATCCTAGTAATACTATTTATTGGTATGTATATGCGTTTCGTCGTAACCTTCCAGAATGGTTCGGTGACCGAGGGCAAGGGCCATTGCATGCTCACGTCACGTATCTATGAATGACGGTTACTATTGTTTTATAGTCGGATTTTTTTTACTTGGAGTATAACTTGGTTCAATTCGGATGTGGAAGGGGGAAGGTTTTGATTTCAAACCGAAATTTTGTATCGATATCAATGGAATTTTAAAATATATTGACTGGTGCCTACTATCTTGTACTTAATAACAAATTGAACATAGAAGTATTGAATTTCATGTAAATCATTTTTCTGGACATTAAATTGTTCGAAATAGGTTATAACATAGGTTTTGAAACTGCCCATAAGTTAGGTATATGATATATCTATTGTCACACATAATCTGCGCCTAGAATCTTCTAGGTTAATAAGGCGGCAGTAGTTAATCCTATATTTAAGCAAATACCTTAGAGTATTTATATATAGAGGGAGCGCTGTCATACAGTTGCAACTTGAAAAACGTAGATATTTTCTTGTTCGTAATGTTGGTAGCACTGCTATATTAATGTTACCGATAAATGACTTTTCCACGAAAAATATATAAATAAATAAATGAACGGAAATTAACATATTCACGTTACATTGTTTTTAGCTATCATAATACAAAATATTAATAATAAATGAAAAATAAAACTCATCCTCGGCTTATTAATATTTATTTCGCTCCAAATTCAAATATTTTATATTTTTTACCTAAAAATTATTCCGGAACTTTTTCGGAATTTCAACAATTTAATTACTTGCAACATTGAATAAAAAGGCGTTCGAAAATTCAAAAATATGAATGTTTTTCTGTAAAATTATTTAAATTATTTCTTGTTAATTAATAAGAAATTGGATATATTGTCGGTGATAAACGAATACACAGTTAATAATTAACCCCTAAAATAAATTTGGAAGGTATTCGATGGCGCTAAACTACATTTTTCGATTTTTCTTTTTCATGTAAGTCATGCGTATTCCAAGCTGTCACAATTCATACTGGAAGTGGGGAAGAAAAAGGTGGCCCCGGCACCACCATTTTTATCTACGTTTTTGAAGTACCAGCGTTCCCTATATATATATATATATATATATATATATATATATATATATATATATATATATATATATATATATATATATATATATACAGGGTATATCAAGACTGCTACCGAAAACGAAGCCGGGTGGTAGTTTAAGCGACTTCAGACACAATGCAACAGAAAAAGTTGCAAAAATAAGCGACAATTTTTTTTTTTAATTTTTTTCCTATTGCCATATTTTGGTGGTAAATAATTTTTTTCCTAAAATAATAGTGTATACCCTTTAATTTATAAATACTCTAAGATATAAGAGAGTTTAAATTATTATTTTAGCAAAAACTATGGATTTACCACCCAAAAATGACGATATTTAGAAAATCATAAAAAATAATTGTCACGTTTCTATGCGAAAATTTTAGTTGCATTGTGTTTGTAGCCACTAAAACTACCACCCGGCTTCGTTTTCGGTAGCAGTCTTGAGATACCCGGTATATATATATATATACTCTAAAGCAAATACATAATGCAATACACATATCCGTACTCTATTTAAATAAGCACCGATTATTTAACAGATATCACATTGTTCCGAATCGCGTAGGACGTAAGACTGTTATGTAAAGGTTATATAAAATAGTTTTGTATGCGACAGGACGCGCGCGCCTTTTTCGTCGGCCATAGAGCGTAGACTTCGAGCTGTCTATGGCACGGTGCCGACGGCTGTCAGATGAATTCTAAACGCCTGTTTGTTCTACTTTATTGCGCCCAAGATTATATCGATTACACAAATAGCTCCTTTTGCTTTATATTTCAAGCCTTGTCGGTTGTGCTTTGGTTTTTAATTTTAATTGCTGGCTGTTGGACATTTAGCATAGTTATTGACAATTTTAAATTCTGTAGCAATTCGCTATTTGAATTTGATTTGGTGTTCTATTTTCAAATTGCCATATGTGTGAAATTCTAAATAGGTTTATCAAACGTCTTATCTTAATTAAAGATGCATTTATATTGGAAATCGGATTGCAGTCAGTACAGCCCTTCTAACAATACGAGATAGTGACGTGCGCTAAGCGATTGTTTATGAACGGAATCATTAAGGCAAGTATTCATTCCAGTTAGCATCACTTAACTAGCGGTCCCCGGTTAGTAGTAAGACACGCTTTGACGTCACAACAATATCTGACGGCTGACATGATTTGATCTACCACTTGATAGTAATCTACTGATAAAAATTATCTTGTATTTCTAAGAAGTATTATCGAATGTAATAATACTTACCCCTTTGTTTTCCTCACTATACTTGATCATCTAAAGCTACTTAGTCTTGCTAAAAGATCTATAGAGCTACAGAATAATAGGGCTGGGTCGATTGCAGTGTTAATAAAATTGACGTAAAGTCAAAAGGCTCTCTGACATTGCGGTTTATTCCCTGAGGTTGTTGGAACCAAAAAGTTGGTTGAGGAATATCCTATATAGCGATCTCCGCACACAATGGTCTAAAATCGAACATAATATTTACTGGTGGTAGATCTCTATGTGAGAGGCCGCCTGGTTTACTTACTGGATATATTTATTGCGATTTAACATCTTACGTCTCAGGATAGCGATTCATAAGAATTTCTATGGTATGTGAGTCCGCCAACCCGCACTAGGCCAGCGTGGTGGACTATATGGCCTAACCACTCTCAATCGTACTCTCGATTGTAGAGTAGGCCCGTGCCCTGCAGTGGGACGTATATGGGCTGATATAATACAAATTATGTTCATCGGGGATAATGGAGGGTTCTAATGGTGAAAGAATTTTGCAAATCGGTCTAGTAGTTTCAGGGCCTATTCAATATAAATGAAATCTTTCCTCTTTATAATATTAGTCCAGTCAGATAGTATAGATGTATATATTGACTTCATATTCACTATAAATAGATTCATGTAACCAGGTGGTAATATAACGCGTTAGATATTGTTTTGAATGAAATGAAATGAAATGAAATGTATTTGAAATGAAATGAAATGTATTTATTGATCACGTAGGCAATTAAGGAGCTCTTATGACAAGTCAATACACATAGAACTTAATCTCTATGTATATGACATAGAACTTAATCTCTATGTATAATCTCTATCTATATGATACTAGGAAGCTCATCAGATACTCGTGTCTCAAGTAGAAGCCAAAACCGCAGCTCCCTTAAGAAACCGCTTACATTCATATAAAAATATACACCACAATAATATGTGTATCAGAAACGGAAGCCAATGTGATGAACATTACTTGCAATTGTATGATTATCTCTGGATATAAACAAAGTTTTTTTCTTGCGATTATCCGAACGTTAATTTTCTCGATCAGAAATACTTATAAATACTGTTTTTTTAATTTTTGCTAATTTTTAAATTATATCAATTACGTAATTGAAACTTCTAATCAATAAATATTGCTATTGGTATAAATATTGACACAAGAATCAAATGAAATGATCTTATGATGTCTTTATGCTGTCTTGGCAAAGTGATTGGTAACTGATTTTTGTCCATCCAAATGGATTACCGACTGGCGATAGCCGATTTTCTCTCATTCGATACAATGCCCTGCTTAAACGCTCCTTCACGGTTATTTAAACTTAAGTTTCTAAAGCGAAACAGTCTGAAAAAATCGTAAATAATTACCTCATAAAGCATGACTAAAATGAAAGGTTGTGGCCGACAGACACAGTCGTGACAAATCCAGCACGTGAATGCTTTTGCGGATACACTTGGCAACCTTGAACTGACACTTCAGATACTATAACAATAATGAGTTTTGGACGAGAATGTCAATAAACAAATAAATTGTTATGCTTATGTCACCTTCAGAAGTGGGTAGCAGAAATTACAAGAATCAAGAATGTTTTCATTTCCTTAACACGCAGACATTAAACCAAATATTTGCTAATCACACATTTTTCTCGCGACATGGATCGAACAGACAGTTTTCCACAGACTGCTTGTCGCCTATCATACCATATAGGTTGTACCTTTAGTTAGAATATCATATACTCGATATGTATAACCCTAGGATCATATCCACCGGATTTGAAAGTCGTCTAAGGGACAATTCAGGTAACTATTGTATTTGATTGGCGAGATGCCACTGATTGAACAACAATAGATGAGCATAGTATGTCCCCAACCGTGTGATAGTCATCGTTATTCCCAGAAACTTGACGTCAACAATAGGAAGACCACATTATATGGGCTCCCCGTTGAAAATCAGCGTATTTATTTTGCCATACTGCAGCATAAAGTTGAATGGTAGGCTCATTATCGGCACTCGGCGCAACAGTTGTTAAGATTTAGTTAACCTATTAATAATTTGACATTTTTTATTTTTATTTTATCTTGCTTTCTATTTATGTTTGTTTGCGCCTTCAATAAATGTATTTCTTTCTTTCTTTTATCATAACTTATTCTAGCCACATCAAGCCACAGACTTAAATGACCTTTGCTGATTGTAGGATCCACACAAAGTTTTACCTAACGACTTATAATGATTTGCATCCAGCTTCCCCTTAATTGTTCCAACTTTAGGATTCTGTTGAAATTCTTAACCGATAAGGAAAACCGCAAAGAAACGAAACATGACGGGCTCCAACGAGACCCAGACTTGCTTCATATTTTTTTATGGTAGAATAGAATAAATTTCTGTGTTCCTGATCATAAAACAGTTGAATATGTTATATGGTAACGTTCTCAAGATTTAATATTAATATGGCTGCATAAATAGTATATCGATTGGTCAAACATAATATTTCTCTGATAAACCTAAATAAATATGTCGGTTTGCTCAACCGGATGAACGGGCTGACCCAGAACACGACACGCTTAGGCCACTGTATTAGACTTTTCATTCCATTATGTGAACAAATAAAATACGAAAATCTTGTATTATCATCGGCCACAAGGAGCTCACTTATTATTATTTTTTTTTTATACTGGCCTGGCATAGTGGCGTCATTGCACCTGATGGAAAGTGCCAATGCCGCCCAGGCAGAGTATCCATTGGCATCGGACGGCAGTCCCATGCCAATGGAAACAATTATGCCGGCCTGCTAAGGTGCCTCTTCACACCGCGGCGGAAGGACCCAGGATTGTAGGAAGGAGGGAACACGTGCGCCGGCAAACAATTCCACAGCCTGACGGTGCGGCACAAAAACTCACTACTGAATATTGGCTCAATTGTTGCACATACAGTTAAAAATAAGAACCTCAATTCACCGAACTCCCAATACTTAAATTCATTGTTGAATTTAACGATGTTAGCCTTAACTTTTGACTCATCCAAGGTGACGTTTTTGATACTACACAAGGTGAACGTCAATTTACATGGTTGATTGTATGAAATTACCATAAACGATACTCTTTCCGTGGTCCAAGGCCGCAGTAAAAGACGTTTGACGACTTTTATTATCACTAAGGGGCTTCGTACAAACATCAGGGCTGGCCTTTAAGTATTTGATGAGTAAGTTCCTTGTTTTGATAAAGGGAATAAAACAAGTTTGTATGATTCAATATAAGTGGTAGACTGTATGCAGTTATTGAAACGGGATTGAAAAGTTATCACAGCCACTGGTGGTAAGTCTCTCATATGTGGAGGCCGCCTGGGTAGGTACCACCGCAATTTCTATTTCTCCCGCCAAATAGCAGCATAAATTTACTGTTATGTTTCGGATTGAAGGACATTGTAGCCAGAGTAACTACTGGACATATTGAGACTTAACATCTTATGTCTCAGGATGGCGAGCGCAGTGGAATACCAACCATTGCATTGTAATTCATGGTCTTCTTTGGTTTTGCTTCTGTCCATGAGTGCTCGTATCATTTAGCATCATGCGATGGGCTGGCTCGTCTCGCCATTCAATGCAAAAAATGCCTATCCCAAAAAATGCTATACGTATTAATTATGATATTTTTGCTGTCATGTTTCCTTCTGTACGTGAGGTTGTGGGAGGCGCAATAATGGTTACTTTCCTTCCCTCTCCTCGTTTGAGTTTTTGAACCTGTAAGTTGTAAGCGGCGGGTGTAAATATTTATGGGTGGCTGTAGTTATTTACCATTAGTTGGCTTGCTTGTTGTTCAAAAATTATTTTTATCCTATATTACTCCAGTGCTGGGCAAATGAACAAAAATAACCATAGAATTTCGTGTCATAAATTGTATTTCTCTCAATATCCACGTAATATCAATTTGCTAAAATGATAGGTATAACCCAGATAACTATTGATTTTGTTTAAGGTTAAGGTAGTATATTAATAGTGCTTCCGATTTTAAAGCGTTTGCCTTAAGTCCTGTATTAGAATTGGCATGGGAATTCACACATAAATGCTCGATTGTAAAATGATAATCACAAACAAATGAAGGCCAGCCTTGTCCGTAACAGATTGTGCACGAGATAGTTTTCATTGCGTGACCGCGAGTGCTTGTAATAATTATTCTTTAACATAACTTATTTGTATGGGAAATCGTTTTGAAAGGCACATTTGTCTTGTTATATAACCATGAGTTGTTAAGTATATTGTTTTATACGGATTAAGCCCGAATGAAAACAAAAATCGAATCGCATTTATCAAAAGGAAAATAGACACGATATGAACCAATGACTTTTGTCTCACATTTTAGATATACAACCACAATTCTATACAAATTTAATATAAAACATATGAACCGACAAACACAATCAAGCCCAAAATAATAAACTACATACATTATTTTCTCTAAACTTCTTACAATATAGCTACGTTCATCAAATTGATTCTTGAGCCGAAAAAATTCGTCCAACTTGATTATTTCAATTTTAAAGCAATAATACTTACATATTTCTACCACAGTTGAAGGTACCGAACATGCCTCATGTTTAACAGCACCTGCTCAATAAAGTTGTCTAGTTATAAAGCATGGAGGGTTTGCGGTCTAAAACACGTTTAAGTCGGTCATTGCGATTATCATCAGCCCAATTCTCAAAGGCCGGAAAGACACCATTAGAAGGCATAAAAAATCGAGCGACATTTACTACAATCATGGTTTCTATCAAAAGTCTGAGTGCAAAATACTTATTGCTGATAGGACATACACTCTGCTTCATTTTCTCCTAATAAATAATAATAATAATAAATACATCCAACAATACATACATAGCTCTGACTCTACATTAAAATCTGTTAAGTCTTGTGTTTGAGTATCAGAAGTCACGTAAGACTTTTCAACCTCACAAACACCCACTACATAGATCCTTCAAATAATAAACTACAGGATTGAAGTACGGTTAAATATAAAATGGTCTAATATGTTATTATTATGCATTCCAGGGTCGACGGACGTGGACATCCCGTCGTCTCTGCTGCACAGTATGCAGAACCAAATGCAAAGCAAAGGAGGCTACGAAATGGCTTACGGTGTTAAGGTGAGAATTGCTTTTAGTTTTGCGAGGTTATTTACCTCTTTAGATCAATGTTTTGTCACCCACTTCGCACGGAGGGAAGTGGATAAAAATGTATTTCCAACTCCTCCTAACAATTTAACTTTCTGGTTAATTTCGTTGCGGGTTAAAGACAACTTGAAATTCCCGGAGACTCGGCGAGCTTCAATGCTCGGTGTCATTACTTTGCGTGCCACTGTTGATCTTAGCTCACAAGAGTTACAGTGGTGGGTGTGAGGGCGAGACAGTCTCCAAATTGCTTTTTTTTATAGACCATTTATTTAAGTAAGACATACCAACAACATAATACATATGTTTTGCTAAACAACATTCACAAAGCAAGAGTAACGTACAATGGGATAGAATAATATAGAAAAAAACACGTACATCAATAAATTATCTATTAAATACATATACTGGGTATCTCAAGACTGCTACCGAAAACGAAGTCGGTGGTAGTTTTAGTCACTACAAACACAATGCAACTAAAAATTTCGCCAAAAAACGCGACAATTTTTTTTATGATTTTTTAAATATCGTCATATTTGGTTGGTAAATCCATAGATTTTGCTAAAATAATAATTTAAACTCTTTTATACCTTAGAGTATTTGTAAATAAAAGGGTATACACTATTATTTTAGGAAAAAAATGTATTTACCACCCAAATATGGCCATAGGAAAAAAAAAACACAAAAAAAATTGTCGCTTTTTTGCAACTTTTTCTGTTGCATTGTGTCTGAAGTCGTTTTAAACTACCACCCGGCTTCGTTTTCGATAGCAGTCTTGATATACCCTGTATGTATGTATGTCGCAAAACTAAAACAGTTGTAATCATACCTATGTTTAAAAAAAGGGAATTAAAAATATAACTAACTATGTACTATACGTTATTTATTCGTAATTATTGGTTGTGTTATTTTATATACCAATTTACCTGTTACTATAAATAAATTAATATAAATTTCCTCCTTTGCAGGTGTATTGATGCTGTGCAACAGGGACGCTAGTGACAAAACAGAGTGTAACTGTGTGTTAAAATGATCTAAACTGTATTTATTTGTCTACGTATCATTAAGTTATTTTTTAAGTATGTTTTCTTTGTTATGTACATAAAATTCGGTACAGAAATGTAGTTACCCATTTTTGTCTAAATTAAATGAAATTATTTAGAATCAATTTAAGCCTATTTATACCGGGAGATTTCACGGAGAGAATCGTATGCCATTATCGCATGACCTAACTGCCATAAGGTTATCGTGTTTAACAAACGTATACACGATGCAACTTTTTTAAATCCTTACGAAAATCAATAAATAATCTTCGAATCGTGAAACTCTCCCGGTGTACGTTGGGTTTAGGGTTATGTCCAGATATGTTGAAATTAACTGGTTTGATTTTAAATGTCGGTAATGTGTGTAAACTGTAAGCATTAGATGTATTTATCTCTGCCAAACTACAGTAGTCCAAAACAATAGATTAGTTTGTATTCTTTAATGAGTTATGCCATGTATGAATTTCCTATTTTCTTTATAAGTCAGTTTTTCTCATCAGACGATAGTTTACATTTTTCCTTATATTCTAAAATGGACAATCAATCTACATGCGGAATCTGGTGTATCGTAATCTTTTAACGTGGGTTTAAACATCCAAATAATATTCCAAACTATAGCAGTACCCAGATTAAAGCTCTAATGATTGTCCATTAATTCCAAACTTAGAACTACTTCCAAATAACCTCAATATTATTCCAACTGTTCCTATAGGGTGTCAAAATATGTAAGCCTTATAATATATTCCGTCGGTACTGCCTTTATAGTCATATCTTTTGTAATAATAGTTCATATACACTAGAAAATCAACCGCCGAACACGATACAGTATATAAAAACCTCTTTGAATGATGTAAAATTGGGAAACATAGTAATTCAATTTAAAGATTTCTTCAAAAATAATGTAGAGTTTCGTAATTGTAGCCGAAACTATCAATAACCCCAAATTGAGCGACAATATTTTCTGAAACGTGTACTATCCTTAACATTCCTGTTTATCTTTATTATCATTTTCCCTCTTTTTGTAACACCTACAATACACCCGGTAGTGATATGAGCGGGAGTAACCCCTGGAATTCCAGTAATCCTATACCTATAGCTAGTTTAGTGATTACGTTCTCATTACAATTGCTGAATTTAGATATCATTTAATACTTTAGTAGCTAATTTAATGTCTATAAATTGTAATAGAAAATATATTGAAATGTATTGTATGGTGTTCGTGACTATATCATTTTTGAGGTTTTAACTTTATAATTTTAGCAAGACTTGAAAATTTCAATTAGATATTCATGTCTGCAAATTACAGTCTCACAAGGATAGTAATAGCCACGGCTAAAAGAGGGCGCTATAATCAAATGTCGCGTAATTCAGCCAATAAAAATGATGGAGTGACTCTCATGTCATGTTATAAACCTTGTGAACTGTAATAAAAATTAAATCTTATATGTTATATTGGTTGTTAAAGTAACTATTCTCATAAAAAATAGCGTATATGAATAGCTTTTTATATTCTATCATAAATATAAATGCTTAGATATGTCCTTATAGTTGGCCATGTTGTAATTTTATAACTTCAATTCTTTACGTGACCAATTCAGTAAAAAAATGGTATGATTCTCACTTTATACAAAAAATATAACAATTAAGAGAGTCAATTAAATTATGCATATTTTTTCAATTTTGAACGCTGCTCAGCAACAGCAGGAACTGAGTACCAACTATAAATGGATTATAGGATATAACTAAGCATTTGTAAGTATGTTGTATCGTGTACGTATCGTGTTTGTTTGTGTTAATAGTCTTCTTGCCCGAACGTTTTTGGGCACCGAACGACTGATCAGAGTTTTACAGGAGACTGAAGCATATTCATGTTAAATAACTATATAACCTTGTCAGCATCTCTGTATAGAAAATATCGGCAAAGAAATTATTAGAGGCTTGTGGTGTGCTCTGTATAAATCCTAGCTTAAAAACAAAGCTAGGGGGTGATAAAATAGTAATCGACCTAAACAAAAAGATTTGTGAAACGCAGTGGTTTCCAATTTTTATACCGGGTATCTCAAGACTGCTACCGAAAACGAAGCCGGGTGGTAGTTTTAGTGGCTACAAACACAATGCAATTAAAAATTTCGCATAGAAACGCGACAATTTTTTTTTATGATTTTTTAAATATCGTCATTTTTGGGTGGTAAATCCATAGTTTTTGCTAAAATAATAATTTAAACTCTTTTATACCTTAGAGTATTTATAAATAAAAGGGTATATACTATTATTTTAGGAAAAAATGTATTTACCACCCAAATATGGCCATAGGAAAAAAATAACAAAAAAAAATTGTCGCTTTTTTTTTGCAACTTTTTCTGTTACATTGTGTCTGAAGTCGCTTAAACTACCACCCGGCTTCGTTTTCGGTAGCAGTCTTGGTATACCCTGTATAGGATATGAACTGGGATGTCTAAATCTTCACAAAAAGACATACGATTTTTACATTACTTTCCCAATTAATATTAACCTTTTAATTTCTGAATGCATTTGTTGATGGTTGACAGTCAATTATCCGTCCTCAATAATAAACACGATATACTAACCGATCAACTGATGCTGTACCGCCATATGAGCAGAGATGCTGGTCTGTCCATATTCTTCCAATTTGTACGCCATATTTAAGAGAGTGTTTAACGGTATTTCTCAATTATTATTTATATGAGCATGGACGTACCTGCAAGTCAAGCCCCTGTTTCCTTGAATATTATGTTATTGTTTTTTTTCATAAAAGGAATCGTCAGAATCGTAAGGCTGGCATTTCAGCAAGATTCGAATTATATTCAGTACATATTTATAGTAATGTCAATACGTCCATGCATAAGAGATCTCTCAATCGTACTCTAGATTGTAGAGAAGGCCCGTAGCCTACAGTGGGACGCTTATGGGCCGATACAGATACATACAAGAGAACTAATAAACTATTGTTATACTAAGCTGAATGTAATCGAATGAAAGTCGACAATTTATGTTATTCTTGAAATATGTTATCAACGAGAGGTACTAGTCGACACTTTCATATAGTTTAAGGTTGTAACTGGTTTCACACTCCAGATAATTTTGTCACTTTTTAATTAAAACGACAAAGTTCTACTACATATATTTAGGTAATTGTATACCTAGCTGTTTAAGCATTGTAATAGAAATTAATAAAGGATTTTCTTTGTAAAAAAGGAATATGAAATGCAATGTTTTGTTTTATTTGTGATCCGTAATCATTTATTAAATCAAAAAAATTACGAAATACACCCAGTATCTCAAGACTGCTACCGAAAACGAAGCCGGGTGGTAGTTTTAGTGACTACAAACACAATGCAACTAAAAATTTCGCACGGAAACGCGACAATTCTTTTTTATGATTTTTTAAATATCGTCATTTTTGGGTGGTAAATCCATAGTTTTTGCTAAATTAATAATTTAAACTCTTTTTTACCTTAGATTATTTATAAATAAAAGGGTATACACTATTTTTTTTAGGAAAAAATGCATTTACCACCCAAATATGGTCATAGGAAAAAAATAAAACAAATTGTCGCTTTTTCTATTATTTTGCATTGCGTCTGAAGTCGCTTAAACTACCACCCGGCTACGTTTTCGGTAGCAGTCTTGATATACCCTGTATATCTTAATACTTTAATACTGTATTATAATAAATTGATATGCCGTTGTTTTATAAAACGCATTTCATCATCATCATCATATCAGCCACAGAAAGTCCACTGCTGAACATAGACCTCCCCCAAGGATCTCCACAATGACCTGTTGGAAGCGGCCTTAGCAAAATGCATTTGCTAAGTATAAGTTTGAAATTATTAAGCATTTTACTAACAAGTGGTACAGTGGTCATTGATTATAAAATCACTCAGGTCGTATGGGTGCTCTATCATAGTTACTTGTAAATTAAAAACCGTCTATAAACACAAGTTTAAATTGGAAGTCCATTCGCGACATTTATAACTTTATAATTATAGTTTGCGGTATTAATAAGCTTATACTGTATGGTCGCTTTTTTTAAAACCTTTCACAGTCCCATAAAAATACAGAGGGCACTTATCTTACCTACCGGATAATAATAAACCTAATGGAAAACTTTACGTTTCAGTTCTGTGCATAATTAATAGATGGCGCTATACCATCTAAGCAATATTTCATTTTAATACTAGAGCTGCCATATAATAGTCATTTTCGACCCAATTTTATACATGATTTAAATGTAAGAAAAATCGCTAACATCTTGAAATATTGATTTACTTCTTTCGGGATTTTAAGAAAATATACTTGAATTTTTACGGCATTCATTTCGTAGTCGTAATAGAGTGGCAACCTCGAGACTAGAAACACGATTCGTAACACAGTAACCAATTTAAAAGAGTTCGTAAGAATAAGATGTTTACAATCAATATTAGTGATTTTGTTTGATAACATAAATATTATTTATTCGTCCTACCATTAGCAATAATATAAAACAAGTAACATCAAAAAGAGTTAAACAAAGTGCTAATTTGTGGTTATATTAATATAAAATTTGTTTCAAGTCTTAAATAATTATTTGTTATTATTTCAGGTGTTCAATTACTGATAACTGTAAAATGAATGACGATAACGGCAAATATTCATAAAAAACATTGTGTTCTATATTAATAGAATAGTGCTAATAAATTGTAACCAACAAAGATTTAGCGATGATTTTATTTATTTCAATGGCAATTGCTGTTGTTATCGGCTTTAAGTTTTATTATAGCCGTACATGTGGAATGTGTACCTGCGACTCTAAACTGGACGGAAAAGTGGTTATTGTAACCGGAGGAAATACCGGTATAGGTTATGAAACCGCAAAAGACCTGGCCAGGCGCGGCGCGAAAGTGATTCTAGCTTGCAGGAACATTGAAAAAGGTACAGAAGCAACAAACAAAATTATAAAATCTACGGGAAATACGAATGTTGTGTTCAAACAACTAAACTTATGCTCTTTTCGCTCGGTTCGGAATTTTGCTGACAATATCCTCGAGAATGAACCGAAACTTGATGTTTTGGTAAACAACGCAGGTACAGGAAAATTAGACAACTCATTAACGGAAGATAACTTGCCGATAGAGGCGCAAGTCAACCATTTTGCACCGTTTCTGCTTACAATATTACTCCTGCCGCTGTTGAAAAAATCAGCTCCAAGTCGCATAATCATTTTGTCTTCATTAATGCACAAGTATGGGAAAGTTGATGTGAATACATTCCACAAGCAAGCGAAAGATTATTTCGAGCACATGAGGGTGTATTCCAACACGAAATTGGCCAATGTACTCTTTACGAAGAAACTAAGCGAGAATTTGCATGGGTCTGGCGTGACCGCCAATTGTGTGCACCCGGGCGCTGTCAGCACGGACATTTTCCGAGATAAAAATGTTGTAACACGATTTATAATAAGCTTCATATTTAGGACACCGTTTCAAGGAGCTCAAACTTCGATATATTTAGCGGTGGCTCCAGAATTGAAAGAAGTGTCTGGTAAATACTTCGCCGACTGCAGTGAACAACCAACATCAAAGAGCGCTCAAGATACCGATTTAGCAAATAAATTATGGGATTTGTCGTATAAAATTACGTGCGAAAAGAAGAGCTTATAATCTGCAATGATGATTCTTGCCATACTACAAGTATACTGCTGACATTACGTAGGTCATAAATAAAATTACTTACATTACCGCATTGCTTTAAGCTGCCTGATGTATTCAATAAATGAGAAGACACGCTCCACTAAATATTATTTACTCGAAGAAAACTATTATTATATGAATAATTTCATAAAAGTGTTTGTTATTTAATACACTTTCAGAGTTTTCTCTGACTCGAGCTAATGCTCGGCTTCACTGACCACCCGCCCCGGAACCCTCAGGGAAAAAGTGGTTCAGTGTCCCCACTGTGCCGATTTACCAAAACTGTGTCCCCTAAAACTTTACTTAAAATTATGGAAGTGTGAATTGCTGCTTGTTTTTGTAGTATGGTTATGTCTATGGCCGAATTTAATTTATCTATATATCTTGTTAGACTTTTTGCTACTATGCCAGTCGAACCTATTACTATTGGGATGATTTGTGTTTGAGTGTTCCATAAGCGCATAATTTCAGTTTTCAGTAGATGGTATTTGCTAAGTTTTTCTATTTCTTTTGCCCCTATGTTATAATCTGACGGTACGGTTACATCTATTAGGTAGGTAAAGTTATTTATTTTGTCTACATAAATCAAGTCTGGTCTATTGTGCGTTACTGTAACATCTGTCTGAATAGGGATTTCCCACATAATTTTTGCTGTTTCATTTTCTATTATTTTTGGCTGCGTTAACACTTCTTTCCACCATAGCTTGTTTACCTCTATGTTATGCTTTCGAGCAAGGCACCAGTAGATGTACTGGACGAGGTTATTATGCCTATTGACATAATATTTTCCCGCCAGCTTGTCGCAACCTGAGATGATATGCTGCGTAGTTTCGTCTTTAGTTGCACATAGACGACATTTCCCATCTATTGGTAGTTTGAGGATATCACGCTGGTGTTGACGCGTCATAACTGCCTGGTCTTGTATGGCAAATATAGAGGATTCTATAGATGGAGATATCTGTTGTTTCTTGATCCATTTAAACGACTGGTCTTTATCTATATTGACTTGATCTAGTACATCTTTAGGAAACTTTCCATGTAGTGATTTGTTGCGCCAGAGCATGTTCTGCTTTTTGATTACTGCTTCTTTAATTCCTTTATCCGTATGTATATTATTGTGCGTTAACTGTAGTTCCGTTTCTATTGCTTGGGCTTCTTTAATTATTGAATATTTATCCTTATTAATATCATGTTGCACTATTAATTTTATTAATTGATCCTGTTCTTCTTGTAGATACTTCTTATATTTAACCATCTGAACTTTATACATATTTTCTATATTTATTAAACCTCTTCCTGCATGTATAAGTGGTAGGTATAATCTTTCTATTTCTGCTTTTTGTTGATGTGCTTTATTTATTGCAAGTAGTTTTCTTGTTTTTGTGTCAATTTTTTTCAAGTCGTTGATTTTATAATTAATAATACCGAACGTGTAAAGTAGAACCGGAACAGCATAAGTATTTATGCCTTTAATTAGATTGCGCGAACTGAGATGTGTGTTCAGTAATTTTTTGACCCTTTTAAAGTATTCTTTAGTAGTTTGCTCTTTGATTGCACTGTGATTTATCTTACCCGATTCATGTATGCCTAAATATTTGTATGTATTACCTATTGCAAATTGGTTAAAAGTTTCACCATTTAACAGAACATGACCTTCCCCTACAACACTACTAACATGGCCTAAAGTAATATGAATAATGTTACATTTATCTAACCCGAAACTCATTCCTATGTCATTTGTAAACACTTCTACACTATCAAGCATAACTTTTAAACTGTGTCTATTGTTGGCATATAACTTCAAATCATCCATATACAATAAATGGTTAATCCAGAGACTATCTTTAAGCTTGTAACCTTTTAGTTCATATTTATTTAATATATGGGAAAGAGGATTAACTGCTAGACAAAATAGTAACGGTGACAGTGTGAAGAGTCTCCCTGGAAAATACCGCGCCTGATGGGTATCGGTTTAGTAGTTATTGACTCATTGGTGCCCCGGGCGGTCATAATAATCTTCCAAGAGGGCATGGTCATCCGCAAAAAGTTCCCAAGAATTGATGGGCAACGATAGACATCGAGGACCCTGAGTAGCCACTCGTGAGGGACACTATCAAAGGCCTTCTGATAGTCTATCAATGCCATGCTTAGATTCTTCTGCGACTGGTGTGCATCCTCCAATATGACCTTATTGACCATAAGATGGTCTTTGCACCCCCTGGCTCTACGACGACACCCTCGTTGTTCTATGGATATAATGTTATTGTTGCTGCAATGTTCATACAACAAGTTTGATTAGATGGAAGTTAATAACTTATACATACTTGGTAAGCAGGCAATAGGCCTCCAATTGTTGGGGTTCTCTGTGTTATTATTTTTAGGAATTAATATCACTTGACCTGTTGTAAACCAATCTTCTAGGCTTTCTTTACCGTTGACTATTTTAGTAAATAATGTAGCAAGTTAACTACGAGCACTAGTGAAATATTTTAAATAGTAATTTTGTAATTTATCTATACCCGGTGTTTTCCAATTATGCAATTTCTTTATAGCAACTTTTACTTCGTCTACTGTGATTTCCTCTGCCTGTACTGTATTTACTTCTTGTAATGACTCATTCACCTCTTCTATCCATCTGGCTTCCCTATTATACTGTTTTGGGTTTGACAATATCCCTGTCCAAAACTGCTCTACACTATCTTTACTTGGTATTTTAATTTCCTTACTACAAGTATTTCCTAAGCTTTTGTAAAATTTGTGCTGGTTTTCATTAAATATTTTATTTTGGTCTTTTTTTGTTATTTATATTTTTTTATGTACTATTAAATATTATTTAATTATTATAACATTATTGTGTGTCAGCATTAATCCATCTTCTACCTGGCGTTATCCCGGCCCAGTGGCGTAACAATAGGGTGGCAGAGTGCGCAAAATGCCACGGGCCCACGGCCTAAGAGGCTCGGCAGGGCCCTGGTCTGACAGGGTGTCGGGCCTGACCGGGCCCTGGTTCGATAAGGCCTCAGGTTCAAGCCCGATAGGGTGTAAACTGAGTAGAATATAACATTAATAACGAAATTATTAATAATAATTGACTACATTTAAAACATAACAAACATTTCATCATCATGTATTTGATGTAAATGTAATATTTTTGTTTCATTATAGTATGAACATACAAACCAATAAATTATAATTAATAAATATTAAGTTAATATTTTCCAAATAAATTGAAACATGGCTTGTTCTAGAAATTATGTAAGAGGTAGCGAAAAACGAGAGAGAAAGAGGGAATCTGAAGCCATGAATAAAAAGTTATCTAAAATAAGTCACTACTTTCGAAACGAGCAATTTATTGATTGATTGAATCTCGGAAATGATCAAATGGACTAAACTAAAAATTCCATAATAGCAAATCCCGACGATAGAGAATATTCAGACCCAAAACAACTACAAGAACACCAGCAAACATGATATTGAACTATATTTAGGAGCGGAAAATATTAAATATCCATATATTACAGATAAGTGTAATAAAACAAATATGATGAAGTGAAACGATTTGTGATTGAGAAAGGTTCACTGTAAACCCAGAGATCATTGGGTTAACAAGAGACAAGTCTTAAGAGACAGTGCCAATAAATAATAAAATAAATAAACAAAATAATAAACAAATACCCCTACATTTTGGTGACGATATAGCCGTAATGGCGGAATCGCTGTAGGAGCTGCAACAGATGCTGGACGGTCTAGACTTAGCCTCATAGCGCATAAGTCTTAAAATTAACTTCGACAAAACCAAAGTAATGATCTACTCGCACCTTAACCCCAGACCTGTCGCTATATGTGGCCACCAGCTCGCTGTTGTTTCCAAAAAATCTAGGTAGTAAAAACTTTGAGAAAGAGGATATGAGTCTACTCGTCAGCTACCACTTTTTTCCCAAAAGCTTGAGAACCAGTGCCTACCAGAGCCTGCGGTACCTACGGTGCTGAGACATGGCCACTCACAGTACGGCTGGTCCACTAGCTTATGGTCGCTCAGCGAGCTTTGGAGCATGCTATGCGCGGTGTCTCTTTGGAAGATAAGATCCGTAATGAGCTGATCGGACAGAGAACCAAAGTTAAAAACATAGCACACAAAATTAGCAAGCCGAAATGGCAGTGCGCTGGCCACATCTTGTATTGTGTTCTTAAGCGGAAACCGCGTCTTGGCTAATGTAGTGTAGGACGCCCGTCAGCTAGGTGGTGTGACTATTTGCAAAAGATCTACCACATGCTGGATGCGACAAGCTGATGACAGCGTGAAATCGCGAAATTCGGAAGAGGCCTATGTCCAGCAGTGGACAGCAAAAGTCTGATGATAAGTTGAGGGTTATGATGACTGGAAACCAATTTTAAATGCTCTAAAGAAATACGAAACATCGAAAATTCACTTAATTAAAAAACATACTTTTTCGTGGCCATAGAGAAAGCGCAGATAGCCTTATTAAAGCAGTTACTAGCAAAATGTGATACTGATTGAGAGGGATTGTAAAATAAGTCCAAGAACTAGATAAAATATAAAAATATGATAAAATACTTAATTCCGAAAATACTAAAGAGCCACAAAAACACTCTGTATGAAGTGATATTAGTTCATAATCCGATGAGAAATATGAAGCTATGTCATTGAAAGATTCTGTGCTGTACTGTATAATCCACTATAAGTCCCATTGCAGGGCACGGGCCCCCCTATGATCCAAAGTACGTATGATTGAGATTGGCTAAACCATATAGTCCACCACGCTGGTCTAGTGGGGGTTGGCGGACTTTACGTACTATAGAAACTTGCAAATGGCTCCGGTTTCTTCACGATGCTTTTCATTATCGTCATAGAGCATGGTGATTGACTATCTATACACACATAACTCCGGAAAATCAAAGGCAGGGCACACCCCTGGGATTCAAACCCGCGACCATGTTCGTGTCTCACCAGGGCACCCCGTTGAAAATCAGCGCTGCAGTTTGCTTTTCCCATTCTGCAGCATAAAGCTGAATGGGAGGCACATTGTCGGCGCAATAGTTTAGACACGTAATTTTGTTGCATAATGGTATTTTTGTCATGTTTTTATTTGTTGTATATTTTGTTATTTTATTACCTACCTATGTATGTTTACGCCTTCAATAAATGTATTTTCTTTCTCTTTCTTTCTATGTTGGCGGCTGCACCTAGTCCAACAGGCCACCATGCACTTTAAAATATAATAATAAAAACGAAAGTACAAAGTAATTTTTTTTTACATATACAAAGGGCCCCATTTGAAGAATTTTGCTTCCCCACCCCCTCCCCCCTCCCCCGGTGGGGTAGTCCCGCCACTGTCCCGGCCTGTGCGTCTCCGCCTTCCGGCTAATTCTCTTCCATTTAGTCCGATTTTCGGCACCCTCAATAGTAAGGCTATGATGAACTTTCTGCAATATACACATAGAAAACATCCCTTGGTGCCCTATCAGTATATAAATATTATAACTAAGTCTTTCACGAAAATAAGACCCTAAATGAATAGCTACGCAATTTAACCCGAATAATTGATATTAAGACTTCTATGGAGTAATTACAATACTATTTTAGCCGTAGCATTGTTTTCACAAACAATTAACCAAACCAAGCCGGACGGCAGTTTCCTTTAGTCCAATGCCTACGCCTTCGCTAACCACCACTTTAGTGTCTTCATTAATTATCAGCTTTTCCCAGGCGTTAACCCATATTGATTTCCGTATTGCCTTGCGTAATTGGATAACTTGTATAAAGTATCTAATTTTCAAACTTTACACTCCTTTATCAAGTCATAATCATTAATTGATGAACACGGGATTTTTGCTCGCATTTTTAGTAGGTAATCAAGAATATTTTACTCTTTTGTGTCTCGGCGTCAATGCTAATGTTAACAAAATCAGCACCTTGAATGTAATTGCAACGGCTTACGGCACCCTGGCGGAATTTTCGTCAACAACCTTTATTTTCTGAAGCCCTTGGTAGCTGTCCAACCGCGCTCCCTTAATACGGTCACTGGTTGTCCCGACATACGTATACAAATAGTTAACCAGTATGTACTAGATTACCGTCCTTTAATGGATAACAAGAGTACTTTATGATCATATTTATAACGATCATGAAAATACTATGTAGTAAGCTTGTAATCTCCAAGCATTTAAACAATGCCATTTCCAACATCGATGGCGGTCATTGAAAAAAGGATAAAACTATTGATAATGGTGGTTAATCTAAAAACAATGAGCTATATACATATTTATTGTTTTATTTATGTCTCAGGATGGCGAGCGCAGTGGAATGTTGCTACTGTTCATGAGCGTTCGTATCGCTTACCTTCAGGTGAACGGCTTGCTCGTCTCACCATTCAATGCAATAAAAAAAAAAAAATACTGTCAACCAATTTCACTATGTGTCCTCAGTAGTCGGTAGACAGTTGAGTTGAAAGTGTTAAGTGGTGTTAGGAATCTTTTTGGTCACCAAAAACTTAGAGATTATAAATTTTGTGGTAATTATCTTATATGATATTCCGGTACCTACTTGGCCCCCTCCTTTTGTGCTGTGGGTGCAAATCGTCACTACCTACAAACTACATATATGGGTATTTCGCATTAGGGGACTGTCTGGTATTTCTTGTACCTACTGCCCATAATGTAACGGTCACCGACGGGTTTATAGTCGGTACGCTGGTGTCGGTTTTGTTAATCCGGATCGGCCATAACATCCGCAGCGTGCCGGGCTGAAAAGCCAGTGACACTGACATGCTTCTTTCGGCCTTCCCTGGGGTACCGTCAGGGGAGCTAAGCTTTTCCACTTGCACGATAAAAGGGGGTTGAGTCTAAAATATTTTGAATTCCCAATGTCATCATCAGAATCATCATAATTTTGTAACTTGCAATGTAATAATATCTAACCACGTACGATGTTATTCAGACAGTTTTAAAACCTATTATAGTCACGAAATGTTTGTCCGACTTTTTAATTAGATTAGATCGAAAAAGACAAAACATTCCATAAATAAAATTGGTTTTAAAAATGTTTATGAATAAAGCCGGGACTGTGAATAAATGTTGGTTATATCACGGTAATAATATGTAGATTAGATATTATTACCGTGGTTATATTAAAAATAGGTAACAGAGAGGAACGCAGAAATGGAAGGTTTTTTGCCTCTGATTTTGGTTCGAGACGTTGTTTTTATATTAATAATTAATTGGATGTTTCTTCTTAAGGGACCATTTTTAGGGTTCCGCACGTAAAAGGTAAAAACGGTACCCTAATACTGAGCCTCTGCTGTCTGTCTGTCTGTCACCAGGCTGTATCTAAATTTTCACAAATTATGTATTTCCGTTGACATCAAATAATAAAAATACAAAAAATGAAAATAGTAAGGCGGTCCCCATACAATGAACGTGTTTCTTACGTATTTATTTAGTTGTATATTACCTTTCAACATAAATAATTAAATAAAGGAAGTGTTAAAGGAAGCCCCCCTTTAATCATACAAGAAACGTAATTTTTAAGCAAATGTTTACTTGATCTTAATAAACAGGAAGAAACATGATTTTTAGGGTTTATTTTATAGATGATGATGATGATGGTACGGAACCATTCATGCGCAAGTTCGACTCCCACTTAGCCGGTTTTTCTGTTACTAAGTACCTACGTAGTGGTTCTTAAAACGTTTCAAACTAAATATTCAAGATGTTGTCTTCAAGTATTGGAGATCTAATACTTGTAGATCATGGATTAATGTTTCGTCTTCAACCAAGACTAATTAATATCCATATGGCCTGAATGGTCTAACTTATCTCAATAGTACTCTCGACTAGATTAGAAGAGGCTTGTGGTCTACAGTGGGACGTTTACGGGCTGATACGAAAATGAAAAAAATATGCGAATACTTATTTTTCGTTATGCACACATTGATTTTATATCTTGATCAATACTCGTTTATTATTTGTTTTTGTATATTTGCACAGTTTGATGAAGGTATTGGTGTCGTATTAAATTACATTGACATATTACAATACCGAAGTAGTGGAGATGCGCGCGTATCTGAGACTACGTGAAGTGATTTAAAGTCGCAATATTTATAAAATAGGGAATAACTATTTACAAACAATCAATAATGATTTTATTAATATTATTTGTTGTTGCGTTCGGTGTCTTATGTAAACTATTTTACAGTTTTTCGTGCAAAATGTGTACATGTGATACAAAAATGGACGGAAAAGTGGTGATAGTGACAGGATCAAACACCGGCATAGGTTTTGAAACCGGTAAAAATCTGGCTGAACGCGGCGCTAAAGTGATCCTTGCGTGCAGAAGTGTTGAAAGAGCAACCGAAGCTAGAGATAAAATAATAAAATCAACAGGAAACCCTAACGTTGTGTTCAAGCAACTAGACTTAAGCTCTCTACAATCGGTTCGGAATTTCGCGCAAAATATTCTCGAGAGCGAATCAAGACTTGATTTCCTGATCAATAACGCCGGCGCAGGGAATCTAAAAAACACATTGACCGAAGATAATCTGCCAATAGAGACACAAGTGAACTATTTTGGCCCGTTTCTGCTTACCATGCTACTTCTACCGTTGTTAAAACGTTCAGCGCCAAGTCGCATAATCAATTTGTCATCAATATTGCACTGGATTGGCTCAATTGATGAAAATACTTTTCATAAACCAGCAAGAAATTATTTGGAACATTCAAGGGTGTATGCAAACACGAAGTTAGCTTTAATTCTATTCACTAAGAAGTTAAGTGAAGAGCTGAAAGGGACCGGGGTCACTGCCAATTCGACTCACCCGGGAGCGATTAAAACCGATATATTCAAAAATATTAATGTTTTAATTAGGGTTCTGATTCGCCTGACCTTCAGGACTCCGTGGCAAGGGGCCCAGACCTTAATATATTTGGCTGTAGCGCCAGAACTGAAGGACACAACTGGGAAATATTTTGTGAACTGTTCCAAGGCCAGTACCCATTGGGCCGCGCGGGATGTAGAGTTAGCAAACAAATTGTGGGATTTGTCACTT
The DNA here is from genome assembly GCA_009982885.2 of Hyles vespertilio. NCBI lineage: Eukaryota > Metazoa > Arthropoda > Insecta > Lepidoptera > Sphingidae > Hyles > Hyles vespertilio. Next base: position 5,539,339 of record CM042810.1, read on the forward strand.
AAAGTTACTAGTGAAAAGAAGTGTTTGTAATTACGTTACTTTAGCGTAATATGCTTCATGAAATTGGTCAATTTTGTAATTGAGCATGTTAATAGGATGTATATGCAATTAATTGATTGTACTTTGTGTTTTCATTTAAAAATAAATTGCATTTAGTACGTCCTTGTTATTCAATGCGTATTATTTACATAGCAAATAAACACTATTTAAACTAACATTTAAATTTCATTAACTAAACAACTGTATCGGCGGTGTACAATTATAACGCTGAGGTAGAGTTAGAGGTTTGAATCCAGGGTTGGTCAAAGTGGTATTGTACTTTTGCATTGTCAGCCCGGAGTCAGGAATTTGTGCCCCATATGGCGATAGGTTATCACGTGGGATGAAACAAACAAGGCTACCTGCCTTTTCCATATTGGAAAAAAGGCGTGAGTTGAGAATTTATGTAATAACTACATAAAACTACATGTTGACTTTTCAACACATTTATTTCTATACATTTGTAATACGAAAATATTTTCGTAAACACATTTCTAAAACAGGAAAATTATGTTTTTATTGGGCACACAATTTCTAATTTATCAAATTTCTTCTCGTTTGATTTTAACAATATTCAATGTTTTGAACGGTACTATTTTGTTACAAAGATTTATTCACATATATTTTTCCACGTTTCTTTATTTTCACCTCTTTCTGTGTCTGTGTTCGGAACGCGCCGCGCTTGGCTTCGAAGGCTTCTCCTTGTATCGCGGTTCGTCTGAAAGAAAGAAGGAAAATATGTTTTATTGACATGATAATAGCACCACACATGCATCACAAGTACAAAACGAAGAATAATAATCAGAATCAAAATACAAACAGAAGGTGTATATAACAAAGATAAATAAAATATAATAAATATATACGTATTTAAATATACTATGTATTCGCAAACGTGTCAAAGAGATGCCAAGAGCTGTCTTTTAAGAAAAATAAGCATTTTATAAATTCCCTACAATATATTGTAACAAGTATTAAATAGTTGATAAAATATTTTATCATGTCTCTTCGTGTGCGAGAAATTACGCCGGGAAGTATGTATTACCTACTATAAGCCCGCCCCGGCTTCCCTGGAAAAGCCTCAATGCTTCCCTGCATTCCATCCCAAACTATCCTTAAGAGTTTGAAAGAGAAGCAAATATACATATTTGAATTCCTTGCCCATCCCACGGGACACCTGAATTTTTTCGGGATATAAATTGTCTATGCATTGATGCAGGGTGCCAGCTAGCTCTTTACTAAATTTCAATAAAGTTAGCCCAGTCCATTTCCTAAGAATACTCTTTGATAGTCCTACGGGAATACTACATTTTTGGAATAAAAAGTAGCCTATGTGTTAATCCAGGGTATCAGCAACATTCATACCAAATTTCATCGAAATTGGTTTAGCCGTTTGAGCGTGAAGAAATAACCAACTTTCGCCTTATAATATTAATAGAAAGTAGAATTAGCAGGATTCTAGGATAGGATAGCAGGATAGCGTCATAACCCGACCTTTACAATTTTACACTTATATTTCATTATCAAGAATCGCGAAGTAATTATTTCATTAAAAGGAATAAATGTATCCCTGTTTAATGAAATAATAATATGGAACAAAATGTTGTTCCATAGTGTGTCTGACATTCGCTATCTAATTTTAAAATGCTTGGTGATATAAAACCAGTGTTTGAATCGAGTAATTTTGTTTTTCTAGACTATATGGCCGAACCTCTCAATCGTACTTTCGATTGTAGAGGAGGCCCGTGCCCTGCAGTGGGACGTATATGGGCTGATAAAGTAAGAAAGAATTTTCATCTAGACACAACGCAGCATTGACATGCATCCATAGGATAAATCTTGCATTCTATGAAATATTTATTCGTTATTAATGGGACAATAATTGTTGATTAAAATAAGAAAATTATTATATTGTATTCTACGTAACAAATTCTGTAGTAATTAGGCATGAATTATGCAACAAATAATATCTTATAATATAAATTGACCAAGCTAGCATATTTAACTAGACTGTCGACCTATTTTTTTTTTTTTATTGCAGTGAATGGCGAGACGAGCAAGCCGTTCGCCTGATGGTAAGCGATACGACCGCTCATAAACAGTAGCAACATTCCACTGCGCTCGCCATCCTGAGACATAAGATGTTAAGTCTCAATATGTCCAGTAGTTACTCTGGCTACAATGTCCTTCAATCCGAAACACAACAGTGCATTTAAGCAGTGTTGTTTGACGGGAGAAATAGACATTGCGGTGGTACCTACCCAGATGGCCTCTCACATATGAGAGACCTACCACCAGTATTACCTATTTTAGCCTATTACCTATTAGTAATAGGTTAATACCTACCAGTATTAACCTATTACCTATTTTAGAGTAAGATCCCAGGGCCCCCAGACGTTACTTATTTTCTCATCTATACATACCGGGTATCTCAAGACTGCTACCGAAAACGAAGCCGGGTGGTAGTTTTAGTGACTACAAACACAATGCAACTAAAAATTTCGCAATGAAACGCCACAATATTTTTTTATGATTTTTTAAATATCGACATTTTTGGGTGGTAAATCCATAGTTTTTGCTAAAATAATAATTTAAACTCTTTTATACCTTAGATTATTTATAAATAAAAAGGTATACACAATTATTTTAGGAAAAAATGCATTTACCACCCAAATATGGTCATAGGAAAAAAATAACAAAAAAAAATTGTCGCTTTTTTTTGCAACTTTTTCTGTTGCATTGTGTCTGAAGTCACCTAAACTACCACACCCGGCTTCGTTTTCGGTAGCAGTCTTGATATACCCTGTATAAATAAAATTGAAGTGTCTGTTTTAAGAGTGAAAATAAAAAAAATGTCCTACTACATATCGTTACACGATACCTGTGCCGAAAGTGATATTTAAAAAATTTTTGTCTGTCTGTCTGTTTGTTCCGGCTAATCTCTTAAATGGCTGGACCGATTTTTACGGGACTTTTTTGTCAGGTGCTGATATAACAAGGAGTAACTTAGGCTACATTTATTTTAGAAAAATTCTTTTATTTTAGAATAATAAAGTAATGTTGCAATGCCCGCGCGCAGCTCACGCGCATGCCACCACTGGGCTGTCACGTCGGGCGCCTCCCACCACTTCTCCCACCAACGAATAAATATCACATTTACAAAATTTTGTATATAAAGAAATTTAAAGCTAATACTAAAAACTGAAAATAAATGATAATTAAAATTTCATCATGTGACTGAATGAGACGGGACATAAACCGGATAGAACAGGACGGGAAATATAGTTATTACGCGAAATAATATGTTGTTGCCAAATCAATACTGGACTCAACAGCTATCTGCACCCGGGCGAAGCCGGGTCCGACAGCTAGTAAAAAATATAAATGGGATAAAGTAGTGTTAGTACGTACTTTGAGTGTGTGCATACCTGCTAGCTTGGGTCGACGGCCAATTCATAAGAACCAGGTGCTAAAGGTAGATAAATACAGTACTGATTTTTCTTAAATTCTCAGTGCTGATTTTTACATATGTTTTAGATAATTTTGTTAAAAATTAATAATCATTATTGCCAGACACTTTCCATCGGCGCTTACCCTTACCAGACGCTTTAAAATTTCAAAAAAAAATAATGACCTCGCGCTCATACACATAGCGACACTTTATGTGTGTCTGGGGGGATGTTTGACCCCTCCAATTGGTCTGGCTGCTGACCAGGGGTGTTGAAATAGTTCCCTAAGTATCATATATAAAAATCAAGAGTGAGATTATAAGTAAAAATATGTTTTTTTTTTTGAAGCTTTAAAGCGTCTGGTAAGGGTAAACGCCGATGGAAGTGGCTGGCAATAATGATTATTAATTTTCAACAAAATTATCTAAAACATATGTAAAAATTAGCACTGAGAATTCAAGAAAAATCAGTACTGTATTTATCTACCTTTAGCACCTGGTACCTATGTATTGGCCGTCGACCCAAGCTAGCAGGTATGCACACACTCAAAGTACGTACTAACACTACTTTATCCCATTTATATTTTTTATGAGAAAATAAGTAACGTCTGGGGGCCCTGGGATCTTGGACTATTTAGTTTGCACTAGCCGATAGTATGACTGACTAATGGCTATACTAAATAATAATAATAGATACGTCGTGCATTGATTACAGGGATCATGGACACACCGGTATTGAGGTTAGTTTGTGTCATTTGTAATTCTGTAAAAGTTCGAATTTGTATAACGTACACCGTAACTATAAGTCTATGGTTACGACCATAAATCAATAACGACCATAAGTTTTATGTAGGTACATTCGTATCCTATAAAAAACTTCGTTTGTCCGAAGTTTCGAACTTCGTTCGTTCGTTCGTTCGGATGAATATAGTAGGGCCCCTAGTCCGACACCACTTTCTTTTTCTTAATCTACTTAATAATAAAAAAATCCGCTAATCAACCATATAAACATAAATCATGCAAAGAGGAGATGAGGAGATAAAACGTTCATAATTTTCATAATGGCATTTTCTACATATTTTAACTGGTATTGCCACTTCACAGAAAAAACGTGATTTCATTTACTTGCCAGTAATATCATAATTCCATTCCGGACAGACAACTGCCATTTTTCCGCTTAAAATCTGCTTAAACAAGGGCCTTAACCATCACTACATAGTATAAAACAAAGTCGCTTTCTCTGTCCCTATGTCCCTTTGTATGCTTAAATCTTTAAAACTACGCAACGGATTTTGATGCGGTTTTTTTTAATAGATAGAGTGATTCAAGAGGATTATATGTATAATACGTACATATTATTGTACAGAAATCTATTTGTACCCGGGCGAAGCTGGGCCGGGCCGCTAGTTTTAAAATTAATGAGTTGTTAAATTGCTGATTTTTGACGTGTATGATTAACGTTTTTGAGTGTGCTCATCATATTAACGGCATTTCAAAACTGATACCTTTAATCCCTAAAAATTGTAGTGTTGTTATGGGAGGAACAAAGAATTTAAATTATTTGTTACTTTTTAAACTAAACAGAATGGGATGAGGCAGGAATACATGTCTTGAGTGAGAAAAGACGGCACAGGGCGGGATATAAATGTATAAAAGCTGAAAATGATTTTTGTTATCTCTAATCTCAAGATTACCTGGTTCCAATTTAAAAAAAAAATGTTGGATAGGTCATTTATCGAGGAACGATATAAGCTATATATCACGCTATCACTTATAGGTGGGAAGCAAAAGGAAATGTTTTTCATTCTCCATGGGCCAATTGGCCGATATTCTAAATTGATAGTCGGAACATTTTGGCCGCCATTTTGAGAACTATATCTGCATCCGGGCGGAACTAGACCAGACCGCTAGCATGCAGTAAATTCGAAGAAATAGTTAGTATGGTACACAAACCTCTGTCTTTATGCCGGTGCCTGCGGTCTCTGTCCCGGTCTCGGTCCCTGTCCCTAGAGCCGCGTGAGTCAGGTGATGAGCGGCGGCGCGGCTCCCTCCTGTCCCCGCGGTCCGGCTCGCCGCCCCACCACCACGCGGGCGGCGCCGACGCACGCGTGCGCAGCGGAGACCCGGGGAACGTGCTCATTCCTGCCATCTGATGAAATTAACAATCATATGATTTGTATTACTTGTAATTTGACTCCAATTTGTTTATTGTATTTATCAAAACGTATCGACAGCTATGCTGCCGTCCTCAAGCTAAAATGCCGTTAAGTATTTTTGCCGCTGTTTTAGTTATGCACAAAAATGCGTTTTCTTTTTTTTTAATGTTCTACTTAATAACAAGTGGTCATCTTTAAACCTTGGAGTACTGAATAATAGATCGTAGGAGGCACTTTCAAATAGCGAAACTTTCAATTTAGAACTGTAATATCGCTTTTTTTGTGCATAACTCAAATTTTTTGTACTTAACGGCATTTTAGCTTGAGGACGGCAGTATGGTCTAACAAACAAAGAAATTTATTAATCCATTCAGAAGTAAACAAGTTAAAAACATTTTAAATCTTGTAGTGGGAATAACAGAAAAACAATGCAAAATCAAGATAGTGACATCACTAGGATTATTATACATTATAGTGTGCGGATGTGAAAGAGACAGCAAGGCTCTTTAATTGTAAATGTTAATATTTGCCTTATGTTACAAGCTACTTTAATACTTTTTTGACAGCAATGCTTTATTTTTAACGTATTTGTGTTTGTAAGCGAAATAATACCAAAAATCGATAATAGTCAAATACCCTATTTTATTAAATTATTTGTACTTATTTGCAATACTTTTTCTTTCTAAGTAGGTTCTATCCTTTACACTTTACTGCCCTCTGTTTATCCTATTCTTAAATCCATCCCATGGTTGTCTGTAAGACATTGCCTTTCGGCGATAAGACCGCCAATTGTACTTTTTATCGTCTGATGCCATTCGATACTCTGTCTGGACAGCGTTCGAGCTTACCATCAGGCACAATGTTGTCACTATGACGGGCCAGATTAAAAAAAAGAAATAAAATATTATTCTTTATGGTGCACAACAATTATAGCAGCAAATAGAGACACGCTATCTGCTGAAATAACAATACAAAATTTTTATACAGTATGCGATATTGTACTATAAATATAACAGTAAATAGAAACATTGAAACAACAAAGTACAAATGGCGGTCTTATCGCACTAAGGTAATATTTACCAGAAAATCATTGGATTGATTTCTGGGAAGAAAGAAATAAAGGTTTTGTAATATTGCAGACTTATAGAATGTGGAAACCTCGTTGTCACTTGCTTGATTACCGTTTTTACAATAATTATTTTGAGTTTTTTATATGTTGCCAAGAAAATAGTTATTTTCGCCATCTCATAATACTTCCCTTTAATTTTTATATCATCTTTTCATTTTGGTTAATTTTTATGTATTTAATTTCTTTTTTTACATTTTTATATACCGGGTATCTCAAGACTGCTACCGAAAACGAAGCCGGGTGGTAGTTTTAGTGGCTACAAACACAATGCAATTAAAAATTTCGCTTAGAAACGCGACAATTATTTTTTATGATTTTTTAAATATCGTCATTTTTGGGTGGTAAATCCATAGATTTTGCTAAAATAATAATTTAAACTCTCTTATATCTTAGAGTATTTATAAATTAAAGGGTATACACTATTATTTTAGGAAAAAATGTATTTACCACCAAAATATGGCAATAGGAAAAAAATTACAAAAAAAAAATTTACGCTTTTTTTTGCAACTTTTTCTGTTGCATTGTATCTGAAGTCGCTTAAACTACCACCCGGCTTCGTTTTTGGTAGCAGTCTTGATATACCCTGTATATGATAGTATAAAAATACATATAAGAATATTAAAAGTTATCCAAAAATGGCGAGCCTCGAGACCCAAGCAACCGGTGGTTAGGACGCCAAAGTGTTCCTCACTTTGACCGCCTGACAATACGTGCCGTGTCAAGCAATACTGCCTTCTGTATCTGACTCCTGACCCAACAGCCGATTGAGAGCCTTATTATGTATATTTATTTTTACCTTTATGTTTTACACATTGAATCAACCTGCCAATTATGAATCTAAATTTATATACTTTAAAATGTAATTTCTCTTACATTAACGGGTGGGTAGTTGTGTGGCAGTCGATAGGGCGCGGGGGGTGCCGTGCCCTCTCCCTCCGCGCACGCCAGCGGAGCCGCCGGCATGCGACTCGGACTCTCTGACGTCACCAACTGACAAACCAATAATAATAATAATAACTAAAAAAACCTACATTTTTGAATAACAACAGTTAACCGATATAAATACTACAACTCCTAATAACTTTATCTCCTTGACTTCGGTCCGAGTATAGTGTATTACCTTCCAATTGCGGTAGAGAAGTTCAGACTTAAAATAATAATAATAATAATAATATAATATTTATTTCAAGCACCAAAGACTCATAGCTTATTTACAATAACAAAAAAAATAGTCTCATTACAAATTAAAAAAATCAGAATAATAATATTACAGATAACATACAATCAGTGGCGTAACTACACCATCTGGGGCCCGTGGCAAAATCATCGGCTGGGGCCCCCTATTTTTTATGGAGAGGAAAACTGTTAACTTTATTTTCGGTACCCCGGACGAGATCGAAAGGAATATATCAGAATATATATTCTGATATCAGTGTCACTGGCCTACCAGCACATTGCGATCGAGGCGGGTCCCTAACAAAAACCTGCGCTAGCATACCGAAAAGACCCTGTCTTCCGCATTTCGGGCGGTACTGGATATAATCTCAGGCCGAGAAGCGCCCCGATTCCATTCCAGTGATCGCCCGGCGCAAAGCCAGGACGCAGGTCTCTCTCAGTGGAGAGCAAAGTTGATAATATCCACTTATGTCTAGATCTGGACGCCCCTTTAAGATTTTGTCGGCGAAATCACGTGCTCTGTCGTCCATTTCGGAATCAGAGTTAGTAAGAGTGCACCGTAGAGCAGTTACTCCGGTGGTCCCTTTAGGTAGCCTCATAAGTCTTGCGTGGGAGATTGTGCTGGAATTCTTACACCCGTATTCTAAGACGTTTCCTCGAATATTCCTCAACCTTATCCTTGTCGAGGTGAAGTTTAAAATGAATTCAAGGAATCCTCGAATATGGTATGCTTAGTTAAAATAAACCTTTCCTAGAGGATCCTCGAGTGAGGTTGAGTTGAGGAAATACATCATCTGATCTTCTCATGTATCCCACACACCATCAGGCGGAGGCATTGGATAGTAGGGGTGAGGCGATTACGGTAGGCCTTGAAATTTTTATCGAGTGCGGCATGGCGTCGTTCTGGTGAAGCTCCTGCCTGATATTTCAACTCGAGGAGCTCTGAAAGTACATCGACAGCTTTCTGAATGCTCGGAGCATAAAAGTCGTATTGGACGCCTTTTGTATCGAGACCAAGACCATTAATTCTGGTGTTCCATAAGGCTCGATGCTTCCACCGACTGTTGGGTGTATTTAGGAGTATGTATATATTTATTTGGAAGACAAGGGCAGATTGGCCAGCAAAAAGTAAGGGATTCTCAACAGAGCCAAGTGATACTGCACCACCTGGAGACTGGCACCACGTGGAGTACTGCTTTCACCTCAGGGTAGAAGCCCCAAAATACCAGGTCGGCCAATTGGACTCCTTACAGCGCCGAGCTCTTTGAATCGTCGATAATCCCGATCTCACGGAGAAAGTGGAGCCGTTAGGATTGCAGCGGGACTTCGGGTCTGTGTAATCTATCGATTGTTCCACGGAAATTGCTCTGAGGAAGATGACGCCACTATCGCTAATCTTCCATCACACTTCCCGCACCACACCGCAATAGAGTTCAATCTTACTTCCTGGAAACTATCCGTTCCCGGAAAGTACATACGTTTTCAGTGATCTTTTCTACCACGCACGTACAAGCTCTGGAATTAACTCCCTGCTTCGGAATTCCCTGGGCGCTATAACCTATCTGTGTGAGTGCTCTCCTTACGGAAGGAAGTGACTTCATTTTGCTGGATCCCTGGATTTGCGAAAATCCATGAGCAGCGGTACGCGCTGACCATAAAAGAATCTCCACAACGAGACCAATCAGTCATCGTAATATCTAGGTGTACTCGGTACTAGGTGGCCGAAGCCCAAACGCAGCAATGGTGATGAGGCCCCTCAGAAGCCTAATATTGAAGTTTTATTCTTTTTTAAACCAAATCTGCTCTATACAAAATAGTTTTATTTCAATGCGTAAAATTTGCGTAAATCTAAAAAAACCATATTATTTTTATGTATCACAAATAAACCTTGGTATCTTTAATAACAATTAAGAAAATAGTTTTTGATTATCAATTTTGTTGGTAATCAATTAGTTAGGTTCTTTCTCTGCTTACGGTCTCTTGGGCCTGAGGGGCCCGGCTGAGCCGCCGCGCCGAGGGTCCCTCAGGCCGGGGGCCCGTGGCATTTTGCGCACTCTGCCACCCTATTGTTACGCCACTGCATACAATAACAGAATACGCTTAAATTATCAACATCATGCAACATGTAGCCAACAACAGTGATTTATATGGAAGAAACATTTTCTTGTACATTATTGAGTCTGAATTTCAGTTACTCAAATCGACCATTTCCTTTTTTTATGGAATAGTGGATAAAGCAATTAGGACACCTAATGGTAAATGGTTAGCTAGTAAAAGTAAATAATAAATATATTCCTAAGTATTTGAAAAATGAGAAAATTCATAAAACATTTCTTTTATTGAAAACTATATTTTTATTTAGTACTGTAAAGTCTCATTCATATGGATTCCGAAATTAACGATTCGTCGTAATTTTTGTATAACTTCGTTTAAATATTCCGTACACTGCGCTCGCCATCCTGACACATAAGATGTAAAGCCTCTATGTCTAGTAGTTACTCTGGCTACCTTAGATAGTGTACCACAACCACAATACTAGAGTATAGGGCGGATCGTCGTATCAAATAGCGAGACCTTACCCCTCTGTCGGCTTACACACCCCACACTATCACTCACCACACAAAACAGCGATACGAATACACACCCCTACAGCCAGAACACAGGCAGAAAAAAAAATACTCGAGTATTGTCAACGTTACCTGTTGTTTGAGGCTGTTGAAGTCGTTGCTCATGTCGCGGTATCGCTGCAGACACTCCTGCCACATGTTGGCCATCTCCGCCATCTCGGAGCGCTGCTTGTTGATCTCCTCCTAAATGTTAAACAAAGAAGGCTTTATTATTCACGGCAATGTATATTCTGCATGTCGTCATACGTCCTAGTACGGGGCACGGACCATTTCTACAATCGAGAGAATGATTGAGAGTGGTTAGGCTATATATGAATTGCATATGTTAGTATATATTCATTTAATGCTATTACATTATTCATTAATTATGAATACACTCTTCGTCATGTGATATATTTACTGCAGTTGATTATTCAATCAAACTCTATAAATCGTAAATAAATAAATAACACCAAGAGTCACATACATAGCCCTAACCCCACACTAACACCGAGTCTAGTGCCGTGGGTATCTGGAACTGCGAGAGCCTTTTCGGTCTCACAACACCGAGACCGAAAAGGCGGCGTCTACATCCTGTGCCACAGAAGCTATCCACAATTTCATGTTCATAAATAAATAGATTGATGGCAGGCGGTATTAACCGACAATACTCTAAAACGTTTCTTCCGTCTGTATCAATAGAACTAAAATTATAAATGATTAACCATGAGTCGTGCATCCGTGTCCCCCACGTCTCTGGCGACGGTTTCGTACCGGCGCATGCACTCGCGCCACAGCCGCAGTTGCGCGGCCGCTGACTCGCGCGCGTTCGTCGCAGATTCCTATAGAAATAGTAATTAATTAGAAAACTAAGGATATACCCTTCAGTATATTTGGAGTTTCTAAAAGATGTCAGAAAATCGCACTAAAATAAATATTATAATGTAATATCTTCATTTTAGTAAACTTTCTGTCATAACACAAGCAATCATTTACAGAGTCGAGCGACGACTAATTTCAGTAACGCTTCAGTAGAGATGTACCGCGATGTATGTATGGTGCACCATTTACGTCAGAACACTAATTTTCGCGATCCCTATATTTATGACAATGGAAACAGTATCAGCCCATATACGTCCTACAGCAGGGCACCAGTCTCCTATACAATCGCGAGTAAAATTGAGACGAGTTAGACCATACCGGGTATCTCAAGACTGCTACCGAAAACGAAGCCGGGTGGTAGTTTTAGTGGCTACAAACACAATGCAATTAAAAATTTCACATAGAAACGCGACAATTATTTTTATGATTTTTTAAATATCGTCATTTTTGGGTGGTAAATCCATAGTTTTTGCTAAAATAATAATTTAAACTCTTTTATACCTTAGAGTATTTATAAGTAAAAGGGTATACACTATTATTTTAGGAAAAAATGTATTTACCACCCAAATATGACCATAGGAAAAAAATAAAAAAAAATTGTCGCTTTTTTTTGCAACTTTTTCTGTTGCATTGTGTCTGAAGTCGCTTAGACTACCACCCGGCTTCGTTTTCGGTAGCAGTCTTGATATACCCTGTATAGTCCAATACGCTGTCCTAGCGCAGTTGGGCTGACTTTACATACCATAGAAACATTACTTATATATAAAAAAATCTTTAAAAAAATGCTTAACGTAGATAATTTGCAAATAAAATTTCACATAACAATTAGTGCTTAGCAACAATTAAATACAGCTGGTGCTTAGGCTAGGATAACCAGTATACAAATAGGTGTTAGCGTGGCCCGCAGCTTGTCGAGTTCTGATGGTCAATACTCAAATCTTGGTTCATGAGTAGTAAATAATAATCAGTTTCAATTCAAATATTATTGAATCATGTAAAGACAATATAATATAGCTTTGAATCATATCTTACATTAGCGGCCTTGTCCTGTCCCGGCGGAGCTTGTGACATGCCCTTGAAGCATCGCATCAACTCCTTCCACAGTTTCATCATCTTGTCCATCGCCTCTCTTTGCTCCGAGATTTCTTGCTACCATATAATATATTGTTAGGTACATATCTTTCAGATCAAAATTATAAGACTCTTTTAGAGTGTACTATTATCACAGCATCGATATACATCAATAGCACATACCGTGGTCATAAAGAAATCGATGGAACCTTATTCTTTTTTTACATTCTCATTTGTCATCAACAATTGTTAAATTTCAATTCAATAACAATGTATAAATATACAGTTATTAGTATTTAATCCTTAATGTATCCAAAGGTTATCCTTAATGTATTCCGGAACCGAATTAAAGATATATTTATAACCTGACTGCAAAGCAATTGCCCAAATCTACATCAACTAACCTTTACAACCCGCAAGTAATTGCTTCTGCCGCTCATTGTACTAGCTTCATCAGCCACACTTAATCCAGAATCCCGTTCCCTCTCCGAATATCTATCCCTAAAATCATCTTCTCTAGACGCAATCGAATTCCTTTCAAAACGTTCCAGATTCTTCTTAGACCTCCTTTCTTTATTGTACTTATCACGTTCGTAAATTCTATCATCATAGTACTTTTCTTTCTCGTCGTATTTCCTCTCTCTTTCGTCATAACGCTTGTCACTCCTTGCAGTTCGTCTATATCTCTCGTCATCGTATTTTTCTCTATGAACGTCGAAGCTTCTAGAAGCCTTCTGTTCGAACACTTTACGTTTATCTTCTTCCACTCTTCGATCGTAATCTCTGTAGTCCTTTCTGTAGTGATCACAGCATTTCGGTGGAGATCTGTCGCGATACCCACTGTACCGTTCATCATGATGAAGTCTAGATTTCGTAGTATCCAACTTGTTGTATTTGTGAGTCTCATTATAACAGCAAACGCATTTGTCTTTTCGTTCCTCGTTTATTTTCTCGCGGCTTTGTAACCTGCCCTGGAAGTTATCATGGCTTCTTATTCGGCTAAGTTCGACATCTTCGCGTGATCTTTCGTTGCATCTTACACGTTCTGGATATCTATCGATGTTATATGAGTCCCTTCTGGATAGACCTTCGCATTGTAGAGATTTGTGGCTTTGAGTCCTTGGCTGGAAATAAAAATATTAATAAATAGAAACGATATCATAATATGTTTATTGTGGAACATAGGTACAATATGATGTCATAATATGGTTATGAACTTGATTATAGAATTACCTAATTAATCTTACTTCAATAACATAATATAATGTAAGGTGTTCTTTTGTCCAAAAATCTAATAGTGGTATTTTTTATTTCCCTAACGAATAACATACTTACTACTGGAGGTGGGCTTGTGTAGTTATAATTTTTTCCGTTTTCATTCATCTGCGCGCATAGTTTTGCAAATGTCTCCATCAGGACGGTTTGGTCCACTGTCGGAGTCGATGACATATCTTTGGTGGGCCTAAAGAAATTAAAACAGGAATAATGACACGCTAAGTAAGAAATTGATAATAACTTATAACCATCTTAAAGATCTATACAGGGTATATCAAGAGTGCTACCGAAAACGAAGCCGGGTGGTAGTTTAAGCGACTTCAGACACAATGCAACAGAAAAATTTTCAAAAAAGAGCGACATTTTTTTTGTTATTTTTTTTTCCTATTGCCATATTTGGGTGGTAAATACACTTTTTCATAAAATAATAGTGTTTACCCTTTTATTTATAAATACTCTAAGGTATAAAAGAGTTTAAATTATTATTTTAGCAAAAACCATGGACTTACCACCCAAAAATGACGATATTTAAAAAAATCAAAATTTTTAGTTGCATTGTGTTTGTAGCCACTAAAACTACCACCCGGCTTCGTTTTCGGAAGCAGTCTTGACATACCCAGTATAGTTTCTACAAGTAACTAGTAATTACAATACTCTTATCTACTGTACATTTGTTTTTGATAATTATGAAAAATGAATAACTATTTTTTGCCATTGGAACAGTCTATCTGAATATCGACGGCGAAGTGCCAATAATTCCTGAATGACAAAAACATAAATTAGCTTGTGCTAATTTATACATGAAAAATAAATGTTTTTATTTGTTAAAATAATAATTAATATATTTATTAATGGGGGCTAGTAATAATGTAAATTTATAGTAAAAATACACTTATAAGATTTTACTAACATATCGGCATAATACCGTTATAATTATTGTTTTAACAATAAAAAATGTATTTCTCTCAAAATTTCAGATAGGAGGTATTGGTACTTCACCGTCGATATATGATATTGTATTTTTAAATGTAAAACGTATGTGATATTACTTCTCATGTTCCCTGGATGGCACGTCATCTCGGCGTTTGCGTCTGTGTCGGTGTTCCCTAGAGACAGACGCGTCTCGATCGCGACTCCCGCGCCTTTCATGTCTTCGAGCGTGACGCTGCCTACACGAATAAGTAAATTATAATGTTGTTAGGTCACTCTGTCTCGCATCAGATTTCATCCTTGCATATTGAACACCACCTAAAGGCTAAATCCCATTTCTACGTCAAGTTCATTTCTTATTTTACAATCGGAGATCTGAATTACTTATTTCTTTTCTTATCAATTTAACGCGATTAGTTTATTTGATATACGATAGTACTTAGCACGGTCATATTACATGTTGTAATGGACAGAGTATGTTATAAGTTATGAGTTAGAGCCAACACTTACTTCTTCTTGTCTCTCTTGATTGCTTCCTCTAGGAAAGCGTAAATGAAAGAGTCTTGATCCCTTGGTATTGATTCAATAGCTCCGTCTGCTTCCTATATCCAAAAAAGAAGACGTTACTAGTTCCCTAGTTGGCTATCTTTCTTACTTTCTCCTCCATAAGCACACTATAGAATACATAGATAGCCACTATGCCAGTTCCTGACACACCACTTTCGCTTCGTCTACTTTCATCATTACATAAATTATTTCTAAAGTCAAAAAATATACTTTAATTCCTCCTATTTTCAATAGTAAGACAATTGCATCTATTGTGAAAAACAATGTGGGTGATTTATTATTGCCTTCGTGTTAAGTTAATTTGTAGAAGAAATTAGAATAGCAAGTAAAATAGTCTAATATACCGGTCGTGGTGAAATAGATCTCGGAGTGGACACCATGCCGGCTTTCAACGCTAAGGAAAGTCCATCCCTTCTGTGAATAATATTAATTGAGCTATTTATTTTGATCCTACTTACAAATACAAATACAAATTCTTGTATCAGAATTACTATACTATACAGGGTATACGTATAAAATGAAGCCAGGTAGTTACAGTAAAACACAGGAGACACAATACATCTAAAAAAATGACAAAGAAGCATAAGTTTTGTAACAAAATCGAATGCAGCCCATGTAATAATGCCGTCCATAAAACCGACACATATCATTAAGCTAATGACACAGACACACAGCACTACGATATTCAATAAAATTACTTCTCTATTTGCAATTACATGGTAGCCGGTAAGAGATTGAGCGATACGGCTGCCATTTGTACTCTGATTTTATATTTGTTTTTAGTATTTAAGATAGATACATTAATGTACAAAAAAATAAACAATATCATGGGTGTTACTCTATGAAATGATACGAACTTCGAATGTTCCGACACCGTAATTGACAAAACTCACCAATGTGATAAAATTCTCCACAAATTGTTGGATTGCTCTATCGTACGTTGCAACTACAGACTAAAATTCGAGGAAAATGATAAGTAAATAGAAAATAGTATTGATTTTTAGAAATGGAAATCTTAATATCCTACTTAGGACGTCGAACATCCGAACATTCGAAGTTCATATCGTTTTTATAGAGTAACCCTCAAGTTCTACTATACTGTAGAAAGTACGTACGGCGGTCTTCGATGTCGTCGCGGTGAACGCGAAGGCCGGTGCGCCTCCGCTGGCGATCTTGAAATGGAGGCATTACTCTCCCTGAGTGGTTTAATTATGAGGTGTTCAATAACTCTCGTAGAACCAGATGACTTAGAAAATATTAAGCAAGGAAACTACATTAAATATGGACAAATGTGTTTTCGTGATAGATATGCTAACGAGTGTTCAGGACGCCAACCTTCTTAGATTTTTTTGGAAAATTTGCAAGTTATATAGTATACTGTATAGGATGTACAAACGTATTTCGGTCAACCAGCATTGAACGAGAATTGTAGAAGTAGCGAAAACCGTGTTACTCGTAAATTATCAATAACCTGCATTTTGCTTGAAAGTGCCATCTTAACTACTAAATACTTTAGCGTAACTTATCTTCTTAGATAATAATACTGTATCTGTATTCTGTATCAGCCCATATTCGTCCCACTGCAGGGCACGGGCCTACTCTACAATCGAAAATACGATTGAGAGTGGTTAGGGCATTTAGTCCACCACGCTGGCCTAGTGCGGGTTGACGGACTTACATACCATAGAAATTCTTGTAAATCGCTATGGTATGCAGGTTTCCTCACGATGTTTTCCTTCACCGTTTTAGTGCGTGGTGATTGACTATCAATACACACATGACTCCGAAAAGTCAGAGGTGTGCCCTGGGATTCGAACCCGCGAACACCGTGAACACGTGGGCACGCGTCTAGTCCGTTTACCAACAGGCCACCACGCACCACACACAGATAATAAAACAAAATTTAAAAAAATATTCTTAACCTTTTTGCAGGGCTCACATCTTGTAACATCTCAACAGTGTGCGCAGGAGATAGATTCTGAAGACTCGCCTTGGCCGATCCTATACGGCACACATTGGCTTGACAACCCTGGATAAAACAAGTTGGTAGATAAACTTTGTTGTATTTATTGATTTAAAAATTATCCTTAGGATAGGCCATGCATGTTGTATTAAAAGCTTAAAGGATGGCCGTGAAAATCGCGCTAAATATTAAATTAAATTAAAGTAGGTAATAGATTTTGTATATATAAGAATTAGTATCCTTTTTTCCAAACTTTCTCTCATAAAATAAGCAAGCATTTTGAAATTACGTCGGAACACTACGCGCTCTCCTCCCTGTCCATATAATTATGTCAATGGTTGCATTACCATTGATTTCAAAAACAGTATTATGATAAGTGCATGCTTCTATTAATTACTGGAATACTATCCAAAAAACGTAAATAAATCTTGAGGCCGTTTTAATTATTTGTTTAAACATTTTAATTACGATCTTCAAGTCAAATGTGCTATTTGAACAGTTAAAATAAATGGTCCGAGTAAAATCAATAGGGGTAATTGGATGCATTCTTGCATAATGTTGTGTTGCTAATGACGGTGATGATGATGACAATACTATATAATGTATCGTTTTTTATCTGAAATCCAAATAGCATTCCGTCTTACATTCGTTCACGTTCTCAATCACCCCTGTTTACTTTTACCCTTGACCCTACTGTAGTGTATTGATAAATTCATACTCTTAGCATCTGTCGTCTCGAACTATACACTACGCGAACCAAGGGTGAGTGAGATAGATATAGAAGGAGATAGATCATAGACGTGGAGGACGGAACGGGGTGTGAAGACGTGGTGTATAGCAAACGAGCCGATAAATATTAATAATTGTATTCTACTACAATGTTACACATATTAACCGTAAATAGTGACTATTACACCTACCAACCAAAAATATAATTACACTTAACAGCATTACTTACGCTGTTAGAGTCGTCTGTAGCTCCAGAATTGGTTTCGTCGAGTCCCTCCCGCTTTTTCCTCGTGCGTTTACGTTTCGACGCGTCGAATACTTTGAACAATTTTTTGCTATCACTTGACTGACATTCCATCTTATAGGTTCGAAAGGATCACAAGACATCAGACCGTGTAGACCTAATCGTAAATTTGTATTCTTTTGTGTGTATTTTTTATTACTTTACAACGAAATATAATTTTCTAGGAATTAAACCAAACATACACGGACGAAATTGATAGATGATTTGAAGTTTTGTCTTCTAAATCGAAAAAAGAATTTTAATAAGAAAGTAACGTAACTGCCAGTAACTAGTTTTTATTCGCTCTTGCGGAAATATAAAAAAATATTTCGAGGTAACTTTCGTATGATGTAAAACAAAAATATATTTATTTCAAAAACACCCCCTGTCTAATTCCCCAACCCGTGCAAAAAAACCTTCCACTGGCTACAACCTTTAGTTTGTGGTGCCTTGGGTGGTCTCATAATTGGACTACACCCCCTAAATCTAACATGAACCGAAATCTGCTATTACTCATACTCCATCCATTGGTGTCTAGCACGGTAAGTACGTAATGCATTAATTCCAATTTGTTACACTGTCAAGTGCCTGCGATTCGATGTATATGCAGCGTCGTATTTAGGTGACTGCCTCGGCAGGGCAATTGTACTAAGGTGTAATTGCAACGCTGAGGTCTCCGGTTCGAATCCCAGGTCGGGCAGTGATAGGGGATATTCTATTCATTGTATTTTCAGGTATTTGTACCCGATATGGTGATGCGCTCGCCCCATATTACATCGTGGGAAGCATCACACAAAACCACCCGTGGGTGTTATGGTGGCACCTCTGTCCACCGTCTCTGTGCGCCGTCTGAGACGGCGTGAGTGTATGTATTTGGGTTACCACTCATTCCTCCATTCTAAGATTTCGTATTGTGTTACAATCTCAATCCAATAAAATTCTCAATTTAACCTAACCATAACTCAGCAAATATATTTTCGTAAATAAATTGATTCGAATCTACAATTCAGATGCAATGGAATCTACACTCCATCGGTTTAGGTACTTAACTAAATGTAAACAAACCATAAAAAAGACTATTTAACATTGCCATTTCTCGTTTCTAAATTAATTGAAGACAAAAAAATGTTTACGTAAATGTAAAACTACATTGCATGTTCAAATTTATTATAACGATTATAATTATGAATATGTGAGCTTGGAAACAATTAAATTATGTAAGATCATAATTAAATTATCTAAATTAAGTTATCGAATTTCACATAATGCAATCTGTCTATAAAAAAGACCCAAACAGTCAGCCATCCAAAACATTTTCATAAGTTACAAGAAATATTATGCTACAAAATCTAGAAGTACGACTTTACCGTAATGCGACCATTTAAATGAATGATAATGCGTTAGGTCGGATAACTACTAAGCATCATCATAATTTATTATGTTATCTATGGCAGCCAATTATTATTCATTGCGTTAATGTACTTACTGTTTTCGTGAAGCGGTGAAGTGTTCGGAAGTGTTCATCTTTGTTCTTTACTCTGTTTTAGTTATTATTTGTTATAAGCTGCTGTTAATTGTTGTTAATACTTGTTACTTGGTTGACTAAGAAAATATTCGTAAATTGGACATTGCAATAAAATGTTGAACAACCATGCGTCACGTGTTCTGGTTTGTTTACATTTAGTTAAGTACCTAAACCGATGGACTATAAATGTAGTATTTTAATGCATGTACAAAAAGCAGCATCTACGGCTAATTGGCAGCCTATTTTTCATGGCGTCAGAAGCAATGTAAACGCCTCTTTTGCGCAATATTTACCTCACATATGGTCGAAAACCTCTTTATTTAACCTCTTTATTTATGCACTATTGTCTGAGAAATTGTAATATACTGGCAATTGCGGTCTAGTGACCAGTGTAAATTCATGCATCTATCAAGTTACGGACCAAGGCCAAAATTATGGGTCAAAGTAGTGTTAAAATAATCGTGTTGTATCGAATGAATTTCATTGCAGTGGTGAAAAATGGCATCTAACTATAACAAGAAGCTAGAGTCAAGTGTAACATAAAAATATAAGATTTTTCTTTTAAAATGTATTAAAAGTCATCAAGATAAAATGGTTGTCAGTTTAGGAATTATGCATGGTATAATAGTTATTTTTCAATCACAATTTGATTTAATTTCAGTTACAAACTACAAGAAATGAATATGAAAAACTCAAGATAATTCAACTTAAAATATTGTGTGGTAAGTCTTTTTTCTTTAGTTAATGAAATAAATACTTTGGAAAGAAATGTTGTTAGGTATAAAAACATAAATAGCCAATCCACAAAAAAAATAAAATTCAGATTCAATTTCAATATATTATAGATTATTGTAATAATTCACATTAAACTTAACTAAACTTATATCCCACATAAGCTCCTCACACTCTTCACTACGTTTCTCTTATAGACAAAGGCTCTAAAGGTACTCGGTATAAAATCTCCATCATAAAACCAATAAACAGATTCAAGTCCCATTTATTATAAAAATCAAAATTACGAGTTATAATACATCTTCTTTCAATCGAACAATAGAAATCGATTATAGCACATTGATGTTCGTGTAAATAAATCATCATGGACATAAATAACAAAACCGTATCGTTTAGTGTATGAGGCGGCGGCGGCGGGCCGCGCGGCCGGTCCGTATCACTATATGTACACTACCCGCAGGTAACCACGTCCGGCGCCGCAGCGTCTCAGCACTCACTCCCGCCACTACTCGCACTACTCGCACCACACTACTGGCACTACTGGCACTCCGCGTCGCGCGCCTCGTCCAGGTCCCGCGCCGCCGCGCAGTAGTACAGCACGTCGGCCAGCTCGTGCGCCACCTTCTGGTCCAGGATCTGCGACATGACGAGCGACAGCAGCCGCCGCTCGTGCCGGCGGATGAGCGGGCGGTTCTCCGCGTGGCGCGCCAGCCGCAGCAGCGTGGCGGCCGCGCGCCGCAGCATGTCCAGCGACGTGCCCATCGCGTCGGGGTTGTCGCGCAGCGCCGCCACGCCGTGCTGGTTGGCCACGCCCAGCGCCGTCTGCTCCGCGCGCTCGATGAACGCCACCAGCTGCGCCACGGCCGGCGCGTGCCGGGCCACCTCGCGCGCCGCCTCCTCGCCCGCGCCCGCCAAGTAGTGCAGCAGGTTCACCGCGAACTCGCGCACCACGGGCCGCTCCGGCCGGCACAGGTCGCGCGCCAGCCCCGCGCACAGCGCCGCGATGCGCCCGCGCGGCGGCGTCGCCAGCACCAGGTCCACGTTGGCGTCCGTCACGCACAGTTTGCACAGCGCCTCGAGCGCGAGCCGCCGCGGGGATAGCGGCGAGGCGGCGCCGGCGGCCGGGGGCGCGTCGCCCGCCACGGCCGCCGGGCACACGCTCCAGTGCAGCAGGCCGTCGAGCAGCGGGCGCGCCACGGCCTCGGGCTGGCCGGCCAGCTCGACGCCGCCCGCGATGTTGGCGCAGCACACGAGCGCGTCCTCCCGCAGCTGCGCGAGCGCGTCCCACCACCACTCGGCGCCGCCACGCAGCGAGGAGCAGCAGGCGCCGGCGTCGGCCTCGTCCCGCGCGGCGCGCTCGTAGGCCCGGGCGCGCGCCGCCCGCGGCGCGTGCTCGTGGTGCAGCAGCAGCAGCTTGCCGGCCAGCGCTAGGAACGCTCCCGACCGCGAGAACTCCGCTTCGTTGCCGGGCACGAACGTGAGGCCGCGCAGTATGTTGGATAACGCTATACACCTGCGCGCGAGCGCGTCGCGGGTCTCGCTGACGAGGTTGAGACTGGGCTCGTCGCGTTCGTAGCATTCGTCCTCGTAGTCGTCGAGTTTGCGCCGCTTGAGCACGCCGGCGGGGTCTCGCACCAGCAGGTCGGGTCGGCGCTCCGGCTCGAGATCCATGGGCTCCGCGTCGAGGTTGTCGCGGTCCGCGGGCGGCGTGGACTCTGCGTTGGTGGGCGGTGCGGACGGCGAAGGCTCGGGCGGGTCGGGGGGCGCGGGCGCGGGGGACGCGGCGGCCGGCGAGGGCGGGCGCGTGCCCGGTAACACTCGCACGAAGGGCAGGTGCAGGTGCTCGCCTCGGAAGCACGGCACCAGGTGCGCCGCGCCCGCCGGGTCGGACGCTAGCTGCCACGGCTCCAGTACGTCTTCCACGCCGTCAGGCTGTTCGTCTTCTTCCTCTTCCGGTGCGAACATGTCGTCATCGGAGCGCAGCACGACGGGATGCCGCCTGCGCGACTGCAGCGTGAAGTCCTCCCCGGAGAGCACGCGCACGCGGTCGGCGGGGTCGGGGGGCGGCGCGCGGCGGCGGGGCGCGGTGGGCGGGGTGGCCGGCCGCGGCGTCGCGTACCACGGCTCGTCATCTTCGGCGGGCGCGTCGAATACGTCACTTAAACTACGGTGGAAGTGTTCGAGTAATAAATCCAGCAGACCGGGCATGTGCTGCAGCCCGAAGAATCCGATGCAGTTGTCGTCAAAGAGTAAAATGTTGAGAATGTCGAGCGCCCAGCAGGTCTCTGCGAGCAATCCGGACTTGAGCGCCATCATGATCCGCCACGCGTCCACGGGCGCGACGTCAGCGCGCGTGAGGCGGCGGCGTTTCTCCCCGCTGGGCACGGCCGCTTCTACGCACTCGGCGGGGAACGTCAACTCTCGCTTTATCTGCGCTCCGCCGCCCGCTACACTCTGCTCGACAAAATATACAATCGTTAGTATGAGAACTTATACTTTCACCACACAGTAGACGGGTCTGGACGAAGACGCAACGTACGCACGACGCTGACAAGTCGTTTGGAGTTATAATGCGCCGTTGCGCTCGTCGTAACGGCTCTGATTGTGACATGATTCATACTAAACAATATATACAAATAACCCATCAATGTCACGCCTGCGCCGTGTGGACGTCCAGAACCACCCGTTGTGTATGGCAAAACCAGTAAAAGTAGAATAAACAGCAATTAAAAATGACTATACAGCGCGAATATTGTAAACCACTTACAGTGGAGGGTGCAGTCGAGGAGGGGTACCCGTCTTGCGTCGGAGGGCGCGGCGCCCCGCCCCACGCTGGCGCGCCGCTAGTCTGTGTGCAATGCGAAAAAATCAGAATCTCTTCAAACTAAATCGTAAAGTACCCCAAAGTATTCTTCTAACAATAATATCCGTAAGCTAATATTGCGCTTCAAAATCAGTATAGTTATTTATTTAAAAAGCGATAATGAATCGGTATAAATAAATGAATATAGAATGTTGTGTACCTGTGGCGGGTACGGTTGGTGCGGCCAGTTGGGCGGGTGTGAGACAGGCGCGCGCCAGGGCGCAGGCGCGGGCGGCGCGGCGCGCGGGAAGGCGCCGCCCCACGCGCCGCCGAAGCGAGCGCCCGCCGCGCCGCCCACGCCGCCCGCGCCCGCGCCCGCGCCCGCGTAGCCGCCCTCGCCCTTGGCGAAGTCCGGGTGGCGGCGCGGGCTGCCGGCGCCGCCCGCCGCGCCCACGCCGCCCACTCCGCCAGGCCCGCCCGGCCCGCTCGCCTTGCCGCCGCCGTACTGCACCATCACACATCTTACATACCGGCTCCAATGCCTGCACCGTCTCCGTGCTCCCCACGGTCTCCGGACCCGACCGAGCTCAATCAAAATTAACACGGATCCATTGTACAATTCTTACTCGATCAGAGGTATTCGGGACCGAGGAGAGTTTGGAGACAAAATCATCGCTCTGTTGTTCCGCGTGACTCGGGTAATTGCCGATAATCATATGTTATGCAAATATTCTATCTTCATAGGAATATATGCATCGAAATGACTGTCCCGGAAAACAAAAACTGTATATTATCCACAAATACACGGTCAAACGGAACGAAGCGGTGAATTTCAAAGTACTATAAAGCGACAATAATATAATGTTATACTGGCCGTGCACCCAAAATGTTTATCACTATAAATGATTATTTCGCACGTAGTCAGCCGAATGTTGTTTATACATTGATGAGTAAACGACATTAGACTGACCCGTACAACGATACAGAAGCTACGACTTGGTAACTTACGACTTAGCTTATGATGTGTGAACTGAACGCATGCACATGATATTGTGTTCAAAAATTCGTCATGTAAAGCCACCACCACACACTCTAAACCTTGACTTCCATTTTTCAATTATTTGTTAAATTTTGAAGAATCAGCGGACGAATTTAATTTTGCACGGTGCGATCGCTCGTCCATTGGGACTGCGACAGCATGACGGAAAGCCAATTAATCACACCGCAAGCCAATAATTTTGTTAAACAAAAATAGAAGAAACAAAATTAAGTGATAGCCGGACAATTTTTAAGCGAGTGGTATTATTCGAAAATAATTAGATGAAGCCAAAACCACGTATGAGATTTGCCCCTCACGTCGACCAAAATGATTTTTTGAACTTTTTATACTTGCCAATACCATGGGTATTTAATTATACTTCGTCACTTTACTTTTAGGCTATTACAATAAGTAGTCATTTAAATATTTTTTATTTTAGGTTGACCACAAAAATTGCTAGAATTTACAAATATTATATGATCATCCCACTAAACCCTTCAATAAATTCAATTTTTTTCGTTACCAATATATTGTTTTTTTTTTCCTTTTTCATAATTCATAAGTAAACATCAGACGTAATATTATTATTTCATTATAACATCGTCTGCGCACGCGCACGTGTACGTGTACGTCTTCGCGAGGGGCACGCTTGACCAATTCCGTGCGTGGTGAGAAATGAGACCGTATCGCCAATCATGACGGAAGCGGTGTTGAGTGCGTGGTTACAAACGGCACGTCCGTACGTAGGGTAGTGTGGGGCGGGGGCTGGGCGGCAGCGGCGCCACCAGCTGCCGAGCCAGCTGCGAGCTCATTAGGTTACCCACACTCGCACTCGACCCACTCGACCCGCCAGACATCTACACACCACCAAACAGAACGTCACCACCTGCCCTGCCTCCAGCCTGACGACACCTGACGCCGCCGGATAACGCGATCTTACGACCACTACATTGTCAATGTATCCACATTATTTTGTACGAGATTTATAACATTCGGACAAGCGAAAATAGGGGTGATATACCATTTTGAAACTTTTCAATTCTACTGTTTCATATTGGCAAAACTCATCAATCAATTAAGTAGAGTTCTTTATCATAATAATTGTTGGTCCTTCAAGCCGGATATAAATTTTATAAATGCACCAATCTATAATGTTTTCGCTTGTCCATTACATAACGGGTTTTTACTAAGCTAGGCACTGGGATACAATGAATATGGCTACAATCACTAAGTTAAGTCATCATTTGGAATAATTAAAAAAACAATATTCAAAGTAAACAGTGCAAGAAGCAAATTTTCGCATAATTATGTAAAATACACAATATTTTAATATAATACTCCTCACATGCCACTCATGCAGGGCAATAAATACTATATTGGCAACACTACGGAAACATAGTCCTTTACTCATCTCGATTAGCTAATAGTAAGAGTCTAAAAAAGCTAAATATAAAGAGTTAAAACTATATAATATCTTCCTCATCATATCAAAAAATACGAAAACTAACACATTTTTTAAAAATATGCTAATTATTAGTACAATTAACTTAATCAACTTTTCTAAGCACATCACAATATGAACATAAATTATTGTGTTTATTAATTTTTATGTTGTGAATGTGCAAACTCATTACAGTGATAAAATAAACCTCCTCATTGACACAGTAATGGTATATTTATTGTACTTCGGAATCATACACAAGAATTATTACTAAAATAATCTAGCATTCATCATACATTAGGGTTGTGACAAACATCCTATACCTTTCTTTTTTTCCGAATTTTAACAATTATAATTCAATAATTCGTTACATGCCTACAGGTGGGTACTGACCGGTGTAACGCGGTTGAATTTAACATTCGCAGCGAGCATTTATGTTGCGCGGTGTGCTTACATTTTTAGTAATACAATATTCGTGCTCTTCTCCAAGTACTGACTGCACGAATGCTCACTTTGAAACACTGGTCATTATTCACCTTTATACATCGAAGATGTATAATGGTCATTACTTTTCGTATCATATGTTAATGTTGTGAGTACGTGTACGTGCGACTGACCTCGTGCGGCGGCTGGTGCTGCGGGTGCTGCGGGTGTTGCTGGTGCGGCTGGTGCTGCTGGTGCGGCTGGTGCTGCTGGTGCGGCGACACGGGCGGGTGCGGCGGGTGCGGCGGGTGCGGCGGGTGGTGCGGGTGCGGCGCGCGGTAGTACTCGGGGTAGGGTTGCGCGGGCGGCGGCGTGCCCGCCCCGGCCGGCGCCGCGCCGCGGAACCCGCCGCCGTACCCGCCGTACTGGTACTCGCCGCCCGGGCCAGCGCGGTACCCCCTGTAACACGCACACACTTTCACACTCGTGATCTCCGTGGTGGCACCCATCACTTTTACTTTACATATACATCATAACTGCTTTTGCAGTCATTACTACACCTAAGTGTTATGATAGTAATACTGTACATTAGAACCGTATCAAGCGGCAATATATTCAATACAGAAACGCCCTGTTCATTCATTATTTCTCTTTGTACGAGCAAGTCGCACATTTGCAAACTCAGCGCATACGCCAAAATATAAATTTGTGGGTTTCATTATATCAGTTAGTTCTCGTTCAAGTTTGACCTAAGCTGTTAACATTCAAAAATAAATATTTATTATTCAAGTTATGCTTGCCTTCACTATCCACACTCATCTTATGTACGTGGTTTTCAAGTACCCGTACATAAAGTGGTCCTTCGAGCTGGATCTGATCCGGTATAATTTTTTTCTGTTGATACCAAAAAATACCGGTATTTTCGGTACCGGTTTCGATCCCTGCCTGCTACTTATGAATCCGCTGGTTCAGACACTCTTCAAAAAGTATAGAATGCAATACTAATAATTTCTGCACATTACTGATTTTATATAAACGTAACAACTTCTATAAAATTTATCACATGACACAAAATGTGAAACGTCAAACGCACCTGTCGCCCTCGGGGCCGTAAGGTGGGTAAACAGGCCTGTTCGGCTGGTAAGGAGATCCATATTCATACCCGTAACCTTGTTGGTACCCTGCAAGAATTCATTATAATTAGAAAACAATATTAAATGAATGGAAATTATAATATGTACAATGAATTGATTACATTGATTTTTAGATTTTAGACATGCCAAAAAATACAATGTACATGTTACTGTGAAAGTGCTTTACAGTGATGTTTTATAATGTTAATTAACATGCATTTCGAAACAATTGAAGTTTTATGAAAAGTTACACCACAAAACAGTTATGACTTGTCACCGTGTACAAAATATTTTTGTAAAGTGATATTTCAAGTTAATAATGTTAGCACCTGTTCTATAGCACATGTCAAACAAAAGGACAACGCCATACGTGAATATGCCTTACTTTTCATGGGAATTAATGGCAATTGAGTTAACACGAAATAACATGCAAAATTGGTACCTTGTACAAAAATCATATATATTATGTAATTTTACAGTTTAACTATATCGAACAACAGTTCATTGTTGAATTAAATTGAGAGAGGAAAAAATATTTTTATAGATGATATTCAGTAAGTCAATTCCAAATTGTTCAATTAAGTTTATCTGGCCTACTCTTGACATTCAATTTCATTTAAAACAAATCTTATTATTTGCTACTATCATACGCTACAGTAGTGCACAATTTTACTTTACTTTATCGCTATGAAATGAAAATTATATACGTCGAGTATCAAGATTAAGCCAGCGTGGTACACAATGTACAAGGGTTATGTGTTAGAGAGATAGAGACTGAGAGACAGTATGCGTGGTACCTGGCGCTCGGCGCGGGCCGGGCGGCTCGTCGAAGGGGTTGGATGCGGCCAGGTTGTCGCCCGCCGCGCCGCCGCCGCCCACTACCGCGCCGCCTACAACAACACCCCGCTTGTACCCACTACCGTACACATCTCCACACAATATTATACACAACACTATTTGTCGGTTTAACATGAAATTCCCACCCACTTTTGCTAGGTTCAGCGGTCACCAAAAGATCACTATATTTTTATTTTATGATTACGGGTACTATATGATTTGATGTTTGCAATATATTTTCGGCAGATTAACGTTCTAGTCATTATTTACATAAAACTGTCTCCCAACTATTCTGGTATTTGGATCATGGTATTTACAAATGTATCAAATCAGCGAATTATAACAATTCTATAATGTAAAAAAAATGCAGCAATCTTATTACAAAAATAATGATACGGTCGCCGCGTCACTACTTGGTATTATCGTTACTTGCTAACACTATTCTTCTTATAAAGTATTTTTTTACAACGATTTAACAACGGTATACACTGACGAGAGAAGGATAATCTCTTGCCAGTCCCTTCTAAACCAGATATACGCAATTTAACACGGCATAAACCACATTTGCATGTGTGATCCATGTACCACCGTACTCTGTGTGATGGAAAGTTATTTTCCTCGACATTTACGGAATTAGTTACAAGCGATTGTGAGCCGAGTGATTTGTTAGCTGTTGTTATTCATATTGCCGAGTCGTGACGTTTCAGTACCCCATGAGATATGACATGATACATAACCATCGTGTACGGACAATTTCTCTCGATTTAAATGTGCAAATGTCAAGTCCAAAGCACAAGTTAGGACAGTTAGTTCGTGATTGCAAATGGTGAAATAAAGCGTGTGATTCCCCTTTTTTAAACATGTGAAATAAAGTTTATCTGCCTTATAAATAATACCAGACCATTTCAAACAACTAAAAAGGATGTGGATGTATAAAAAGTATTTATAAAAAATATTTTACAAAAGAAATCAGATTCAGTGCAATAATGTTAGGATCTGCCAGGCAGTCGTATACTCATAAGCTAAATTATTCTGCAACATGCATTGAATCATGTTTCGCCGACCCAACGTAAAATTATAATCTTTCTATCTAATAACACTTTGGGATTTGAGTTATTTTGACTGACTCGACTCATATAATCATGCCAACATATCCATGATAAGAGATTGCCGCTTACATTGCCATCACTGTATGACAACCAGGATCGACTGTGGCACGTACCAAAATCACAACGAGCAGTGAAGCTCGGCGAGTCTCTTAGACCCAGTTACATCAATTTTTACCGCAACTTTAACAATGTCAATCCCATGGATTTGCCACCTGTTGTGTATATTCCATTATCATTGTTAAAGTTATTGTCAAAATTACTCGATGCAACTGAGCCTTATGGTCATTTAAATGATTTCTTAACGGCCGTCCATTAATCACGTGGGGCACAAGGGGGGGAGGGTTTTGACAAGTCACGAAATATCACAAAGGGGAGAGAAGGTTGAGAGTGCTCAATAAAAGATCACGTGATTAATGGACGACACCTTAAACTAGAATGTTACTAAAATATACGAGTGAGTGAACCCATGCATGGTTAAGTGTGTGGTACCTTGCGCGTGGTTGGGTTGTGGCGGGTAGCCGGCGTACTGCGGCGGGTATCCGTCCATGGGCGCGCCGCCGCCCGCCGCCGCGCCGCCCGAGAACGACTCCTGAGAGTTCGACGAGCCTGCAAATGTACACCACATCATATATTACTTAATCGTACAAACAAGCATGAAACATATCAAAAAATACTTACCTACTATATGTATGTATCTATAACAATTTATATTTCTATATAAAAACACCAGCCCCTACAGAAAACTAGGGCCGGGATGGTGGTCTAAAGAAGCCCTAGCAAATATAAAAGGAAGTCCACGTCCCGCAATGGACCGCATAAAGGCGAATTAAGATTAAGACAAACCCACAAAATAATCATCATTCTAAAGTCTAAACACACTTACAGTAACTTCAACTGCAAATTTCGTAATTTTAATTAATGCATATGCAAACAGACAGACAATCAGTTTGATTTTAAGAATATACAATTGTTAATAGATTGCAAAAAAATGACACTGATTTCGCATTGTCCTCATCAAAGAGCCAACGACGTATGAAAAATTGAGCATTCCCATTTACTTTACGCAATCGATCCCTTGACATCGAAAACGGTTTCTAACTGAAACCTTGACTTTAATATTAAAGTAGAAATTTTACACTACGTGCAGATTTACCTGTTTAATTATTTAGTAAAATTTATTTGTTCATAATTATTGAAACAAAACATAAATAAGCGTGTTAAAAATGACAATTGTATATTATGGCATCTACATTCTACTGTTCGCATGTGGCGGAATTGGGAACTACAAATTGAAAGAAAAAATCTATTTGGGATATGTTTGCATGATATAAACAACAAGCATTTATATTTAATATTAGTAATCTAACAGTATTAACATATCCAATATAACAAAATACGGAGAGAAAAACTGTTCCTAATACATTGACATGACATAGACATGACATAACACTATGACAACAACGCATTCGGACACCAAAAGATCGCACACAATCTTTACATTTGCCTACTTCACCAGTTAGCTTATAATTTACTAGCCGTATAACTACTGACTAAGAAACATATCCAAAGCAACGTATATATATTATGTTGTATGTACCGGCACTGGGCGTGCTGTTGGACTTGCCGCCCTTCTTCTTTGTGGAGGCCTCGACCTGATTGATGATTGGCTGGGGGTCGATGCCGCCGCGATCGAAGTGGCACTCATACGCGAGCAAGTTCTTGGTGTAGTGCTTGCGAAGCGTGTAAGCGGCCGACGACGAAGCGCCGATGCCGAGCAGACCCGCTATGTCCTTCCACGTCTTGTTTTTTGTTACCTGGAATGCGTAGAGGATATTTCTATATAGTAGGTGTTTTGAGGATTTTTTCTGGTTGTAAGTTTATATAAGACCCGAAAGCATCGACCAGGGGGCCTATGACATGTCAAATGTCTATGACAAATGTCATTTTTTTGTTGGTGTGAACGCCAGTGGAAGGATCAAATGTATTGAAATGACAGAAGTAAACACGTGACTGCAAACAGACATTTCCATACACTATTGTGGAAAGTCTGTGATGATGACTCAAGCAAATGCGTGATTTTAAGGGTTCAGCATTTGTGAATCCAGTTTCGAACAGTCCAGCAATTAAATAACCCATTTGTATTTCACTGTACTCACCATCAAGTATATTGTAATCACATTTTTGTGCCAATATAACTAATATAATCATGAGTGCATATCTCACCATTCCTACGAAAATGTAACCCTACAATAGACAAAGGCTCACGCGACCCTCCGCGGCGGCGAGGCACGCGCGTCTGTATCCGCACCACACTACACACTACAGTCCGGCGGCGCCTCGGCGAACGTTTCAATGATAAAAATTTATTAACAGTTAAAGAACCGTCGGGTTTACGGCGGGCTATTCACATAAAGTGCGCAGTACATGCACCGCCATAAATCTCCGCTCAAGTCTATTAGTCTCACTTGTATAGATCTCGGCGCTCGAGTTTTACTAGCGACGGTGGAGTGATACTCGACAATACAAACGTTTACAAATGCTCACGTTTAAAACTGTAAAATCAAATTGAATTACACGCACCGTTCGTTCTCTATACATACACTAACTTGCATCGCGACCACAGAATAGTATTCAACGTGTTCCGTGAATGGCCCGTTTTATATTCATGGCTAGATTTCGAATCGCACAACGTTGAAAGGGACCAATAAACGATTTACAAGACTTCGTAGTGAAACGAGGGCTTCTTACATGAATTAAATTACAAGTACTATGTACTGCCAACATTACTGGCACTGAAGGTAAATTACATATTTAGCACGTCAATTCCTATGTACTGGAGAGTCTATTCCACCATTACCCCCACTGCTAAAACTGTGAGCGAAGTTAAACAATGGCGCGCACTGAAATCATCGAGCACCGAAGCTTGGAAATTCTCTGGGGACCTTAAAGTATAATTTAGTTACAGTACCAATTACTTAGTGTCGGTCAGGGCGGCCCGCTCTCTTGTCGGAAAAATGTTATCAAAATCCGTCATATCGATGCACGCAACCTGTATTCAGCTTTGCAGGCAAGGTATATATAGACCCATCTTTCACCTATACATACTAGATTGGACCCTTGCTTACACCATTATGTACATCATAATCACTATCACACTAATGGAGACTATCCCGTCCTCACACCCACCATTGCAACTCCTGTAAGGCAGGATCAACAGAGGCATTCATTTAAATGACAGCGAGCATCGAAGCTCAGCGCTCATTGGAGCGATATCGTGGAAGGTGACCAGCGCCAACTTCGCGTCAGTAATTGGTAAGAAGTAGCGGAGAATAGAGATAGCTGGAGAAATCTCGCTGCGGAGGCAAGACGTGGGTCTCTTAGCTGGTTCAACGACCGAAAGTGATTTGGGTCGCTGAGGCAGCGGAGTTGTTAGTTAGGGGCCATCCATAAATGACGTCACACGAATTTCATGACTATTTTGACCCCGCCCCCTCCTTGTCACAGTTGGGAATATTTTCGACCCGCCCTTCCCCACCTACTTAGTGTGATGTCACAAATTGTGCAGTTTTAGACAGAGTTGCAACTATTTTTATGCAATGCTTAGTGTTGTAATATTTAGATATAAAATATATACACATATTTAAAAAAATATGCGATGTCACTCCATTTTGGACCCCTCCCTCCCCTTAAGTGTGACTTAATTTATGAATGTCCCCTTATTAATTTTACAAAACACATTACCTCGACAAACCCGCCCCTCTCGCGCACCAGCAGATACAGCCTGTACAGGTCGAGCGGCTGCTTGGAGATGGTGGGGCAGGCGGCGATGGGCGTGCGCCTCTCGTCCATGAACGTGAGCAGCCGCTCCACCCAGCCGCGACGCTCGGGCGACTCGTCCATCTCGTACAGCTTGCTCAGCGAGTCCGACTTCTGGCGCAGACCACAACATCATACACCCGCACAATATAAAGCTACCGACTGCCGCACACACGACTCCTCTACTATACACTAATATACCTCTTTCTAACTCAAATTGTCGACTGAGGAATATTTAACTAAGCTCAACTACATATGAGTATTTGCTGACATAAAAATTTATCCACTAATACCTATTTCTAACTCAAATTCTCGACTGACGAATATTTTAACTAAGTTCAACTATTTATGAGTATTTGCTGACATATAAATTGTATCGTCGTCTCAGCCGATCAAATAACTAGGTGACTAGACTGTGGTATTATGCGCTTAACCGCTATTACGTTAAGATTGATCAAAGTCTAATAGAAGTTGAATCTATTTGTAGTTAATATGCTTCCTAATTATTGAAAAACAAAACTTTGTACTAGTCTTGTGATATAAATATGTAAAAAATACAATTTCTAACGCAGTGTGTGCACGGTCGTCAGTTTGGTTATTGAATAGAAATAAAAACTATTTTTATTTCCGACAACTATAAAATACATGCATAATTGAAAGACTTATTAAAAAGTATTCCCTACCAAGCAGATCTGAATGGAGGACACAAAATATAACCGTGCAAAAATATTTAATTAATGTCTTCAGAAAAGACGCCGTTTTTTGCCGACTGTATCACCGAACATCAGACACCGGTATTTGATATATGATATTTAATGATTCAATACTTCAGTTATTTAAATTAGTATTGAACGTAGCCATGTACATGGCGCAGTAATCACGAGCTATTTTCGCAATTCGTAATTGAAGCGGTATGTATATTGATAGTGAGTGTGCATTACCGGGCCTGACGAAGACTCTCCTACGCGACGTTTCCTTTGGTTCTCAGCCTAGAATCAGAATATGGTGACTATTGTTTACATAATACGACATTTTGTTCTGCATGCTATCGTCAGCCCCGTTTCTTGGAAAAACTCCTCATTTCTTTTCAACATTTATAAATAATTCTAAATTTAGAATAAAAATAATTTTAAAATAATAAAAATGTGAAGTGAAGATGATAGAAATAAGGAGCTTTTGTTTGCATCACAATACTATTCAACAAGCTACATTATGTCATACCTAATTAGATGAAACGGAGACTTAACTAGTAATACAGTGTACTTGATGCATAGTGCAGGCGTATTCATGCTCTATCTAAATTAGCGATACACACTGCCAAGGACGGTCTAGCGCACGTCGCACGGTATCTGTTGTTCACTCCACGAGTGATAAAATCACCGTAATATAGTTCTACATTGCTCGGTCAACGCAAATGTAATTCAGCAACGTTTAAACTTACGTATCAAGGCGTACCTAAACTACGGAGAAATAATCAAAAGCGACAGTCCAACACCGAAGAACAATCGTATATCAGCCAGTGGCGGATTAGCCATGTAGCAGAAGTAGCACATGCTACGGACTCCGCGCACAAAGCGGGGCCCAGTTCCACTTCTGCTTGAGTTTTTTTTAAGTCACACTCATTAGGCGCATACTTTTATTTATTTATTTATTTAAATGCTTTATTGTACACTAAGTTAACTTAATTACAGAACATTATATTATTACATAGTGGTACAAAAGGCGGTCGTATCGCTCGAGGCAATCTCTTACCGACTACCTTGGGATGGACAGTAAGAGATGGAAAAAAAGAGAGGGCAGTCAATAGTGTACCAAAAAAAAAAAAAAAAAATTTGAATAAAGAAAAAATAAATTAAATAAAATCATATATGCAAAAAACGTGACATACGAATATAATTACAAAATTAACAAACATAACATATACTAGATATATAAATAAATATATAAATACATGTATATACATATACAAGTGCACAGATATCATAATAATACATACAAATACATACTTATTATACAAACAATCAATCACTTGAGTAATGTAGTAGTTAAAGGGACAGGTAGTGTTCTTTAACCATTTTCTTTTACTTTTTTACTTTTACCTTAAGAACCTATAGCAAATATGTGCTAAGGGCCCCGCACTGGTTTAATCCGGCACTGATAACAGCAACAAGCAAAGAGTAAAGTTCTTTCAAGCATTCAAGCTCACACACGCTCTGTGTGTTTTACAAAACATTATTGTAATCGTTTACATAAATATAATTGTTGTACGCATACATAATGTTACTACCATGCATATCGTAATGTTTACATGTGATATATTATTAAATATCGAGCTCTACACATGCTTATGATCTTTAATTTGATATAAACCTTTGATCTGTAGGACTCCGGCGGTATGTGACTGTTAAATACCTGAAATACATGATAAAATGGAATGCTTCCCGTTCACTCGCACACATATTAACATAATGAGGGGAACTATTCTAACATTTTGTTAGCAATGAACCGGTAAATATCTACACTCTATGTCACAACCTAGACCACGAAACTAATTGTTAGTTTCCACTCAAAAAGTCTGAGTGTACTAAAATAAAATGCTTGTTTTGGGACAGACTAACAATCTTTTGAGAGAATATTTTATCTTCATAATGAAAAATGTGCTAAACTAAAAGTTAGTTATTTCTTGTTTATTCATATGGGTGGCCCTGGGGCCAGTGTGTTTCGTATGTGTTCTTGGATTTGCAATCTGACTTAATAAATATATATAAAATATAATAACAGCGAGAGGAAATCATCTCCTGCCTTTTAGTGCTATGTAGATATATTATTTAATTCTGCGTCTACAATCAGGTGCAATGAATTGTTTTATGTTCCACGACTAATTTATGTGAATGTCGACGGAAAAGCATTGCTGTTATATGAAGTGAAAAAAGTGTCAATTTTAACCATTTTCGAGATTAACTGAATTTAACCCCTATTTTTTCTGTGAACGAGGATTTTTATTTCATACACATTAGCCATTTAAAACAAAAAAACTATGGGCTTAGCGAACAGAATCGTCAATCGCAAACAATATTGTCAATAGTATTTCTCATAGTCTTTCATATTCTATATATTTGCAAAACTATTCCGATATTTTAATGACCCGATTTGCTTGTGTAACTTATATTCAGATTGAGCTCGTGGTAGACATGTGTGTGTACGTATGTGTGCGTGTGTACGTATGTGTGTACGTGTCTGTGTGCGTGTGTGTGCGTGCGTGTGCGTGCGTGTGCGTGCGCGTGCGTGCACTCACGGGACTAGAGGGCGGGCGCGGCCACGAGCTGGGCGATGCGTCGTCGTAGTCGTGCAGCGAGGAGTGCGACGCGCCGCCCGGCGACGGCGACGGCGCCGCGCTGCCGCCGAACTCCTTGCGGCCCTTGCCGGTGCCGCCGCATTCCTCGCCTGACGCTGCGCACATATACAACATCTCACATGTAGTGAAACACTATTTTATTCATACAGGAGCATCTGTTTCCTGCGCCGTGTTTAAGAGGCTCAATTTCCTTGACGTTTAAAGGTAGCTGGTAGATGATGTATCCAAGCTGTTAAAGATTCCAATAAGAACGACAGACTACGTGGTTTATTATTTCATAACACAAAAATTCAAATTAAACAGTGAGGTATGCACCTGTACCGTCAGCACGCTCAAATTTAGTGGCTAATTTCTAATATTATGTCCGATCACAAGGACTCAGGGAAGAGTAGAGAAGTAGCGTGTTTCCCGTGATGATCTACAACAACAGACCTCATGAAAGTAACATATCTGGCGATAGACAGTGGGAGGGATCCTGCAGATGTGTGCATGTAAGAGTTTAGTGTAAGTGTAGTGAGTATGCAGTACCGGCGGAGGCGTTGCTGAGCGTGCTCTGCTGGCTGCCCTCGTCGAGCGGCGCGCCGTCGGGCCCGGTGGTGACGAGCGCCGTGGCGGGCGGCGCGGGCCCGTTGTCGTGCGCGTCGCCCGGCGCCGTGGGCGGAGGCATGGCGCCCTCGCCCGCGCCGCCCACGCCCGGGCCCGGCGGACCCATGTGCCGGCCGCCGCCCTGCTGCAAAACACAATACGTTCACGTTAATAACACATTACTGTTTCGGCTCATAGACTACACTGCTGACCATACCAATATACAAATTAGTTTCAGACATCATTTCGATTCAGCGGTAGCATGAACATGCATTATATCAATAGCTTTTCAATATTCACCGGTAGTTAGTATTAAAATTATACTAATTAATTATGTACCTTGAGCGGTTGA
The DNA here is from genome assembly GCA_009982885.2 of Hyles vespertilio. Classification (NCBI taxonomy): domain Eukaryota; kingdom Metazoa; phylum Arthropoda; class Insecta; order Lepidoptera; family Sphingidae; genus Hyles; species Hyles vespertilio. Next base: position 5,576,743 of record CM042810.1, read on the forward strand.
TAGTGTTGCGAGGGGTGCGGCGGCGGCGGGCGGTATCCGTACGGGTACGGATGGTGATTCCTGGCGGGAGGGTATCCGTAGGGCGGCTGCGGCGGCGGGTAGTGCGGCGCCTTGTAGGCCCCGTGGTGCGAGTAGGGCTGCGCCACCATGGCGCCGGGCGGCGGCACCGCGCCCGCCGGCCCGGGGGCCACGGCACGCGCCGCCGGCCCGCTGCCCTCCGACAGCGACGACGACGTTCGCGGCGGCATCGTTACGTTCTGCGTGCCTGCAAACCCACACACATAACGACATTATAAAACGGTTCGCAAAACAAACACAATCGCATAATGAATTCGAGTAAAGTATGTAAACACAAGTGCAATGTTGATAATATGTAGTTCAAGTGCAAGGCATTTGTTATTCACGGCGTGGTCTGGGGTTTAGTGTATCAATTAAATTGTATTCGAGAGTGCAAGCGGCGAGCAGCGAGCGGCAAACATTTCCGTGTGTGTGATCGATCGTGGGCCGGCGCGGCGCGGCGCGGCGGTGGGCGCCCGGCGCCCGGCACCGTGCCCGCACACACCATTTGAATAATACAGTTAACGAGGGCTCGCCTAAGCCGACCGGCCATCAATCGAGGGCGGAGAGACGCATCCGATCACTTTCGTTTTCCGCCGGCACGTGAGCGGCATACACCGCTAGCCTGCGAATTCTCGCTGCACTTTATTGCATCCGTATATGTTCATACAAAATGCACGCAACGTATTGACCGAGGCCGAGATACGGCCGACTGTGATTTGCGACGACGAAAGTGGTATTGCAGCTTTTATATCGGTCGATTTGGTGTTATGTCGGTGTTACGTGAGATCTCGGTGAGTTAGTGTTGCGCACTGCATGCACTAAACTACTCGCGTACGCAATCCGCATCGACTAGACTGTTAGATAAACCGCAAATCTTTATCAGGCCGGTTCTTGTTTCGTAGAGGGTTTTCGTAGGCGGTGAATAAAAACGAACACGTGCGAGGGTCGTAACTTTAATCTCATCAGTTGGCTATTATCGGGGCCATTATATTGTGTCGGTGCGATCAGACAGGCGGCAGACGGCGAGGCGCCGCTGAATCATAGATAACAGCGTTGTGCCATACTCGCCCAACTACCTACATATCTATTTGTTTACGGCGACCTTTAATGAGTGTAGCGCCACGGTAATGGGGTCGTCGAGAACTGATCTACTTTCAGAGCGGCGCAGCGAGCGCGGCGCGGCGATGGACGACTCGAAAAAATTACTACCGACTACCAACCAACACATTGTGTAACGGATAACAAACGCTACTACACTCACCTGCGCAGATATATTGTACTCAAATTAATGATATCATTAAAATGTCAGTCGGAGTGTTTAATACTTGGCGCGGTACGGAGCTAAATTCCTATTTCAAGAGCGCGTCCTGATGTGTGCAATAAACACTGTTATCTTTGTGCCACAGTACTGGCGAGTGGGCAGACGTTCCTGGACAAGCGCCGTGGTCGGCGGTACAAGACATGGTAATGAGAGGGTGATCGTGAAACAGGTGCTTGTGTGAGTGGTGTTATTACAGTATTATCGTGCATTACATTGAGCAACCGCTAGGTGTGCTGGTGTAGAACTTGCTCTGTCAAGGGCAGCGCCCGTCACCGCGGGCGAGTTGGCGCGCCGCGTGCGTAACGCAGCCAAACCGAGGTCTTTACTTTCCCATCGGACTGTGTAGGCCTTTTCAAACTGTACGTACTACACACTACACATCTCTGTGAAGGTCGCACTACTAAATTGAACCGACCAATTACGATTTGGTGTAATTAATACGGACATGATTGATTAGTATCCGCCGCAATCGCGTTTGTATAATAATTTAGCCGTAGCATTTGTAACGAGTTTCATATTATATTGAATTAAGTTAAAAATGGGCGACAACTAGAACAAATAATACGAATAGCAGAGTAAATAATAAAAACAGATTCTCATTGACAACTTTAAAGTGATATTTGTATGCTTATTTTTTACTCGCGCTATTGAATCGGGAATTACTTGCCGAAAATTTCCTCCTTATTTTCTAAACACAAGCGCAAAAAGCAATTCCGTTTCCCTCTAAATCCCCTCTAAAGGACATTGTTCCGGCTCCATACATGTTCTGCCTAAGAACCGTTCGAATCGAAAGTGACTAATATAAACTCTTAAAATTATATGGAATCCTATGAAATAAGTTTTCACGAACGGACACTTCAGGAAACTAAAATAATTACGAAAAAAGTTAATATTTTGAGGTTATAAATAAAAAATAACCAAGCTTGCGTGAAATATTAGAGTAGTAATATCAAAGTAATATTAACAATACTATGTACAGCTATATATGTTCTCTTCTAGAACTAGGAAAGGACTACTCTACTAGATACTAGGAAAAGAGGTAGTACCTAGTCAAGTTTAAGATAATTCTTTGACAATTATCATTTTACAAAGTTGCATTTTCTGTCTGTCCCTATGAATGGTTAGATCTTTAAAACTACGCAACGGATTTGGGTGCGATTTTTGTTAATAGATAGAGTTAATAGATACAACTAAATTCGATCACAGACAGAGCAATATCCGAAAATGCCAGGAAAATCCAGTCCTTTACACACAGCCGAGTCTACTTAGTACGCAATCTAATCGGAGTTCGTAATCAAGCCAAAGTTGTTAGAATAAAACCATGAAACGCATAGAAAATCACAAAAGAAACGGTAGTCGCAAAGCAATCAAAAATTGAATGGTATGAAGTACACCAGTGTTGCCAATTACGAAAACTATAATACTCGAATGCCAAGCTAGAAATTCGCGATTTCGCTCAAAAAAATATAGAATACTAGTTTTTTTCTAGCTAGTCAATTTAGGTATTTAAATGAATAAAGTGTTATCAACTAATTTTAATAACCGACTTCAAAAAGGAGGAGGTTCTCAATTCGATCCGTATTTACCGAAATCGCGAAAACTTCCGAAACTGGCAGCACTGGCTGACGGAAAACATTTTAAACGGCATCAATAATTGTGACCCAACTTTTAATTTGGAATTTATTTATTTGAAGTGTCCGTGGAATACTAAAATATGTTTCAAACAATATAAAAATAAATGAAAATTATAGTATAATTTATATTCACTTCGGTTCTTAGGCCAAAATTGAACAATGTCCTTTCCTCCAAATCCGTTGTTTTTTTCCAGAAACGATGGTGTAGATCGAATGGCGAGATCCAGGCTGTACGTATATGGTGATTTCCCCGTGGCGGTATTCCGCGCACGTATTAAATGTCACGCCACCGCCGGCGCGGCCGCAGGCTCGCGTGCTATGCGCCCGCCGCATCGCAGCCCGCCACATAAGTGCCACTTACCACCACGGCCATACACATTCCGGGAATATGGGAACGTCACGTCCATGTATAGACAGGGCTGCCGCAACAAAAATCAAACAGGACCATGTTCCATTGACAAGTTTCCATACTCATAAGCAATAGTAGGAAATAAATATGTTAACTAGACATATAAAATTCAACATGTCCTGGAAAACAAATATTCCACCAAAATATTACTGTACTAATAGCTCCGGAAAAAATATTAATTTCATTGAATCGTTATCTACTAGTAATGGAAATAAATGCTATTTCAAATTAACACCACCACCTTGTTATTTTTGAAGCCTTAGTATGCTCTATATTTCTGCTATTGCTAATTGCCCCCACAGAATATGTAAACAATAAACCTTAGCTTATATTATAATAATCATTTCTCACATCTAAAGTTAAACACACACAATTGACTGTCCTGTTATTATTTTTAAATGGGTTCGTAAAAAAAAACAAATGTAAAAACTCACTCCTTCACAGCCTACACAATATAGTAGAAAAATATTAACCGGTCGGCTTAGTGAATCACAATAGCACATCGCAAAATTTAGCGTATTAATATAATTTGTGAAATGTTATTATCGACTTCACATGCTATTTGTGATTGCTATTGCTATTTATTCCAATACTATTATCTACCAAATAAATTTTCATCAGCCTTTAGTCATTCATAGTAGTTCATACAAAATTTAATTTTTGGATGATACGTTAATACAAAAGTTATGGTATGCTACATTGCACTTTTTTAAGGTTTCTAACCTTTGAAAACGACAAATTGTATAACGCTGTGATACATCTCCAGCAGTGGTTTAAATAAAGACACACTTCCAAAGTATGCCTTTAAACTTAATAACATCCATTTTTATCGTCGGACGAGTACTTTAGACGCTCATTGCGCTATAATGCGCGGCTGTCAATCTTAAACCAGCTGTTACTTATTTTTTTTTTTTATTGCATTAAATGGCGAGACGAGCAAGCCGTTCGCCTGATGGTAAGCGATACGACCGCTCATGAACAGTAGCAACATTCCACTGCGCTCGCCATCCTGAGACATAAGATGTTAAGTCTCAATATGTCCAGTAGTTGCTCTGGCTACAATGTCCTTCAATCCGAAATACAACAGTGCATTTAAGCAGTGTTGTTTCACGGGAGAAATAGACATTGCGGTGGTACCTACCCAGATGGCCTCTCATATGTGAGAAGTTACTGGGTACTGTCGACTCAAAAGCATACCAACAACCCATAATGTTCCGAGAATTACACCAGTAATGTAATAACAGCATGATTTAAGGATTCCTCGGCTTGAAAGGACTATGCAAATGTCAAAAGATCGTGTCTTAAGTTTAGTAAATTTAAAAACGTCGATCACGTCCACCGCGACAGTCAATTATCATTTTATGATTTAATTTTAATTTATTTGAATAATGATTCGACGTTACAAAACTGTGGTATTCTGCACCATGTTTTGGTCAACCTCTTTTCGGTTTTAGAAGGAACTTTACTGAATGTATTCTAGTGGGACTTGGAGGAATGGGCGTGGACTATACTTTAAATATAAGGCGGGGACTTGCGTTTCGTTGTAAAGGACCATACGTCTTCCCGTACGGATACAGAATGATGGATGAATGGTGTCTATAAGTCCTATTAGAGTAATAAACATTTAATAACGTTCAGTGTAGATTACAACCAACCAAACTTAATTACATAAAATATATTATATTGTTTCTTTTATCTTTCAGTCAGAGATCTTAAATATTTATACCACGAATAGTCTAAAAAAACTTAAGAATTTGGGTAAAAGATCCTTACAAGTACTACTATTTTCCATTTTGTAGGCTAAATACAGCCTTATTATCAGCTCTCTGAAAAATCATTAACCGAATGAATAGCAACAACAAAACTGCTACAACTCTTCTCTGTGGTACCCCATCTCACTCATTTATATCGCTCCCAAACTGGCTCCACCGTGGCTCTAAGTAACACAAATATAATATGTTACATATTAATGAAGTACCCGGCGAGATTGCATGAAACCCATTCAATTCACACCGTACGTCTAAACGAATGTTACGTAGTGGCAATGGCAAATATGGGCGCGTCTAATTATGACCATCTTCACACCGTCAAAAGTTGTAGTCACATCACGACATCGACTTTGATTCGGTAAGAAGTATGAATTCTACATTAATGATATGACGCTGAAACTTCATATTTATTATTGTTACATCATTTATTAATGAACAACCGGCTATTGAGAACTGCAAAGAGATATCAAGAATGGTCCCGACTTCGATTCTAGTTCTTTATCACTTTTAAATGTTATCCGTATGTAAAGTCCCTTGCTTGAGGAAAGATCAAAAGAGTTCAAAGGGTTCGCCACACGACTCGTTGACAAGTGTGGTGGACCCAACACTACTACATTGAATATTTGCTAATTACCCAGCTGTATGATAAGAATATCATAAGATAAGGTAAATTCGATCCATAGAAAGATATAATATTATAAAGTAACAATCCCATTTAATACAGTCCGTTAATATTATGTTTACTTCCTTCTATTTCTTCAGCACAAAATATGGATCCCTGAACGGCCACTTACAAAGTGTATCCGTGTATATAAGGCCAGGTATAAAAACGGCTTCCAAGAAAACCAACATTCAATTCTTATCATTTGGGAATAAAATACACGCCAAATCGAGGTGCACTTTGCCGCGTGTCGCTTAGCAATAAACTGCGGGAGAATATGAGATCGGATAAATAAGAGTGCCTACATGACTGTGCCTGGTTCGCAACATATTGGCGTGTGTATTGACATTATGCAAAAGTAATACTGTAAAATCGTCTTTTACTGCCGGAAAACGCAGAAACAGGTTGGTTATGTATGGATTGAATGTAGATATAGTTAAATATTCTGCTCTTTACAAGATATTACGTACGTAAAAGCAGTAAACAGTAATGCAACGAATCCATTGGCTGTTCACTAGAATTTCATTCGCTTATCTCAACTGCAAGACACAGAAACAACAACAAATCGAACAATGCAATCCAACATGTCCAAGCGTAAAATTACTGTCGTGTTCTAAATACACATTAATTACGGCTGCACCTTGACAATAAGGGCCATTGCCACACAAATGAACAGATATTAAGCAGCATTGTGGAGCCGGTGCGTACTGCGTGCCAGCGGTAAGACAATAGCGTTAACAAGAGCGGCCTAGTTGACGCGAAGTGGCGACACCACGTCGCGTCGCCTCGGCCGCTATCCGACGACCCATTTAAGTACATCACCAATCACACTAACTGGACGGATGGACGAGTGATGATATTTTTTATCTAGATCAGCATTTAGTTGTTTTAAAGCATGTGGATGTTTAGTTACCATAATCACAAGATCAATGCAATGAATGTACATCGAAGATCATAATAACATTCCCTAACCTGTCTAGTGATTAAAAAAACGTAAAGGGCATCCACCCGAATATTGTCAGGTGTCGTAGTGTGTGGTACGATTAATTTAATTTATTTCTAATGTGTGTCCCTTACATCCCCAATGTCCTTGGCATAAAGAATAACCAAAACAATACCCAAACGTACATACGAGGTGTCTTAAGCAAGTATTTCATACGTTTCAATCATTCCTAAGTGTACACCATAGCGCCATAATTCATGCCCCATTTCGCAACAGCAATGGTATCTAAATGATGACCGCTGACCAACAATCATCACCAAACACTTGTGTATGAAAATTTATTCCGAGTAACAATTATCCATCATCCACGCACACGGTGCCGCGGGCGGAAATTCCTAAAAGCAAGAGTATTGAATTTATTAATTGCATTCGATTGCACGTGGTTTGAAATCGAATTTAATTATGTGTACGAGACATGTTCTATCTTCTACGCGTTTTCAGATTCCTCCATTTATCTTGTAAGAAAAATACGCCAGAAAAAGTTAAACAAACCATCTCATTGAGTGGGTCCGTAACGTTTGACACCTACTTATCGTAAGTACCGCTTGTAAAGTGGTTATGTATGTGTGTGTGCGAGTGTATATAAAGCAACGCAACTCAGACGGAGGTTGGGGAAAGAATGTCCGCACCATTAACTGAGGGGTAGCCGAGAACGGGGTGAATGGACTGTCGAACCCTCCGGCGACCTTGACTCACAGAGATTTATCACTTTTCCGGGGTAATCTGAATACAATTAGGCGATGGGCAGCCGTCCGCTGGCGGGACCGCAGACACGCAACAGGTCCCTTGCAAAAATTATACTTTCTTCCTTACGTCACTCCTTTGTCAGAGCACACACGCTTTCGTTGTGTTACCGTACAAACTGTTGCTTTTTATTTCAACACGAATGTTAATCTTCACTGCCACTCTAACAGAGCATCAATGAGACTAAGGCTCAATTGCACAAACTAACTTTGCCAATACCTTTGCCCTTGAAAGTGTCAATTCCATACATTCGCAAGGTCAAATACATCTCAAATGTATGGCGATGACATTTTCATAGGCAAAGGTATTGGCAAAGTTACTTGGTGCAACTGAGCCTAAGCCAAAGGTATCCAGAGATGAAACTCGAATTTAATTCTAGCTTGAATGTAATACTACTATGTCTCAGATAATATCAATAATATTTTCCAAAATAACAACAAGACGGAGTACCAAAAAAACATTAATGAAGTTGTGAGTGACACATAAAAATAAAATATTTTGATTGCTCACAGTATGCGTACCTACTCATCTAATGAAGTCAACTTTGTAGGTATGTTTATCATGAAAACAAAATACAATAAATCCCCCATTGAAACTACATGTAGTAACACAACTAAAACATGTAGCGCCGTTTAAAGCAGTATAAATATTATGATCTATTTGGAAATTCAATAGAATGTAGGAAAAAAAACAATGATTAAAATTGTCCTATTTGACGGTTTGATTAAGCAATAAATTACGTCTTATACAATATCATTCACTAATAAAACAAAAACCTACCGCCTTAAAGGTGCGCCCTCATTAATTTTAATAATAAATAATTTGCATTTTAATTTAAGGGGAATTGAAAACTTAAAAGCGTTAACGCTGCTATCGCAAAGGGAAATAACACGCAGGAACTGACTTGGCAATGGAATAAACTTTCAATTTTATGAGTAATACGAATTCTACGTAAAGGTAAGCATCGCCACACCTATAGGGAACTTCCTAGTATAAAGTATTATACGACTTATTCCATTTTAGATCCGCGTATTCTTTATTCGGTATAATAAATATGCCAAATAGACACAAATAAGCCAATTATAACATTTTTAAAACTTGATAACTATGCACAGCCTACATTTAAATTGACAATTCTAATTTTTTATTTGAAAAAATACGTCCTGGAATTGATCTACAAATATTTCTCAACCGTATTTGACCTCAAGCGACGAGGAAAGATAAATAAACATACGTTTGGAATATATTTTGTACCACCTGCATCATAGTGATAGAAATCAATAGTAACAACACCCATATTTTCCAATAAAAGAAACTATAATCATACAAATTAAAAATGATAAATACTTAAGAGAAACACCAACGCTATTGTTTTTTGAAAATCAATCAAAAAAACTCTAATGTAAGAATGGAGCAAAAGTGGCGCTTCCGATTTTTTTTTTTCAAAATCTATGTAACTCGACGACCTCGCCAAGGACGCGCGACACGTGACTACAATGAAAGAATTTAATGAATGATGATAACACTATTCGTACATTATTATAACATTTTTAGTGTGCAAATATTTAAAAATTCAACGTATACTGTGAAACAGTTTACAGTACAAAAATATTTGAACGGCTTTAAAAAATCAAGTATAACGGGTCGCGAACGTGAAACGGTGGCACTAAGAACGAAATTCGCGCAAACAAAAAGCCTAAGAGTAAACTAAGTAGCGTAAAGTAAATATAGGTCTCAAATATCACGAAGAAACAGCGAGCGGCAGCGCTCGTTTTCACTTCCAAAGCCAACCTTATCTTAGTTGATGGCATTCCATTGCTCGCTCGGCGATACGCACGACGGACGACTGCGAAACGCTTTTAGCGCCCGTATACTGCACAACTGATGGCCGGCCAAGTCAAAAACCTCTCAATGTGTATTCAACACAAGGTCGTAAACTCAACTTCGAGACGCACGCGCTCCTCGCACACAAAAGAAACCTTATTGGTATGAAATTAAAGTAGCATTCGAGAATCACGTTGCATGCGGGCGTCAAACAATACGCAATTCACCTTCGAACGCGTCGGGTTGCGGTATTGCGGCTTCATTGTGTTAAAATAACGATGGAACCCGGATTGGATACGAACACAATGCGCTCCATCAACACAAATTTATTTTATATCACTTATCGATAAAGGATATTTTTAATCAACATCGCTGGCATGCGGCGCACCAGCGACTGCGCACAAAAGCACCGCATGACATAACGTGATTAAACAATAAAACAAGACCCATGAAATGGCAAATGCTTGTATGCGATACCATTAAAAATAATAAAATACCATCATTAAATTTTAATCATTTGTATTTCAATGGAAAACAGAACATTAATATTATATTAGTTCTGTACGTACATAAATTAAAAGAACACTAAACTTACACAGGTAACAGTAGTTAATAATATTGCTTGGTAAGCAACAAGATACATTTTATTTTGGGCTACATGTAGGAGGATAAGTTAATCGCGCATCAACCAAGTCGCACTCAAAGATAAGATAATAATACATCACCGATTTTGACGTTACAATGTGCTATGTTCGCCTCAATTAAAAATGACTCTCCAAAATATATCTTTATAACATTAGTTTTTGCCAAGTTTCCAAATATGGCACATACAATTTTATAATACGTTCAGATAAGACGGCAAATAAAATGAGTCATTCGCGTAAAACACGCCGTATATTTTTCCTCAAACGTTCAATCTATAATTTTCTAACGCGAGACTTCACATACAGTCGTTGTTTGTCGAGAGTCGAGAACTCCGACGAGCCGAACAGTTGACGTCATGCAGTCATGTTAACCTTCTACCACACGGCAATCTAGTGACAATTCACACAGCAAAAGACTTATACATCGCTGGCTTAGTGGGTACCGCGCCGGTGCTACGCGCAGTGGAAGGAGCATTGTATGCCAAGACGTGTATGTGCGTTCGTGGTATTAGAAGGTACGGAGCTAGGGTGTATTGCGGTCATATAACCGGTATTGGAGTGGCGCGACAGTCGCAGCGGCCGCTCGGCCGGTCTACAGCTCGACGGTTTTGAGAAAGCCACGTTCGGCAATCGCTGGCCGCATCGACGTTAACAAAACACGATTGCTTTTGTGGTTTGCCTTTCGATACAGTCGATTCGATTGGTATGGGTGAAGGCAAATTATTTTTTACAACAGACAAACACGTTGCATTAAGCTCTGTATGGATAACAAGCAACACAGAACACAGTAAATCCCTCACACTATCCAATTAAGGTAGATACACAATACGACTGAGTCAGTTACGCCAGGTCATACCCAGTATTTAAAGTATTATAAGTACGCTTTGATGATAACGCACTGTTGTTTGGTAAAGTAATATTAGGCAGCGGATGTGGAAGCTGCGTTATTATATTTGGTAAGTGGTTTGTGCCACAGTACAATAACATAATTTATAAAAGTAATTTGAATTTACGGCATTCTAAATAAACAGAAAAGTAATATAATTATGAATTTGCTAGAGAAAAAAACGAATACGTACTTAAATATTTTAGATGATTTAACTCTATTCATTTCCTTATTTACCAAAAGGAAAATGCATTCGTTGTTCTTCCGTTAGCTCTAGATAGAATAAAATTATCTAGAGTAGAGAACCTCCGATAAAGAATCTCACGAGGCATTCGGCATAAATTTAAACCGGAAATTGTAAAATCGAACTTATCAATTCAGAAAAATGTTTCTTTTCCATCGATGTAGAGTAGAGCTACAGGGTGACAAATATTTAAATATTTTATTCAAAATGCTTTTACCAAACATTTACCGAACTGTAATAATAATAAGTTTGTTTAATTGCATTTATATTTGAGTTTATTACCTGTATTTTATTTAAGACATCGCATAAAACTCGATATTTCGTGAGTCCCTAAAAGTGTCTGGTAGTGAAGTTAAACTGTAAACTCTACGTATTTCTTAGTTTTTGGAGAATGTTAATGGTCGTATGTACGATGTACCCCGCCATAAGAGCATTTACCGATGGAATCTCTTATTTGATACAACCTTGCCATAGTTTTTATAACTCTAAGGTAATATAGTGTTGGTTGATTATTGAATAAGAATGTAATAAGTGATTTCAACACAGTATTCTTATCGCAATTTTTGTTGTATTTTTATAAGTTTTAAGTATTGTAAGGAAAAACAATATATTTTTTACAGTTATTTTCCACTCTACATTTTGATAAAATCAACTAAATGTTATATTACTACAAAATGTCAGCGTTCAGATCACGTAATTCCATATAGCTCTACATTTCTCAAATGCATAGATTCAAAATTGATTTATACGCACTTGTTTGTTCACATCTCAATATCATGTTTATTTCAAATCTACACACGAAAGCTTCCCCCAGGCATACGAAAGCGTATCAAGTATCAACAAATCCAATACAAATCGTATTCAATAGGTCAAACAAAACGTCAAAACATGAGATTACTCACAAAGCGCCCGGTTAGACAATACAAGAAAAGCGGCCTTACATTCAGTTACAACAGATTATCTAAACAAGCTCATAATTTATTCAACGTTTCATGAATGGAGCTTGTAGTAACTCGTACCTATTACTCGAGAATCAGATGAAAGGCAAAAGTACCCACCTACTATGTACACACCTACCTATATCAAGCAAATCGTGACAGTGGGTAAGTATATAAGATGCGGCGTCCCCACTGGGTGAACCCGTCAAGGTCACTCCGAGGGAACCCCTACAAGGGCGTTATTGAAATCTTTGTGATACACGTCGGGTTCATTGAAACTTCATGGACGACTTTTTAATTAACAATTGGCGTTACACAATAGTGTGTGCGCCGCGCCGCCTGCCGCCGGCTGTGATGAGTTTTGCACTGTTTATATGGACTTGTTCAGTGTTGTTGATCTCGTAGAGTTTCTCTGCACGGCTTGTTGGTGCAAGGCGGCTGCGGAGGTGTCGTATTGTGTTTATGCGTTATAATAGCGTTCTCGTTGATGGTCGGTGCGGCGTGCGGCGCGGCGGGGTCGCGGCTCGTCGGTCCGGCACATAAGAACGTCTCGTCGGGCCTCAGGGGTGGAAGGTCCTGTTTTGCGTGCTCGCCCCGACCGACGGTGGGGGTAAGTTTTTCACGAGGCCCTATGTACCGCGACCACCCCGACTCGTACATAAGGTGGGCGGGCTGGGGTGGTTCGCGCCCGCAAAAGGGGCAAAATACGGCGTACTCTGGGCGCCCGCTCTATGTGGGTCAATGTCGGGAAAGCCCGTGTCTACCGGTGACGGAGTATGCACAACGAATCTGATCAACACACCCGTGACAAAACAAAGCATACAACTAAACTTGCCAACAACACATTCCATCCTTATTCGAACGAGATAAGGTCTATTTTCTGCGAGCAAACGGTGCGACCACACCGTTTAGTTATCGTTATGGGTTATGCACTTTCGATACACCGACTAAAGTAAATAGCAAATTATTTATAGAACCACAGTAGCTTATCATTGTTTCTCTGATGACTAATCGTCGAAATGAATGTTGAAAGATGGTTTATCACGCAAGAATTTTCTGCTTATTTTAAACGTTTAATATTGCATTATACCAATGCAAGTAAATACTGAGGAAAAATACATACGTAATGTGTTTTGTGAACTTTGAGCTATGAGGTGAATTGATAACCTAAATTATATTATGCATGCACTTTTTTACCACTAACATTAATCGAAGTTATTTCTGTCAAGAAAAACAACACACATTTTACTTCAGTTTCCAAGTCTTGCAAAAATTTTGACGAATCGGGCGTTAGTTCAACAATATTTCTAGCCAACAATCTTAGGCGCATAATTTGATAAATGGACTTCGAAACAACTCAAGATTTAACTTTAGTTATATGTACATATATCTAAGTACTTAGAAGATATCAAGGAAAACATCTACCTTCGTTAGCCGAAACGACCAAAATTCCAATAATTAGATTATCCCTTTATCGACCTTTTTCGGCCTATCTATTTCGCCCATTTGGAGGTGCTGAACTTTATCTCATAGTGGGAAATAAACGTTTTCTATCTTGTTACATAAAATAAAGCTGATTACGGTTAAGTACAAATAAAACAGTGGGAACATATAAAACACACAGACCAAAGTATGACCCTTAAATGAGGAAAGAGGAAATTTGTACGCATATTTCGGACAAAGTATTGATGTGCCTGGAAATTTCCTCGTAACATGACCCACTCACTACACAACTGTATTCTACTGATCGGCTATCGATTGGCGGAACGGCTCTATCCATCTTATACTTGGTGAATTTTAAAATACTACTGTTAGATTTAACTATAGACAATTCATTTTATTCCATCTAGCGTCAGCCCGGCCAGTGTTAGAAGTAAAATCCTTGTTTCATACTTCACCCAACAGTACAGCTATATTACCCAGCAATTTTTCCCTCTTTCCCAACATATAACTTCAAAATATCTGTACCTGTATCAGCCTATATACATCCCACTGCCATCCCTTTGCAATTCAGAGTACGAATGAAAGAGGTAAGGTCATATGGTTGAGCGTGCTGGCCTAGCTAGTGCGAATCAAGCAAAATACAACAGAATTGTATCGAGAATGTTGTAATAAAGAGTGTGGTAGTGTATACTCACCGACAGCTGGTGACATGGAGCGTGAGCCGCTGGATCCGGTGGGACTGGGCGTCGGCCTCAGGTGCGGCGTGGTCGCGCGCCCCGCGCCGCCGCTCCCGCCCGAGTCATTGCTGTTCTGACCGGTCAGATCCTGGAAGATAAATACATGTGTTACAAACCAATATATTTATTTTCACTTATCACTAAAAGGAAAAAATATAAAAAAATATGTGTGTTGATGAAATAGACTTAAATATCATATCTGCTTTAAAAATGTAAAATGTTCCTATCGGGTGAAAGTATTATTTAAGGATTCAAAGAGACTACTTAAGTAAAAATATTTTGATTTTGCGCATAATTTTTTATGCATATTTTTTGCCGATTTTCAATTAAACCACTTAAACAAGCGTCTGCCTAAGTTGTAATCGATATGTGTGATTTAATTGCATTTTTCCGCAACCTTAAAATAATGTTCAACCACTTTATTACGCTAGATAAACAAACTTAGCCACATGAAGCAATTATTAAAATTGATGTAAGCACAAATACCCGCGATCATGATGACTATTCAAACATAACGTTAGCAATATCGTCTCTTCTTACATCACGTCACTCTATGTCCAATTATTCTTTGGCCGCGATGCGAAACACAGTTCGCGCGCTTTGCGCACGCATATTAATTTTTCACACAGCAATTTCGTTTGGCGCGTCCGTCTGTACACATATTACAATCGATTTGACACTCGAATGGACGCAAACCATGTCTGCAGTGATGAAATTTGCATGACATACTCGACATGCCCATTATATTGTCATCTGTATATGTGGGTGGAGTAAGTAGATGTGAGACAGTCCTCTCATTATTTTGTGTTGAGATTAAGTGAATTGTCCATAGCAGACTAACTTTATGAGCCTGAATCACCAGAGAAACCACACTTTTATAGGGAGGAATTGGGCTTACTCCAGCGTGCTAGCACAACTCGCGTTAGTTTACACCAACAAACTGTTCAAACAGAAATAATTCAACTACTGAATCGTTCAGAATCAGATGAAAACTTATTAGTATAAAGTGTTATTTGTAGCGTCACAGTCAATATGTCTAAATCCAGTAATATTTCAATAAAAAAGTGTACACCCACAGGTTTGGTGGGTATTTGATGCGAGGGATTCCGAGGGAGTAAGCGTTTAAATACGAGTATGAGTGCCCGAGACTAACGCCCGAATACTGGAACGCCCTTCAAATAATAAGTTGCTGTTAACAGCGCACGGCCCGCTTAGCCAGTACATTTAAGCGGGTTTAACGTAGTTAAGCGCAACTTATATTGAAGTTGCGTTCCAGTATTCGGGCGTAACTGCGATTCAAAATCGTGTTATTTTCACATAAATTCTTCTAACTGCTCCGACAATTACGTAGTTCGGCTCCTCATTTTTTGTGCAGGCCGCAGGCTAAACGACTGATTCACCCGCGATTTTTTAATTAACGAATTAGAATATTGTCCAATCTCAGAGAATGTATTATTTTTGAATACATAATTAGAAGAGAGGTTGATGAAAGTGCATGAAGCGAATGTAATATGTCAGGAACTATCAAAGAGGTGGTCTATAGTCTTTGCTTACCCCTATGGGATACAGGTGTGGCAATTATGTATTTATGTATGTAAGAATGGATAAAAGTGATGTAAATGCACGACCTGAGAATTTAACCCAGAAATATCTCTTGGTCTTCGGTGATATTATTACACCAATAATATTTATGAAATGTTAAGTTCGAGTCATATGGGAAAAAATAGACAACGAAGAAAGACAAATTAATACATGGAGTGTAATACTAGCCGTACGTACATAAATATAACATTAGCTAGAGCTATGAGCTCTACATACACTCATTTGCAAAAAAAACGGGCGGTTTTGATTTTAATTCTTAAAAAAAATACGGTACCAAAATGATTTCAATCATTTGTACATGTTACTGGCCGGTTTTAAAAATGCCGTGGTGTTTAAAACAGTACGTTCTAAATTCAATTTTTCGTTTGATGCTCGTTTTTACAGAAAACCACTTTTTATCCTACATTTTTGGTGCGAAGTTCCAAAAGATAATATCGGTTTTCATAACTTTTAGTCAATTTTTATGAATTTATTTCATATTCTTAATTGTCAAAGCTTCATTTATTGCTGTTTAGCTGTCTCAATAATGTGAAGAAGAAAGTGGTAAAAGCTATCAAAATTATTGCGCTGCTCGAAGAGGGTTGCAGCCAATGCTTCGTGGCTCAGAGGCTAAGTGTGAGTCGCTCGACGGTTCAAAGGACCTGGCAGCGGTATCAAGACACCGGTTCCGTCGAGAGAAGGCCTGGTTCTGGAAGAAAACCATGTACCCAACCCTGTGGTTGGGTTCATGGTTGGTCGTTTTCTTGTGAGTCGCGCATTGAGAAATCGCAAGTCTTCGTATGTGGACCTTAAGAACAACCTCGATGAAGTAAGAAATGTGCATATTAGTCTATGGACGGTCAGGAGGAGGCTTCTCGCGGCCAATATACGCAGTCATCGCCCGGCCCGCGGCCCTAAGTTACTCCGTGAGCACAGAGTTGCCAGGCTTAGGTTTGCTCGAAATTGTGAGTCATGGACTCAAGAAGACTGGAATAGGGTATTGTTCTCCGATGAAGCCAGGATATCTCTGTTCGGTGAAGATCGACGTCGGCGAGTGCTACGAAGACGAGGAGAACGCTTTGCAGAGGCTTGTTTTGAAGAAATCACATCTTTTGGTGGGGGCTCTGTTATGTTTTGGGCAGGAATAAATTCAATGGATCGTACAGAGTTAGTCTTCATTGAAAACGGCTCACTGACTGGACATCGATACATAACGGAAGTTCTAATTCCTCATGCACAACCCGCATTGGCCGCTTTAGGCGAAGACTCAATTTTTATGGACGACAACGCTCGCGCCCACCGGTCTGGCGATGTGGAAGCGTATGTGCAAGAGGTCGGCATTCGTCGTTTGGATTGGCCAGCTCGAAGTCCCGACCTCAATGCTATAGAGCATGTCTGGGACGTTCTGAAACGACGCGTGAGATCAGTACAACCGGCTCCGCAGACCATCAGAGAGCTGAAGAATGTGATTACCGCGAAGTGGGAACGTATTCTGCAAGCAAGTATCCGGGATATCCTCGCTAGCATACCCAGACGAATTCAAGCTGTGATTTTAGCTAGAGGGGGTCACACTCGATACTAAACATTTATCTACTTTTACTTTATTAAAGAAAAAACAAACAAAAATCTTTGTTAACTTTTACTTCACGAGCTTATGCACTACTAGCGAGCATACACTACTAGTGAACTTTAGCATTAAAACCCATAAATTTTATCAAAATTTTATGATAATACTGACGAAAACGATTATTTGCTTAATAATTTACAAAATTGTGAAAGTAAAACTACCTATAATTATCAAACCAACCAATAGTAACATTTGAAATGGTTCATTGCTTAGGTGCCCGTTTTTTTTGCAAATGAGTTTATTTTAATTAAAATAACAATTAAAGATTCGACTGCCAACATGAAAACAATAGCCATGAAATCTTGTTATAGGTATATCTATCATTTGTACAACTTACTAAAACTTTATGACCTCGGTGGCGTAGTTGTACTAGGGTACGGTTACAAAGCTGAGGACTCGGGTTCGAATCCCAGGTTGGGCAAAGTGATATTGGATTTTTCTATTCATTATCAGCCCAGAGCCAGGAATTTGTGCCCTATATGGCGATAGGCTCGCCACCTATCACATTGGACGGAACATACCAGGCGAAATGTGGGTGTCATGGCACGTCTGCTTACCCCTTCTGGGAAAAAAGCGTGAGTTTATGTAAACCTTTACTAATATTGCTGACAGCGACCAGATTTGATAGTAAAATATTTTTATCTGGTTACTCTACGAGTATGATCCGAAACGAATTTAGAATATTCGTACGTTGGACGTCCGAAGTAAGTTTTCCACTTCCATAAAATACTATTCTCTATGATACTAATTATTCATTCCGAACTTAGTCTACGGTTACGATGTACGATCGAAAATTCTAAACTTTTGTGAAGGATTTTAGGCATATTGGTACGGTTTTACGTTCGATGTTCGAACATTCGCCATCATGTCGGAGTACAGAGTAGCCCCCCCATATTTGGTAGTACATTATTCTTAATTGCCCGGATAGCGACCACCACGGGTACAGGATGGTGGAAAATTCGTCATACCGACCCACGCAACCGTGTCGCGTTTCTGGTTCAGGTGTATATCCGGTTTCAAAGAGGCCGACATAACTGTGACCACCGAATACCGATACTCACTATTTCTATTGCACAGACTATCAGGTGCGTTACAAACATTTTCATATTGTTCAAATATCTCATATTGATGAAGTGTACAAAACGATAGAGTTCCAATGAAAATTCGGCTTAACAAATATTGCTGACAACGAAGTAAGCGAAAGACGAGTTTTCTGACACACTGATAGAGTGTAAATTATAGGTTTATTTATGAAATTTTATAGCTTTAAATAAGCAGTGCATCTCAGTTTCGTATTTTTTTTAATATTTCAAGAAATCTGTATTTTTTCTGTATTACGAAGCAAAATATGTAACACGCGAAAATCTGAATTTGCAATATCTTTCATTTTGTCTAATTCGTTCTGTGAATTCGTTAAAGACGAGTGAGCTTACAGGAATACCAAACAGTATTACAATTTTCAACTTCGAAGAAAGTGGGTTAATCAGCACAAAGATTGGCTGAATCTTATCAACACAATTGAATAACAAAAAATATGATAACAAATCCGAACACATGTCGAAACAATTAAACAAAACTACCAACACGTTGACGGTTCAGTGACAAAGCTCATTAGCATAGTGTTCGCAGATAACGCGTGTGCATTCACCGGCTTAGCCTATACACCTTGACACTGCAACCTCGGAGTGTTGCGCCGAGTGCCGACAATAGCACGTTCCGCTGAATAGAGCCAGCCACTTACGGTAACGCGGCAATAAAACAACACCGGAATCGCCAAGAACAATGCGGGCGCATACAGGATCATACGTCATTTTATAAATAACAACCGAGATACATCATGACATCAATTATGTCATAAACCAAAACTAAATTTAATTCATGCCACAAACGCTATCAATGTGCGTTATAGATGCACCACCGAGATATGCTCAAAACAGATGACGATGACACACACAATGATAACGAGGTACGTACCGTATCAAATCAGTCGACGCTTGGTGCTTGTAAATCAATCGGCGGTCCCTTTCAATTGTACCGTGTAACGGTGAACGCGTTCGAGCCGAACCGTACCAAACTGTCAAACGAATCGCACAAGACGAAGCTTTTCCAAGTGGTGCTATGCGAGGCGATGGCGACGGCGGGCGTGCAAAGCGTTCGCGTTCAGTGTTCACAACACGCGAGCGAGTCCGACCCCCCGTTGTGGAGGCTAGCTCGGCTGCGAGAGGCACCGGCGTCAGGCGTCGCACAGACGAGTCCGGCCGGCGCGGTGCGGTGCGCGGCGGGGGGCGCGGCGCGCGGCGCGGGAGGGGCCGAGTGGAGCGAGGCGAGGCGAGCGATAACTGCGGCGATGTTTTTGCTGTGTGCTCGGCGCGGCGCAGCGTGGTGCGGCGGCGGGCGGCGGGCGGCAGGCGCGTTCTTCATTTCGTACAGAGTCCATTATCTGTAGCGGCGTCCTGCTCGCTCGCGGCGCTCGGTCGCGCCTCGCCGCACCGGCCGCTGTTTTATTGCCAGCCGACGATTTTAACGTGCGCTCGCAACGTCCGCCGGAGCACAAAAGTTTTTATGGAAATTTCATTCCGAATGCGCCTCGTTCGCTTGCTCGCTCGGGAACGTCAATATAAAAGCACGATAACGAACGGACGAGTCAATTAATTATTATTGTTGGAAGCTGTCGGGACGTGCCGACCGGCTTTATCTAGATGCTGGTATCTGTTTGTGCATTGCTTTTAGTGTTTCACTTCTAGGTATTGCGTACCTAATGCGCCCGAGACAGATTCATATTTTGATATGGAATGCCACTCGTGGCCAACTTGACTTAATTATAAACTTATTACTTCGTAATTTATATCGCAGATTATGATAATATTGTCAATATTAGTATTTCACTCTCTTCATAATTATATAAACTTTATACAGTAGGTCTCTTAGATATTTTATGCTATGATTGCAAGATTTTTAATTTAGGAATTATGCAAATTTGGAATTCACTATTAATTTTTTTAGCTCTACTTGGTACGCCAATCCTGGCAAATTCAAAATGACTAACAAGCACATCAGATGAACACAGCAAAATCACTGTCAGCAGTCGCACTATTTGCACGGTTAGTTAGCGAGCAACTCGCCGCGCCGGCTGATCAGGTTCAAATAAGCATTTATCCTTTCTCAAACGGCACAATAAACACGAACCCTTCGATCAGCTGTGAGCTATCAAACAAGCGGGAAGTGCACCGCGACGCGTTGCGTCTGTCGTGTCAAGCACGCTCGAGATTGGCTCAAATTGACCGAGTGCACTTGGCCCAAATCCCGACGCAAATAAACACAAAATCGTTGCCGTTGTACTCTTGCTCGGCGGCACGGTGCAGCGCAATATGTACTATGTACTAGTGTACTAGTGTATTGGTGTAGTGGCGTAGTGGTGCCAACGGCTCGCATGCACATAGGCGACACGCGTGCGGCGCGAACCCCACCCGCCGTGGCACAGGAATGCGGTTAAACTGACGCCTTCACCGACATCATCTATATTCCATGCTATTCAAACTTCTATAATGCATTTATGTATTCCATTGAAACATGATATACTTCATTCTAAGTACATATTTAATGGCAGGTCGAAGAGATTACACTGCACCTCAGGAACGTGCAATCCAAATAGAGGTCCATTTCTACAATTATAACGGCATGTTTGAAGGTGGATGTAAATATGCTAAGCCTGAAACGCAACACTCTTGTATGAGCCACATCAGAGTTTTCCACTTTGTGTGCGATTATCACTATTTCACCCTTTACGAATATCCTACCAGGGGCAATAAGTGACGTATACATGTTAGGTATACGTTTTATTTCGGATTAAGTTCCTTCGAAAAGTTAATTCTTACAATCGGTTTATGATCTGCTATTCTTATTGAATATGAATATGAATTGATATAAACGTTAATACAAAGAAAACCTTAGCAGGTATGCCTGTTACAATTTGTACTAATAAACAAGCTTAGAACTTGCTTTTAATAAAACCTGACATATAGCAGTTAAGCGAAATCAAATGCAATATTCCACCTGGCTCGTATTTACCGAGCAATTTAAACATCTTCTTCAGACAGGTGAATATTTAGAGCAGTTTATAAACCGATGGCAAGGGAAAGCTGCAAACATTTTAACATTCAACTTGACGTGGGAAATACTTAGCCCATCAAAATTTAAACTATGCAAATTCCCAACTATACAGTCTTTCTTAACTTCTTCGATAGTTTTTTTTTTGTTTACTGACTCTCACCACTTTGAAAGACTTAACATAATCTCATTTTAAAGTGTAGTTACAGCTATTGCAATGCCACTATTACCTATATTCCTGTGAAAGACCAACTGAATAGTCAAACTCTTCGAATTCTATATATTTACTATAAACACATTAAAATCGTCCCACCACAAAGCTGGCGCTATCGGTTCAAATCGCGCGATCCACGAACCGTGAGGATAATAATTAGATTCATCACAGCAATGGGCACAAGTAACCACGCATGATTAATGGTCGGCCACATTATATTAATATCTGGTGGGCTAGGTCAGTGGCACGGGGAGTCCGGAGCGGCGCGTACGGCCGCTTTAAATAGACCACTGATGGTCGGGCCCCGTCTAAATGACCGCAAATCCCCTGCACCGCAATGTTTCTGCATCGCACGGTTCATTTCGCACTCTATTCACGTTCTTGCCAGATACGTTATGGTTCGTTAGTAAATAAGGGTTCGGTTCGTGGTACAGCTACGTTCGTGATGTCGATAAGGTATTTGAAAGACATCGTTTATTAATGTGTCCTGAGAAAACCTCGCAAGAAACTGTGCACACAGTTTGTTACACTTTTTTGTGGAGAGTTTGGGATTTTATAACAGGGAGTCAAAGACAATGACTTCAAATGAATCGTTTTGTTGTTGCATGCGACACAAATTTATAGAACATTCATCAACTTCATCAGTAAAACAATTGGTTATACGTATGTCTCCAGAAGAGTGATTATCACACGGGGACTTGTCGGCTGGTAGTTCCCTTAAAAGGCTTGAGAATGTCTTTCAATTTAATTCCTCCAATAGAAAGGTCAATTCGGTATGATTAGAACGCCACTCACACCGTACCGCGAGCAGTGCGCGCACAACAACAATGTCATATGAAACCTGACGAGATTAATCGGAGTAAATGCGTTCCAAGATCATTCAAGAGTTCGTCGACCGGCGTGCGAAAATGTTGTCGTAAATAAATAATTCACAAGGCTAGTGTTCTCGGCCGGGGCACGTGGTGCCGACCACGTGTAGTAGGTACGTAAACATTTACATTACATAACAAGCTCGTCATCGACCAACGCGCGTTATATCGAGAGCGAAATGCTGCGTGAGACTTGCGAACCGATTGCACACTAACTTATTCATTTCCTGCTGTCGACACTTTCCTATTTATACGCTGCGTCCTTTACCGGTGCAATTTGTGTGCGTGTTCAATAACATTTTCACTGTGTTATTCGTAGAAATTGTTCTATTCCGTGCAATCAAGAGATTAATGATGGCACAGGAAACGTAACAACAGTAAAACAAAAAAGGCGCTCGATTCCACGTACGCCGTGGGAAATACGCTCCGTTTTTAATCATCATTCCGAGTAATTCGAAAGTGTGTACAAACTGGTTATCAGCACATCGAATTGGTTAACACCAAACGAAAACAAAACTCACCGAAACGGGAAACATAAACACTCCTTTAGGTCCAACAAGACGAAAAGTGTACATTGAAACTTGCTATTTACGTTCATACAACTTTATAGATGTAAATGGAATACAAGATGGAGTAGCTTAGTTGTTTCATCGACGCTCATTGAATCAACATTTCGCATAAATTGTTTACGTGGCTTCTCACAGCTGGCAAACTCGGAGAAAAGCATTGTGCAAGAACAACAGTAAAGTTTAAAGTCAGGAAAGTGTGCTTGTCCGGCTTGTCCCGCCATGATTCTGTTTCGCAGTCGGTTTTCATTGTATCCTTTCCAGTTGCAACAAATGTAAGCCGGGGATAGCATTACGTGCGTATCAAGAATCTCAAGTACAGGCATCGTATTAAACGATTTCCGCTCAATCTGGTCCATTCAACGCATCTATAACAGGCAGCGGACGCCAATTATAAAATGTACGGCCAAGTCACCATTCACGTGTGAAACTTGCCTCTTGAATACTGCATTTAATAGCCTTACGCCTAGTAACATAATTTCTGTGAATACTTTGCTATGACTCACTGGTTTTAACAAATCCTATTGGATATTTATAGATATGACTATCTTTGCAAGTTGTTATTTGCTGATATCGACTTGGTAAAACTGTTGCAAACAATAATATGCCGCGCATTTCTGTACCAAGAAATGTTTGTTCGAATTGATAACATTTCTAAAAGTATTGGTAACTTGCAAAAGATAATTTTAAGCGACTGTAAGTTGCACATCCATTTAGGTATTTTTTGTTTGAAATGTAACAATGCAATTACGATTTTATTTCGAAACCCAAAATATCGTTAAGAAACCGGCATTTTTTTTTCAAGAATTAGTCGTATGTATTTTGATATATATATATATATATTCATTATGTATGCTTTCATTGAGTGAAACTAGCAAATCTAAACGGTCAAGTGTAGCGGAGCCAAGAGGCGAGAGAGCGCTCACAAAAATATAGCTCAACGTGCGTTTCGGCCGGACGTGTTTGTGTGTAAGTGTTCGTGCAAAATAAACACAGTTCCGCAACGAAGGCAAGTGGTACACTTTATTGAATGTCTTTATAGGCCACCTGTTACTCGGGGTCGGTGTCGGCGAAACAGCTGATCGGGCCCGAGCGAATTATTATTATTGTTGTCGGTTGTCGGCTCTGGCTTATTTATTTGTGACGAAGAGGGTGGCGCGGGGTGGTGCCGAAGCGGCGTGAAAGCTCAACTTTCCCAGTCAACTTCTACTATTGTTCGATTGTAACGTGATGACGTAGTGCCGAATTAATTAAAACTCCAAGCACTCGACACAACGGCGCCGGCTCACGTGACACCCCCGGTTCCGACTGCGTGGCGCAAATAAAACACGAGAAACGGGATACTGCGCCGCCGAATATCTCACTTCCAAATTAACTTACGGGGAAATATTGAAATTCATGACGGGCCCAGAGGTGTCCGCTTGGCTGCCTTTTCAAATTTTGTTGACGTGTATCTGAATATCCGTAATTTTGCCGATGGATAATTTATAGCTTAGTTCGCATGTAAATTAGTCTTGCTCATTGCGAATACTCATACACCTAGTAAAACTGCCATTAAACTCAAATTCACAAGTAATATCAAGATATTTGACACCAACACTATTATGGCAAATGTTGGTCCACAAAACATAGATATTAGTTCAAACTTTATAACTCATATGAGACTGAATCAGTCGGTAAAATAACATGTGCGCCTAACTTATGCTTCGAAACTTGTTTTGTGAAGAACAATTAAGAAATGTTTGAACGAAACGAAACTTGCTGACTTGGATGGAAGTAAACATTCTATATCTGCTACATCTACATATACTTAATAAAATTATTGGATACAAAATTATTGTAGATATTAGAAGAGAATAATGTTATCCGATGATGCAAGTTTGGTACTGCATATAAGTCTTTGTTACACATATATCACACGGAACAAACGATATAAAACCTTCATGATATTTTACAATAGAGAAGTTCATTGTTCGCGGCTAACATTAACGCATTCAAAAGCTCATCTCAAGATAGGATGACACGGTCAGTCGTGTCCATTATCGTATAAAAACTGTCATAACATTACATCATCATTTTATCAAACATTATCAATCAGTGCGACGATAAAAAACAACATGCAGGGAACAATGTGAATGTCCAATTAAACGGATCTCGCACACGTCATCGAAAGGTGTTTCCCGAAGAACGCACACACACATGCACGATCAGCTGAGTGCTCCGATTTTAACCCACACCAGTGAGTCGACTGTTAGAGAACATAAATAATGACGGCCCACCTACCTAGCTATACGTAACATACGTCGTATAATTTGTATGAGCCACCGACGGCGGAGGAATGTGCGATACGCCGCCGTTTTCACCGGTATTATAGTTTTTACTCTAACACGAATAAAATCGACGATTGATTGTTACGTTGCCGCCTGTTAAGACATTTTACATTTGAGCGTGTCGGGCGTGAGATCGCATTAAATAATCAGAGACGCGTATGAACACAACACATGCGCGCTGATAACAATGCTCTCAGTAATCACTTCACAAGGCAAATGTATACGTGCTCATAAATCTTACTAGAGCTGAACAAAAGCCTTTAAACTTTATTAGCAAAAGCAATATTACTTGGAAACCATTATTCATTATGATACAAAATGCTATTTTTTCGACAGTATCAATAATATTGTTATAAATACATTAATGCTTGACTTAAGAACTTGCTGTAGACGAGGATTAGCTAATAAATACTGAACGATTGAATATATACGAGAATACAAAACGTGATAGGAACTAATCTACGCAATAAAGTTTTGTTACATGAATTTTGGGAATAACTTCTGCAACATTTCATAAGCTCTACATATAGTGATATGAATTTCCAAAATACAGCAATCATGTAAAAATAAACGCTACAGAATAGAATAGAAGAATCACACAGTAGTGATTCTGTCGCAATACTGAAAGAGCCAATGTAGAGTTACCGACGGCATGTGAAATACCTACGGTAAAAATATCAGCATAATTTTGCCATAACACGTAAAATAAAATTATCTCAATTGAAATAACCATCTTAACAACAACGTGATTAGATTTGAATTTTAAATGAAATAAGCTTTAAATATTTGACTATACAATTTGAGATGGATATTAACAGTATGCAAGTGAGTGGTAAAATTGGTACGGAGTCACGGTAGTCGTTGGTCATATGATAATAAAAACAAACATCTAGCAGCTCCGCCACAAAATAGAACCGAGTATTGAGCCAACGCACACAGCGGCAGGCGGCCGCGGCATGGCACGGAGGCGGTCGGATGTCACGCACACTCGGCCGCCTCGCGTCCACACGCCCACTCACACATCTGCACCAGATAACAATCGTCCCATTTTACATTGAGTCATACGGCCGACGCGATACTCACTGTGTTCGCAGGCAGCCTTATGATGACGGACGTCTTGAATCTTCGTTACCACCACACTCGTGCTGAATCCTTTCGCTAATGTCACCGAAACACAAATTAGGGCGAGCTGCGCACATGCACCTCTCTCGCACACACACACGCGCGCGCATACACACACGCATACAACTACGTACAGTCAAAGTTACTAAGATGACAATTTTGGCTCAAAGCGAAATGTTTGAAATGATCGACCGACGCGAGTAAATAGGAGCGGAGCCGGGGCGATGGCGGCGGTGCCGGCGGTGGGAGCTGCCAGAGAGCGAGAGACTCGTGTGGAATATTGTACGTTCGATTGCGCTAGCAGTGCGCGCGTTTCAGTTGGCGCACGGCGACTGGCGCAGGCGAGGCGTGCGGTGCGACGGAGCGGGCGGGCGAGCGATTTCACCGGGCTGATATTGCGACGGCACGCCGCGCCGCGCTCGCTCCGACCCATATGTATACTGTACACTGTAGTCTATATTGTGTATACTGTATAGTGTATAGCTACCGAGCAGCGACGAGCGAGGGCACGCCGCCGCGCCGCGCCGCACGCCGGCGAACATCGAGCGGGGGGTCGCCACTCGCCTCCAAACACTCAACTGCACGCATTAAACTATCCAACTCGACCAGTTATTTGTTCGCTCCGACGTTACTTTGTAACGAGAGGATTGAAGATTTAATTTAGCTACGGTCATGTGCACTTCATTCGATTCAAAAACTTCCACAGCTTGTCGGTTTGTATGCATGAAATGCACGCAGAAATATAAATAAACGTAATCAGCGGGGACGTAATCAAGCACACGCATTCAAAATAAAAACACCGCACCACACAAATACACAAACATGATGAGGAGTTACAATTTACAAATACATTTGCGTCTGTTTCAATAAATGCCTCGAGGGCGCGTGTGTGGGTTTAGATATCACGGCGGCCGACTTTGTCTTTGAATGTGTGCAACTTAATTCGAGAGAACGCGTGGTTATCATTGATAATAAATAGAATTGAGGTGTTAATGTCACAGATAACGCAATTTACACAGAGACCATGCGCTCCGCTGAGCCGCGCCGCGTCTACAAGATACCAAATTGCTAATTAGAGGATATCGATCGGCGTGCGTGTACCAACCAATAGTAATATTGACAACAGCTACAGTATATCTCATTAGTGCCGCAATGCAAACAGTGATGGCCTATTGGGAATGCGGGTCAATGCATATGCGCAGTGTCCACGTCGCTTTATAAATACGTTAAAATATGAGTTTTCTACCACTGCGTGGCTCGCATGGCAAATTATATTATTGAAACTCAAATGTCCCAAAATCATATTGTGTGCCTTCCCATATTTAAATAATGTGTCAGATAATGTAAATAACCACACTCATGTGTTAAATAGGCACATGCAATTTTTAATAAGTCACTATAGTGACAAATTTTTATTTTTTGACACCAATATATTTATTGGTAAATATTTTAAACAGACTAGGGATACATTGTATCTACCAAATAAATATTTACATTTACTTGCTACACCTGTAGCTAATTTTTTAAACACAGTCATAAGTAATATGACGAAGACCACAGGCACTACCACTTTTAGTAATGTTACTAAAATAAATGTGGTAAATAATAATTTAAACTTTTAACTTTGACAAAAGGAAGCGGTGAAAATTATATAGTATTATCTCATCAGAATATAAACCGCTTTTCTGGCAAAATTTTAGAGATTGAACTTTTTATTGACACATTTAACATTAGTATATTATGTTTCACAGAGACCTGGTTGAAGGCGCACCTTATGAATTTCAATGTGAATGGTTTCAGGGTCGCCAGCTCGTTTAACAGGATTTCGGCGGAAGGTGGAGGTTCCTTAATTCTAGTTCGTGATCATATCACATTTAGGGAAAGAAAGGATATCTCTTGCCTCTCGGTTGAACGAGTGTGTGAGGTCGCATGTGCGGAAACAAATTCCTATGTCATATTGTGTGTCTATAGACCTCCTTCATCAAATATTTCGCTATTTTTATCAACAATGGAGGATATTTTAAATAAAATTAAAAGTAATAAAAAAGTTCTAGTCTGTGGGGACTTTAATATTAATTTACTAGTTGATTCGGTTGATAAGTGTAGGTTTGTGTCTTTATTCGGCTCATTTAATTTTACATGTTTGTTCTCGGAGCCTACTAGAATTACGTCTGAAACTTCGAGTTGTATTGACAATATCATAACAAACTTCGAAGTACTTGAAAAAGGTATAAAGATAGGGGTTAGATCTGACCATAAATGCCAATTAGTGAAATTAGAACATGCTGTAGACAAAACCAGTAGATTAATAACTTTTAGGCCGTTATCTAAGAAAATCCTCGGTCAATTTAACAGTAATGTACAATCAAAAATAGATACTTTTACACTTGATGGCAGTCCAAACGACATGTACTCATCATTATTTAAAATTATACGTAAAGAGTTTGACCAAGTATGTAAAATTAAAACTATTAAAATTAACTCTAAAATAAAATTTAGTGCTTGGGCCACTAAAGGCATTAGACGTAGTAGGGAAATTTTGTATGAGTTATATGACAAAAGGTCCTATACACCTGATGTCAACTTTAAAAAATATGTCGGATTATATTCAAAATTATTTAAAAAAGTATGTATGCAGGCTAAATCAAATTATATAAGTGAAAAGCTTAGATTGTCAGATAATAAAATAAAAACTACCTGGCAAATTATTAATACTGAAACTGGGAAAAATAAAAAAAATGACAACAAAATTGCTCTCCGCATAAATGACGACCTTATTTCAGATAAATCTACTATTGCCAATTATCTTGATAATTTTTTCACTAACATACCATTAGACTTAACTAAACATTTAGATTCATCAGTAGATTTAGCGGAATCTTTTTTAAAGGAAAATGTTCCTGGAAATATGTCTAAGTTTAACTTTCAAAAGGTAACCAGTTGTCAAATAATAAAGGCTTTCAAGCAAATTAAAATAAAAACTACAGAAGATATATGGGGACTGTCTGTTAAAGCTATAGAAGCTATTATTGTTAACATTGCACCGTTATTAGCTACTATTTTTAATTCCTGCCTAAGTGACGGTATCTTTCCCGACTTAATGAAAATTAGTAAAGTCGTACCCATTTTTAAGTCAGGATGTTCGAACAATCCGTCGAATTATAGACCCATTTCTGTACTACCGGCTCTTAGCAAAATCTTCGAAAAGCTTTTACTTAATCAAATGCTAGCACATTTTGATGAAAATAAGTTAATACATAGGAATCAATTTGGTTTCACAAAGGGTCGCTCAACTCAAGATGCCGGGACATCACTAATCACGTCGGTTTTAGAAGCCTGGGAGGCATCTCAAGATGCTCTAGGAGTTTTTTGTGATCTCTCCAAGGCTTTCGACTGTGTTGACCACCAAACACTTATTATGAAGCTAAGGTACTACGGAATCAGTGATACGTCACTTGATCTCGTAATGTCTTACTTGTCGGGTCGTGAACAAAAGGTTTCTTTGGACGGGCTCACTTCGGTAGGATCAAAAGTTAAAATTGGGGTTCCGCAGGGCTCCATTCTGGGCCCCTTTTTATTCTTAGTCTACATAAATGATCTTCCTTGCATGGTTCAGAAGTGGTCAGACATAGTTTTATTCGCTGACGACACCTCTATAATATTTAAAGTTAATCGGAAAGACGATAATCTAGATACACCTAACAATATTCTTAATTTAATTTCGGATTGGTTTTCTGCTAATAATCTACTATTAAATGCTAGTAAGACTAAATGCGTCCGTTTTGCTTTACCGAACGTGGCAAGCGTAAACACGCGTATCGAATTAAATTCAGAAATTCTAAATTTAGCTAATTCCACAATTTTTTTAGGGATCACTCTAGATAAAAAATTACAATGGGGTCCACAAATTGAGAGATTATCAGCTAAACTTAGCAGCGCAGCGTTCGCGGTCCGAAAAATAAGACAACTAACTGACGTTGCAACGGCTAGATTGGTATATTTTGCTTATTTTCATAGTATAATGTCATACGGCATTATTTTATGGGGATCAGCGGCTGATATCGAATCGATATTCATCTTACAAAAAGAGCAGTCCGTGCTATTTATAATCTAGGAAGCCGCGATTCTTTGCGATCTGTTTTTAAAGAAAGCAATATACTAACCGTGTCATCTGAATACATCTTTCAGAATATAATGCACGTTCGTAAAAATATTAATAAGTTTTATAAGGTCAGTGACACCCACACCATTAATACGCGGAATAAAAATAAACTAGCAATACCCTCGTTTAGACTAGAAAAGTCAAAAAAATCTTTCTTGGGTAGTTGTATTAAATTTTATAATAAACTTCCCAATAGGATAACGCAGCTACCGGACAAACTATTTAGGGTCCATATTAAAAACAAACTTATGACTAGGGGTTATTATAATATTAAGGAATATATTGAGGATAAAAAAGCCTGGGATTAGGTGTTCTCTTG
Source organism: Hyles vespertilio (assembly GCA_009982885.2). Classification (NCBI taxonomy): domain Eukaryota; kingdom Metazoa; phylum Arthropoda; class Insecta; order Lepidoptera; family Sphingidae; genus Hyles; species Hyles vespertilio. The sequence goes on from CM042810.1 coordinate 5,607,957, forward strand.
CACATTGCGACCTCCTGGGGCCCTGAACTATTCGCTTATTACACCACCTAATTTAAATAATTAAAAATATCTAAAATTGTGAACTCAAAAATTAAGCTATATACAATCAAATAAATCAATTAAATTATATGACGACCGATCGAAAAAATCATATAAAAATAATAATTAATATGGCAAATCCTTGTAAGACAAGTCACAAATACTTATTTTAGTAAATTGACCAAAACCAAGCCCTTTGACTCGCTGGATCTACTCAGAAATGGGTCGCGCCGCGTAGTATCCAGTGGTAAAGTAAAGCCCGCTGAGTTTGTTCGCCGGGTCTTCTCAGTCAGGGCCGCGTTGGATCCGGCAGTAAGCCTAAACATACGGGACGTATCGGAAATACTTATGGTCGTTGTCTTAAGTTGGACCCAAAACAAGCCCACTGAGTCTTAGTCGCTGGATATACTCAGGACTGGGTCGCGTCGCGTAGTTCCAGTGGTAGTGTAAGCCCACTGAGTTTGTTTCGCCGGGTCTTCTCAGGAAGGGCCGCGTTGGATCCGGTGGTAACTATAAACCGCTACGCACCGTTGTAATATTTATGGTCCACAAATAATATAATTTAATTTGACTAACGTAAATAATGTATTTCTTTGACAAATAAATTACTATAAAGTAAAAACTAATACTTTAAATAAAATATGAATAAAAACTAAATAAATTAAAAAAACTAATCATAAATTATAAATAAAAATAAAATTAATTTAAAAATAAATAAAATTAATAAATAAATTGATAAAAGCAAGAAATTAAAATAAGTAATAATAAGCATAGGAAATATATTGTAAATAGAGATTAAGTTCTATGTGTATTGACTTGTCATAAGAGCTCCTTAATTGCCTACGTGATCAATAAATACATTTCATTTCATTTCATTTCATATATGTGAGCACTGCAGGACATGAATGTAAATACTTTATTAAGCTTTAAAAACATTGTTATACAATATTTCCAAGTGGAACAGTTATTTTTATTAGAGTTCAACATTTAGTTCATGTAGGCGATTTAGGCTGAATTAATTTACGAGATTTTCGTTTGAAGTTCATTGAAAATACTTATAAAGAAAAAGCATTATCTTCTAACACAATTTTACCTTCATGCATCGAAATTAAAATTTCGCTTGATGCCACTCAATGTACAGAATGATACGTCACAGAATTCATTGAGCCTGTCCACGAATACGAAACATACGTTCAATTAAGGCATCCAAAGAAAAAATATAATGACCCGAGTTTGATGAGACGAGGCGCCGGAAAGGCGACGTTTATAATGATTCCATCATCAGAGAAGGACGTTAAATGATCATCAACTAAATACGACAATATCGACGGCAAATGAGACACACTTGACGTGCGCGAGTAAATTTAAACGCAGTCTTGCGTGACAGCAAAAATAACATGAAACAAGTATACCGCTCAAAGGGGGTTCATACTTCATAGCAAAATTGATAAAATGAAAAATTATAACAGAGAAGTAGATTGACATTGGTTGAACACATGACCAAGATTAATCAATTTCAGTGACAGATATCCTCAAGCTACATACTGCGTATATTATTTTTAGAGTATATATTATTTTTCTGAATATATATTAATTTGTCAATAAGCATGGTATATTAAAACCCTATTTGAAATAATATCTGACGATACAATATCTACTTCAATCTATCCGCGAAACGGACTACAGACCTGAAACTCCTCACAATGCCTGTTACAATGGTTCGTACACCAATGAACTACTATATACACTGTTACTTACATATAGTCTGATATACGTCGATCATAAAAACAATACAGCGAACCGAAACGGTAATTATAATTGGATCAAGTATAAATCAAACGTTTGACTGATTTATTGTCAAATAACTGCCGTTTATTTAAATACACGGTAACGAGGTCCGATTAGCCTCAAAGCTTGAATTGAAATTGCAGATCGGCGTCGTCCAAGGCGAGTGCAATCAAGTCCCGATTTGAGATCGTGGTAAGAAGGGCGAGCCGGCGGTACGGCGCGGCGCGGCGTAGCAATGCCGCTCCGCAAAATAAAAGAAATATGTTTTAGTGGGTTAGCGAGCGTGTTTACGATCGCATTCCACAGGCTCGATTAAGATTATGCCGCCATTAGTTACATAAGCGGTCAGAACTGAACCGTAATTAGACAATTTGTCTTACGACCGATAATGTAAAGTATATCAGTGGACCCGTGGGTAAATTGCTGGGTTATTGAATATCATTTATTTCATAGATAAATGTAATATTGCGGCGGATATTTTTAGAAATGCGTGATTTACGAACTGGTAACAAAGACTTACAAGAGTGACATGAAATTAGGGAATTACCTATTGGTACTTAGAATTACGCAAAGCAGAGATACTTAGTCTTTGCCCACTCCTATGAGAGCTAGAGGTGTGACTGGTAGGTTTTTACGTAAACCTGGTACAAATAACAAAATGTATATTCCAGTAGGAGTATGTGGGATTAAAACGTTGTCGTGGAGTAAGCAATGTAACTTGTGGCGCCATCTGTTTGGTGCTTGGAGCAACTCTGACCGGATGCCCGACCAGTTTGGTAGTGATACTGAACACCTGCATCCACTGCTCAACCGACACCACAGCCACGGCGGCCAACGTTTGTTTTCAAAATAAGCCCGCTTTTGTTACTTTAAAGCAGAAATTTTAATGAAACATTCCCCTTTTGTTGGAAGCGAAATTATTTATCTACGAATAATTAATTAACTCTGTCACTATACCAGTTGCGATCGCAATTAATGTTGATGAATCGGAGCAACATGTACACTTATTTATCTTTAGGCGCCGTAAATAAAGCGGACGGTTTATTTATGCATCATTTAGATAGGAAGTTTGACGAGTGCTGTGTATCTGAGATGCAACGTGTGTCACGGAGTGGACGGTGATATACATATTGTAATATTTGTAGGGTTGTCGGTGGTCCGGTGCGTGAATACTGAATACGTGTATGTTGTGTTGTGGTGTCGCATCCTTGGCGTCCTTGTTTGGCGAAACAATACGTGGCCGTTACGTAAGTTTAAAGACGCGTCAATGGCATCTCGGGCCTGCTCTCGTCACTAGCCCACATTACTCACCCGCTTCACGCAATAACAATAACGGTAAACACGTTACATAATTTTGCAACTGCTAGTAATTACTGCTACACATCCGAGACGAATTAAAACATGATAGCACGCGCGTTTTGTACATATTTATTTTATGTTTTATTTTGCGAGTAAAATTTTTAATTGACATAATTTTGTATGCAATGAAATGAGTATGTATTTAATCACCGGATATTAAAACTTTAATGCTGAAACTCATGATAAATTAACGAATCTGGACCGTATTTAAATACAGATTGCAAAACTTCCATAATAACATTTTATTGTATTTGTGAGTGTTAATACTCACAAAAAGTAAAGTATTCAAAATCTTGTATCATCCACAAACAACATAAAACGAAATGATCACTTAAAAACATATGCAGCAAATACCGTTTAGGATGTAATGTATTCACAATAGTTGTTATTTATAGCGGAATAAAAAATCAGACCTCTTTAGATGGAAATCAAAAGAGAATTGCGGATATGCAAGTGGACGGCGCGGCGCTCTCGAATTAAAGTTAACCTAAATTAAAAGGCTCGAAATAACAGTTGATAATGCTTTTAAAACCTTTAAATGTCTTTATAAAAAAAACTCGTTCGGCACTTTGAAATGAGAGACTGTGCTCTGGATCCGTTTAAAGTTTCAAGTTCGTTCAATGTAATTATTTCGTTTAAATCTACATCAGGAAATCCAAACAACAGGAAAGACTTATATTTTGTTCATATTTTTTTAATTCGACAAAATATTATGTAATTTGACAGAAAATATTATGAATATTTATATTCTCGGATATGTCTATGATTATCTATCTAGTATTGATGCCACAAAATAAATCTAAAGAGACTACACAAGTGAAAAAATACCTTTATTTAGTTAGCAAAATCGACCTCCTTTATCATGCAGAGTGTCCTGAACTTTATTTGAATATAATTTATGTGCCCATTGTAGATAATTTACGAGAGCAAAAACAAGAAATATGAAAATGGCTCATTACATTTTGTTCGAACAAAGGGGAGGCGGTACAGTCGCAAACAATTTACGTGATAGAAATATTAATAGCAGTGGGAAATAGATAAAACACACGAACATCGCAATGAGCCGAGAGGAGCCGTAGCGCAGATTACACGATAACGTATTGACACATGCGAATAATAAAATAAATGAACACGGTCGCGAGTACACGAAGAGTGGAGACCTTCAACGATGTCAACGGAACAACAAAAAGATAAGGCGGTGGGCTTAAATAGCGTGCTAGATGAGTAAACACGTCACGCGTATTATTTATAGCGTCGACAAGTGCCGAAACACTGAATGAACTTTTCTTTTCGTGACGAGAGGAGTGGGTGTGTGTATGTGTATGCGTGTCACGGTGTCGATGTAGGCCACTGCCAAGGTCGAATGTTTAATATAAAGTCTGGCGCCGGGACATTAAAATGGTCGGCCCTCTCCCCTGACCCCTCTTATCCCCGGCCGGCGGTCGCAATCGTTGCACTCGTTATTTATTATCTAAAGGCATCCCCCGCGCTTCCGTTCGCCTCCTACGCGGCTCGCCCGGCTCTCACCTGCAGATCGATCCACGTCCACCACGACTCTGCCGAGTGCCGACTCTCGTGCACTATCAAACGCCACAGTTAATACTAGTAACGTTATCACTTTCAGTTCGTGACGATCCCAAGGACATTCGGAACAATTCAATTACATCCATGACCTAGCTATCGGATCGTGTAACGAAAATCGTTTCAATACAGATAAACGGTAAGCGTGGGCGTGGTCGTTTTAAACGATTTTTATTAAAACGTACACAAATCATGTACGTCATACGCGTCACAAAGATATGTACAAAGAGTGACGTAACTAGTGTATTATCATTCGTGTAAACTACAATGTTCCCAAAGGGTTGTTTGGCTCGTCGCCGTCGCGGAGTGATATGGCGCGAGTTGTACAAGTACGCTATGTAAAACACAAAAGCTATGCGAGTGTGATGCCGGCGGATTCGTAGACGCAGACCGTACTCCCGAGAAACTTGAAACTCTCGCTTTCGAACAAGAAACGCCTGGATAGTGCGCCTCTACAAGTAGCTACGTACATGTTATACGTAGTGGGTACGTACACACAAACAACTTGCACAAAACGTCGATGGGTGCGGCGTGACATTCACCTACATCTACGAAATAAGCAAACGTGCTGCGCTCCGTCTTTGAACGTCGAAGCTGTCTCGAATGAATGAATACAAATACAAACAGCGTGTAGACACACATTAACCCACATAAAAGTACATAATTATTAAATCGTCTGGTAAATGCCGGGGATACCCCGTTGGACGGCTGCCAACAGGAAGAGGCCATCTTTAAATTTCTGTTTAATAATGTGTTAAAACACGATAAATCAAATGCTTACTTGTGATAACGTCATTTTAACCTTCGCTTACTTATAAGGTCTGTTAATCATTCTTAGCGCCTTGTTAAGCTGCCACCGTGGTAGCATGTATGTAAATAGTCGTACTTAGTACTTACTTCCGTAAAACATTAAGGAGAGCTCAAATGTAGATCACGCAGTTTTCCACATTCAACGCAGCCATGAAAAATGGGACATATGCTAATGACAGAATGACAGTAGGCAAAGCACATACATTCAATGCTGAAAGTATACGCCTGCGAAATGTTTTCCACGATAACGTTATAAATGGGAGCATATGAAAAACAACAGACAACGTTCATTCTTCGGATTTGAACGACAAAGCGAGTTAGCGGATAAATAAAATACCTGGTGATATAAAGTTTTTTAAGTGAACAATTCAGCTCGTACAATACAGTGAAGTGGTCTGACATCGCGTCGGGGCACAAAAAGCGCGCCACATGAGCCATCTTAGCATCTGCACGAGCATTGAGCGCTCTGTGGGGCTCGGCAAGCCGCCGCGCCGGCCGCCGTATGCACTCAGCGCGACTCGTTTAGAGTCTTGGTCACGAATCGGCGACGACGCCCGAGCCGTGCCCGCCCATTGCAATCGGATGACATCATTGCTCGGCCACATACATACTCCAATTTACTAAGTGGACGCAACCCCACGTTGAACACAGTTGCATTAAGCACTCCGATGCCGACTGCTCGACTATATGAAAAGGTGAGGAAACTAGTTCTACTTAAACCACCGTTACATGTACGCCCTTCCACGCAATGCGCTTTCAGAACGTTTAATTATGTTTAATCTACGTGTTTGGACGCTTAACACACATGATATATTTCATCGCTAACGGGATAAGCTCATATTTGCTACTTTAATGTTTGTATCTAAATCAACCTACTACATAAGCTGCTTAATATATTATATTTTGTAACAAAATATATTTAAATGTACTATAAAACTACTTATATTAGTCATGCACAGAACAAAAAGGCTAGAACGTAATACCAGATTTTTGAAACATTAGTTTAAATACAGGGACACGGTTACACACATTTCAGGCATTTTCAAGTTACGTATATACAGGGTATATCAAGACTGCTACCGAAAACGAAGCCGGGTGGTAGTTTAAGCGACTTCAGACACAATGCAACAGAAAAAGTTGCAAAATTAACGTTGAGCATGTTTGATATTTTGGAATGGTTAGGGAATAATTTTGCACCAATTGCTTTATCAGTATAAAAGTACTATCATTTATGTGGTAGAATACAATATTCATTTATTGCGCTATCGTACACAAACATGACAATTTATATTACATTAAAAATTTAACACTTTAAAACTATTACAATTATTTTACATTAAAAAGTTTATCTCTCCGAAAAATCAACTTTCATCCATAATTTCAACGACTTTTTAACCATCATCATTACCAGAACTATCATCGCCAATCTCTAAAACTGATACGATAGGTTTATGGTAGCTGAAGTAAGAAACGAACAGTTTTGATTCGAATCTATTTAAATGTCTAATAAAGACCGCATCAATAGTAGTTTTGTATTTCGTTGTGCTAAGATTGCGATCATTCGACATAGTTAAACCAAATTCATTATTTAAAAATTCAATTAATAGTTGATTTTTATCGTCTGCGAAGTTTATGTTGAAATCTCCATTCAAAATCATTGGCAATTCATCAAAGCTTTATAAACTGACAGCTAACTGACAGCTGTCTACTCTCCATCCGTCTTACGCTTTTCGTCTTACGATCAGGTCACGTGTCCTGACGCGAGTTTAAGATTTTATACCCATTACAGAAAAAGTGCTCAACGCCGCTAAAGAAGTTTTCACTTCAAAAAAGCGACAATTTTTTTTGGATTATTTTTTTCGTATGGTCATATTTGGGTGGTAAATACATTTTTTCCGGAAATAATAGTGTATACCCTTTTATTTATAAATACTCTAAGGTATAAAAGAGTTTAAATTATTATTTTAGCAAAAACTATAGATTTACCACCCAAAAATGACGATATTTAAAAAATCATAAAAAATATTTGTCGCGTTTCTTTGCGAAATTTTTAGTTGCATTGTGTTTGTAGTCACTATAACTGCCACCCGGCTTCGTTTTCGGTAGCAGTCTTGAGATACCCAGTATATGTGTTTATCTCTAATAATAGTTTTCGTTGTAGAAATTCCCAAATTTTGGATGCGGAACAAAGTATGAGAATATTATCAACTTGTAGTTTAACATAGTGGTCTAAGATCTGAAAGATTCAAAATGAGATGAAATTCCTATTCCGTTTTGGGATATCTAAATTACAGGACTGATATTGTTTCCATCATTATAGAGTATCATCAAAATTATGTTTTAATGAACACACAAGACATAAATCGCATGTTACATAAATAGCACAAAAAAATGTAAGAATAAGCGTTATGTGTCATTTATAATTAGTCAGGTGCTAAATTATAAATTAAACACTACCAATATCAAATACGAACACGCTAACAGTATCATGTTTCACCTTTTCCACAGACAATAGATATTAAACATTAAATAACGCAATCATTTAAATAGTGAATGAAAAGTACAATAATTAAATTGCATTTTAACGGTCTAATAAGCACAGTGGCACGTTTGATACGTTGAAAACTTTTTAATTGCATTCCACATATAAGGCGTGTATACAAAATAAATTCACCGCATGCGAATTCTGCTTCAATGCATCGAGCACGTGTGCGGCCGACACAATGCGCCAATGTCGTAGAGTTTGCAATACGTAATTCTTTGAATAATGAAATCGACCGGCAAACGGTTTTCGTAAGACGTTGCGAAGGTGTGGGTCATGTGCGAGCGCGGCGGCCTGGAGATTGCCAACCAGCGCGGAGTGTCACAGGTCGTGAAACGTCACTAACCGTACTCTGATTGATGGGTGCGGTGACAGCGTTGCGTCACAGCTACCGGGGGTCGGCGGGTCATTGCCGTCGCGATCACAATAAACCACGCTGCTTAGAGATTACACACGTACTAAATTACATCTAACCACCGGAGATTGAGTTCACTTAATGGGAACCTCGCATTCTGTGCACATAGCTATGAGCAAATAGCTTACTGTTTTGTATAGGACTAGTAGCTATCCGAATCGAAAAACTTATAAAATATGAAAAAAGACTATCCTTGGAAAAAATCTTAAACATGTTTCGGCCAAGATGTGATCTATACTGAATGTATTTATATTATGTATTACTTCAAGCATCACTTATTACATTGGCTTGAAGAGGATGCCATGTATGATTTGACAATCTATAAAGAATAATGAAAGTCGTATGACTAGGAATCGCAAATAAAACCGAAGAGGCATTTAAAGAAAACGGTATATCTTATAGAATGTTACATTACGGCACATTTATCTTGTTGACATTTTATTTACGATATCCTCCATCTAACTCAGTGCGTTGACAGGCAACAGAGTCTAATATAGGTATGGCATAAACGCGACTTAGCATTTTATCGCTGTAAGCCGATGATACATAAAACAAGCTTCACATACACGACATTTAAGCATAATATTAGCTTCATTATAGAGTTATTTGTATAAAACTGTGGAAGCTCCCACCCACGCTACAGTATGCACGTGGTTAGTGAGCGTTGAAGCTACAAATGTATTAACCTTTACTCATAGTGCATGTTAGCGTTAAGCCTTATCGCACCTAATCACTGGTTGATACAAAACGCCAAAATACTATGTTGTTATGTGAAAATTCATAAACAAACACAGAGGGTGGTCTCGGATTAAGTTACGACCACCCATCTCGGTGGATGATCGACCTTGCGTCCGTACTACGTACAAAACGACACAGCCCCGTTTTATGGACAATAATGTGTAAACTGCATTCATAATATACTTAATGGTTATAGCGCAACGCTGCAAACTTTCAACCCAATGCCGTATTCTAGTGAATGAAAACTAGAACGACTTGATTTTTATAGCAACGGCGTCCTTAACATTGTCCCGACATAAACATTGCGACAAAACGGCGTACCTTTTCCACTCAACGGTGTTAAGTTTGAATTAATTTCGCACGAATTTCAACTAGTCCTAACCAGCGCGGCTTAATTAAAACGTCACGTAGATCAACACGTCGGTTTAAATAAGCTTCAGCTGTTTTCACGTACTCGTGTTACGATCTTCTTTTTACGGACTAATAGCCGTTTTCGTAAACAAAGGAATAAATTAAAAGTAATGCTTAAAAATGTAGGAGCTTCCAATTATAAAATTACGCTCTTCTACACGGTGAGTGGACATTGTCAGGAATCTGGTGAATTTGGAACATCGATTTATGAATTCAAAGAACGAAAGGCAAATAAATAAATTGTGGAATGGCCAAACTAATTACATCCAATAGGGTTTCGTTGTGCATCTACGCCTACCTTACACCCAAATAATGGGGCATTGTAAATTTCTTCTATTTTTCTTTATAGGGTTTACAACCAACAACACAAGGGTTAATAGTAACTTCTTATAGATTTTATTCCGATTTAAGCGTTTTATTAATTGATTTAAAAAACACTTCCATTTAAATCTGTGAAATAATTCCGACGACCAGGATTTCGTGCTACGTTCATGAATTTTACCATCACAAAATCCAAACAGTGATGTTTTTCATCATTGGTTGGTTATGTGGAACGCAGCTTGTAGCCCGTATACCGAGAACATAAAATTGATAAACTGGCAGCATCGGACCGGCGCAGGCACGCAATGGGCTACGTGGAATTTCAAAACTATGGCGTAATGATGCCTCCTGTAGAATAAGCCCTTCGCGGCGTACATACAAGAATTTCATTGTAATACATTTCCTGTCATTAACATTTTTTAATAGCTTAATTAAAAGCAAAACTTGAGCGTTAATAAGATTTTAAATCACGCACCTTTACCTGAACTAGATATCAACATTTGCTTTAATTTTAAAAGTGGAAGTGTGTATCACACGAGTGGGTAATCCTATGCTTACAAAGTAGCTGGCCCCGCTCGCAGCAGAATCAGAGTTTGCATCGTCGTAAATGCTTATGGCAACAATTTCAATGCTACAATGTACGACGGCCATACAAGTATATGGCGGCTAATAAGCCAATTGATGCAATATTTTAGTATGCACGTATCAAGGAGCATTCGGTTCGGTTATGGTGCGCAGGGTCCGGTTTACAGCCTCGTTACTGCCTATCCGGTGTTTTTACAACGCGATTAAAGCGCTCGCTCGACGTACAGTTCCCGTAATTTGGCTAAATCTTTTTATTGCTCGCCAAACTAGTGAAAGGGTACTCTCGATCCTGGCTTTAAACTAGCTTAGGAAGTCTTTGGCTAAACTTCATTGAAGTCTACTAAAGGCTAAATTAAGTAAGTAATTGAAATACAGACATAAATAACTCAATACACACACAAATAAAGTTGTCCTATTTCCCTCGGCTATCAACAAATTATTATGACTAGGACTGATCACAAAAAAGTAGTACAAATACATTCAATAATAAATACACAGAAGATTATAAAGGTAAAAACTAGTACGGTGATGTCATAAATAAATACAAACAGACATCAATAAAACCTATAGTCTGTGGATAAATAGCAATATACACTACACATCAACGTTAAGCCGTCGGCTGACAGATACGCAGCAAAATGGAACAGAAAATTGAAATAACATGGAAAAGCTTTATCTGCTTTGTGAGTCGTATAAATTATTAAAATACAACAAAACGAATTGCCGACCACATTTTGTTCGGCAGCGGTCTCGCGGAGCATTATCGGAATCGGACAACAATAATTACATTCGAAACGAACGTCGCCTCTCCATCCATCTGTCCGAAAGACTAAATAAAATACACTTCCGCGATAAAATTTTATCAATGAAAAATGTATTTATTCGTTCTGGGGAATAGCTGCAGATATTTAATAAAACCGTTCAATCATTGCGTAAATTTAAACCCGTTATGTGTGTGTGTTACGCTTATGAGCTTTTCAGCTCTCATCATTTTTTACTTTAAATAACTACAAAATATCTATCTCTGTCAATATTATTAAAATAACGTTCACATTTACACCGTATTAAGTTTAAGGATGTTTTCGAAACATTTATATTATACATTACGAAAATGTTGATGAAATATTAAGTTAAAAAGTTTAGCGCCCACCGGATATCGTGACCGAAAGCAAAAATCTACACTATTAAAACTACCTTAATAGAATATCAAAAACCGGAAAATTAAACTTGTCACTTTATGCGGGGAGCACACCATCAATTAAAAACAACTCCCCTTTTAAAACCCTTAAACAATTCGCTTCCGTACACCGTTTGAAGGCCCGATAGATAAATTAATTTCGTACAGTAATAATAACCAAGAGACCGGAGATTGAGTTATACGGCCATTGAAAGAGTGTGTTGATAAAATATTTATTTGAGGACTGTTGTCTTGGGGACGGTACAATAATACGGGAGAAAGTTGATGATAGCATTTATAATCTCAATAAAGTAGGCAAAGAAGAGTCATTTCCTGTCTATTTTTAGACATCAAATAGTGTGATTGGCACAATATGATTCCACTTGAATGATACTTAGCTTAACTTAACATTGAGATCAATCTTAGCAAGAAATTGAATAGCGTAGGTCACAAAGATGCCTGAATGAAATTAAGTGGACTTTACATACTTCAAAAGTGGTCAACTTCGTAGACAACTCTAAGGTATCCTTTTTTAAGGTTATACAAATAAAAAACTCACAATATAAAACACAAAATATGACAACCCTGCGCAGAATTCAGGTAGACGAGGCGAATAAATAGAAACGAATTCTCAGACGGAAAAGTTGAGCGGCTTCCGAAAAACGAAACGGCAAGTGCGACGAACCTTACTCGCGCGTCGTGTGAGTTATTTTATTTTTCAAGTCGAAAACGGTTTGCCATGTCCTAAGCGAAAAATGTAGTTTTTATTGCGTGAAACGTAATAATCACTTCAGATGTACGACATCGAGGCAACTATAATTATTACGCATACGTGTAATATTTTCCAACAAAATATATCCTTTGGGGAAACGAGCATAATTTCCACATGAAACGTTTCAATTTCCAAAAACGCATGCGGCACACAGAGTGAAATATAAATCATTTACAAGTTAATTTCGTCGTAGAGTAAAATGTTGTCTGAAAATGTTCGCGTAACATAGTGAAATTATATTTGCTTTGTTTTTACATGCAAACGCACGGCGCCCGTCGGCTGATTACCGCGCGCGCTGTTACCGTCATTCATTTGCGTCTACAGTACACCGTACACCGCCCCACTCAATCTCGTTTGTTATGTTATGAACGTGCATCGGGCGAGAACCCCCGCTTTTATACGCCGAACTAAGTATCGCACCCGACTTCATCTGCCTCCACTTTCTATTAACGAATCCATGGAATCTTCGTGATTGCAAGACCCAAAACTTATTCTTATTAATGCACACACATACATTACATAAAGCAATTCTTGGTTTGATTATAATCTATTTATGTGTACAATCAGTTACGGTTACGTACACACTCGCAAGCACAACAATAAAAGAATATGAAATTCCAATAACGTCATCCCCCTTTTGAACGCAGTAGGCAGACATTTTTTAATTGTCAAGTACATGGTCCCGTTTAAACGTATACATATTATTTAATGAATTATTATTGTTTTCACTAACTTAGTAAATTATGAAGTAAAATTCCAGACCTGTGCGAAACACATAATTTATGTAATTCGAAGTTTTTGATACTTTTACTTGGAAACATGACATGCATATTTTCGCAATAAAGATAATTTAAACCACAACATTCATAGATAATATAAACACAGTTTTCGGGTTAAAAGCAAAACCAAACTAATACTTGTCCCGCGCGCATAGTTAAATAAACACAAATCACAACAACAAAAAAGGGATATTAAGAATGAAAATATTCAAGAAACGTGATTAAGCGGTCTCTATTGATATTGTAATGAACCGTTTTATGTGTGGATCACTCTCACCCAACTGCAAATGCTATAAAAGAATATAACCAACAAAGACACTCATTGTCAACCCTAAGTGAAGTAGCACAGTTGTTCACTATAATAAGGATGAAAAGGTGCATTTTATTTCGTTCTAATTGTCAACAATGATTAAACGTAAGATAGGTGAAGGATATTCGCACACCTTTTCTAGAGAACAAATTCAAGCTTATTTTTTGCTGTATTCAAAATTAATATCATTAAAGAGTTTTGAAAAAAAAAAAGTTGACATAAAACCTAACCCTTATAATAATATTAGTATGAAACAATTATATTTATATAAAAAATACGAAACATGAAAAAGCAAGTTTCACAGTGACCTGTAAAAGTTTCAATTACTCAGTGCAACAGTGAACGGCACGTATAAAATTCACTTCAAAGAATGTTCAGAATGTCAGCCAAAAGAAACTACCGGCAAAAGTTTCCGAGAGCGATTCGACGTGAACTCATTTGGCAAGTGCAACAACAGCTGACCTATTGAATGAAGTTAATAATAAAGGAATCTCGAGCGTTGTGATTTCAGAATTCGCATTAAAAAGGTTTGACAATGGAGATGGGGGGAAAGGGGTCCGTCGGGGAGGCGCGGGGGGTCGGCCGGCTCCCTCGCTTTGAGTGCGATGTGAAACGCACTAACTACATTCATTACAAAAAGCGTCACATCGTGGAACGGGCCTCGGATTAATAATTCCACTCATTTGGGCTCCCCCGGGCGGGCCGGCGAGACAATGCGAGCCCGCCTAACGGTATCAATCAACATCAAACAGCCTCGCTCTCTATCACTACACCAAATTGTAGGGTTGGAAGTTTATACAATATTTACCTATTGGAAATCGAAAGTTATTTTCAACAGGATATTACCGTTCGGGACCTACTTTTAACTGTTGCTATTGAATAAGTTACCAATATTTTGTTATTCATTTAGAATCTGTTTCTGAGTAACGAATTCAGAAGTAGCTGTTCCATTCAGCAGAATAAATATGATACGTAGAGTTTCATTACTTATAAATACAATAAATCCCTAATATTTTTGACATTCAATTGTTTAAGTTTCCGTCTCTTCAGCAATATACTGAATAATATACGATTATGTGTCTTTTAAAACACACAGCGTTGAGGTGAAGAAGCGAGTGTAACATCGACTATCGTTTCATTGTCTATGGTTAAAAAATTACCAAATTGTCCATGCTTCTATACTTATCTCTTTCTCTCACCAGCGTGCGTCCCTTTCTAATCCGTAGAACGCTTGCCCAATAGGTGGCAACTTCATAGCGTTTTGTAAAATCGGACCGTTAGCGTAATATTTTAAGAAAAGTTTCATATAAGTTAAAAATTGTGTTTCAAAGTGTTGAAAACCACACAGCGTTTGTCAAGAAGGCTGCATTGGGGATCATCAATCATGAATCCAGAAGAAACCCAACAAGTAAGTAATGGCGAGCCAAATTCGAATACTGATGCTTCGGATGGAGATCGGCATTCGAGGGTGAGCTCGAGATATTCTGTATCGTCTTCATCCTCCGAGGATGAAGATGATAGGGCATCACTGCCACCAAACAAAAGACCCAGGGTCAAACATAGTCCGACACACCACGACCCACGTGTAGACGTACTTATTCAACAAGTAGACTATACTGGGTATCTCAAGACTGCTACCGAAAACGAAGCCGGGTGGTAGTTTTAGTGACTACAAACACAATGCAACCAAAAATTTCGGAAAGAAACGCCACAATTATTTTTTATGATTTTTTAAATATCTTCATTTTTGGGTGGTAAATCCATAGTTTTTGCTAAAATAATAATTTAAACACTTTTATACCTTAGATTATTTATAAATAAAAGGGTACACACTATTATTTTAGGAATAAAAATGTATTTACCACCCAACTAAGGCCATAGGAAAAAAATTACAAAAAAAATTGTCGCTTTTTTTTGCAACTTTTTCTGTTGCATTGTGTCTGAAGTCGCTTAACCTACCACCCGGCTTCGTTTTCGGTAGCAGTCTTGATATACCCTGTATATCCAAGTACCTAATTAACTCACAACCTACAACACAGACCAGCAATACAGAAAACATTAGGCAGACTATTAATCCAACACCATCAACATCTCAATTCCTAACATGTCCCAGTACGTCAGCAGGCAAGCTTTCGTTAGGTAGTCTAGACACACAATTCGATGAGAGAACAGTTATAAAACAGGCAGATAGGGAACGCCTCTTGGAACTTATTAACCTACAGAAATTTGATTCACCTACTTGGAAGGGTATTCGGTATAAGAAAGCATTGCAGTCTAGTCTAGCCACTCCCGGTTTTGTGGGCCTTAAGGTTAATGAGGAGTTGTGTCATCTTAACAAGACCAAGGATTTTTTAGCGGGCACTGAGACATTATTAACTAATAATATTCTGACTGAGTTTATCTAATAATATTCTGGAGCAAAGAGATTTACTAAGGTCAGGGTTACAAGAATTACTTGATTGGTCATCAGCCAATTCTAATAATTTGAACCCTAGTACATTATTTGAAAAAATTACAAACATCTATGGACCTAGTTCACCATCATACAAAGCATCAGAAACAGCAATGCAGATTGTGTGTGGAAAAAGAGCAGAATGCATTGAGGTGAGACGAGACCGTCTCTTTAAGGAGATTACAAACCCAAATATCAGAGTTGCTCTCCAAAATATACCACCAAGCACTGAATACCTTTTTAGCCGTGAAGCATTGCAACCACTTATATCTTCCTTAGGTGGTTCACAAACATGGCTAAACACAGGAGTGTTAAGTGATAAGCAGGAGCTTATGTTAAGGAGAAGAAGATGGTGAATACTTCCCAGGGTTATATTAGGAAACATCAGAGTACACAAAGGCCTCATAATAGAGATTCCAAGACTGTAAAGAAACAGAATCCAAGATTTAAAAACAAACAGCCCTTTCGTAAGAATCAAAGAACAAATAACACATCACCTAACACCAGTCAGCATAAACAATTCTGACTATCAAGCAGGGTCCTTCAGGGGGGGGTGCCTAAGGGAGTATGCTCACTTGTGGGTGAGACAGGGTGCAAACAATCATATATTAAAATTGATAACAGGCACTCGCATTCCATTTCTAAGGAAGCCTCCTCTACAGTACCCAACCAAGCACTTTTTAAAGAAATTTGCAACCAGAGAGACAAAGGAGATGACAGACACCATTTAGGAATTAAAACTGAAGGGTATTTTGGAAGCCCCTCAGATGTTAGATCCGGGTATTCTATGTCACATGTTTCTAGTAAAAAAATCGGATGGGAGTTGGCGTCCTATTTTCGATCTCAGAGGTCTCAACTCATACATAGCAGTAAAGCACTTTCAATTAATCTCCCAGAGCGATGTAGCAGACTTTTTACAGATTCAGGATTGGTTAACAAAGATAGATATCCATCAGGCTTATTTTCACTTACCAATAGCAGAGTCGCACAGGAGGTTTCTTAGAGTAGTCTACAAGGACGAGGTGCTGCAATTGACCTGCCTACCATTCGGCCTTTCAGCAGCACCAAAGATATTTGCCACAGTAACAAATTGGATTGCGGAGATCCTACGTTCACAAGGCTTCCGAATTTTAGTATATCTAGACGATATTCTCCTGGCCAATCAGAGCCGGTCGATACTTATTTCTCAGGTTGCGGAAACACTGAGAATGTTGGAAACCTTGGGATGGCACATAAATCACCAGAAGTGTATAACAGAACCCACTCAGGAGTTAGAATATTTGGGCTTGCTGTGGAACACACAACAGAACCTGGTCAAACTGCCTGCCAAGAAGGTAAACAGGATAAAATTAGCGCTTTCAGGGATATTGAACAGAGAAAGCTGTTCATTGAAAGAAGCGCAGAGTTTAGCAGGTTCGCTGAACTTTGCAAATTATGCGATCCCAAGGGGTCGACTACATTGTCGCAACCTGCAACTCTTCTTGAGAAAGTTCAAACAGAACAAACCAAGGGAGAGGAGAGACCTACCCCCACCCGTTCAGCAGGACTTGAAATGGTGGCTGAACAGGATAGAACAGGACTCAACACCCATAAAGCGAACAGGTGTGACTCATTTTCTGACTACAGATGCGGCAGATACAGGCTGGGGAGCCCAATTAAACAACAGGTACATCTCCGGAAGATGGACCTCACGCCAGAGGAAATGGCACTCAAATGTAAAAGAGATGTATGCCGTGTTCGCCGCAGTGGAAAGTCATATTACTGTCCTACGAGACGCTCACGTATTAGTCCAGTCGGACAACAAGACCCTGATATCATATATCAGGAACGAGGGAGGAACACATTCAGTAACCATGCTGAAACTAGCCACCAGATTACTAGAACTCGCAGAAAGAGCAAACATCATGTTTTCTGCCGCGTACCTTTCTGGGAGGTTAAACGGCATAGCGGACCGCCTCTCCAGAGGCAGAAAAATTCCCGAGTGGAAGCTCTTACCCGAGGCCACGGAGGCCATATTCAGGGTTTGGGGTGTCCCACAAATAGATCTCTTCGCATCCTGCCGAACAGCCGCCGTCCCAGTGTATGCCACGCTGGATGCAAGAGATGGCTCCGCCGCATTTTGCGATGCATTCAGCCAGCAATGGGACTACCAGTTGGGCTGGGTATTCCATCCTCCCAGCTTGATGCCAAGAGTTCTGGCTCCCTTCAACTCGGCAAGAGGAGCATAATAATAGCCCCAGAGTGGACCAGATGCTTCTGGCTGCCCGACTTGAGAGCTCGAGCGACAGAGCAACCAATTTTAATACGGAATCTCTCAGGAGTCCTGAGAGACTACAGCACAGGGAGATGCCCGGCACAAGTAGACAAACTGAGGCTTCTGGCCTGGAAAGTTGGGGGTGGACAGAGCAGGTTACCCAGTGGTCCGCATAGGAGATAGACCTGTTGAAGAGTAGCTGGAGAAGATCCACACTGGTAACATACAAGGCCCCAATCAAAAGATGGTTATCTTGGTGCAACAAAAATAAGTTGAACCCAAGAACACCAGAAGATCAACATCTAGCAAGGTTCCTAGCAAAATTGTTTCTAGAGGACAAATTAGCCTATAAAACAATATTAGTCCATAAATCAGCAGTAGCCACTTTTTGTGCACCTTCAGACTTTGGTAACAAATTTTTTACAAACCAAGTTTTGAAAGCCATTTCAGTTGCCAAGCCCGTTTTAAACAGATTACCAATTTGGGACACACAAATTCTTTTCAATTGGTTGGACAGACCAGTAGGTTCTAGATCTGTATATCAAATATCCAGAAGAACAGTGCTAATACTGTTACTAGCCTCAGGTCGCAGAATCCACGACCTTACACTATTAGACATTAGTCCGGAGCACCTCAGTCTGAAGGAAGACGAAATTAGTCTGTGGCCGAGGTTTGGCTCAAAGACTGACTGCCAGACACACAGTCAGGTTGGCTGCTGCGAAAACACCCAAACGAAAAAATCTGTCCAGTCACCCATATAAGGGAACTTATCAACATTACCCAGGCGAGAAGAGACACAGACCCTACTGTCACAGCCTTGTTTATTACCCTGGCTGGAAAGGTCAGACCAGCCACTAAAACTATAATATCTGGTTGGGTAAGAAAGATATTTAAAGAATCAAAGATTGATGCCTCACCTGGGAGTATCAGGTCAGCAGTAGCATCCAAAAGCGGGTTAGAGAATCAGCCAGTGGACAAGATACTTCAGAGGGGAAAATGGAAAAATATGAAGACCTTTCAGAGATATTATTGTCGTGCAGTAGATCAGATAATTAATAAAGATAAGCCGAATGTAGATTTTTTAAAGGATAACTTTGACCAAATTGTTTAGTCCGAATTTTATTAAGAGAGATGTCAGATATTTTAAAAGTAGTATAAGATTGTTGATCTCTTAATTAGATTGTAATTATGATTATTTTAATTGTTTTTCCTTGAATATGATAGATAAATTCATGTTATTATTATCATTATTATTATTTTCTATGTTCTATAAATTCAGATAGTGTTGATTTTTGTTTATAATCATATTCTACAAGTTATTTAGTTCTTTATTTTTGATTTAAGAAGTTATTGACTGGATTCATTTCATGTATTGAATATACAAAGTTTAATTAAATTACTATTTTTATTTTTACTGTACTAATTATATTTTTATTTCTAGATTACTAACTAACTATACTTAATCATCATAGCGTTTGTATGATCACCAGCAGATACCAAACAGGTCTTCACCTCAACGCTGTGTGTTTTAGAAGACACATAATGTGACTGTTTTGCATTCCAACAAAACAGATATTATGTGTTGAATAAAACACACAGCGTTGCAGCAAGTCTCTTGCTGGTGAGCTGAAGACACTATGAAGTTGCCAGCTATTGGGCAAGCGTTCTACGGATTAGAAAGGGACGCACGCTGATGAGAGAAAGAGATAAGTATAGAAGCATGGACAATTTGGTAAGTTTTTAACCATAGACAATGAAACGATAGTAGATTTTACACTCGCTTCTTCACCTCAACGCTGTGTGTTTTATTCAACACATAATATCTGTTTTGTTGGAATGCAAAACAGTCACATTACATAAATTGCAATGCATTAAAACGCGGAGCAACTCCAAAGTCAGCGGAGAGTCTTCAAACAATATTTTACTTGGTCCGGCTAAGTCGAAAAGCGGTCGTGCCCGTGGGATGCGTCCTTTACTCGCTGCACTCCGAACATAGCGGAGTGTGCTGTGTTTAGATGAAATAACGTAAACATCCGAACGAGACTGCATTATTAAATATTTCAACCCTGAAGTGAGTCTGACTAAATATGCGTTTTCTTGAATGGTGTATAATTTTCACATTGTTGGCTAAACACTCTTAAATTTACAACCAACACACAACTAATAATGTTGGCAATTTAACCCCTTTCAATGCAAGGGAAAGGAAGACACGAGCCGTGTGCCAGTCCGTACACTCACTAATTCAGAGTAATGCAGTCAATTTGGAGGCGCACACGCCTCCCCCGCACCGGCTCGCTGCGACTGCATAGGAAATTGCTTTCATTTTTCACTTGGTAACAATAGATGAGTATAAATAATGTTTATTTGGTATTACGCGCGCAGTGGAGTTTTGCAGAGCGTCGCAGTTGCCGGCACAATTTAGCAAACAAGCTTATTGTCGGGTGTCGCGGCAAACGGCGTGTTAACTCTGTATATGGAGTGCTAATCCACAAATAGCAGGCGAGCGGGCGGCGGGCGAGGCGTGGCTGACACTCGCAGCTCTTGCAGACCACATGTGCGCTAATGAACTTACCACGTTTATCACTACACCAGCCGCCGCGCGCGACTTCAGTTTTATTCCCGAATTAACTTTAAAAATTTATTTTGATTGTCCATGCAGACAGAATCGTTCCAATTTGTTTCACTTAAAAAATACTTCATTAAATTTTGTATGGTTGTATCTAAAATGTTGATTGCACAAACGCTCTTTAAAAAAAATGTATGCAGTTGGGAATACAAACAATACACAGTTGCCAAGTTAACATCGTTAATAAAACACACAATTTTTTTGTATTTTGAAAATGTGCAAACTGTTCTGTCAATTTTCCTTTACAGATATACGTATTGAGCTGATGCGTTAAGTTTGGTGCGCGTAGGACTTGCGACGCACGTGTGGACGGTAGGCGGCCGCGAGGGTGCCACCAGTAATTACTATTAACTACCATGTAATGAGATCATCAATCACTATGTGAAATTTAATATTAATTATAGGAAACCAGATAGAGGTGTGTGCACAGGGATTTTACTATAGACTCTACTTTGAAACATTGGATTATACAGAAGAAAAAATGTCTATGACGAGACTTTAGAGCGAACGCTTGTTAAATAATCTCGTCATGCAGTTGTATCCATAATATTATACTTAAAAAACTGCATTTCGTATAATGATCTGATTTTCATATAGCGCCTTTTACTGGATTATAAGTGATCAGCATAAATAAAACAACACGAGAGTTGTTATACAAGCCTACGCAGAAACAGCATCGTTGACAAAGCAGAAATGTTAATTAACCTCGAAATTGTACCGAAAACAGCAGCGTTCATAAATACAAGAGATTACGTGATGCAAGCGTGTTATAAAAATAAACGAATAGGCGCACTCGAGTCGAGATATAGAGAGGAACACAGCTTCATTAGGCGCGGAAACGAGCACGTTGTACTTTGTTCTTTACGTGACTAGCTGCCTACATTATTCAGCCATTAGTGTACAGCATTCTGTTGATGTTGAACCGGGCTGCGCTGCGCACTCACCACACACAAAAACACACATTCGATTAATGTTACATTAATGGAAATAATCTGTTTGCACTTAAAAGCTTATTTCGAATATATTTTGTTGCTATGTTTTTAAATTATCTCAATATTATAATTGAAGCTTTTGAAAATGGTTACAAAAACCACCGTTGTTAATTTTAGTTCCGAGTACTTATTCCATGTTTCCCTGCGCATGATATATCGTTAAACGTGTATATATCACAGTATTATGACGTTGCCGAACGTTATGTTAACACGTCAATAATTTCTGTTGCGGCCATAAAGCTAGGTTTACGCGGGTAATCTTAATATAGCCATGTTCAAACCCACGCAAAATCCACCAACCATAAACCCGATTCAACCCCAACGGCAGTTTATTAAACAACGCATATTTGTAATATGTCGGGGAGCACATCCAATATATTCGTCATGGAAGGCCTCGGGGCTAATAGAGTACTTAGGATATACAATTAACAATCAAAACTTCGAATTTCATAGAACTGTATACTAAAGGATAAACGTAGTCATAGATTCACTATTTCAAGGGCGCCTATTAAAGTTATTTTGTGTAATAATTCTAGTAAGATAGTAATCGAGCACATAAGCGAGTTCATTGGATGAGGGCGATATTATATATCTTTTATTAGTTATTGACTTTAGATTTTTAATACCTACAAATAGTGCCTTATGTTCAGCAAATATTATTGTTGGGAGCGGTTAACAACAAATAAAACAGAAATAAATCAAAAGTGGGTGGAAGTTTGTTTACATTTAGTTTTCTTTGTTCGCTAAGCAACAGATATAGAGTTGAAAGAGCATTGCACATTTTCCACAGTTCACAATATAGCATGATGTAAAATTGCAAGCATTCCCCGAAGGTTATAAACTAAACTACACTCATTTGCAAAAAAAACGGGCGGTTTTGATTTTAATTCTTCTTTAAAAAAATATGGTACCAAAATGATTTCAATCATTTGTACATGTTACTGGCCGGTTTTAAAAATGCCGTGGGGTTTAAAACCACCAGTACGTTCTAAATTCAAATTTTCGTTTGATGCTCGTTTTTACAGAAAACCATTTTTTATCCCACATTTTTGGTGCGAAGTTCCAAAGATAATATCGGTTTTCATAACTTTTAGTCAATTTTTATGAATTTATTTCATATTCTTAATTGTCAAAGCTTCATTTATTGCTGTTTAGCTGTCTCAATAATGTTAGAGAAAGTGGTAAAAGCTACCAAAATTATTGCGCTGCTCGAAGAGGGTTGCAGCCAATGCTTCGTGGCTCAGAAGTTAAGTGTGAGTCGCTCGACGGTTCAAAGGACCTGGCAGCGGTATCAAGACACCGGTTCCGTCGAGAGAAGGCCTGGTTCTGGAAGAAAACCATGTACCCAACCCTGTGGTTGGGTTCATGGTTGATCGTTTTCTTGTGAGTCGCGCATTGAGAAATCGCAAGTCTTCGTATGTGGACCTTAAGAACAACCTCGAAGAAGTAAGAAATGTGCATATTAGTCTATGGACGGTCAGGAGGAGGCTTCTCGCGGCCAATATACGCAGTCATCGCCCGGCCCGCGGCCCTAAGTTACTCCGTGAGCACAGAGTTGCCAGGCTTAGGTTTGCTCGAAATTGTGAGTCATGGACTCAAGAAGACTGGAATAGGGTATTGTTCTCCGATGAAGCCAGGATATCTCTGTTCGGTGAAGATCGACGTCGGCGAGTGCTACGAAGACGAGGAGAACGCTTTGCAGAGGCTTGTTTTGAAGAAATCACACCTTATGGTGGGGGCTCTGTTATGTTTTGGGCAGGAATAAATTCAATGGATCGTACAGAGTTAGTCTTCATTGAAAACGGCTCACTGACTGGACATCGATACATAACGGAAGTTCTAATTCCTCATGCACAACCCGCATTGGCCGCTTTAGGCGAAGACTCAATTTTTATGGACGACAACGCTCGCGCCCACCGGTCTGGCGATGTGGAAGCGTATGTGCAAGAGGTCGGCATTCGTCGTTTGGATTGGCCAGCTCGAAGTCCCGACCTCAATCCTATAGAGCATGTCTGGGACGTTCTGAAACGACGCGTGAGATCAGTACAACCGGCTCCGCAGACCATCAGAGAGCTGAAGAATGTGATTACCGCGGAGTGGGAACGTATTCCGCAAGCAAGTATCCGGGATATCCTCGCTAGCATACCCAGACGAATTCAAGCTGTGATTTCAGCTAGAGGGGGTCACACTCGATACTAAACATTTATCTGCTTTTACTTTATTAAAGAAAAAACAAACAAAAATCTTTGTTAACTTTTACTTTACGAGCATATGCACTACTAGCGAGCATACACTACTAGTGAACTTAAGCATTATAACCCATATATGTTTCAAAATTTTATGATAATACTGACGAAAACGATTATTTGCTTATTAATTTACAAAATTGTGAAAGTAAAACTACCTATAATTATCAAACAAACCAATAGTAACATTTGAAATGGTTCATTGCTTAGGTGCCCGTTTTTTTTGCAAATGAGTTTATTTACAAAGGCAAAAGACTGTACTATTGAGAATAATTTATGAATATTATAATTGGAAAAACAAGACATTTTTCCATCGTATTTCACCATTGATATTGTTGTCCCGACGTGCCAATTAAAATCTTAACAGAGTTATTAAAGGCCTATTATCTGTCATCCCGAGACCGTTGACATTAATGACCCAATGACTCAGTCAATTGATGTAGGAACTAGGCGGAACGCTACACGTTCAATTGCATAAACTAAGTCGCGAGTAACTATTTTTACACTTATGAATCGGTAACAGCGGTTTACCCGGATCTAACTGATGATTCATTTCATTACCATAGGATTTATTTGTATTATTTTTTACATCAAAAATATTTAATTATGAAATCAAAGTAGAGAATCCTGCATACTCAGACGAACTCTGCCACATTTTTCAAGGAATATAAAATCCAATAAGCAGTAAGCTAGCGTAGAAAGACTAAAGCCTGAAAACCTTTCAATTATAGAGTAGATTCGTTCTCAAAACTGAGGTCTGATGTTACATTTAATCGTCCGATATTTTTAGATACATTTGCTTCACGGCGTAAAAACTGTACACTTCCCAAACAACCATTTAAAACGATTGCAACAAAACCAACCCAAAACTGTTTGCAAACGCGGCGACTTTCTATTTATATTAGAGAGGCGAAATGCAGCTTTTTTCCACGTTGTAAAACTATTTGCGAATGAGGCCGAGTGGTTCGCGGTTGATAGCTTTTTAATATGCGCTCCCTTGACTCATCGGGCGCACGTCACCGCTGATTGATTGTGGGGCTATCTCATTCTGAGCCTTGTCACCTTGCGTTACAACTAATGGCGGTTTCGTGTCATTTTTACAGCGCCACTTGCATTAATAAACATGAAATATTTACTGATCACTTTGGATTATTGAGGAAAAAATATGAGAGTTAAACAGTTTTTTATTAAACAGCTTTAAAACCGATTTGAGTTACCGATAGTTTTTTTATTGCAATTAATGGCGAGACGAGCGTCCCGTTTGACTGACGGTAAGCGATACGATCGCTCATGAACAGGAGCAAAATCCAACAACACCTTGAATTACAAAGCAATGCTTGATATTCCACTGTGTTCGCCATCCTGAGACGTAAGATGTTAAGTCTCTCATTATGTCCACCAGTTATTCTGGCTACAATGGCTTTCAGATCGAAATAAAACAGTGCATTTAAACTGCTGTGTGGCGGGAGAAATAGACATTGCGGTGGCACCTAACTAGGCGGCCTCTTACATATGGGAGACCTACCACCAGTAGGATTTTTCCCTTTCGAACGACTTTCGAAATCAGTTTGAGCCAAGGAAACAAAACATTCGATACCTAAAATAGGTTTATAAACTGTCTATGAATAAGGGCGTAAGCGTTACGAGGCAATTAAATGTTAGTAAATTGGCTTTACGAGTCCGGAGCAATGAATCACAATCGATGTTACAGGTATGTATATCTTATGGAGTAGTGAAAAGGGGTCAGATTAGTAACCTACACTAATGTATAATTTATCGAGTAATGCAATAGGCTATACAGGGTATCTCAAGACTGCTACCGAAAACGAAGCCGGGTGGTAGTTTAAGCGACTTCAGACACAATGCAACAGAAAAAGTTGCAAAAAAAAGCGACAATTTTTTTTTGGTTATTTTTTTCCTTTGACCATATTTGGGTGGTAAATACATTTTTTCCTAAAATAATAGTGTATACCCTTTTATTTATAAATAATCTAAGGTATAAAAGAGTTTAAATTATTATTTTAGCAAAAACTATGGATTTACCACCCAAAAATGACGATATTTAAAAAATCATAAAAAATAATTGTCGCGTTTCTTTGCGAAATTTTTAGTTGCATTGTGTTTGTAGTTACTAAAACTACCACCCGGCTTCGTTTTCGGTAGCAGTCTTGAGATACCCGGTATATTATTACGTTATGACATTTAGTAAGCAAACAGTAGTGAACAATCTAACAAATATGAGGAAATTTTATTCTTTTTTAGTGTTCGATTGGTCGAAATTCTTAATTGACAATCGAAATTGAAAATGTTGGCCGTCATTTTAAAAAGTGTTACTGCATCCGGGCGCTGGTCACATACATAATGCTAGCATAAGATAAAGGATAATTGTGGATGCTAGTGATGTTTTGGTTCGTAAAATTAGGCTTTTAGTCACTTCTATATTCAGATATAACAAATACACATTCACATGACAATAAATAACGTACGTTTACATAATGATTTGTTTATTTAAAAGTGTAATATATGAATTAATTAACCTATACTTTGAAACGTACCCGTTGACATTTACGATATAAAATTGAGATCGCGCGCACAACTGCCTATTTTTTATTGCCGTATTTCGGAACAATGAGTGTTCCTTTGTTGAAAAGATTGGTGTAACTGTGAACTATAAAAAGTTAAAAAGTGTTTAATTACTTACCGAGTCTGGATCGTGTGCGTTTGGCGTGGACGTCTGAGGAGGCCTCGGCGGTGGAGGGTAACCCTGTGGACAAATTTATTTTATTGTCACGAAAAAAACTTAAGGTAAATAAAAAAAAATAGGTTTAATAATTGTTCAACTACTCGTTGTGGTTGTGTAAGATTCAACGAAGTACAGCATACGTATCGCCGTACTTATGGTTGTAATCACTCGTTTTTGATTATAGTTTGTCGTTTTTGATGTTAGTTGCAATACATAAAATTTCTCAAGTTTTAAGTAATCAAATCTATTTACACCACATATCTCATTAAAAGAAAAATATGATCAATCAGGAATCGATTTCCCTATAGCCCCTACTATAAACATAAACATTTGACTACATAGTTGATAGTACCTACTCACCGCCTCATATTGTTTTTCCGTTCCCAACCATAACCGGTAATTAATTGCGAACGAGGACAGAATAAAATATCAACCAATAATTAACATAAACAATGGAGCAAAACCAAAAAACATGTAATAGAGATCACGCTTCGCCTATCTTTTAATCCACATCGATAGAACTAGTATCTGGTCCATAAGTAGAGTTTTTATTCAAGTACGAGGTACAGTGTCGCATTCATGTGTATCTTTACAATGTTACAACTTGGACCAGATTACTATCGGGACTGCAATCGGGAATAAATCAACGGACTATCGCAGTTTCAGATTCTATCTTTTTGCTTACTATTTGCGTTGGCTAACTTGCTATGCATGAATCCTTCAATTATTTCTAATTACATGTACTAGACCGGGCTTCTGAGTAAATCAATCCTATAAATGAATAATCCAATTATTTTTTAATAATAGAGTACATTTAAAATATATATTAAAATGTTCCACGCCTCAAGTTACTGCGGTAGTTATGTGGGTATAACTAATCAGGCTGCACACGATTGACATCAGAGTGAGGGCGGTTATAAAGCCATAGGCCAAAGCATAGCTTCAACATTGACTAATGGAATAACAGATGAAAGATTATGATGTTACAAAGTTATAACAAATAGAAACATGCTTATTTTTTATACATGCATTTATGATTGTATATCGAATGTAGTATAGCTAAATCTCATCAAAAAACCTGATGATCTAAACCTAATAACATTATTTTGTTCCAAACACATTTCCATAATCTCCGTCTTAGTGTCGATATAAATTCAACTTAAGATATAAATACAGTATTTAACGCTTCACTTCCTCCGGCCGTGACGTGCCCAGCGCGTAGTGCATTTAAGCCCACATGTCGCCGGCCAAGTCCCTGTTGCGTACATGTGCAGATTATCGGAAGCGTCAAGTCAAACCGGTATTATCGGCATAGCTTGTAAACAACGATCGCTTATACAGCATTAATATACATTGAAGCGAAGGCAGAAGCGCCGTTACGAATCGAATACCAAATTATATGCAATAACCATACGTTCAGATGTGAGATATAGGCAGGCCGGGTCGGATCGTGTTGCCGGATGAATAATTGAAATTTTCACTGTTGCCCTACTTATTGTACTCTTCTATTCGTTGGATGTTTTTGTTTTGTTTGCCAAAAACGGATATGAGTTGCGACTATTGGACAATTGATTGAAAAGCATATTGTTTTCGATGTTTGTTGACATTCATCCCTTCATCAACATTGATAACACCGTAAACCCCGCCGCACATGCTCACACTCGCATTGGTCGTCACGAGCCGCGTGCGATTGGCAGTATTTAAAACCTATGGCGCAGTTATACCAAACTCCGCATTTCCTCTCACGTGTCGACGCAGGACGAAGAACGTGAGAGCAACTGCGAAGTTTGGTATAACTGCGCCATAGGTTTTAAATACTGCCACTCGCACGCGGCTCCTCACGGCCAATGCGAGTGTGAGCATGTGCGGCGGGGTTGAGCCGTTTCACTTGTTTCCATCAATGTATAAAAATAATAAATGTACGGATTAACATACACAAATATGAGAAGTTTTCTCCGATGCCACAATGGTATTTTCCAAACCAACTGTTATTTGAAAAAAAAAATGAATCACCCCAAGAGAAATGGAAAGCCTATCAGGAAAAAGTTAAACAAAGCTATGTTATCTAATAATAGTATTTATGTAATTAATATTCTTCGCATGGAACGACACACTTGTTTATACCATAACAACCTATTGTGCAATGACTTCTTTATACAATTATATTTTTAAATCATTCAAATTTACATTTTAATTTAAAAAATAAACATCAAAATGTGTTAGTGTAATCTATTTATCCAGCTTATCGCCGTATTCATAGCTATATCGGTATATTTTTATCCGACCGAAGTATTTCTTAAGAGAAACCGAGATCACTTTCAATTTTGTAATAGTTATTTTATTATGCGTGCACTATTAATAGAATTCTATAAACATCTACGTCGTTATCATCAATCTATTGACAGTACAGACGGTTTATAAAACGATTTGCAAACTTTGACTGTTATATTTTATTCGGCATTAATATCATCGTGGTGTCGAGGTCGCGGCCCCTATTTTGAGGCTCAAGCATATTATCGAAAGATACATCCATATTGAAAACAAATATTCAAAAAAAATATGAAATGTATTAAATAAATAAATAAAAAAATCAATAAATCATTATTAACGGATAATTTTACTTTCACGTCCGCCGTTATTCACTTTTCACTTGCGAGATGAATCACCAATATCACCGTGAACAGACGTTGGATGCACAAAAACCAATGAATTGATTACTTTAGGCGAGATGAAATTCTTCGAACATCATTTAAAAAAATATATTTCAATGTTTCGGTGAGTCACCCTCGAGTTTAGTAAAATATCTTAATGGGTCACAACAATAATATAAAAACCCAGTTCTTTAGTCTTTGTGAACTTAACACTAAACAACATTATTTTTAAAAGATCCGGATTTTCTTACTCTATTTTCATGTTTCATCGTTATGCACTACAAAATCTATCAATTCAATGAATTATCCGACCTGAAAATCGTACCTGGGACTTTCATAGGCCACGGCCCTTGCTCGCTGCCTCTACATCAATGAGAACACAACCATATAAGAGCATTAACCGATTATCTAAAATGGAAATTGATTCTGTACATAATACGACACAAACATTACCCACCAACATAGTGGGATGTCATTGACACAAATCGATATCCCAAGTAGTAGTACACGACGTGTGCGTTTAACAGCTATAAATAAATATTATCGAGTGTTAGCTAGCGCCGGGACATCGCTTGGCCCGTTTGGGGAAGTCAAAGCGACGGCTTTTGGAATTTAAGTCTCTTTGAAGCATTGAACGATGCTCGTCGAGATTTACACAGACTGCTTACAATCTAACTTTGCGAGGAAATATTTTATTCACAACTTCCACAAAGTGAAATATAAAAAGGTGATACGTGTAAAGTTGAACGACGAGGTGGGCGACAAGTCAAAAAAAAAATGAATACTTTCCGTGTGAAAGCGCTCTGCACCATCGAGGTATTGGCTCGAAAGTAGAGCTTTTAAGGTTTTGGTGAATGTACTCACAGAGGTAGCACGGGTATATGTAACATAAACGTTGATTTATGTAGAGCGGCTATTACGTCATAGCAACTGTCGATATAAACTAATCCGCTTAAATTATATTTTGAAATAAAGCAACAATTTACGACAAGCAGTCATTAAAATTTTAATAAAATTTTAATATAGTCATTATTTATTTTAAAAAATTGGAATATTTTACAATATACTAAAAGTGCTAAAATGCCCACTGAATAAAAACCCTTTCTCTGACTACAAAAAAACCTTGATAATTCCTTGCAAAATGGACATAAAACCACTTCCAAAGAGAAAAATAAAATTATCCCGGGTAATGGTTTAAATAGTCATTCAAGTAAATAAACACTTAGAAATACAAATGCAAAAACAGCAGCGCTGAAATGAAGTGTGACACGGAGTCATAGCGGGGCGAGCGGGCGCGGGGTGCGACGAGCGGGGCGGTCGCGCCCTCTAAAACCGTATAGTTAGCGGTCGCGAGCATTACCTATAACTCGCGCTAAATTGTGCCATCGTCTAGCTTCGCCCGTGTCAACCTTTCACTAGGGTTGCTTACGTGCAACTCTTTAATGTGCCTTAGTCGCAATAACACAGCAAAAGTACAATGGCCAAGACAAATGTCACTTGCTCCTCTCTTAACAATTGAATTGCATTATTTTGCGGAGACTGCAAAAGGGGAGCGAGCGGCATAATTTATCCAACTCGGCATTTCCCGACAGCCCTGCGCGGTGACTCCGCCGCAAGAGAGAGAATGCGCGCTCCGCAGTCAGCGCTTTAGAGGTTTCTGAGAGCGAGCCTGCCACACTAAAGTTCGGAGAATCCAGAGCATTTTGCAGAATGTTATGAGAGCAGAGTGCTGCCAGCGATAAGTTGGCTCTTTATGTGCAGACTAAAAACAACGACACCGTATAAAATGTTGCTTATTCTCTATTAAACTGTGGACATTTGCCGACCTGACTTTCAATAGTTTCAGATATAAACATTTTCTCTGGACTTCTTGCAATTTTTATAAAACATTGGACATAAAGAATCAAATGAAAAAGGAGCAAGCAATAAAGGCAATTAACTGAATGAAGATAAACTCAGTGGGATGACTGAAAGAAAATCTCCCTATTGCCCACTACAGATACGTCAGGTAATTAATCGTACGGCCTTTGACAAATATATTTTCTCGACAATGAAATATCGTGAGTTTTTATTGACGACGATGCCAATCGGGCGACTAAAGAACGTATAGAGCCGACCCGCCTCACGTGCTTGCTGCGTACTGGTATTAAACGACGCGTGCTCTTACGGCATATTGGTTTATTATTTTATTTGCTTCCACATCGCCAATATAATATAAGAAATGTTTTACTGTTTCGCCGACGTCCATATTACAGATTTCAATAAAGCGAAAAGTGTAAAGCAACGCGATTAATCACGGGCGTATTAAAAAGTTTGTGTTTAAAAAGCGCGGTAGGTAGACGTGCAGTGTATTTATTTGCGTTGGTATAATACTAAAGTCCAGTAAAATATAATTAGTGATTCCTCATTACTGCTCGGTCGGTGGTGGTGTCGGTGGTGCCGGCGGGCCGCGTGGCCCCTCTGGACGTTCGTGCGTCTGC
Organism: Hyles vespertilio; assembly: GCA_009982885.2. Lineage (NCBI taxonomy): Eukaryota > Metazoa > Arthropoda > Insecta > Lepidoptera > Sphingidae > Hyles > Hyles vespertilio. The sequence continues at coordinate 5,640,028 of CM042810.1, forward strand.
TGGCTTATGGTTATTAATAACGCTGTCCGCCCGCTCCGCGCGCTCGGGCCCTCGCCCCCGCGCCGCGCCACACCGCCACACCGCGCTCGCAGCGCCGCCGCACGTCTGACATTTTAATTCCGGACTCGCGCTATAACTTCACTGTGTACCTTACCTATCGACTAGTTTTATCGACATACCCAAGTACCTCTCTATTTGCCCCCGGCACACGCTGCCAATATTGCTTTGGATCCGTCGCGTTTTGTTGTGTTTATAAATGGGACCACATTTTAATAACAAACTGTGTACGCATTTGCAATTTATAAATAGGGAGTTCAAAGAACTCGTACAATCATCGACGAAAAATCTTATGACATTTACGTGCTGTGATTAAAGTTATATAATAATAACATGTTCTATTTGTATGTAATCCTTTTAGCGCGTGTGTGGAAGCGATGCAAGTCGTGGTGGTATGTGACGCGCGATATAAGAGTATCGTGATCGGCAGTCGGCGAGCGCTGACGGGTCGCAGCACTAGCTACAAGTACGAATGCTACAATGGCGGTCGGGCGAGCGCAGGTCGAGCGCAACATGGCTGCCTGGTAGGCGGTGCGAGCGAGCGGGACGGCGCACTCGTGGAGCGTTCCGTCCCGGTCGCACTCGCACGCAACGCTCGCATCGATCTCCACTCGGCGAGCTCGCCCCGGCACCAGAAAGGCGGAACTAACAAAATTACAAAGCGCTTTCGAGCCGCTAATCATAAAATAAGATACGACGTTTCATTTCGACCGTACGACTCTCGAGCGATCACGATGCCGGAATGGCCCTTGACTCTCAAAATTCTCTACTGACATTGTGGAGTATTAACCGAGCGACGCTGGCCCGAGTTTCGTTAAGCCTCGAACCGACTTTAGATTTATATCGTCTCGGCAGATTGCAACGATATAATAATAACGCAAGTCGCAAGCCACTCGTAATTCATTTCATAATTATATCGAAAGAACTCGGCGAGCATGTTGCGGCCGCAGAAAGGAAACGTTCCGCGCCAACAATGCCGAGTGCCGACTGATACGAGGATTAGAATTTTAATTACCAACTTTGATTTAGCGCTGGAATTCCTTTAGGAGCGGCCAGAATTCGAGTGCACAGAGGTGTAACGAGGTTAAAGGCATAAAGCTTTAAGTTTCACTAGAATCGGCATCGATGGCGGGTTTATGTTAGCATAAATTGTAGCGGCGGCCGTGGTCGGCGGACTGCCCGCCCGCTCAAGTGCCATGTATAAAATTGACAGAGGACGCTCCATCCCGGAGGGTTACTGTGTTTCGCTCTATCGGCTGGCTATGTCATAAAGTGACATTTAATTTTTGTACCGTGCATCAGTACTCGCGGCGGTCGCAACTCGCAATACGCGCAATTAACTGTTTTTATTGAACAACACGTACAAAAAATATTACAGTTTTCATTTCTTTATCATTTAGCATGACCTAGTCAACTGATAGCGCGCATGAGTCATTCTATAAACGTTTTATCTATGCATGTGAATACAGAAAGATCTTAAGACAACATTTTAACGATGATACATTTTTACTGTAAGCGTCTATTTCTTCATATCCCTCCACATGGATGGCATGAAAAAGGCGAACTTGTCAAAAAGTACATGGGGGGTTTTTGAAAAAGAGAAACTAGCAAGTGTCGGTGCGACGCGACGGGCGACGGGGCGGCATGCAAATGCGCAAGCATGTGCCACATCTCCATTACGAACCGGAGGAGAGCCGAGAGCCGGCGGGCTGGCGGGGCCGGCCACGTGCGCCACATGCGACACCCGCACTAGGGATACAGAAATATGCAAATGCGAGGAGCAAACCGTGCACTCGTGCACATCGTGCCAAAAACGTTCCACACCGGCCGAGCCGCGCGGCGCTGTGACGAACCGATCGCTCACGACCAGCCAGCCAGTCACGCGCGCTAACCACTTTGTTCCATATAAAAACTTATCCCGAGAGGAATGCATCCAAGCTGGAATTTTTCATGACATAACCATTTGTTTAATCAGTACGATCGCCTATCACATAATATGAGCTTATTATGAGCGTCAATACCCTACTCCTTATATGGTGAAGGAATTAATTTCATTAATTGTTCGATCTAGTTCCGAATTTTCTAGGTACAAAAAGTGTAACTTTAGTGTAGGTATTCAGTTGTTAAAATAAAAATAACAAAAACTGGAATCATACATTTCTTAGTCAAATCTAAAACCCCCAAATGAACTCTTTTATGATGAATCTTATTAGAAAATTGAAACCTAAATAATGACAATAAAGGCGTTATTAAGACAAACACTTCATCGCTAACGGAGAAAGTAAACTGTTTAACTGTACATAATTTATTATTTCTTTACAACGCATAAAAAGAAGATTAACTTCCGTTACAGCGCTTACCGGCTGAAGACGTAATTATCTTATTGATTGTCGTAAATATTTGTAACTTTCGCTAAGGAATGAGTTCAGGGCTACGGCCGACAAACTCTAATTAAAATTTACTAAAGACTTACGGCATTCTTATAGACATTTTATACACCTCTTATAGTTATCTAATGTTTTGTCCCCTTCGAACGTCTTTTAAATTCAGTTTGAGCGAAGAGGACAAAACAATCGATAATTAAAATAGGTTAATAAACTGTCTATGAATAAGACCATTATAATCTGGTCCTAGCTTAGTACGCACTCAGATAAACATAAATTAGCGAATTTAAACTTTCATCAAAATCATCAACAAAATACTCTCACTCGGGATTTCAGCCACTTCCGATGAAAATGTAAACACATAAATAGTAATAAAATTAAGTTTTGTACCGATTCCATCTCCTGTTTATATCTGCTTTATAACGTGTTATGTTACAATACGCTTTCAAATATAAACACACGCGTGATTATGGCACTTTCTTATAGTCAGAATATATGTTAAATACTTATTAGCATTATCTCGATTAACAAGTACGAGTTGGCTATTACTTTTTATACAGTAATAGTAGTAAAATTAAAAATAAACTACAGTATTGGGTCAGTGATTTTATTTAAGTATTTTTAAGATATACTCTGAAACAGCCTGAGCAAACATATTAAAACGACAAACCAACTGGCAACACAATAACAAGTCCGACATAGATAAATAGTAGATCGGTGCAAAATTGAAAGCGTCGGTAACGTGAACTTGTGAATATCTCCTTGAGAAGTGTTTATTTACAAAAGTTGCTGGGAGTTGTGTCAATAAACAGTTTCAAGAACGACCTTTTATTTAAAAGCACTCGAGAGTGAAGCAGTAATTTAAATCCATTTATAATTTAAATAAAATTCACTCTGACAAGGGTTTCGACTTGATATTATGATTCAACTGTACGTTCTTTTGTTATGGACTTTGGAACTGGAATCGCACAAGTTGCATTACAGAGTACTAAACATACTCTTTGAGCGGATCACTTTATTACTCTACTTTGAAAATATTGTGTTTTATAGACATATTGTGGAGTTCCTTGTTTCTCACAATTACTACGGTATTTACAACTTTAAATATTAAGTTAGTAGAAGTGCTAGTGCAAACGAAGACACCACAATACGCAAATCTAAAATAGTTCGAACCACTTGAAGAAAGCAATTGTAGCGTAACTTAAAACGTTAGTAGAAAAAGCCAACATCCATTATTAAAATGAAAAAGCAAAACACAGTAGTTAGAATGCAACGCGACGGCAACATTCAGTATTACAACCGAGAGAAAAGCAATGTTATATCCTTCAACGACCTTTATAATACGTAAATAAGATAGGGAAGCGCATCGTAACAGGAAACAAACATAACGAAAGTAAAAGTTGTCCATTAAGAGCGGTATGACCATAGACGGTTTATTGAAATAGTTATGGTTGAGGAAGGTAATTTTTAAAAATTGCTAACATCGAGGTCTTTCGTACATTCGGCAGCAGTTTAATGCGTTGCCATAACAGTAAAGTTCATAGCCAAACTTCCATCCGGCGAGCACCGTGGATTATACCTACAATACTTTCCATACAAAACGAGTTCAATTTTAGTTAAAGCTATACAGATTCGTATCGCGCCGTCACCCGACATAATACAGCGGCGGCGTGGCGGGAGAAAACAGATGTCAAGTGAAATTACATCTCGCTTTATTGACTGAAAATTCCTTGTTGCTATTAATTACATAGAATATACTTTGAAATATGTATTATTCAGAGTTTCCTCGATAAACATAATAGTGTCTTTAGTATTACCTGACTAATCTTCATCTACCTTATCAAAAAAATTAAATATTTTGAGAAACTTAAAACATCATATTATGCAAGTTTTAAAATAAATTATGAGACAGAAAAATAACGTACATAAATCTACAATCGCTATAAATGTGGTGGTAGGTCTCTCATATGTGAGAAGCCATCTGGGTAGGTACCACCGCAATGTCTATTTCTCCCGTGAAACAACACTGCTTAAATGCACTGTTGTGTTTCGGATTGAAGGACATTGTAGCCAGAGCAACTACTGGACATATTGAGACTTAACATCTTATGTCTCAGGATGGCGAGCGCAGTGGAATATTGCTACTGTTCATGGGCGGTCGTATCGCTTACCATCAGGCGAACGGCTTGCTCGTCTCGCCATTCAATGCAATAAAAAAAAAAAAATGTGCACAATGCAGAACGTGCCATACAACCAAAATTTTGATTTTCTAAGCAAGCGACTTATTTCGCTTTGTATATATCGTGTGTTCTGTCATAGAACTCATAGAGCAAGTGTTATTTGCGGTTGTTTAGCATGCGCGACTTGTAGCGGGTGCCAACTGCGAGCGGAATCACAGTCGCCAGTCAACTTGGCCAAAATTATCAAAAATTTCCGCCGACGCCGTCGACGCGCGGCGCGATATCGCCCGCGATAAACGGAACACAAACATTGCGCCTTTTAGCGTTCTTATTTATAAGCTACCAAAGCGAGGTACGAAGGTCTGGAAGATGGTGTATAATACAAAGTTTCTGATTCATATAACTCAGTAACTAAAATTGTATGGATGTTGACTGGGATTCACATATAGGGACATATACAAAACTCTTTAAAGGATAATGCTTTAATAGCTCCTAAAGTTGCTTAGAAATGAAGGGGAAAAAAGCCTATAAAGATGTACATACTTATATTGCAGAAAACCTTTCCAATTTATAATAAAACTAGCAAGAGATTTTTTAATGTCCAACCACAAACATCATGAACTCTAATGAATATTAATTGTACTATAAGATTTTGTCTAATAAGAACGATTTGCTATGTGTGTTATGACTTATGATACATTATGCAATTATAATATAACAGATAAGACATTAGACACACCACCACTTTATAAGCAAATTCTACCTACTAGCAATCAACTCATAAATATCTCAGTGATTTTACCGTTGAATCTATTTTCGTATGTAACACTTCCGAACCGATAACAACTCCATACAGACAACATATTATTTATTGATTGTTACATGAGTTGTATTATTTAGAATTTTTGGTTGTCGACGGTTACTTCATTAATTTTAAACTTCTCTTTGTATTACCTCAGATTCCCTTTTTCTTCCTTTAAAAAAAACATACTGGAATTATTTTTTAAAAGTGACCTGTTAATTCAATATTTATAACTCAATTAATGTTATTGTTAAATCAATATTTATAATGTTTTGTAATAAGACATTGTCTTCAAAATCAACGATGGATTTTTACAATAAACTTAATTATTTCAATTATAAAAAGAATTGAGACATGTATACATGTATTAAAAATAAGAATTAAATGCATTCTGCCTTCATTATTACTGAATAAGCAAAACATCTTTAGCGACCTTACTTCGAAAGATCTTTTCACCGTTGAATGAATACAAACTGAGAAACATAAGTCAAACGAAATTGTGCAAAGCTTAATGAAATGTTCTGAATAAACTTTAGTAATAAGGTGCTTCCATGATTAAGTTTCCGATGCGGATGCTAGATATTTTAAAAAGAGATGTAAGCTGCAGATAAGCGTGGCGAGCTGCCAGGTGTGTTATTATTGAGGCTCTACGAGATATTGCAGTCATATATACAGACGTTTTTATAAAAACTCCTATTAAAGTATTGAGTTATACGAATGTATGATTATAAATTAATCCAATAAAATCAGTAACAATGTTTAGCATCTTCTTGTTTCAATTCCGTTTCATTTAAATGAGTTTTTTATTTTTATTCTGAATCCAGTTCATTATATTGTCAGTAGTATTTACGCTTGCCATAAGAGTCTCGCAAGATTACATTTCATAATATTTTTCATAACGTTTTTTATTTCATAATATAACGTGCATTGATAATAAATTCCCAGTGTTAGACATTTACAAAACGTGTGGAAATGTACCAGATATTTCACGAGATGTAACAATAAAACAATACTGTACAATATCATTCTTTCATTCACAATTTATTTATGTATTGCACTTTTTCTAGCAAGATATAGACAAAAACTAACAACAGATGTTTCGAGTAGCAGCATAATCATAACAAAAACGATTACAATACATCATTGAGCAGGGAATCAAGTTGGGAATAGTTGTTATTACTGATGCGCTCCACCTACGCGAACCGGGTTTTTCTTATCTGAATTCGAATTGCGATGAGAAAAAACCCAAACGCCGCTTTGAATGGTACCGTCTAATTATGTGAGAATAAATTCCGAGATGTGCGTGCGCAAGGAAGTATAACCATTCATCAGTTGGACAATAGGAATTAATTCGTGATTGATTTTTTTAAATGCTTCTTTCGAGTTGTTGCTATAAGAGACTATTAAGGTACGTCAACAACGCGATGGTTCGAAGTTGTTTATTGAAAACGTTCCATAGGTGCCTCGACTGCCTCGGTGGCGTAGTTGTTCTACGGTAAGATTACAAAGCTGAGGTCTTGGGTTCAAATCCCGGTTCGGATAAAGTAATATTAGATGTTTCTATTCGGTATCAGCCCGGAGTCAGGATTTTGTGCCCGATATGGCTATAGGCTCGCCCCTATCACATCGTGGGACGGAAATTACAAGGCGAATTGGCCTGGTAGCACCTCTGCCTACCCCTTTAAGGAAAAAGGCGTGAGTTTACGGATGTATGTATTTCATAGGACTGAATGTTGAACATTGGAACTAGAATCCTACACTAACAATGCCTCGGCTGATCATTTAGCGCCGACTGCGCCACAGAAGAAATTGCCTTAGTGCCCTGTGGCAACTGACAGGTGTTATTCCCTCAGTACGCTCAGTCTATTAAAACAAACAATTTAATGAATTCAGTGTCGTAACTTGATAAACTTTATTAATAAATCACTCTGGCAATTGCTATATAAGCGTCCAAACTAAAATTTCGGCTTTTATTTATCAGATATTCACGATTCTCATTCCAGTTTTACGTTTTAAATGATGTAATTTACATAATGTTGTTCTCAATGTTAATTATTTTATGTATTTATCAGCCTTCACTAAAAGATATTATTCTTGGCAGAAATTTCAACTCGAACCAAAAACAAGACAGACTCTCATTTTTTGTAAAGTGAAATGCAACGTGCATTTCATACTATAAAAAATAGTATGGTATATTTTAACGAACAACTATTGTCGTATATATTTGGTCACTGGTCAATTGCTTTGTATTAGAGCTATTAATCGTGCTACCAGTTTAGCAGTAGCAATGCGACTACCCTAATATTACAATGTATTTTATTTTAAGAGAACCTGGATCTTTGCAGTAATTAAATAAAACATAATGTCGATTGAGACTTCGACTTTTCACTAATCTCAAAACCCACTTTACCACTTAGCATGATATAAATGAGGACATCACTTGCTAAAGGAATTCGGCTACTTTTAAACTGTCGTCCTTATTAATACAGATTTGCGTACTGAAATCTCTCTTCCACAGTTGTTTCATCCATCCATCAGCCAAAGGAAGTCCACTGCTGAAAATAGGCCTCCCCCATAAGACGTCAAAGGAAAAGTGGCTGGAGGGATTTCTCCGCGGTACTCCGAGGTAGGGCCATTGAGATAATATACTAGAGAGGACACTGCAAACAAAATGTTTGTAACAAATGAAGGGTACCTTCTATTTCTGTCTCTGTCACGCATACAAAGTACCATTATCTTCCCTCTCGCTTCACTGTGTACCCGTGTGCACGCACCATACGCAGAGATTTTGTTCCTAATGTCCGCTCTAGTATAATACCTCAATGGGTAGGGCGCTTTTTCTATGACCTCATCTAATTTGCTTGATAAACCATGTTACTAACCTGATGCGGCGGCGGCTGTGCCCCGTGCGGCGGCATGTGCGGCGGGTGCTGCGCGTCCTGCGTGGGCGACAGCGCGCCGGGCGCATTTTGAGCGCCGGGACTGGGCGCACCCGGCGGCTGCGACGGCGGCTGAGGCGAGCCACCGCGCTCATAACCCTGAGAGAAAATTATTGTTATAACACGGTAATAGCGAATAAATCTGCTTGATGTGAAGCCCGTATTTAAAATTTTATAAATAAAAATCCCCATAAAGATCAACCAGAATAATATTATTTGAACAGTTTCAAAAGTTGCCGGTAATTTAACTTCCATAATGGTATAGAGAAAATCTGACCTGAGTTGGTCGTGCATGGCAAACGTCTACCTCGGTGTTATCATTACATATTATAACTTGTCTATTTACTTTAATGTATCACCTGGTATAACGATTTTAAATATTTTTACCGAGATACGCAAACATCATTGTAATTGCACGTTTTTATTAGTACTTAACCAAAAAAACAATGACTCAACATTGCTTCCAAAACAAAAATCAGAAAAAACAGCGAAGCACTAAAACATGAATGATATTACCACGCTAGGTGATCGCCTTGCCGGCTCAGAGATCTACCCTACAAATATTAATATTTTTCTCTAAAATATAATATCAGGCAAATTAATAAATTCAAACATTATTAACACAACAGTGACGGTGGAAAATAACGATCTACAGTCTTCACAATATCAAAATCAAGTTTTCTACGCATGGAGCACGCATCGTCGAATTCAGATATCCACACATTATTGTTATTTCCCACTAAAACCTTTTTACAGCACTACACTCCTGCCGATTAATGCTTAGCCGAAACGTGTGAGTGATTTACTTAAAAATACTTGGGAAAAGAGAAATTATTTCACTACCCTAAAAATACTAAATGGTTTCTGTACTAACATTAATGTGTTTATTGTTAATTTTGAACATACGAAAGCGTTTAGGTGCGACACAAAATTAAATGCAGGGCATGGGTCAACTGTTTAGACTGACAACTTTATAGATGTTCCAAACTGCGTCAGACAACATGCGTAACGCATTAACATCCTTAGGAATAGTGCTGGTATGGCAATAAAAGCTATGGAATAAACACGAGAGTTAATTACTTACAATAAAACACAAAAAACGAGATAAGGAGTGAGAAAATTACAACGAGTGAAATGTGAAATGATAATAAATTAAAATTACTGTCACACACGTAGTTCCAACCCTCACAAGATGTTTATTGTCCAATATAGACACAACGTTTTGATATAGTACAAGGTACACCCTGGTTTGAAACAAACCATTAACCATTCACAGATGAAAGATGGCTATCTCTGGCCGATTCCAGTCTAGGCAAACGCATATGCTACTTACAAAGCTTACATAAAATAGAGTGCCAAACCTGGGAAGAGAACCACACTAATCACAATCAACATGCGTTGCCACTACACCAACGACGTGATCGATCGAATGATGTTTTAACAGATCACCAGTAAAAAAGGACAGCACACAAAGTTACAACTCTCTTTGACGAGTCTATAAAACTAACGGCAAAGTTTCCGTCTGGCACAACACATGCGAGTACGTAGATGGTATAAAACAATCGGACACGTGCAGCAGCCAGGTCGGCGAACAGGGCCGGCCTTGACCGTGCATCCATTATGCACACGCGTTTACTTGCAAACGAGTGCTCTATGCATCCACATCGCACTGTCCTCGCAGACGCTGGGTGAAACAATGATCTATCTTATGGGAAACTTACAGCAATACTTTTCAATTTAGCTATTGGTGTCCTGTTTGATTAAAATTCAATCGTAATCATCATTAACTGCAAGAAATTCACTGCTAATAAAATTAAGTCTATCTGTCAAAATCATATTCCTAAAGAAATGGTCGTCTAACAGAATAGCCAAGGAACAACAGAACTAAAATCTGGATGGAAAGACTAGGTTCCGTAGATTAAATTACAATCTTACCCTACCTATTGGTATGTTAATGCTTCGGCCTAGGTCGTTATCATAATTTCGAAATCAAGTTACCAGGAAAGGGAGCGTGAAAATCTTCAGATTGCCCGCCTACCAGGATTTAGAAGCCCTCGAGATATTAAAATTACTTCTAACTTTATATAATTTGACTTTCATTCCACAAAAGAACATTGGTAAAATCATTGTTAATGCAATTCATAAGCGTCTATAAATTTCATGTATAAAAATATTAATAATTAATTTTCAAAGTAATTTTGGTGCCTAGCTCACGGCGAACCTAAGCCTGAATTACGAAAACACATTTTTCGTTTTTTTTTTTTTTTATTGCAATGAATGGCGAGACGAGCATGCCGTTCGCCTGATGGTAAGCGATACGACCGCTCATGAACAGTAGTACAACCAAACAACACCTTGAGTTACAAAGCAATGCTTGGCATTCCACTGCGCTCGCCATCCTGACATAAGATGTTAAGTCTCAATATGTCCAGTAGTTACTCTGGCTACAATGTCCTTCAATCCGAAACACAACAGTGCATTTAAACTGCTGTTTGACGGGAGAAATAGACATTGCGGTGGTACCCACCCAGGCAGCCTTTCACATATGAGAGACCTACCACCAGTAAACTCTATTGATATTTGCCTTAATTTTATTGGAGTGGCGTTATGTCGTTTCAATGTTGCCATTTTTAAAATACAGGGTATATCAAGACTGCTACCGAAAACGAAGCCGGGTGGTAGTTTAAGCGACTTCAGACACAATGCAACAGAAAAAGTGGCAAAAAAGAGCGACAATTTTTTTTTTGTTATTTTTTTCCTTTGACCATATTTGGGTGGTAAATGCATTTTTTCCTAAAATAACAGTGTATACCCTTTTATTTATAAATAATCTAAGGTATAAAAGAGTTTAAATTATTATTTTAGCTAAAACTAGGGATTTACCACCAAAAAAGGACGATGTTTAAAAAATCATAAAAAATAACTGTCGCGTTTCTTTGCGAAATTTTTAGTTGCTTTGTGTTTGTAGTCACTAAAACTACCACCCGGCTTCGTTTTCGGTAGCAGTCTTGAGATACCCGGTATATGCTTGACTGTCTTTCGTGCATTATCTTTATCAGAAAATTAATGTAAAAAAATAGTGCAGAGAAGTGAGAACAGCAAAATAATCACTGATTAATTAATTAAGGAATAACAATTTGCTTCTGTCGCCCGAAAGCGCTATTGTGCAAATAATAATATACCGGGTATCTCAAGACTGCTACCGAAACCGAAGCCGGGTGGTAGTTTTAGTGACTACAAACACAATGCAACTAAAAATTTCGCAAAGAAACGCGACAATGATTTATTATGATTTTTTAAATATCGTCATTTTTGGGTGGTAAATCCATAGTTTTTGCTAAAATAATAATTTAAACACTTTTATACCTTAGATTATTTATAAATAAAAGGGTATACACTATTATTTTAGGAAAAAAATAATTGACCACCCAAATATGGTCATGGGAAAAAAATAACAAAAAAAAAAATATAGCTTTTTTTTGCAACTTTTTCTGTTGCATTGTGTCTGAAGTCGCTTAAACTACCTACCACCCGGCTTCGTTTTCGGTAGCAGTCTTGATATACCCTGTATAGTTGTCCCCTCTTTCCTTTTTATTTCATTGCACATGACATTACTATTAGATTAATGAAATAAATATTTATTTTTTATATTATTTATGTATATATATGTATATATATATATATGTGTATGTATAGGTATATAATTTATATGTGTATTTTGTGTATTTATATGGTTATTCAACATATATATGTATGTTTATATATAAACTTAATAATATTATATAAATATTAGTAATTAATGATAAAAATATTACTATATAAATTGAATTATTCGTACACCTGAAGCCCCACATTACGTTCTTATCGTTTATCCATCCCATGGTTGTCTGGCAGAGATTGCTTCAAGCAATAAGACCGCCACTTGTGCATTTTTTTTTTCATGTTGTTTTGTAATTTTTAAGTATATATGGTGTACAATAAAGTGTTAAATAAATAAGTACTCGATGTTTAAATTGCGTGTAAAAAATATTTTTTTACTTTTATTTGTGGGTCGTAACTTTGCCTCACGCCAATATAAATGGGACAAAATAACATTCACTACCCACAGAGTTTGACAAGATATAGAAAATCTGTAAAACTTTAAAGTGGAATATCTTTTTTCCTAGGCTTGCTACAATAGTAAATCTTAAGAAATAATTGTTAAGAAATTCGAAATGTATATTTTAAAATATTTTTCATCTCAATACACACAAAAAAAATTACAACAAAAAAATGTATGGAGGTTTATCATTGTTCTTTAAAAAATAGATCCCTGAGGTACAATAATATCAAATAGTCAACTACTAAAAGAATAGTACATGTCAAATTATGCAAAGCCAGTCACTTTGGTACAGCGTTTAGTATAAATCATCGCTAAGTGAGTAATGAACATTTCTCTCCGTATAATTGCAACGGTAACAGGTTATTTTTAATTTGATATTCAAGTTGAGAGCGTCCTCGACACAGATCGTTGCAGACTCGAGACCAATTGCATCACACAGGCGCACAATGCTTTCACTTAGCTGCACTCAACAGTCAGTTTCCGCGTCAAGTTTCAAGGCTGCAGATAAGGTTGGCCTGATATTTGCTAATCCAGGTCAAGAGGAGTCATTCACTTTTTATGTTTTCCCCTACCGGCTGACGATAATTGAATAATCGTTACGTCATCGGTTCACGGCCTCCCTATTACGTATTGTTCGTGATAACAAAATAATAACATGTACATTGTACATGCGGAGCGAAGGCCGCGGTCGCAACTTGTCCCGTGATGGGTTTATTAACATCGATAAAATTTGACTTTTAGTGCTAAAATGACACCGTACAGTATTGAAATTTGATTTCAAAAGAGTAATGTTTTAATCAGCTTAGAGCGGCTATAACGTAATGGACTCCGAGTAAAGGGTCGCCTTTGGCCTCTCGCTACCGTAATTGGATATGCTGCGCCTCATTTGTCGGCAAAGCCGAAACCTATTCAGTACCTGACGATACGCAACGACCTATTATCACTGCCATTAGCGTCACGCCGACGGTCGCCGATTTGTGACGTAATGCCATTAGATGAAAGGTTTTGGGGGAACTTAAATTTGGGGACTGAAAACCTAATACTATAAAGAGCGTTATAACCGCAAAGGTATCATTACCACGTCGCCAAACTATTATGTTACAGAAGCCATATTAAAATGATTAAAGTCAAGCAGCGTTAATGTCAGTAGAAAAAGAAGGATGTAAAAATCCCACAAATAATCTGGGATCCAACAATAATGATAAAGATGTGCCAATAGATACAAAACACGTTATAACAATGGAATTTGAGGTTGAAAATTCAAACTAAATCAAAACTCACACACACATATTCGTGAGTAAAGTTACTATCTTGGATTTGTAATAGTTTAGGAACAAAACACACATAAATAGTGGGCAGTGTTCAGAGAAAACGTAGCACGGAAACAGAGACTTTTGCTTGACTGTTCAGTTTAGCTGAGTTTCGAACATCGCGCCGGTCGCCAACCAATCCATCAAAGGAGGGTGACTGAATCGGGTGTGGGGGTAATCCCCCCTCCATCACCATGCTACGTACCCACATAAATATTGCGGGTAGGTGAGTACAAACCCTTTGACCGAGTTCTGTTTACTTTCGTTTTCGCTCAGCTGACGGGGTTGCCACCCCACCCACACACCTCTACTATTATTATGATAATTAGAGAGCTATCAACGCGCTATCAACTACGCACATTCTAATTAAAACCACGCCGCCTATCGCTCTACTGGACGAACATTAACCTCGCCGTGTCATGCGTCGATAATGACATATTATAAACAATCTTTACAAACGATTAAACCTATGTTAATAGGGCGGCCAGACTCGATCGAAAAAACATCTTTGAATTGAGTTGGGGAATTGTTTTAAAGTGGGTTGTTTGAGTTTTTTTATAATTCTCAAAGTTGCGAACGGGGGTGTCCCCGAGAGCACTCAAGGTTGCAACGAGTGCGGACGCGGCAGACAGGCCGTAGACGTGCATTATTAGGTGGGTGCCGGAACACCCGCGGGAGACGTGTTGAGGGGGACGCGGTGGGGTGCGCGTACGTCATCACCTGAGGCGCGCCCTTGAAACCGTCGTCGCATTCATTGCACCCGGATGCGGGCCATATCTCCGAGCCCGCAATACGCGTACTCAAGATTATATCACCTACCCACCCAGCATTCACTACCGCCACTCATTGTTACTATTGTCGACGCGGATACATCTCATTTCTACCTATTACCTGCGCTCACACTCGCTGTCGGATACATTGGCTCTATGCTTTTTGCTTTAGGGGTGCATCATTTTGTATATTCACTTGCCACCGATTTTACTTTTTATGTTTGTATCTTAATAAATACTTACGGTATCAAACGTAGACTTAGCCCCATAGCATGAAATGACAGTGGGTATCAATTACTATCAGAGATTTGTCACACCGCTGATAGCACAGATACCGGAAACAGTAATTCTCTCTCTAACATTTTCATCAAAGCGGGAATCGTAGCCGACACCTATTGTATTAACGGGCTTCTCGCCCACTATTCTAATAAGACAGTCAAACACTTAAAAATATTGATATAGTAATGACTACACTCGATATACTGTATGTATCGTTTAAATTAACGAGCTTAATCTTTGATTAAACATTTCCATTGTTTTTTTATGGATTATATACAGGGTATATCAAGACTGCTACCGAAAACGAAGCCGGGTGGTAGTTTAAGCGACTTCAGACACAATGCAACAGAAAAAGTTGCAAAAAAAAAGCGACAATTTTTTTTTTGTAATTTTTTTCCTATTGCCATATTTTGGTGGTAAATACATTTTTTCCTAAAATAATAGTGTATACCCTTTAATTTATAAATACTCTAAGATATAAGAGAGTTTAAATTATTATTTTAGCAAAATCTATGGATTTACCACCCAAAAATGACGATATTTAAAAAATCATAAAAAATAATTGTCGCGTTTCTAAGCGAAATTTTTAATCGCATTGTGTTTGTAGCCACTAAAACTACCACCCGGCTTCGTTTTCGGTAGCAGTCTTGATATACCCTGTATATTAATCCGAGAGCTGGCACCAATTTTTGGGTAGGTAGGTATATAACGCAAGCTGAAAACTTCCATATCTCGTCCCATACTTCTCCTATTATACCCCAAGTTGGAACTGCAGACCTGGTGAGGACCTGCTGAGGTTCGGGGCTAAATCTTTAGGAGTAGTTTCAAAATATATATTTTTTACCAAATGTTATTATGTTGGCAATGTGCATACTTTTATATATTGTAGTTTAATGAGTTTTTCTTTAATAATTTAATATTTTTAAGTCTACACCTAAAAATTATGCCCGGCTTCTCACCAGTCATGTCTGCACCTCCGAATTGGGATATAATAAAAGAGGCATGGGACAAGATAGCATACCTCAAATTCTGTATCAGCCCATATACGTCCCACTGCAGGGCACGGGCCTCCTCTACAATCGACAGTACGATTGAGAGTGGTTAGGCCATATAGTCCACCACGCTGGCCTAGTGCGGGTTGGCGGACTTACATACCATAGAAATTTTTATAAAATCGGCTATGGTATGCAGGTTTCCTCACGATGTTTTCCTTCACCGTTTTAGTGCGTGGTGATTGACTATCAATACACACATGACTCCGAAAAGTCAGAGGTGTGCCCTGGGATTCGAACCCGCGACCACCGTGAACATGTTGGCAGTCGCGTCTAGTCCGTTACCAACAGGCCACCACGCACTTTTATACACATACCTCAAATACCAAACCAAAACTGTTGGCAGCTCTTCTACTTTAACATTAACATGGTGCGGATTATATGTGTGAACACTCGATTAGTTATAATGTTCTATGTTTGTTATTAGCATGTAACCGTTTAAATAAATAAAATAAAATAAACATAATAGGATGTATGACCAAATAAGAACATTGGGAATACTTGGAATTACATTTATGTATTCACATTATCAATGCGAAAATGTGTTGTTGGGTTTTTCGTTGACGCAGCATTAAGAGACGGAACGTAACGATTTTGTAGAAATACAAAATCTCTGTAGGATGCATTGGACGATGCGAAAGCATTTGTATCCTGGGGGTTACTCTGTACTCCGACACGACGACTATTGTTCCAACACCGCACGTAAAACTGTACGAATATGCCTAAATACATAGCAAAATGTTAAATCCTGTATCGTACTAGACTAAGTTTGAAGTGAATGATAAGTTTCACAGAGAATAGTATTGATTTTTAGAAGTGGAAAACTTTTATCTTGTATGTTGACGTTCATCGTCCGAAAATTCGAACTTCGTGTAGGATTATAGAGTAACCCACCAGAAAGGAGAGCCAAACTAAATGCTTGAATGTAGAAAAACTTGTGATAAACATATTTAAGTTTTTATCAATTCTTTTTGGGCAATGTAAAAAGTATTTTGCACTCTATTTTTACAAATAAAACAATTGAAAGTACAAAGTTTCTAAAACATAAGATACAATTTCCATATATACTTTTTTCGCAGTTGAAGTCTCGTCCCCTACATCATGTCATGGCAATAAGCTTCACGAACTACAGATGTAAATAGAATCTGTTTATCCTTTGGAGGATATAGACATAAGTGTATGTAAGTTTTTTTGTAAAATTTTAACATTTATTGTTTGAAACTCAAAAAAAGGTTATTTTATTTTAATTATTTATTAGCTCTAAATTAATGTATGCATAAAAAATTATGTCAGATACTCACTAACTCGAGATACCACTGGACTCAATACAATTTTCCAGCGCCTCATGTATCGATGTATTATGTATTTTATCGTGAAGGTGATACTGGCTTCAAATAAAGTTTATAAATAGTGTTAAAATATATTATGTTATATGATCGATTTTGAAAAATTGTTCTTGGATCTCAAATGTGCGTTATCCGTACATAATACTTAATAGCGCCAGAATTATAACCGCAACTATATGTACACAAATTGAACTATTATCTAAATTGTTCTGAGAAATAGTTACGTATTTTGGTTAAGTTCCGTGAATTGCCGTAGCGAACTTCCGCCCAATGTTTGTTAAAATATTTGATATAAAAAGTTTTCACAGAATAGTAAAATGCTTGTCAAGACAAGAGTACCGCCTTTGTGCTTACGTAACTGTAAATAGCATTTGGTGTAAATATTGTGCCAATAGTTTCGTTTTATCAATGAATTCTCTTACTTCGGTGTGAGTAATATAAAATGAATTTTATAGGTTTCCATTCAGCTTTTGGAATTTAAATATAAGACACTAGATTATTTTATACGTAACAATTTATATGTGAAAACAATTATGAGACTACTGTTTTTCCCGAACCAAAATATACATATACAATACAAAATAAAATAAATTACAGTTTAGTGGTTATTGCTATTTTTACATTTACAGAAAGAGTGGGTTAAAAATTCTACCAGGACAATATAAACGAGTATTTTAAATTAACTATGAATAATTTAGCAATTTACTTATGAATTATGAACAAATAACAGGAAAATATTTAACCACCTATCACAATGTGATTTAAATTGACAACTTGACTAATATTTAATCGATGTGGTATCGAGCAGCGCTCGGCCGTGGTTTCAAAACGTCCTTGTTCATCGAGGAATCATTTCTTAACACCGATTTCTACACGAGTTCGCTCTAAGAGCCCTGCTTCAAACGTACCTCGGGCTTCGTTGCACAACGAGCTTACGTCAGCGAGCGCGCGGAGCGGCTTACGTCATTCGAGCGTATCATGCGGGCCACGCCAAGTTAGAACTTACGCGCATAGACTTTAGGGCCGTGTTCGCCCGAAGGAGGCTTAAGTATGATAGAACGTTTATGTTCACGTGAGTGGATGAGGCTCCGACGCGACGCCGCCGGCTCAACGATTCTGAGAAACATTCGAGTCGGCTCTCTAGTTCCGGACTTGAATATGAATCGTATAACACGACGCCGCACCAAAGAATGTTTCTAAGAAGACTAGCGAGAATCATTTTCTGATAACATCCCTCCGCATGATATTATGCATGTTGCTTATTACACAAGTCATCTATTAAATAATATGCTATAATAGTATTGTAATTAATAAGTTGCTCGTGTTAGTATGAACTTGGGAATGTCCTATTACGTTTATGTTATTAAAACGTTGCGTGCACTTGTGTACTAATGGTACATAAAATAAAAATATAATAATAATGTTATATATTTCTCTTTTTGTATTTTTTCATATGGTTATAATTTTTCTTTCGTTTTTGAATATCCTACATCATTTTCATTCCATTGACTTATTTTTAAGAGAAAGCTGCAATGTTTATCTACTTTAAAGTTGCTTACATTTTCCATCTACGAAAAATGGGAATTGTAGATTGAAGAAGAAGAAATGTTAATGTAGAAATGGTTGAACTAAAAAATATTCACGTAGGGGAACCTGTTGTACCTTGGCACTATGTGTACCTAGGCCAATGGGCTCGTTTTCAAATATTCGCGCGATACTAAATTCTACTGTTATGGTATTCGATACGTCACTACAGACTATTCAATGTGAAGTTAGTCGCATACCGCCATTAAGCCGGTGTTTGGTGTTATCGACGCTGAAACTTTTTTTGTGTGAAAAAGTAAGTATTTCTAATATATTTTGAAGTCTAATAGTTTTAAACGTTTTCTAATAGTCACTTAACTGTTATATGCTATCGGTTCTTTGATTTAACAAGTATCAACACAATAAAAAACTTACGAGATACTTAACCTCTAAACTATATAAAATCCACCGTTTTAGTGAAGTTGGAGTAGTGTTGTACCTCGGTCACTGTCGATCAGCTGTACCTTGGCCAGTGGCCAAGGTACAACCTGGATGTTGTACTTTGGCCAGGAGAATATTTTATTAAATTATTTCACATTCACGTAATAATATTCCTAATCAAATATCTTTATTATTTCAGAAATCATGCCGAGAAGTAAAGAGAAGAAGAAAAGGACATCTATTAATACGGATGATCTGACAAATGCCATTAAAATGATTAATGGCATTTGTCAGATAGTGTTTTTATAATAGCTAGTCAATGATTTAATATACAAATACGACGTAGATATCGCACTAGCACTTCAAAAGTGAGGCGTTCAAATTCGGGCAATTGGTGTAATTTCATCTAGTCGCATAGCAACGGCGATAGAGGGAAGACCTCAGTGCTGTCAACATAATTTATTCCAAAAATATTGTCTACAGTGTCGAATTGTGTGTTTTAAAAGTGTAAAAACTATGGTGCAAAGATATGAAACTAAATTGGAGCTACACACCATACGTAAGTATATAAAAACCACACAAAATTATTTTTTTATTTTAAATTAGTAAAAACCGCCTTCAATTGTGTAACAAGGATCCCCTAATACAAAGATTTTGAAGTGCGATAGGGACAAAAAGCGTGCGTCATAGATTAATAAGTCAGAAGCGAAACCGAAGGTACAAAAAATTGACGATTGACGATGAAAGTTTGAATGGATTTGGATTGTTGTATATTTGTTTCTAATTCAATCATGTCTAAAACGATTAAGTTATTTGCTATGATATATTTTCATAATAAGTAACTTATTCCAACCACGAACATTAAAAAATACATTAGCTTCCCCATATATTTTGATTGACTATACATAAATATGTATTTACATAAATAATTGAATGTTTCCAGATTTCCACGTGATCAGCTTTTGAGACGTAAATGGGTATGCACTAAGCACAGTTCGAACAAAAAGAGGGTATCGTGACTGGATGCCTTTAAAACTGATTAATATTGGTTTAGCACATTTTAATTATGAATAAAAAATACAACTATTATATGGTAGGTACCACCGCAATGTCTATTTCTCCCGCCAAACGGCAGTTTAAATACCATGTTATGTTCCGGTTTAAAGGACATTCTCGCCAGAGTAATCGCTGTACTTATTGCGACTTAAGATCTTATGTCTCGGGATGGCGAGCGCAGTGAATGCCAAGCATTGCTTTGTTAATTTAAAGTTTCTTTTGGTTTTGCTTATGTCTATGAGCGGTCGTATCACTTGGCATAATTACAAAAAAAAAATAAGAGATCGAGTCTTCAGTGCATGCTTACCATAAACTAATATAAAAAACGGCAATCAATTTTTTTCTTTATTTTTTCACGGCTGTAAGCAAATAAAAATATATTTTGTTTCAGGATGGCGTACCACAGGTAGACTCACGTAGCAACCTTAATGTTAATATATTAAATACTTATAAAACCAAATATGTAGGTAGTTTTATTTATCGTCACCCTTCTGTTTCTATCGCTTCGATTCTATGTTTGGATAGCGCAATGCTATCTCCTTCCGTCTCGTACTTTCTGTATAATCTATTTCATTCACTTAAATTGTCATAAAGTATTAACAAATGAGTATGTATATGCATAGTAGAACAGTTTCTAAACGTCACGCAATATGGATATGCGTCATCTTTAATAAAACATCATTGTAGCTAGTCCAAATGACTGATTAAAATTTAAGAGAGAAATAATAATTTATATATAAAGATAATTGTTTCAATATTTTGTTTTCCATTTGCTATGCTATATAGGTATATTGATTTGCTATATTATATTATGTGATATCGTCGCTGCGCCTGCCAAGTTCCACATGTGTCTTTTGTGAGATTTTGGAAAACGTTTTTTTTTTATTTGGGACACAAGATTCATTTTTTTAACATCAAAATACACATATGGAGTTTGGCAGGCGCAGCGATGTGATGTAACGAAACGGTGGCCAAAAAAGCTTATGAATATTATTTTAATTTTGATCATTTCTAAATTTTGACCATTTGGGAATTTCTAAAATGTTTTGTTAAATACTGTATACTGTGTACTGTAATCAACCGAATATAATGATTTTAGTTAAGAAAACTTGATAATTTGCTTAAATTACCCCCAAATTTCAATGTGTCCTAGGTACAACGTACTACTGGCCTAGGTACATAGGGTATGTTGTACCTTGGCCTCATTTCCCTTTTTTTTTATTTAAAAATATTATGTAAGTATTAAATATACATTTCTGATATTTTTTTGGTGAGTACCCAAATAATTGACATTTCAAAATATGCAAATATGATTTGTGTGCTGCACGTCAAATCACAATAAAAAATATATTTCTAAAAAACCGGCCTAGGTACAACAGGTTCCCCTACTTCCCAACATTTGACAGAAACAGAGGAATTCAATTTCTTATTTCCTATCATTGTGTAAGACTGCCCTTTCTTTCTTTCTCTTATCTGCATCCAAAGGTTGCGTGGAAGAAATTGCTTTGTGCAATAAGGCCGCCGGTTGTACTTATGTTAAATTTTTTTATATTTCTTTTCATATTTTTCCTGTTGTCCAATAGAGGTAGATGGTGTATAATAAGTAATTAAATTGAAGCAATCTCTCGACTAATCCAACTCTCCAATCTAACTTCGAATCCAACTCTCGTTCTTTTCGTTTATCCATCCCATGGTTGTCTGGCAGAGATTGCTTCAAGCAATAAGACCGCCACTTGTGCATATATTTAATTTCATTTAGTTTTGTCTTTGTTATGTATATGGTGTACAATAAAGTGTTAAATAAATAAATAAATTGTCAAATCTAAAAAGACAAGACATTAACAACAAAACTTCATAGAAATTGCAAAAATATTTAATTAAATTTTCTGCATTAATAACGTTAATGTATTACATTTTGTTATGTAATTGCTCCAACAATAAGTGCATAGATAAACTTTTAAACATAAGTTGGCCCCGGTGGGCATAATGATGGCCACCTATGTTTATAGGGCTATTCTTTATTAATTATTATTAGTAAAGAATAATCATCAGTAATGACTACAGACGGGGCATTTAAACTGTTTTCTTTAACCTATCTCATCCCACTGCTGGGCAAAGATCTACACCCTTTCTCTCCACAGTACGCGCTCTAGATTCCAGGCCATATGTGCTCGAAAGCCTCCAGGTCGTGTCGCCAGCGTTTCTTACGCCTGCCGCGGCGTCGGCGACAATCATGTATCCATTGGGTACATTTGGTATATTTGTCTAACCATCTGGTCACATGTACATGGCCTTCAATATTATTTTAACCTTAATCAAGCAATATATTTGGGACTTTATTCAATTCAAAATTCATTTATTACGGATAGTTACCAGACACAATATGGTGGAAAACCCGTTATGACGCACGCGTGAGTCGCAATTCTGGTGAAACTGCGTATATTCGGCTTCGAGAAGGCCGATATCATTCGGTCAGAGATGCCGTGAACATTATATTTACCAGTAGCGTGCCTACGGTTGTGGACTAGGGCAAGCCCAATATTTTTTTAGTAAGAATATGTATTGGTTCAGGAGCAAAATGGTATTAAGAAAGAAGAACGTGTTCATCATGCGATAGGGGGCGAGCCTATGCGATGTTATTAAATAAAAAAATATATAGAAAACGACCCCAGACTCGAATCCGAGACCTCAACTTTGCGCCATCGAGGCAGTCCTAGAACTACCACACGATCTATATAAGATTAGGATAAAAACCAATTAAATAATAATTATCTTTATCACCGTTATGAAAAAATGTATTACAACAAGTTGTTCGAAAAAATCTAATAGATGGCGCGATTTTCTCGGCCATCTATTTAATATTGTCAAAATACTTTAGGCCCCATCATTAGTTTTAAATAGATGAATAAATCAAATGTGTAAGTTAAATTACTTTTGGGCATGCATACGTAACTTTATATTGTAATTATGTTGTAAATTAATAAACAGCACTACAATAGCACAAGTACGGCGCCGTGTTTAACTTCGCGGCCAGAAATTATTGTTAATACATTCATGTTATGTTTTTGTGTATGCATGTGATTTTTTGATTCATCATGAGCCCTGAAAGGAAGCTAAGGAATATCTGAAAAACACTACGATTACTGTCTACGCGAGCATAATGTTAAGAAATCTCATCACATATTATGTTATGTATATGACGCTTATAGAGGTTTCTATACGCTGTTTACCGGAATTATGAAAATATATTAATGCATGCATTCACATGTTTTTGTCAATGACTATAAAAGTACCTACCAGTTAAATTATTTATATCACTATAGCCGGAACAATTCCAATTTAAGTACATCGTTCGAAAAAAATATACAACACCGACAGTATAACTTATTAGTATAAGAACATCCAGCAATCTATAGTAGTTATGTGCACTGATCTATAAAATTGTATTCTATAGTTTTCACTACTTTCGAGAAATACACAACAAATCAGACGTAGGTTTTCGACCAGATACGAGTAGTTGTTTGTCTACGAATTACGAAATGTAATGAATTTACCTTTTCCTCGCCGATCAACACTTGCACACACTTCAAACCATCACAAGGCACATTTTCACCAATTATTATACGTAATAAACGTAAAATACTATAATTAAACGAAAACTAAACGTAGATATTCAGTGGTTACTGGTTAATCGTCCGCTCGAAAGACATAATAATAAGTGTGAAGCTAGCCACAGGTCCTAAATTATGGACAATTCCAAATTAAGTATTCTAATTATATATTAATAAAAATATTTAAAACATTATAATACGGTCTCAAAAAATATCCATTTATTTTATATATATTCCAATATAACTTGTAGCAAAACATAAATATTTTTCGATAAATTTGGATCATAATATGACATGTCAAGTGCACAACTTCACTCCGCGAAGCCGGGCATTTTGCTTGGTACAAATTGCATTAAAAAATAGCTATATGTATAGGTACGTCGTGTCATGGTAGTAGCATTTCATCAATAGGTGTGACTGAGAGGGCAATATACGCCAGAAGCCAGGTAAAAGCACACGAGAGAGAAAAAGATAGATAATACTTTGGTGTGTTCCATCTTTTTAAGATATTGCGTCACGCGTGGACCAGCGTTGATTTTGAATGAAATAATTTTATATTAGTTTTAGACCGCGGCGCTCGCTTAGGCGAGTTGCCGGGCGGGGCGCGGGTGCTCCGTCGCAGGCGCGGGGCTCCATTATGGCGCGGTAAATTTAAAAATGATAGACGTTTTGCATTAAACGAATGTATTTTATTTAAGGTACTAATTTTATTTATTTATTGTAGTGCCAGTAAAAAAATATGTAAGAATTTGTTAAGAATCCAAGCGGACGTTGCATCCAAAACTGATTTCAATGTAAATATATTAAAATGTATCTGGAATTGTAAAATATGAGTCGCAGACACATTAAATTTTAGTAGTTTTAAAGAAACACTAGAATAACACCTATTAATTTCATATTATTTATAAGGATTTACATTTAAAGCGTCTTATCTTAATTTTGCTTCTTGGAGCTTAACTTTCATTCTATTCAAAAACTAGCAAATATATTTGGCCTGACCCGAAGATAAACTTTTTACCAACATAATATAATATTACCCTTCCCCACAAATACATATCCATTATTTTTCATCAAAACAGAATATTAACGTGTGAATCTGAAAAAAAAACCTTTATAGCGCCCTCACTTAACCAGAAGCAATAAACATAAAATTAACCCACTAAATCAATATAAACAAACGTATAACTACTGAACGCATCCTGTTTTCGCCCGACGAGCCCCAACGGCAAACTCCAACAAAGACAATTTATTTAAGTCTTGTTTCTCAGCTGGAATCGAATGTATAGATGATATCCACGGCCGTGCTTCACTCGCTTGTTCTAAGTCTGTCTAAATTGTAGGATCGACAAGATGGATTGCCGGATAGTGTGGCCGTGTATTTGTACATGTCTGGCATCACCTTTAAATAACGGGACAACTCTTCGACTGTACACACGGTGGTGGCAAAGGTTGTTTGTGAAAAATGTATACCCGTATCTGACAAGGGAATACTAACTTGTGTTTTGGATAGTGGAAACAAGGTTCTATTTTATACAGGGAGCGCAAATAAATGGCGCACTTGCTCAGTTGGGTACAAGGGCATAATATTAATATCGTAATAAAAAAATAATATTTGGAAAATACCTATCCGTTTTGAAGTTATGACCGTTTAAAGTTTTAAGTTTAATCACCACTTTTTCGCATAAAATCAGTTGGAATGGATGAAGAACAAGATTTAAACACATACGTATTTTTTCGTTTCGTCGTTAATTGAACGGTTAACGAAATATACCACGAAAACCATTTTTTACAGCATCAAAACTTTCTTAAACTTCGCTTTAACAGCTGTTTACACATGAGTAAGGTCATGAACTCTTAGCTGTATAATTTATCCTTCTCTAACTTCAAAAAAGGATATTTTTTGTTTCATTTCAAATAAATCAATCAGTTAAACAGGGACGTACTTAGATTTAAGCGTCAATAAATTAACAACATAATAACTTTAGGTGCAGTTACATCGTGAATGGATTGACTATTTTGTTTGTCATTATTTTCCTTAGTGTCACAAATCCAAACTGAAAGATACCAAGAAATCACACTGGTCATCGCTTAAATCATGTAAGATTGCGAATTTAATTATAATTAGAAAAGTTTTGGTAATATCTACATAACATTTAAATTTTCTAAATAATTTAGATTCATTGAAAAAATAATCTGATGACACTGATTAATAAAAAATAATATTTTTAAAATGATGGCCCAATTCGGCCCTATTAGTCAAAGGAAGCCGCCGGTCATAGTGTACTTTGTCGGATCCAACGCGGCTCGATTATTCTTCCTTTGAGGTCGCCGCCGCCGTTTGTGAGTGCGTGCCGAAAGGCGGCAATTTCTTTGTCGGTAACTTTTAGCATTTTGCAAAAGAAGACCGACATCTTGAGGTGTGTTCACACTACACACTTGATATAACTTAATGGATTAAGTACTCCGATATAAAAGTTACGTTAAAAAAAGATCTTATTGGACTGATACTGATACTTGCTCAAGAGCTTATAATGTTATTTAAATATGTCATCAGCCGATCCAGTCAATTACGAATTGCCTATTTACTTTGCTTATTATTGTATTTAACATTATTTTAATGTATTTTGAAAATAATGTTACTTTAAAGTGATAAAATTTCTTCTAAATTCTTATACCTAGAGAAATGTCGTCTACCATTATAGCATAGAATTTGCATATGAGACTTACTTGAGATAAAATTAGTGAAATCAATAAACACTAACTACTAATTTACTGCACTGGAGACCCCGTGCCCTGCAGTGGCACGTATATGGTCTGATACAGTAGTAATACTAATTGTTCAGATGAATTATTTTGAACTCAAATAGGAAAGCTTTGTATCTAATGTGAACAGGCCTTTATCTTTCAAGAATCAAAATAATAATTTATTTTTTATTAGTTGAATTCGGATTGCGATCGCGTGTGCATGTATTAGTCGTGTGCATATTATTGTAAATTCGTTTTCAGTTATTTTGAGTAAATTTTATTAATTTCACTATGCTTTGAACATTACCCAATTTGATAGCTTTTGATGTAACTTGTGTTATGTGAAATGTAAAAGAAAAAGTGATTTGTGCTACCAAACTGTGACAGTGTTTTCGTGCGGGTTTTGGCGGATCCTGCGCTTCCAGCTTTGCATATCAAGGTCATTACGGTTTACATTACAAGGTCAGTTAACTATTTTGGTGGTCATTAATGACAACTAACCAGCCCATATGAGTCACCGACGGCCTCCGTGGCGCAGTTGGTAAGAACCGCCTGTGAAATGAGAGACCGCGGGTTCGGTTCCCGCCCCGAGATAAATAATTTCCGTGAACCATAATTATTTTTCTAATACCCGCGACACAAGATTTGTATCTTAGTGTGGGGTTAGTACCCATGTATGTGCCTGTTGGCAGTATTAATTTAATATCTTTTTTATGTACCCTGAGCATGATGTACACAATCGACTTATAAGTAAATAATGAGCTCTGCTTATTTATTGTTGAATGTCTACCGTTCAGTTGTAAGGTTCAATCACTTTAGCTTAACATGTTAAGGGGTAGCATGTGTAACGTTAGTTTTTTTTTCTCGGCATCTTTCTTAATATTCGCTAGCGCCATACAAATCCGTCTTAATTAAGATTCCTTCACCATATACTATAATGTATATTGGCAGGTGCGCCGTTTTCTTGTCCACCCTGTATAAATAGTAGGTATCAGAGTACGAATTTAACGAAACTGATTGTTTATTGATTAATATATTATGTATATATTTAAAATGAAAGGGGCTTTCTAGATTATAATATAACGACGTTATAAACTTTTCAGTTCCACGTGCGTATTACATACAAAGTTTATTTAATATAGTAAATAATATTGGCCTTCAATTTGATACTACCTAATGAAAATAGCGTATAATTTGAAGACATCGTAAACAGTTTTGAAAATACCTTGTATTAAATATTTACTCAACAAGAAGTCACCGCTTCTCGTTTCTAAGAACTGCGATACTTTGTATAAATATTCATATAAAATTTATTTCGTAATTTCGTTCACAACGCAATTTCTCGGTAGTGTAAAGAAAAATGTAATTTACCTAGAGTACTACGCTATGACGTATTTCTCATAACGTCCGCTTAGTGACGGAATGAAAAATTCATTAGCATCTTAAAAAAATATTATTTATGTTAATAGGTAATTGAGCGACGCAAAGTTAAATGGGTAATTTATAACGTTGAGGTCATTTCAAAGATTCTAAGAAAGTGACGAGTGTTCTACGAGTACCAACCTAAGCGAGGATAACACTAAAATTTATTTTCAAGTAAGCCGAAGTTTAATTCCATGTTTCAGGTTAAGAGCGTTTATACCCTTTGCGCGCTTTTTGGCTAAAAAACAGGACTTTTCAAATGAGTTGATAGCCACCAATAAACAATTTCAAGGAAAAATAATTAGTACTAATTTTAGAAAAGGTTGTCATCTAGGGATTTTGGTGGAAAACATTATAGGTTGATGGATAATTTGTGAGTACTATAAAGATTACTGAACACTAGTTTCGCTATTTAGGCTTTAAGTGGCAATTTAGAAGCTTAAGATATCCGAAATCACTAAATATAAGATGAAAATAAAAATTTTATCCGACTAATAAGACCCTCATGGAGGGATTTTGCTGAGAAAAATAATCTTTTTATGTTTAGTTCTTTGTTTTTATTATTGCAATGAATGACGAGACGAGCAAGCCGTTCGCCTCATGGTAAGCGATACGACCGCTCATAAACAGTAGCAAAATTCCACTGCGCTCGCCATCCTGAGACATAAGATGTTAAGTCTCAATATGTCCAGTAGTTACTCTGGCTACAATGTCCTTCAATCCGAAACACAACAGTGCACTTACGCAGTGTTGTTTCACGGGAGAAATAGACATTGCGGTGGTACCTACCCAGATGGCCTCTCACATATGAGAGACCTACCACCAGTAAAATAAAAATTTAAACAATGCGAAATTATTCAGAAACTCTCGTCAAGAACATTTTTTTTTTCACCAACTTATCGTACATAATTTTTTATAGCAATTGCATATTATAATAGAAGAACATCTTATCAATAAATTGCCATTTTTATATTTCAATAAAAGTAGTCTTCATGTCTTCTACATACTGGGTATCTCAAGACTGCTACCGAAGACGAAGCCGGGTGGTAGTTTTAGTGACTACAAACACAATGCAACAGAAAAAGTTGCAAAAGTTGCAGTCTTGATATACCCTGTATATTTTAAAAACCACTATAAAACACGCTGTGCGCCGTGCATCAAATCAGACCGCCGCAAGGCCTTCTAGAGGGAGGACGTATCGCTCGTCGCTCCGGCCTGGCTGTAGTCGATTTTTGCCGTGCGTCGTAGCCACGCGCGGACAGCGATTGCCACATCTTGTAGTAAAACATATATTTTCTTTTTATTACCTACAATGATTTTGTAGTGAGTATAAATTATGTTTCAGATAATATAATGGGATGTAATTCCGAGGCTAAATTATGTTATGTATTGTAATATAAAATTAAATATATTTCGTAATTGTAAGGGGTTGTAAGGCCCCTAACTCTTTTCATGTGTTCGAACACGAAATGATTAATAAACGTCTGTAGTGTCTACTGATTGAACACTGATTTGAATGCAACTCAATGTAATAATAACGAAAATATGATTAGTATCTAAATTTGTATTGTTCATTGCTTGCACAGTAATATTTGTCTACTTATAATGCACATAAAATATTTTTATGACATAATATTACCAATATATAAATCATAAGTTACATTTCAATTGAATATTAGAATTTTGAAGCGCACGGATCAAAGTTGGTTGCGCTGATAGCGAGCCGACGCGGCAGCTCTACGCACACAGCTTTGGTCGCTTATGTGTGCGTGAAATTAACGAAGAAATACCTATAGTTGACTTTGCGCGCAAGGTGTAAACGCTCTTAATCGCCTCTCTTAGAAGATACATCAAGAACATTAAGGAGAATCATCATGAACATTTTTTTTTACCACCACATTTTCACAGGCTATAAAATTTCTTTAACTTATGTTGTAGTGCAATTTTAATATGGTTTTTGAAGACTGATTAGCTTTATTACTGGGTATGGATTTTAGACAATAGAGAAGTTGTTACCCTTATATGCCACACTGGTCAGTGTTATGTCGAGTTTTTTTTTTTTTATAATCGCATACTAAAACAAAATAATATTTTGGATCTTAACAGAAGCAACTACACTATGCATTATCAAATAATTGCTGAATCGGTAGAATAATAGAGTACATTATCAAGTTAGAGAACGTAATGTTGAGTCCAATGCAATATCGTGAGTGTTTTTAACAGTTCGATTATTGTTTCATTTTAAATACGATAGTGGCATCACAACTTTCACGTCGACTGTTCGTTTGTATTTCCAAAACATGTTTCATCCATCAGCCAAAGGAAGTCTGAACATAGGCCTCCCCCAATGATTTCCACAAAGACCTGTTGGATGCAGCCTGCATCCAGCGACGTCCCGCGACCTTTACCAGGTTGTCGGACCATCTTGTGGGCGGACGTCCTACGCTGCGCTTTCCGCTACGTGGCCTCCATTCGAGCACTTTCCGACCATCGGTCGTCAGATCTCCGCGCTATGTGCCCTGCCCATTGCCACTTCAACTTGCTAATCCGTTGGGCTATGTCGGTTATTTTAGTTCTCCTACGGATCTCCTCATTTCTGATTCGATCTCGTAGGGAAACCCCGAACATAGCCCTTTCCATAGCTCGTTGAGTGACTTTGAGCTTCCTAATAAGGCCCATAGTGAGAGGCCACGTATCGGTGCCGTAAGTCATCACTGGCAACACACAACTATCGAAGACTTTCGATTTAAGGCACTGAGGTATTTTGGACGAGAAGACGTCGCGTAGTTTCCCGAACGCTGCCCAAAACATGTTTAAGCATTAACAAAAAAGTACTACATACGCTATTAAAAGAACACACAAATCATACATAGACTAACAATTAAGGAATTTTCTTTACCTATACAATCGTATCACACATAGACTAACAATTAAGGTATTTCCTTTACCTATAGAATCGTATTAATATTCCGCGAGCAAAAATGGCAGCGTGTTTTAATTAAGGGGTTAGGGGTAGTCAGAATTTTCAAAAAAATCGTTGTTTTTTTTTGCATTTTCTTAAAGTATAATATTTTAAAAATATTGTGTGAAAATTTGAAGTGAATCCGACAAATTCTTTTCGAGTTATTTAACAATGACCAAAGGACGCTCGGGTGCTACGTGGCATTCGAGAGCAGGTAGCTAGAAACAGCTGCAAGCAACCGACCTTTCGGGTTTCATTATTAGTCTTGATGAATACACTAGGACTTAATTGTGGGCCTAATTCTCATCGGTATGCAGAAAGAATGGATGCTGCACGTATCAAAGTAGCAGATAAGCGCGCTAATGATAACACCCGAGAAGGTCGATTGCAACGTAGGCACCAGCAAATCGATATTTTGGAAGCTGCTATGACGGCTGAAGAGCTATTATATGGTCCAGGAATAGATGACTCAGTGTAAGTTATTAAATAATTCTTATAATTCGACATAAATCCATAGCAAAACTTTAAATGCGTTTTTCTCAAAACTATGTTTTCTGAACTGGTGATCACTGTAACTTAAAAACTGCTCGGTAGATTTCAATAAAATTTCTTGTACTTTTGAAATACATTAAAAACTCGTGCCTGATCGAAGGATTTCATTTTTTTTCAAAAATTTCGATTTTTTTTTAACAATAAACTGTCGGTTTTTGTCTCGAAAATTTGAAAAAAAATTCCTGAGGCCGCCATTTTGTTAATTTCGAATAAAAAGAAAAAAGCTTCGATCAGGCACAAGATTATCTATTAATAAAACTAATTTTTCTAGTCCGATTGATTTTAGATGAATCTCCAAGGACTTATGATGATTACCGCAAAGGACTTCGGGAGGAACGGGCTCTACAAAAACAGCGATAACTTTTTGAATTTTTTTTTTTTTTGAAATTTTCGTGAAGTCAAATCGAAACGTGTTCTAATAAACATATGTTTTTATTTTTGTCAAATAAAGTAATTAACAACAAAAAAAAATTTATTGAAAATCATCATTTTTTCAGGCCTCTGAGTACCCCTAACCCCTTAATAAAGAGGTTGAAGGCGGAAAGGCCCGACACAGGCCACCTTGATATCTCAGTCATAATCTATCTCAACTAATTAGTGTAGGTATCCACAATCGTTGACCGACCACTTATTCATAATATTAATTCGTCAATCGAGTCTAAACCAGTTCGACAATTAATAATCGTGGTTAATTATGAATTAGTTTTAGAAATTTGATCAGACTGATTAGTTCATAGATTTAAATGACATGTAAAACGTAATGGGTTGTATTGCGATCAAGTTGTTTCGCTCAGGGATATATTAAATAATATTTAAACGCTAAACATAAACAGTAAGTAGGAGGAGAGATTAATTTGTAAACTAACCTGATGTGGCGAGAAGGGCGGTCTCGAGCTGGGTGCGCCCGGGGGCCCTGGTGGCGGTGGATATCGCTGAGGGTAGGATCCTGGAGGGCCATACGCTCCCGGGGGTTGCTGCGGTCCCCCTGGAGCGCCGCCGTACGGGGGCGCACCGTACGCACGCGGCGGCTGCAATAAAAAAAACGCAACCCGTATTACACTTGAAATAAAAACAGCAAAGGTTTTCGCTTTCACCCTACGCTACGGCGTAAATAAAAATCAGTAAATTAAAGCAATTCAACGAACGCTCTACAAAGTAAAATTCTTTACATCAACGTTTTTCATTTAGTGACTGGAGAATATAACCAAGCACTACGATTCCGAACAACAACAATGTAATTTATTAAAGTTTATAACCCCGTCACACCTTTACGTTAATCATACAAGTTTTCAGTGAACGGCAAACTGTAACACAAAAGCCATACTACGCCATTGTATCAACTGACAGGTAGATGTGGTGCCTAAATAATTGACGAATTGAATAATTCGGCGTGCCAACAAAGTCGCTTCAGTTTTCAGCTCTCATTTTATTCTATGATGGAAATTCAATTATTCGTACAAGCCCCTGCGCTACGAGGCGAAACGGGTAAAAGGGGATCGGCATTACTCTTTGATCTGTGTTTTATGTCTCCAAACTGCGGCCTTGTCCTGAAGGCTTCCGGATGTAGCTGTCCAGAAGGTAAAAGATTCTTGTTCGCCAATTAGTGTTACATTTTTACGAACATTGGGGTGTTTTATGGCGGATTCAATGATTTATGGGGGCGGTGTTGCGGGGTGCGGCTCGTGCGAAGAACGGCGAGGGTTGCGCAGGGCGCGGGCGACGGGGGGCGGCGTCGCGCTATTGGCCGACTCGGCATCGATCGCGCGACGAGCTCAAAGCGACCCGCCCGCGCCAGCCAGCCTCCACCTACGTTAATAAGTAATCATCCGACCCCGCGATACCTCAGCGAGTTTTCCGGACAGAGCTGGAGCCGCCGAGACGGGCCTCGTATCTCCAGTCGGCTGGAACAAAGAGCCACCGCATAGGGCGACATCCGTATTGATTTATGCAGTAATTGACCTGCGAGTAGGTGCGCATCCCGCGCAACCCGCGCACCCCACCGCCCACTACGCATCTATCTCATTCCGTTACATATGCATCTATTGTTGCCAAAATATGAAATCGAAACAATAACAACTACATCAACTTATCTGCTTACAAACTTTCAATTTTTATTGCATACCCGAGCATTGTTTGGCAAGCCGCTTTGAGATGATATCAACAAAGCAAAGGGAAAAGATTACGTCGTCACAGTGACCCAGTGACTTCGCAATGAAGGCTATGAGGGTCTTGTAATAGTCCGTTCAGAAATACGACAAACCTTTTAGGGTTCTGTAGCCGCAAGAAATCATTATGTTCACCCCTGTCTCACACAAACACTTGTTACGTTTAATTCGAGATAAATATACACTTGGGAGGGGTTTAGTGTAAGTAATGTAATACCTGCCATGTCGAGAAAAAAATATACATATTCCAAATGGGGCAAATGGAACTATTTCGCTCGCATTTTCTTTTATTTCTATCTCAACGTCAACAAGACAAAAACCTCGCAATAACTTTACTTTATATTATGTATTGGAATAATAACGAGAATAATAAAGTGGAGCGATTATGATATTTAAAAAAAAAACAATATACAGAAGTAGCTTTTAAAAGCTCCAAATGGATACAATCCGATGCAAGTGCAAGTCCGTAGCTCGAAATGAATCGTAACCGTCTGGTAATTGTTGGAATTGTAGCTTCAAAATAGGAACAAGGCTTACGCAAACCACAATGAAACCTAAAGGTAACGCGACGGCATTCATTTTCGCCAGCGATGCGAAAAACAGCTGAGAGGCGGAAAATGGCCACTACAAGTTATACTACAAAATATAATATTGCTTTTGTATTCATGTCAAATATAATATTTAATAATTACCAGTATACCTGTTTTACGACGACGTTGTATTTTCGATTTAGACCTTTTTTAATCATTTACATGCATACGTAACGTGACCATACGTCCCGCTTTCAGGAAGTCTGTCCCGGTGTCCCCAGCAAAGCCGATATTGTCCCGCTCTTGCAAACAGACCAAATAATAATTTAAATTGTATTTATC
This sequence comes from Hyles vespertilio, assembly GCA_009982885.2. Classification (NCBI taxonomy): domain Eukaryota; kingdom Metazoa; phylum Arthropoda; class Insecta; order Lepidoptera; family Sphingidae; genus Hyles; species Hyles vespertilio. Next base: position 5,674,599 of record CM042810.1, read on the forward strand.
GCTCGAAATGCTTTACCAGACTACTACTGAAAACCGTAGGGTCGTAATATACCAACACTTTCGTCAAAAACATGTTGACTTAATAAACTTTTCCACGATTATTGAATTCGTTATTTATCTGCCTGAAAGTAACGCACCTATCGAAAGACTTTTTTCTCATATTATCAAAATATGGACAAGTGATAAAAACACAGATGAGTGTCGCAGTAATGAAGTTTATTTTGATTACGAAAATAAATATAAATACGACTTTGATTATTATTTTATGTTATTCAATCTTCTATGATAAAAACTTGTAAAACACTAAAACTGTATTATTATTATTATTATTTAACTCCACTAATGTCCCGCTCTGGCACAAAAAATAAACGGTCACGTTTATGCATACGTCATTGGTATTTTATAACGATTGTATAAATCATTGTTATTTTTACCAGCTCGTAGTACCTACAATATATTTTTAGAAAACTTGATTGCTTAGGTTTCTGTTTGCTAAAGAATTTTCTATTTTGTTCCTTTCTTTTAAGAAAGGAAAAAAATATTTATTGCTTGTACAATAGCAAAATTAAAGCACGAAAAAGTAATATAAAGAAAACACAAAAATGAATTACAATAATAAAAGAAAACGATATTAAAAATATAAATATTACGCCAGCAATGGAACTTCTCATTCACCTTTCTGCTGCAGTACTACATAAACAATACTACCACGTTAAAGTTAAAACCAATAGAACTTTTTTGGCATTATTCTTATACGGGAATAAAAATAACTGGGTATTTATAACTTTACATCATTCATATTGTTCCTCAATAGAAAACACTTAAAATTCTAAAATATTTATCAATATCCAATTTCTTTTATAGCAATATTCATAACCGCTGTAACACATATACAGTAATCAGGTGCAATACCGCCACTATGCCAGGCCATTATAAAAAATTAAAAAAAATTAAAAAAAATGCTGAAGTGTGTGATACAACGCAGTGTAATAATTATATTGCTGTTTAAATATTTTAAATTAGAGACTGATTTCAGTATAACATGTCTAAACACTTGTATTCAAATTCATCATAGACGAGGACTCAGAAAGGGAATAAATACGTCCTAAACCACTTCATTTTTATAGCACGCGTTACCCTTATAGACGGAGATAAATTTTAGTTAAGGGAATATGTATCATTCCAATAATTTTCATAAGTGTATCGAGGGAATCAAAGATTGATTTGTCGCCCCCATCTCGAATTGAAAAAGATCACACGTAAAATTCAATAAGAAAATCGGATAATATTAAGATATGTGAAATTACACCTCAATTTAGTTTTAAAAGACTTATGATGTTTCAAAAGTGAATGAATTGATCGTAAAAGTTTCACCAGTTCTTAGAAATCTATTTAAAGAAAAGACACGAACATAAATCGGCAGGGACTTCTTAAATTAGTTCCAAGGAAATTACACCGCCTGTTATAACAGACGCTATCGAGTGGCTAGAGAATCAATTGTCCTACTTAATCACAACGTCAAATACTTTCAATTATCGCTACTTGGATGGAGTTTTCAAATTATACTGTCATCACAATTCCAAAGTTACAAGCAAGAACTCTGGTGCAAGATTTAAACTGAGATATTATTTAATTTGCTTTCATACAATGTTGCATAACAAATCTAATTTGCAAACAACGTTGCAAAACAAATATGTTTGTAAAACTTATGATATTCTTATCAAAACATGGTCGTACTAAAGTGACTTATTTGTGTCAAACCATATCACAACGTAAATCATAAACATCAATGGCGTATTCACGGAAATCCTTAAAAGGAAAAGGAGGCCGATTTGTATACAATAAAGAAAACGTCATATTACGTGTGAAGGCCTACAAAACGATTAGGTGTGTGAATAAGCGAGTTCGTAGTAAAATCAGCTGTTGTGTCGTTGTGACTTTAATATAAGACACAGCTTACATAAATGGAATGTTGATGTCACAATTTAGCATCATAACATGAGCTGTTACGTAGGCAGTGTTGTACTTGGTAATAAGTTGAATCAATTAATTTGTGACTAATAATAATCGTCGTCGTCTATTTATGTGGTGTCAGGGTGACACACGCAACAACTAATAGACCCAGTTGTAATTACTTAAGACATTTAATATATGAACTTACATATTTTTGTGTTTGTAACGCTGCACGTGATTTAACACTATGAGTGTTAATACGGTTTTAATAATATAGCCCCAGAGAAATCACATACTCCTTTTCACACAGGGTAAATGATAAAACAGCATGTTCGTTGCCTTGACATTGCCAACGTCCATGGGCAATGGTAACCGCTTGCCAAAAGGTCAGCCCATTTGCCGTCGGTGAAAATAAGAAACCTTTTATTTTTACACACGAAATAAATAATTCACGTAGCATATTCACCAGCAGTGTAAATAAACTATGTTTAATTTCCATGCAATTTGTTACTTTATATTTATTTCAATGTCTCGTTTCAATACAGCTACTTAAATTGGTTTATCTTTTCTTGGGGTGTACAGTCATTAATAATGCACTTGTTAATTGAATTCTTGTTGTCTTTTGTTTATCTTAATATATTGATATTCGGTGCAAAAGATTAGTAAGCGACGTACATATAACTTTCGCTGTACAATGTTTATGTATATATATATAATTTCTAAGCTTATATTGTCTTATTTTTTAGTCTTTCCTTGCATGTGATTAACTGCCATAAGTAAGCGATGATTTACATAATTAAAAATTCTACTCATATCCCTAAACGCATTCACATTTTGACAACATATTGGTATAAATTGTCTGCTAAACGACCTTATTTAACTCAAATTACAATAAATCTCACTAGAGTTTAAAACCGAAAAATATATATATATCCTTATATAGTTATACGCAAAAATAGTTCACATTGTATTCCAAAAAGTAATACATTTACGACAAATAAAGGATTTAAATTTGCCTTAAAATCATTATAAATATACTTTATTATTACAGCTACAAATGGACCATGAAAATGTTTCAAATGCCTTACTGTAAATTATAAAGAACTATCGAAAGCACCTTATGGTTATGCTTAATATTTCAATTTAATTAGGTTTTTAAGGATCATAAATTCGAATTAAAATTACTGATATTATTTTCAAAAGATTACACTTTAGAAACTACTAATTCATGCTTATGTTCTAAAATTAAGTAACTTATGTTAAGTCCTTAGACTTCACCATGCCAAAGTTTAAGGTAAAGTGCCGATCATGACCCGACCTAACGTCCTTGTGGTTCAACCCGTCAACCTTTGTGACCTTTTAGAATGATTACATGAATTGCAAATGTGTTAAAACAATTTAATCTAGCTTCCGAAATCAGCGGCGGCAGGGCCGCGTGGCGCGTCGGCGACATGTTTTCAACAAGAGTAATTATTATTAACATAATGGGCGGCGCAAACTGCAACTGTATCAAACGCGACAGTGCAAGTGTGTGCCGTTAGGAATGTGACCGGATTCCTAGGCCGCTCGTCGGAACGAGCGCATTCACCTACTTGCATCGCCATTATGTCATTACCAACGACCTAAACGTTAACCCTGATACTAATTTATATACATAATGCCCGCTATTTTCGGACAGCGCGCCCCGTTTTATACGTGATTTGTATAATGGTTTGAACGTATTAAATATTTGTCGCTGTTGTCTTGAGATGAAAATGAGCATGTACTCGAGAGCTGTACGAACACTTCAAAGAAATAAAAACGTCCTGCAAAAATAGACAAACTTGTTACACTGAACAGCTGTTTACTCAATGCTAAGTCAGAAACAACGTTCTAAAGGACTCTGTGTGTTTTTATCGAATATAATCTAATGTGCTATCCAGTTCTTGAGTGTTCTCGTAGTGTTGCCTTGTTTCCGAGAAAATAACTTGTGAATCAAAAGCGGCCCAAGGCGACGGCCAAAATAAACTTTACTCGGTAAAATTTATTTTAAAGTAGTCAAGTTAAAGCAGATCGTCGTAAACTTATTCTTTTGAACATCGAAGTCTTCTGTGAAAAATTATATCGACAATCAAGTTAAGTGTTGGTTTCACAACAATCACAGCCAAATGCCACAATCTATCTTCGACTGCGTGGAAATAATTTAAAATACTTATGAACTTTTGTCATACATATGACATATAATGAATAACTTATTTATTCGAAACTAAATCCTCATTTTTAAATAAAGTTTAGTTGCATCGCGCTCGCAACCCTGACGTAGCAGGTTAATTATTTTTTTGCACCTTTCTTGTCCTGCGCCCTCATCAAGCTTTTTATGTACTCTCAACGGTCGAGTGCTTTTTAAGTATGACTTCACACGGTCTTTTTTTTGTTTCTTTCTTTTACTTGCTTCACACTTGTGCAATGTATTAATCGTACTCTATTCATGTGTGTATTTTGTTCTTATCAATAACATTAAGTTTTGCGGTTTATTTTATCAACATCATTGTGAAAATCAGGCGGACTTTTATCAATTTAATAATCTGTGCAACAGAAGATTGCGAAAGAAACAATAATAAAATATGTATTTAATATTTGTTAAGCTGATAATCAATATTGACCTACAAAAAATAATTACTGAAATTCAGAATATTAATGCAACATTTTATAACGTTTTCATATCACATAACAATATTCCGCAAATGTATATTTTTAAAAAGTCATTGACTTTTATCACTACGATATCGCATTTATCACATTAAAACATCTCGATAATAAATCGCGCAAAACGCACGTCGAATACATCCAATTCATTTTAAACACGAACAGTGTAAATTTTAAAACAGTATTGTTATGAAGAAAAGTAAACACGATTTAACAGCAATGCTAATGACCTATGACTAATACAAGAGGCCTGTAATGTATAACATTGGCATTCGTACAAACAGTGGCAGTCGGTGTGCGCCGACGGATACGAGCAAACATTACATAACTTTGATTGTGTTTGTAAAAAGTTGGGGATTCCCTCCACTACAAACGCATCTTATACAAACACGCCGCAAATGTGTGCGTGTAACCTTGCCTTCCTTTACATATTAAACGCCGTCGGGCTATCCCTTTGCGTATCTACACAAAAAACGTCCAACCATAACTATATTGTTGGCAGTGAGAGAATGAATGAAATTGACTATTATTGGTATTATTATCTCCTTCATTTCGTAGTACTACTGTTGGAACGGTAAAAGGTCCGCTGACCGGTTTACTTTTTGTACGCGTCGGGAATCAACAATGGCACGTAAACTGTTATTCATCGTATCATCTGTTTCGACAAATAACTGGTCTAATATAATAAATCTGTTGGTACGAATACAGTTGGGATATTTATTACGTGCTCCTTCACGGCGCGGCAGTGTCTGACATGATTGCTGTGAAACGGAACGTACCGATGGGTTTTGAGTTTTGGAGAAGAAAAGATCTCTATATATAGAATTGTAAGTTGTCGATAGACCTTGTTTTATGATACGTTACCTAGCCAAACAAATATTTTTTCTATCTAATACTTTGTTTGTTTCAAAGACAAAATCAACAAAGGTATAACTTCCAGGGGCGTCGCCAGCCGATGGCCTAGGGAGGGGCAAATATTATGGAGAATGAGAAAAATCTGATTGCAACTTACACAATTTTGACGGTGGCCCCCAGACGGTCAATATTATTGTACAAAAGTATGGTATATGCAAAAAAAAATACCGTATAGTAGGCAATCCAAGTCAAAGATTTTGTTTGCTTTACATTTGGCAATTTGTTTTAATCTCTAGGAGGGGGCAGCTGCCCCTACCTGCCCCCCCCTTGGCGACGCCCTTGATAACTTCATTGGTATTTAAATCTAGGTTTTATTCCCATGCTCTTTCTGGGAAATGTATAATCACATATACTAACATTCTAGTACCGAAAACATTTATTGTAATATTGTACAGACAAAGAAATAAGCAATGGTCTTGGTTTCAGCAATACATACTTGAATGAGATTTTTAGGACTTCGATCCGAATTAAACAAATAAAATACTTTTAACTAGTTACTAGAAAATTTTAGCATATAAACACATGGAATTATGTATAATGTTTTATAAATAATATAACCTTTTGCTAGAGACAAAATTAATAAAAGGGTAGGAAGAAGTGATACAGGAATAGAATCGATAGTAAATAAGTTTCATGTCAATCCCCCCATAACACAAGAGACACGCCAGAAGGATAGGTAGGTCCTAGTAGCACCCAAGCTACCAGGGCACCCAAGATTCGCCTTGTGTGTTCCATCCCACGATGTGCCAAGGTTAGAGCCTTTTGCCATATCGGGCACACATACGTGGCTCCGGATTGATAGTATGAATAGAAACATCCAAGATCACTTTGCCACTCAAACCCTAGACCTCAGGGTTGTTATCGCACCGTAATACAATGGCGCAATCGAGGCAATTATAAAAATCATTCATAAAAAAAATTAATGTAATATTATACATCTCAGCTAAATTGTTAAAACAAGCAGTTAGATACTGTTCAACGACTCATCACCGCTTTGAATAAACTAAGGCCATACATTTTTTTTATATTCTTGGAATAATATTCGAAGTAATAGATGCACTGGTTTATTACTTAGAAACATGAGAAACTGAGAATCCATAGGGCGATAGGTAAAAATGGATGTGTGTAGTATACCGATACTAGGATCGTAGTGGGGATATATCGTCTTTGCCTCCCTGTTCGGGATACAGGCGTGACAGGTATATGTGTTTCTAAACACATTCTTTACTATAATATTTGTATGGTCGTAGGTATCGCCGCAATGCCTATTTCTCTAGAGTAACTAGTGAACATATTGAAAATTAACATCTTATGTCTCAGGATAGCGAGCGCAGAGGAATGCCAAGCATTGCTTGGTAATTCATGGTGTTGTTTAGTTTTGCAACTGTCCATGAGTCGAATATGGCATGCTTCTCTCGCCATTCAGTGCAATCAACACTGAAAACCATAAGGTAGACTCGTTCGGTCCTTGTGTCAAGAGTCTGCACTAGCATGTTTTTTTTTTAATTTCAAACAGAAGGCGTGCAAAGTAATTTTTATTCTTTTTATTAATGCCGGAAGAATGCGCGTTTTTTGGATTATCTTAAGTCGTAAGGTATGAGTAGCCAGTATGGATGACACGTTTGCGGATGAAACGTGCTTTCTCTTAAATTTTATTCTTATAGGTATTTTTTATTGCAATGAATGGCGAGACGAGCATGCCGTTCGCCTGATGGTAAGCGATACGACAGCTCATATTCAGTAGCAGAACCAAATAACACCTCGAATCACAAAGCAATGCTTGGCATTCCACTGCGCTCGCCATCCTGAGACATAAGATGTTAAGTCTCAATATGTCAAGTAGTTGCTCTGGCTACAATGTCCTTCAATCCGAAACACAACAATGCTTCTACACTGCTGTTTGACGGGAGAAATAGACAATGTGGTGGTACCCACCCAGGCAGCCTCTCACATATGAGAGACCTACCACAAGTAAGGTAAGGTATTAAAAAAAAACAATGAATGTCTTTCTGTTGCTGATTTCAATTACAGATTGTTTTCCACTGAAATGCATATTTTTCTTAAGAAATAAATAAAAACTGTACAACCTAAAGCCAACAAGTTATTTACATATTGCAAAGCAAATGTCATTCAATCAAGTGAGTCAGTGTGACTGGGGAAAAGACAAAACGACACATTCAACGACTTCTATTGTGTTATACGGGAATGGTATGGAGATTTTTCAAATTCTACTGTAACTGGCATTTCAATGCCAGTTTACTTGAACAAAATATGAGGCTGAAGGTACAACCAATGACACAATTGATTTCAAATGACTAGCCCTATCTAAGACTTATTATTTACGACAACCTCGATTATCCACAACAACAGACAAAACATCAACTTATCTACCGATATGCAAAAACTCAATTGAGAGGTCAACAAAACCCACGCCGTGAAAAACTAACTTTCGAACGTACCGCACAGCTGGATCAATCAACAACGGTTTCCAATAAAGGACAATCTAGACAAATACTGCAATAGCAACACATAAATAAACACATGACGCGGACGTGTCCGTGTGAATTCTCAGCTGTACCAGCGACGTCAAGGAGCAGAGCGGAAGGTAAATACAAATGTCTGTATTTAATTATAAAACCTTATAAATAGAAAGAGCATTACGTCGTGTTATGCGGTCGGTTACGGCGAGTTATTTCGGTCCGCGCCATCACGAGCCCCGGTGAATGTCAAGCGCGCTGTAACTAGGCGCCGCGGCGGTTAGGCAACAGGTGGCTTGCACTAGCATCTAAGGTGACAAGTAAACATTTGCATAACCAACCGATGACGATGGAAATTGTGCTGCAAACTTTTGACCAGCGCCAATTTTGGAGAGAGAAAGAACAGCTGGAACTGGATGTGTTACCAGGTATTCGCTAGTCAAGTTTAGGGCACTAATGACAGAAATGATGATACGAAATCTTAATAGTCAAGTGATCCTTAAAAACCACAAATTTAACGTAACTGAAACGAAATTGTATTGCACGCCCATGTAATAAACTAGAACGGTACGAGCTGATATGGATGCCTAGCAGTCCGGCCCGGCTATAGATACTTTTTGAAACCATATTAGGAACATAGGAACTATTTCGCGTAATAATTAACACATTCAAACTGTACTCAACCCATTCCTTTGAGTTTCAAAGAGTATCGAATGTATTTTAATTCCTTGCTCATCCCTACTACTACATTTTGTGGGGATAAAAAGTAGCCTATGTACATTGAGATAATATACTAGAGGGGTCACTGCAAACAAAATGTTTGTCACAAAATGAAGGGTACATTCTATTTCTGTCTCTGTCACGCCTACGAAGTAAAATATCTTCCCTCTTGCTTCAATGTGTACCCTTGTGCACGCGCCATACGCAGAGATTTTGTTCCCGATGTCCGCTCTAGTATAATACCTCAATGCCTATGTATTAATACAGTGTCAGCTAGCTCCATGTCAAATTTCATCAAAATTGTTCCAACGGTTTGAGCGTGAAAGGGTAACAAACACACAAACTTTCGCATTTATAATATTAGTAGGAAGTAGGATTGTAAGTGTGGTACTGTAAAAATATAGAATAGGGACCAGATTTATGAAATCCTGGAAATAGAGATCTAAATATAAAGCATACGGTACTTACTTATACGGCTATTTATACTCCCTTATAAGGATTCTCATAATCTGTTGCTAATTGCAAATTCAATTCTTCGCGTTAATGTCAATTAATAAAAGTACCTCGTTAGCATTATTAAAGCGTATAACTTGAACTATATTTTCATTGAATACTTCATCTTGCTTTCCTTTTATTGGTAAACAGAAATGGCATTATTTATTGACTAGTTAGATGCCTTCAGTAATCCAATATAGTTATACCTAACAAATGCTGATGTTAGGACAAAATCACTTTTACATATCACTACATATACCCAAGGAATATTCCGCAATTATATTATGAAAGTCTATACATCAGATATCGTCGATAGCAATCATTTGATGTGGGAATCGAACCCGCGGTGTCTTGTTTTACAGCTGGCATCTAACCAACTGCGCCATGGAGGCTGTCATGTTATTAATGCATATGTCGAATATGTTAGATATGAATTTTCTGCCTATATTTGCAAACTAACCGGGGGTAATGGTAGTCGATTTGAAATCGATTTATTATAATAATTGTTAAAATTTAATCATCTTTATGCTACGCTCGTATATGGTAATTAGACATAAATCATTATGCAATTCAATAAAAAATATACTTCATTAGCAAATTCAAAACACGTGCGTATATATATAAACTTGAAGCAAGGTCGTGTATGAATAGCAAATCTATTTCTGAGCATACGGAAATAAAATATTCCGATGCAAAACAGACGCGTACGTAAACTGATGTATTTTGATAATAGCACTTTATCATACAATTGTATAAACAACATTCACAAAAATGTAAACAAACAAAACACAAGTGTTACTGACCTAATAAACCGACCCCTTTTCCGCCCAAGACAGTTCAATAAAGAACTCCCTTTAGGTACATAGTATCTGGCGTAGGTAGGTACATGAGCGGTCGTGACCTTTTAATGTAGACATGCCTCAATGTATAGACACCCTCCCCGTTATGTGCTGACAAGTCGTGGAGTGAAGCAATTCTTATTCACGGCTACGTGGGACGAGGTATAAATCAACATTTTCAGTGGTTAATATTTTTTGACACCTGTATCGATTATCACGATGAAATGTCAGTAAAGTAATGCGATATATAAACTGAAAACATCTTTATTAAGCTTGATAAAAAGAATTACCGTGGCAATGACAATGTATCGTGTTTTTTATTAAAAATATACAGACCAAGAGCCCGTGGCCGCCAGACCTTCCTAACTTTATAAAAGCTGAAAGTTTGTCTGCGTATGGTTCTAAAATAGGCATCACACAATCAGCTATTATAAAGTTCCGATCGTGGTTGCTTTGTAAGTTATGAGCTTTAATGTTTCTGGCAAGATGAAAGGACCATCAAAACTGTCTGAATACCAAGGAAATATTTATTTATAGTTGCCTTAACATATATAAAATTCATCATCATCATCATATCAGCCACAGGAAGTCCACTGCTGAACATAGACCTCCCCAAGGATCTCCACAATGACCTGTTGGAAGCGGCCTGCATCCAGCGACTTCCTGCGACCTTAGTCAGATCGTCCGTCCACCTTGTAGGCGGGCGTCCGACATTTCGCTTGCCTGTACGTGGCCTCCACTCGAGAACCTTTCGGCCCCAACGGCCATCGGTTCTACGAGCTATGTGCCCGGCCCATTGCCACTTCAACTTGCCAATCCTATGGGCTTTGTCGGTAACCTTGGTTCTCCTACAGAGAAATTCAGCATTTTTTCAATTCATTCAAATTCATATAAAATTCAGCCTTAAAATAATTAATTAATGTGGCACACTACACTTAGAGTTCGAAATAGCAGGTGTAGTTTCAATAACGATAAATATTTAGTGCCAACCACGCTAAATATTTAACAATTTCTTAAAATCCATATAACACGCTAATTCCAACAGACTGACTAATCAATATGTGTATCAAATTCAATTTATTTGCATTACGCATTGAATTTTGGCGAGTCCTTGACAGTGAGAATGTTCGGTATTGCCGGCAAATTATAATAATTCCAAACGGTATACAATCGTACGTATGAAATTTAATGAACCCATATGCTTTTGTATGGGCATTCCTAGAATAATAACGGCAATAAAACAAAGCAACGGGGTCATAGTTACCCTTTCAACAATGTATAGGGGAGTTTAATTGCAGATTGAAATAGCTATTATAACGCCACAAAAGGGGCAATAATCAGTGAAAGTACCAACCCTAGTTAAAAGTGTGTCACAGTTAGATAATCCATCGATGTAACGTGCTTGACCTACAACGAAGCTCCCTTGTCATTAATCCGTCGTTTTGATTTCACCAACGACCAACGTAGGGAGCCGGCAATTACGTGACGTCACCGAAGTTTAACGACCCCATTATAACATTCAACATATTGTATGAATGAATGCAGGCCGCGTGACGAGTGACGTTTTTGTTCGCCAATACGAAACGCCAAGATCCGCAAACGCTGAGGCGCATACAGTCATCTCGCAACGTGTGACCGGAGTACGCGTATGAGCTGTTTATCATGTCAATACATTATTTATTTAAACAGGTGTTTTACGTGTAATCCGCATATGACAAATATGGTAGCTTGTATCTTGTACACAATCGAATTTAGAATATCAAGTAGCACACATGCACATTTCAAAAGATCATCAATTCTATTGACCTGAGCGGTATCATAATATCAATCTACAAGACGATTTTTGTCGTCAATTGATGCTAATGTTTATTAAATCATCATACATCTACAGTTGACTCTCGGTAATTCGAAACTTGAGGGACTCTTAAAATATTACGAATTATCGAGTGTTTGAAATATCAAAAGGTTCGAAATTTTGATAGAAAATAAATGAAACTTCGAATTATTTAAGTGTTGATTAACTATTATTTATTAACTGCTATTCAATAACAATGACAAAAGTTTAGAGGTACATTCGTGTACATACATGTATAATGTATTCATAATGTGAATTAATTAATCTTTCGTAAGAATTATATTCTATTGGTTTGCCTCTTTTTCTCTGTAACTTTGAATTGTCGAGTGTTGGAAGCCGTTGAGTTCGAATTAACGCGTCGTTTTAATACAATAAAGCAATGATTTTTCGTTCGAATTACCAAGTGCATAAAAATGTATTGATTTGGTTCGAAATATAAAGAGATTTTGTAGGGAACTCGTGATAACTTTGAATTATAGAGAGGTTCGAATTATCGCAGGTTTGAATTAATGAGAGTCGACTGTATCTTGCTTTCATTTATGAAGCACTGCAAATAATAAGAAATGAACATCTTTACTCCAAAAAATACAAATAAACTTGATCTTTTCACGCTCTCATTTCTCGGTAAACAGGATATATGTGATAAAAAACATTTCCGTCGGATAACTATGTGAGAATAATCCAAACGGTTCATAAGGTTTAATTAAGTCGACCAACAAATCGTTTAGCGTCGTTCTCACGTCCGCGGCGCTATCAAATTGGCACATGCCAAGTGAAATTTTAATAGATGGCAGTTAACCGGTCGATGACCTGATGCGATGTAGCCGGTAGACGATCGAGGCCGTGCCCATTATCCAAGCACAGCACAATGACACGATTATCTGGCGGCACGCGGCGGGCCCGAGACGGCTCGCATTGATTTTACGAAATCCACATCACGGACTCGAAATGAACGGTCTCAGTCGACCCATTCATCTCGTTTTCATGTACACATCGCCGCTATTGCGATACGAAAGTGAGAGCGGAATTTACTCGGGCTGCACTACGCACAACGACGCGACGCGACGTACCGACTACCACCGTCCCGCCCTACATATGTACCCACTGCAGAATCGGTAATTTCATTACTTGTCTATTGTTTAGTTGTATTACTCTAATAGAGAGAATATGGATAAAAGTTTTTTCACCGCACGTGAACTTTTAAAAGTTGACAGATTATTTAAACCGGTTTCAGTGGTATATAGCGAACTATTAGATGAATGGCAAAATAGATGGGAGGTATCTTTGAAGGGCCGGCATCTATACCAATTTTTTCCTTGCGTACGAGATCGTTTAACAAAGACATGGCTAGATGTCGATTATTGCGTATCACAATTTCTCACGGGCCATGGTAACTTTAAGTCTAAACTATACTCTTTTAAGCTTGTTGCGTCGCCTGCGTGTCCATGTTCAACACCTAATTGCGAGTATGAGCAGTCCGCGCATCATATACTTTGGGAGTGTAGTCTTTGGCATAATGAGCGTAAAACCATGCTAGATAGTATGCAAATATCATCTGGAGTTGTATACTACATGGACCTTGTAGAGACTAGAAAGAACTTCCGTGCTTTCCGGCGTTTTTGCCATACCTATTACTGGAATCAAGCATAACAGTTCACATAATAGGTCCCATTTAAATGTAATAATAATTTGATCCGTGGTGCTTTACAGCTGGCTTCTCCGGCTGTGAAAGTCTTTTTGCGAGGTTATTTACCTCTTCAGTTCAATGTTTTGTCACCCGCTTTGCACGGAGGGAAGTGGACAATAATTTATTTCCAACTCCTCCTAATAATTTAACTTTCTGATTAATTTCGTTGCGGGTTAAAGACAAGTTAGACATTCCCGGAGACTCGCCGAGCTTCAATGCTCGGTGTCATTACATTGCGTGCCACTGTTGATCCTGGCTCACAGGAGTTACAGTGGTGGGTGTGAGGGTGGGACAGTCTCCTATTGTTTAGTTGAGTTCTACGTTCCGATCTCGATTTGCGAGCAACTTCGATCTAGCCTACGAGTGCAGAATGCAGATTAAAACACACTTCCACGTGTAGGTCATTTTGCGGGAAGGCCTTGTGCTTGATTACGATATCGAATTGGCTAAAATATGAATGTCTAATTACAGAGTCAAAGACGCGACCTGGCCTCGAATGATAATTTACAATTTAAATATATTTATTTATTGTTAATAGCTTCTATAGTTATTTTTAAATTATAACTTCGCGGTCAACTTTAACAGAGAAAGAAAATAAAATGCGCGGGGAGGAAAGCTGTCTTAGAAAAACCGCACTAGCTAAGAAAACGTAAGTCTATAACCAGGAAACAAAATTAATGGTACTAAAAAATATTATTATTATACCATTTAATCTTATTATGACGTAGAGCCAGACAAATCTGAGCTTGTCGGTCAGGACTGCAAGGCATTCTATTAGTATACGGTTTTACCGAGAAGAATCAGTAGTTAGGAGTAGACTGTTTTGTTAGCTCCCATTCTAAAGTGGAGGTATAAAACTTAAGGGATTCTTGCATCAAGATATTTTTTTGTACTAACTACAAATTACACATTCATACACAAATACATAAACTTATGCCTTTTTTGCACAAAGGGTAAGTAAATGTGTGGTGTAAATAAACCCACATTTTGTCTTCTATATTGTCTCACGATTTGATAGGGGGCGTGTCTATCGCCATATCGGGCACTTATTCCTGAAGCCGCGCCGGGCTGATAATGATAGAATAATCCAATATAACTTTGACCCACCCGGGATAGGAACCCGAGACCTCATCTTTGTAACCAGGGACCGAAACCGGTATCGAAAATACCGGTATTTTTTGGTATCAACCGAAAAAAATAAAACCGGTATTTTTAATGGCTACAGCTTCGCCGTGACCACGAAACCGAGTCCGCCCCATGACCACGAAAGCTGTAAAGTGATCGAAACGTCGGGAATTCAAAAAATGTAAAAATTAAACTAAATCCGCGATAAAATCTGTAAATAATAGTCTTATTTCAAAAAATGAATACCTAAGTAGCTACAGATAGATTTTATTTCTAAAGTCGGTCGAACAGGTATTTACGATTTACAGTTACAAAATTAGCATAAGCCGTCGCATGATTACTACAGTATTAGAACATCTCCTCTCCCCTCTTTCCCACATTATTAATTTCTCTTTTAGCAGTGGTGTTTTTCCGTCCTTGTGGCGGAAAGCCTATGTTATTCCTCTCCCTAAAATTTCAAACCCTTCTCTCCCTACCCACTTCCGACCTATATCCATCCTTCCCTTCCTATCCAAAGTGCTAGAAGCCTGTGCCCACAAACAACTGTCCAAATTTGTGTACTCCAATAATTTATTGAGCTCGCTGCAGTCTGGATTTAGGCCTGGCCATAGCACCACTACCGCTCTCCTCAAAGTAATTGGTGACATTAAAGCAGGCATGGAGGACACCAGAATCACCGTGTTGGTGCTGGTTGACTTCTCGAATGCCTTTAATAACGTCAACCATGACATCCTCTTGTCCATCCTTTCCCATCTCAAGATCTCACCAGTTGCGTTGGAATGGTTCACATCCTATCTTCGAGGGCGCCGGCAGTTGGTGCGCATCAATGACTCTTCGTCAGATTGGTGTGACCTAGAATCTGGTGTGCCTCAAGGCGGTATTCTTTCTCCTCTTCTATTTACAATTTTTATTAATCTCGTAACCCAGAATCTTCAATGTTCGTACCACCTCTACGCCGATGACTTACAGCTTTATGCTCAATCTGGTGTGGACTGCTTGTATACAGCCATTGCCAAAGTTAATAGGGATCTGGGGTGTATTAAAAACTGGTCGGATAATTTCGGCATATCCGTAAACCCGCTCAAATTTTTTTTTTTTTTTTTATTGCATTGAATGGCGAGACGAGCAAGCCGTTCGCCTGATGGTAAGCGATACGACCGCTCATGAACAGTAGCAATATTCCACTGCGCTCGCCATCCTGAGACATAAGATGTTAAGTCTCAATATGTCCAGTAGTTGCTCTGGCTACAATGTCCTTCAATCCGAAACACAACAGTGCATTTAAGCAGTGTTGTTTCACGGGAGAAATAGACATTGCGGTGGTACCTACCCAGATGGCCTCTCACATATGAGAGACCTACCACCAGTAGGTCAAATGTCAGGCTATCTTGGTTGGTAGCCAACGTATGATGAACAGAGTCGATTTATCAACTATACCACCGGTTACCTATGATGGGTCACCTATTGCATGGTGCTCTGTCGTGAAGGATCTTGGGCTACTAGTAGACTCTACACTAAGCTGGCGACCCCAAGTTATTTCTATAAGTCAGAGAGTCACCAGTGTTCTCCGAATGCTTTATCGTTTGAAGAACTTTCTCCCTGTGAAGACCAAAGTAATGCTTGTTCAAACCTTAATCTTCCCTATAATTGACTATGGTGATGTATGCTACTATGACCTGAATGCAGATCTTCTCAACAAACTCGACCGTCTTCTTAATAACTGCATTCGATTTATCTACAATCTTCGCAAATACGATCATGTATCTTCTTATCGTTCCCAACTTCAGTGGTTACCCATTCGTCAACGCCGCAGCCTGCGCGCTCTCACTACGCTCTTTTCTATATTAACATCTCCAACTGCACCATCTTACCTGTCACATCACTTTCAATACCTAGGGTCTAACCACGATAGAAATCTCCGCTCGTCTCATAGTCTCCTTCTTCAATGTCCAACCCACAGTTCTGATTTTATACACTCCTCCTTCACGGTGCAATCCATTCTTTTATGGAATTCCCTCCCACTCGAAATTAGAGCGGCCACTAACCGTTATGTGTTTAAGGTAAGAGTTCGGGAACTATTTCTTCAAAGTTGCTAAATTGACAGATTAAGTAAGTTCTATATATTGTTTTATGTATGTATGTTTAAATATTTATATATATGTAGATATATATTATGTTGTATGTATAATGTATGTATGTTCATTTTGTTAGTCCAGTGTACACTTATTTAAATATTTTATCTTTTTTTTTTCTCCCCTTTCTAAATGTAAATAAAACCTGCTGTACTCCATTTCTGCTTCACCCAAAGGTAGACTGTTAGAGAATGCCCCTGGCATTAAGTATACTGTTTGGTATATAAAGTTAATAAAATAAAATAAATAAAATAAAAATTATTATTTCGTTTTGAATATTTATCTCAAAACATTGTCTTCAATAAGGAGACCAAGATTTGTTAGTATAAAAAGGTTGGAGAAGATTTTTTAATTATGTTCGACTCCACAAAAGCTTTAAATAATGTGATTGAAAGTAAATTTACACGCATAAAATAATACACTCATTTGCAAAAAAAACGGGCGGTTTTGATTTTAATTCTTCTTTAAAAAAATACGGTACCAAAATGATTTCAATCATTTGTACATGTTACTGGCCGGTTTTAAAAATGCCGTGGTGTTTAAAACAGTACGTTCTAAATTCAATTTTTCGTTTGATGCTCGTTTTTACAGAAAACCACTTTTTATCCTACATTTTTGGTGCGAAGTTCCAAAAGATAATATCGGTTTTCATAACTTTTAGTCAATTTTTATGAATTTATTTCATATTCTTAATTGTCAAAGCTTCATTTATTGCTGTTTAGCTGTCTCAATAATGTGAAGAAGAAAGTGGTAAAAGCTATCAAAATTATTGCGCTGCTCGAAGAGGGTTGCAGCCAATGCTTCGTGGCTCAGAGGCTAAGTGTGAGTCGCTCGATGGTTCAAAGGACCTGGCAGCGGTATCAAGACACCGGTTCCGTCGAGAGAAGGCCTGGTTCTGGAAGAAAACCATGTACCCAACCACGGGATGATCGTTTTCTTGTGAGTCGCGCATTGAGAAATCGCAAGTCTTCGTATGTGGACCTTAAGAACAACCTCGAAAAAGTGAGAAATGTGCATATTAGTCTATGGACGGTCAGGAGGAGGCTTCTCGCGGCCAATATACGCAGTCATCGCCCGGCCCGCGGCCCTAAGTTACTCCGTGAGCACAGAGTTGCCAGGCTTAGGTTTGCTCGAAATTGTGAGTCATGGACTCAAGAAGACTGGAATAGGGTATTGTTCTCCGATGAAGCCAGGATATCTCTGTTCGGTGAAGATCGACGTTGGCGAGTGCTACGAAGACGAGGAGAACGTTTTGCAGAGGCTTGTTATGAAGAAATCACACCTTATGGTGGGGGCTCTGTTATGTTTTGGGCAGGAATAAATTCAATGGATCGTACAGAGTTAGTCTTCATTGAAAACGGCTCACTGACTGGACATCGATACATAACGGAAGTTCTAATTCCTCATGCACAACCCGCATTGGCCGCTTTAGGCGAAGACTCAATTTTTATGGACGACAACGCTCGCGCCCACCGGTCTGGCGATGTGGAAGCGTATGTGCAAGAGGTCGGCATTCGTCGTTTGGATTGGCCAGCTCGAAGTCCCAACCTCAATCCTATAGAGCATGTCTGGGACGTTCTGAAACGACGCGTGAGATCAGTACAACCGGCTCCGCAGACCATCAGAGAGCTGAAGAATGTGATTACCGCGGAGTGGAAACGTATTCCGCAAGCAAGTATCCGGGATATCCTCGCTAGCATACCCAGACGAATTCAAGCTGTGATTTCAGCTAGAGGGGGTCACACTCGATACTAAACATTAATCTGCTTTTACTTTATTAAAGAAAAAACAAACAAAAATCTTTGTTAACTTTTACTTCACGGGCATATGCACTACTAGCGAGCATACACTACTAGTGAACTTTAGCATTAAAACCCATACATTTTATCAAAATTTTATGATAATACTGACGAAAACGATTATTTGCTTATTAATTTACAAAATTGTGAAAGTAAAACTACCTATAATTATCAAACAAACCAATAGTAACATTTAAAATGGTTCATTGCTTAGGTGCCCGTTTTTTTTTGCAAATGAGTTTATTTCTTTTGTGATTTTTTTGTATTATAGTCCTTTTTTATTTTTAGTAGATAGGTCCGAGTTAATGACGGGAATTATCATGCGCATCATTTAGCAATTTTCAAATAACCAATAACCCACAGAAACATCAAAAATTCCATAGGATTTTGAATTTCTTATGCAATCAGTCTACTGGGCTTATTCGCTTGAGGCTTTTCGTTGTTTCTCAGGCAGTCAGTATTCGGGTTTTATTAAGTAGGTATATATTTTTATATCCAGATATAAACATGTTTTGAAAACAACAAAATACGTTTCATGCAGTTGTGCAATAACGTAAAATAGGACATTAAAAATAATTACGTTAATTTAATATACAACGTTGATGCGACCGATGGGCATTTCTTTAAACTGCATATACTAGGTACCATTTTGAAGCTCTGTACTAAAAATCAATTAAATAGGAGCAGTAGTTTAGTCATAAATGAATTTTTAAGTTTTTGCCCCATTTAAACACGATGTAGCTTTTCTAACAGCTGATTACGCCTAACGCATGGTCATTCACCTTAAAACGATAGGTCTTACTAAAATCTGCGCGTTGTTGCCGCTCTTACACAATAATAAGTACCTACACGACAATAACACGCGCCGCATGCGACGTTGCCAATTTGTTATCTATTCGTATCTACAGGTCAATGAAATTAATTTACACAGGATGGTTGCGTTTTACTCTTATTTGGAAGCTATTTAGTTTGTTTGAAACAAACAAAATCTCATTTTTGGTATTATTAATTTTTCTGCCGTGCCGAATTCATACCACGGACGTATAGCATACATAGTGTAATTTAATGCCCATCGGTCGCATCAACGTTGTATATTCGATTCTCACAACCATGTAAATGTTAGGATGTATGTGACAACACTGGTAGGTAAATGAACTTACAAAGACTTAACACAGCGTAAATTAAATTCCATCACTATCTTGTATACAAATATTTACACAGCACCTTCAAGTGATTACTGTAAATATCGGAAGAGGACATACACAGCATTTAATATTCTACTGAAGTTTACGTAATACAAATGGCATTAATTTTATCAGACATGTGTTTCCTTGATTATCTTTAATCTGAAATACATATAACTATAAATACAAACAGCATTATGTCATACACGATATCTATTTATTTTTTGCCATAGACCAACACGCATTCATAGGCAATATCTGCCACCCATAAACATCCACAACTCTGCTCTGAAGAGTACGGGTGCGTTGATGGCTTTTAAACATAGATGGAGAAAGACAGAAGGGAAGTGATGGAGAGGTTGCTAGATTTCCTACAATCTTCAGCTTTTAAACAGACTGATATCAAAGTGCAATGCCACCAGCTTCGATCTAAGCAAAATCAATAATAAAACAATGTTCAAATTTCGAGATAAAAATACGAGGAACAGTTTTAAAGGGTAAAGAGCCGGCATTCATCTAAACAAGACACGCTTAGGTTGCAAGACAATCGCATACGTATAGAAAACGCACACACATCCACATCACACACAGCTAAATCTAAATATAGCGGGCGCCGATATCAGCGGCTCGCCCTTGAACCAGTCGCACGGAAACATTTTATTATTATTACCGAGCTGTCGGCGAGCACGAGTATGTCGGGTCGACGACCCCGCCAACCACGTGTCTCCTTATCGACAACTATCTAACACGATTGTGGGTAAACAACAAGTCGAGATAAATGACTAATTCTACAATGCTCGCCTATTTGAGCCATTCATAAATAATCACCGTAACGTCATTATGATTTCGATAACGACACCAACCACTGGATTCTGACATATCTCTTGTTTGCACGCCCCATATACGTTTCGCGATTGTGATGTACGCGCTAGTTACTGTTCAGCGAAACCAATTCAATGACGTTAAATCATTCGTAACATTGGTAATCCACTTGTGACGCAGCGTTGATTAACTTACATCATATTTCATAACAAAATCACGCTAGCGACACGTAGGACTTTACCTAAACATCAAAAACATTTCCAATCATACGTCACATCATCCCACTTCCATGACCTATTACAATGAGTACTATTATTGTATAATATATGCCACACGCGTGTCAATAATACGGAATGACAAATCGTAAAAGGCTATGTCGGCCGGAAGTGCGAGCACCACGTGGGAAGTGGGAAAATGTTACATTACCGGTATTTATTCACGGCCAGCCTACACAGGTACATCCTTACAAATGCGTATGACCTTGAATATGAACTCGAAAGTGTAAACAGGCACGTGGCCGATGCATTGTTTTATAGCCGCCGGTTGTGGAATACCGCAAACACTCACTGAGATTTAACATTGAACGCTTTGTGTACTAAAGATTTAACATTGAACGCTTTGTGTACTAAATAGACTCAATGTTTGATGCAAACAAGAACCATTAGCCTAAATACGACCGCGAAACGAGATTATGTGAAAATACGGTGCGGAAATTACAAAAACCTACGCATTATTTTTCGTACAAACAAAACCAGTTCGCATCACAAGGGGCCTCGATGAAAAGAGACCAAATACATTGTTATCTACGTTTTAAATTTACTTCAAAAATTCACATACGAAACATATTGGAACAATAAAGAAGGGCGAGGCCCGCTTCAAAGCAAACATCAAGCGGGATAGATACACGAGTCAGATGTCAGGCTCCATTCACGTTGATTCCGTCAAACACATGTCCCGCCGCCGTTGCCTCTACATAATGTATGTAGGAAAAGTGGGAGCAGCGCAACGGCGATGCTGCCTCGCATTTCCGTACACTTTACCCCGTTTTGGAACTGAGGCGAACGCACAAATCTCCGCCTGGAACCGAGTAATATTTGCCTACACATCAAACTTTCACTATCGCCGTGCGCTTTCGTTTTTATATCTGCTAACAGCGTCGGACCCGTTTTGTTATTCCTCCATGGTTCTTTTTGCTTTTATTTACCTAACTGACGCCAACACCAGACTATCTATCGGTCTGTTGCGTTTTGAGTTTACTGTAGTCAGTCTATAGAAATTGTTTTTAGACAAGGTTAACAGCAAACCATAACAATTGTTTGTAAAGTTCCTTGTATTGTTTGCACAGTTTTGACAATTGTGGAAAGTTAATACATCTTACGAAACAGAGTCTTGATAATGTAAAAGTTAAAACTTACTTTCCTAAGTGTTTAAGCCCAAAGTGACATTGATATAAAACTCAACTTTTTAGGCAATATAGTACCGTTCAAATGATAAATAAAGCTGTGTACACTTTTGATTTTACAAGTTGATTAGATTAAAAATGGGAACATGACTTAAGTGTAATAAGAAAAAGAAGCTTAAAGCAATTGTGGTTAATATTACTACATACTATCTATTTATTCATTTAACTACTTTGTGTAACAGCAATTATGGGTACCATAAGCGACCCGTTTTGATTACTGGGACATGGGTTTATGATACCTGCTCAACAAAATTTGGGAACTATGAAGCAAGTTGAGATTTGCTATACTTATCATGTTTATTCCATAGATGGCGCTAAAATCAATAGATGTATGTTGCCCTAATATAGCATGCAATTTGTCTAATAGTAGATTGTAAAGTGAATAATAATAAAATAACATAATTTTTACTAATTACTTAACTGTTGAGTAATTTCTAGGAAATATAGACACATTATTCAGAAATTTACTCTTTTCATAGGATTATAACCTCAAAAGTTACTAGATGTTGCAAATGATGAAGATATGGGTTATTAAAAGTTATATATTTTAGGCATAAGGCAACACAAATACTCATTATCTGATCACTATTATAAATTTTCGTTAGCTCTGATGCATGGATCTACATCCGGAATGCTATCCACTCATGGATAGATGGATACTAACAATCTGACTCGTAATTAAGATGGGTTCCAAACATATTTAAATTGCTAAAATAATAAAAAGCCCTTCAATGTCATTGGTCACAAAATAATAAACAAACTCTCTTTAGGAATATGTGAACAAAATTTCCCTACTTTCATGAAATATAAGCGAATTGTTAATTATTGGTATGTTTTACGAGGTCTGTAACCAAAAACGTACAGGAACTCTGTCAGAACTTTAATATATTCTGTAAACAATAATTTACCAATGAAGTAATTTATTACCTAAAATTAATAAATGTATTTATTTTTTACACTAGAAACATAGTTTTTAAGTTATTTTTTATCGGTTTTTATTTATTTTGAATACTGTTTTATCTAAAGCTTTTATGAAAATAAATTATAATGTAGTGTTTATAATGTAGGATCTATATTTGATGAATGATGGAAATTGGCGTTTTTGTGAATATCCAGAGCGAAATTCTGATAGCGAAATCTATCTTTATTTAGTATAAAATGTTATAACCTCGGTCAATTTGGATTACAAAATAAATTCACATTGATGTAACAGAAAATTATATGTTTATTCATCTATTATCTGACAAGAATTTGCAACTTATGTATTGTGTTTTAATAAGTTTATCCAATAATGAAATGTTATATTCTAATCAGGAATTCATTTAAGTAAGCTAAAATAAATTATTCTCAATAAATGAAATGCCTGCCCGATGTATAGTAAAAATGCAACAACATGGAGAAAGAAAATTAACAGATAAATATGTATATGCCAAAACGATTGATATATTGTTCGTGAAATATTTTTAAAGCTATTCGTTCATAGTGATGGAATTTCCGTGAAATAAATTAATGGGTGATTAAAAATGTGATTACCTACAGTTCATTTTAATTCAGCATAAGACGAAAACACATAATTTTAAAATAAATGGATTCCAACCCCTTTATTGTGCACCTACTGTAATAATAAACTTATTTTACAACAAAAAAGAGTTCCACAGTAACATTTTAAGTATTGATTGAAAATTTTCTTTAATTTACAGTAGGAATCTATAATATATCAAATGAATCTTACCGTAGAATTTCTATATGGGCTTCCCTGGGGATTGTAGGGCGGCATAGGGCGCGGCGGCCAGCCGGGGCCAGGCCCTGGCCCGTAGCCCGCCGGCGGCTGCTCATAGCTATTAGGATAGCGGTGCGGCGGGCCCCCGCTCGATTGCAGCAGCGAATTCAGCGTCGGCGTAGGCCCCGGCGCCTGTGATACCGCCTGGCCCGGGAAGAAGCGCGGCTGCTGCGGCGGCGCCCGCGGTTTGCCGGGAAAACCGCCTCGCGGCGCGTAATACGGATCACCGCCTTCCGGATATCTATACTGGCCGTACTGGTCCGCCAACTGGCGCTCCCCGGGTCGGTCGTGGCCGGGCGCCTCGCCGCCGTCGCGTGGCTGGCCCGGTTCGCCCGACATAGGCGATTTGCTCTTTGTGTTCACGACGCCATCGGGCGGAACGCGCCCGACGGACTTGTCGGTGCCGTTTTGTAACAGAGCGTTCCGAGATTCACTGAGCTGTTCCGATGGATTCTGCTCAACGTTCACTTCGCTACGCTGGGACTCTGCCTGCGTCGCAGCCATGTTCGGCTGGCAACGGCCGTCCCTGCTTACACTCGCTCTGGCGATCGACCGGCTCACTTACGTTACATCGAAATCGGGCGTCGGATTGCAAAACCGCGACGCGGACACTTCCATCACTAATAAACAGATTAACTACACACAAAATGTAACGCGAAACGGACGAAATATCGTTCATCGACGCACACACATCGATCACATATCTACTTCATTGGCGTAAACGAGGTTAGGGAAAAGGTTACATATCTAGCAGGCGCTTTTGTCACGTCATAACAGAACATTTCATATCACAAGCACGTTAATAACACTCCGCATACGTTCACTAATGATAAAACTCATTCCCGTATCCGTAAACCGGCGAAAACCTCAAAAACAGAACAATAGAATCACGAAACTTCCAAAATTATTAGCGTCCGCCATTACGGACTTGAAATTCTGCAGCGCTTGACGACGCTTTTGGCTATATTCACTCCGGTTCCGAAAAATAAATGTTACAATTTATTGTAAACACGTACATGTGGGTACCTCCGGCTTTCAACAATTTTTAATTAAATTATTTTTTATAGAAAGCGATATACCCTAAACATCTTTTACTTTGGAAAGTTGTTCAAATTATTATCTGTACATGTTTACATTTTTGTACTATTGCGACCACGTAGTTACTACAGTAGTGTCAACTTAACGAAAATTGTGACAAGTTCCGCTGGCGCCAATGCTTTCATTGCAAAGTTCACTTCGTATGTGCGCTGCTAAACGGATATAGATCTATTTAAAAAAACATATTCAGCAAAAATATTTTTTTTATCATTTTTATGCATCATTGTAAAATTTTACATTTTTTAAAATGATCTTAAGAACATATTACTTCAAATAACATTGATTCACATTTATACAATAATAAAAGCGTGGTTGACTCATTGGTATTTCAATGTGATGATGATGTACTAATTTTGTGATAACTTACATTTTTCTGTTTACAACAAATAATAATTTTATAGTCAGTAATAAAAAAAGCGCGTACGAGGAACGATAAAAGCATTTCATGTTGTCTATGACAATCCATGCAATAATCGACTGCAACATAATCGATAACAATACAATAAAAACTTTGAATCAAAAGCTTTGAGATATATTATTACATGAACAGAAGTTATCCCATACAAATGCTTTGTTCGATTTTGGTAAAGTTCAAACTAAATCGCTGTAGCGAGGTACAAATAATTAGTCGTCTTACCATGCAGCGCTAGGCCCGGCCGCTTTAACGTTGTAGTTTTCTCGCGACCAAAAGGTTGAAAGCGCCGCGCCGCGCCGCGCGCCGCGCCGCGCGCCGCGCCGCGCCGTGAATTTCATGGCGCTTACCACAGAGTACATTGTTAGAGTTTCATTTCGATTCGCTTTACATCACTCTGCCCAATAGGCACTGGGCATTATTCAAAATGCCCGGGCAATGTGATAAATTTATTGGTTATAATCACATTGCCTGTCTTATTGGGCATTATTCATATTGTCCGGGCATTATTCATAATGCCCGATTAATCACTTACCCCATAACATATGCACTGCACACGAATCAGTCAAAAACGCGTAAGCGCCTATACAGGGTATATCAAGACTGCTACCGAAAACGAAGCCGGGTGGTAGTTTAAGCGACTTCAGACACAATGCAACAGAAAAAGTTGCAAAAAAAAGCGACAATATTTTTTTTGTTATTTTTTTCCTATGGCCATATTTGGGTGGTAAATAATTTTTTTCCTAAAATAATAGTGTATACCCTTTTATTTATAAATACTCCAAGGTATAAAAGAGTTTAAATTATTATTTTAGCAAAAACTATAGATTTACCACCCAAAAATGACGATATTTAAAAAATCATAAAAAATAATTGTCGCGTTTCTATGCGAAATT
The DNA here is from genome assembly GCA_009982885.2 of Hyles vespertilio. Taxonomy (NCBI): domain Eukaryota; kingdom Metazoa; phylum Arthropoda; class Insecta; order Lepidoptera; family Sphingidae; genus Hyles; species Hyles vespertilio. Next base: position 5,700,935 of record CM042810.1, read on the forward strand.
TTTAATTGCATTGAGTTTGTAGCCACTAAAACTACCACCCGGCTTCGTTTTCGGTAGCAGTCTTGAGATACCCGGTATAACAATCTTAGAGTATATAAATATAGAGGGAGCGCTGGTACTTCAAAAACGTAGATAAAAATTGTGGTTTCGGGGCAACCTTTTTCTTCCCTACATTCTTCTACATTTTTGTTTTTTACTTACACACACTTACATTTACACTTACATGAAAAAGAAAAATAAAAAAAGTAGTTTAGCGCTATCGAATACCATCCAAATGTATTTTCGGAGTTAATTTTTAACTGTGGATTCGTTTATCACCGACAATAAATCCAAATTTCTTGTTAAATAACCAGAAATATTTTAAATCATTTTACAGAAAAAATATTCATATTTTTGAATTTTCGAACGCCTTTTTATTCAATGTTGCAAGTAATTAAATTTTGAAATTCCGAAAAGCTTCCAGAATAATTTTTAGGTTGAAAATATAAAATATTGGAATTTGGACCGAAAAAAAATATACTAAGGCAAGGGTGAATTTTACTTTATATTTATTATCAATATTTTGTATTATGATAGCTAAAAATGTGACGTGAATATGTTAATTTCCATTTATTTATATATTTTTCGAGGAAAAGTCATTTATCGGTAACATTAATATAGAAGTGCTACCAACATTACGAACAAGAAAATATCTACATTTTTGAAGTTGCAAATCATGTTGCACTTGTATGACAGTGCTCCCTCTATATATAAATCATTGAGGTATTACAACTGGAGCGGACACGTAGAAGAAAAATTGTGCTCATTTCAATATGACAGCGAAGTATAGATAAAGTCGGCATTGTAGCAGATGCGACACTTCAGAAATTTCTACCTACATCTAGTTACGCCTGATAGAGCCTATAAATTCTTATATTGAATTTAAAGTTTAATTTTATTTTCTTTATTTCGGAAAAAAAAACATTATCTATATATTAATACGTGATGCAAAAACTTTGGACCCCTTTTTACGAAAATTGCGCGGACGCAGGAGCATAAAATTTGGCACACTTATAGTTTATATTTAGGAGAAGTGCAGAACGCTAATATTTTTCAATAATAATGCTTATAAAGTACATTAAATCAAAAAATAAAACATTACACACACTAACATGCATTTCACACACACATACATACACAAGTATTTGTACACGCATACATACTCTGTTGTCAAATTGTATCTTTTCTTTTTCATTTTGTTCTTCTGACATAGACATATCAAAAAAAAGGTTTTTTTTTTTTTTTTTTTTTTTTTTATTGCATTGAATGGCGAGACGAGCAAGCCGTTCGCCTGATGGTAAGCGATACGACCGCTCATGAACAGTTTCCACTGCGCTCGCCATCCTGAGACATAAGATGTTAAGTCTCAATATGTCCAGTAGTTGCTCTGGCTACAATGTCCTTCAATCCGAAACACAACAGTGCATTTAAGCAGTGTTGTTTCACGGGAGAAATAGACATTGCGGTGGTACCTACCCAGATGGCTTCTCACATATGAGAGACCTACCACCAGTGAATTTGCCTCATTTAGTATTAAAAAATATATAAATCATTTAATATAAACCATATAATAATAATATAAATCATTTAATATAATAATAATGCATAAAAAGTACATTAAATCAATAAATAAAACATTACACAAACCAGCATGCATTTGACACACGCATTTGTACACGTATACATACTCTTTGGTCAAATTGTTTCTTTTGTTTATTATAGACATAGTTGAATGTCAAACAGAAAAGTTTGTTTACTCTGGTTTTATTCAATGTCAAACAGAAAAGTTTTATTTGACGAATACTACGTGAAATACTGAGCGCTTATACAAATTGTGTAGCAGTAAGATACATTGAAATGGATACGGGCTATCATTATATGCATAAAGAAAGTTCTGTAGCAGCAATCTGCAATAACAAAATTCAGGTACAAAAAAAATATAATTTGCTATTGCTGGTTCAAAGCAATTATTGTAGTTTACGATTTCAGTAATTGCATATACTTCAGGATAAATAAGTGATTTTGAGAGATACGTACATTTAAATGTGCACGAATTATCAGAATAACAACATCATTATACAGGTAAAAACTTTTGCTTTTCTTGATTTGGTCGAATTTCGACCACTAGGCGACCACTAGTAACAATAAATATACAATTAACCAATTAATTAAATATATAAAGTTAACGGAAACTATAATTAAAATGCCAAATATGCCACATTTTTGTAAAATATATATCCCATCATCACATCCAATATCCACTATCCCTATACGAAAACTAAAATTTTTACCTATCTGTCACTACATTAATATTAGTCTATAATATCACTCAAAAATGGCGGTTGTCAAAACGACTTCGGTAAATAATTTCTTAAATTTAATTTCGTGCTTCTTTATTTAAATTATGGTTGATTTACCTATGGAATGAAACTCCATCTTTTCTTCCTATTGTTCTGGAACGGTTTTTGCACGTTTTTAGCACGCAACATGGCATTTATGGACCAATTATATTTACACCTAATTAGGTCCGTCTTCGCTGAAACGTCAAGGACGACTGACAGCCTAACGGTACATGTACTCTTGCGAATGTTCCAAACTATTTGGTCTTGATGTCCCCTCCAGTTGTGTGACTCAATGATATAAATACTCTAAGCTAATGGGTTTTATTTATTTTGTATATATCAATAACAATTATCACTTTGTTAGGGTGGAGATCGCGACGCGAAACAATAAAATAAGTGTGCTATCTTTGTTACGGCCAAAGATTAGAATAATACTATATGTACTTGCAAGATGCAGGCTGCTTTAATTAGGTTCTTAGAATATATATATAGAGGGAGCGCTGGTACTTCAAAAACGTAGATAAAAATGTTGGTGCCGGGGCCACCTTTTTCTTCTCTATATCCAGTGTGAATTGTGACAGCTTGGAATACGCAAGACTAACATGAAAAAGAAAAATAAAAAAAAATTGTTTAGCGCTATCGAATACCATCCAAATTATTTTAGGGGTTAATTATTAACTGTGTATTCGTTTATCATCGACAATAAATCCAATTTCTTATTAATTAACAAGAAATAATTTAAATCATTTTACAGAAAAACATTCATATTTTTGAACGCCTTTTTATTCAATGTTGCAAGTAATTAAATTGTTGAAATTCCGAAAATAATCCGGAATAATTTTTATGTAAAAAATATAAAATATTTGAATTTGGAGCGAAATAAGCCAAGGGTGAGTTTTATTTTTCATTTATTATTAATATTTTGTATTATGATAGCTAAAAACAATGTAACGTGAATATGTCAATTTCCGTTTATTTATTTATTTATATATTTTTCGTGGAGAAGTCATTTATTGGTAACATTAATATAGCAGTGCTACCAACAAAACGAACAAGAAAATATCTACGTTTTTGAAGTCGCAAATGTATGACAGCGCTCCCTCTATATATAAATACTCTAAGATTAGGTTGTAGAAGTAAAATAGTAGAAGAAGCTAATTTTTAGTATTGTATTGTTGTAACTTATTAGTTATTGAGGCTAAGGACTATGATGATGTGACATTTATTATTTTTTGATTTATAAAGTTCGTTAAACAGAAATTTCGATTATAGACTGAATCGGTTTACACAAACTGAAACTTGGTATTGAAAGGATAATTAACGTTACTCCAAATTCATTATACAAAAGGCTTTATGCTCAATTGAATATCTCTGTGTGTCCATATTTATTTATTTAAAGCCCTCCAACAGTACCCATATTATCAAAATTTATCATATTTTTACAATTTGTTTTCTTATGTATATGTTATGGGCCAAGTGATTAATGCAGGCAGTATTCATAATGCCCGGGCAGTATGAATAACACCGAGCCATATCGGGCCAAGTGATTAATTACAATCTAAACTCACCTATTTATCACATAGCCCGGGCATTATGAATATGGCTACATGATGATCGGGCAATGTGATTAATAGGTGATTTTTTACGTGGTGGGCTGCCGCAATGTCGCATCTGCGATAAATCCATAAATAAGACAACTTGAATTGACCTGCTTATGTTTAGTTATTTTTTAACGTCCGAAATATTATGTTCAGAAGAAAATTAGTGTACCCACTTCTTGGATCAGTTAGGTCGGCTGTGCCCCAAAACCGACTCGGGACACCCCGACTTCACGTAGTCTTTTGGCTATCGACCCTAGAGTGTATATAAAAAGCCGGAGGCGCGAGCCCCCGCCCGCTGTAACGAACTCACCTCCGCAGCATCGGCTTGCTGGTCGCCTCCGGCGACCAGCCTCAGCCGCTACGGCTCGCACGGTTGCCTATCTTTTGTTACGCAAGGGCGAAGGGGCTGAACTTCCCGTAGCGCCGGAGACGATGCAGAAGCTAATTTGTATTGACAACAAATGGTACCAGGGTGGTGCGATACTACCCCTCCCTCTCCACTCTTCCAAACCCACCCCCTCCACGTGCTGCCCTATTCGAAATTCTACCACTTCGGCTCTTTGTTTTGATTTTGATTCGCTTTACATCACTCTGCCCAATAGGCACTTGGCATTATTCATAATGCCCGGGCAATGTGATAAATTGATTGGTTATAATCACATTGCCCGCTCTTATTGGACATTATTCACATTGCCCGGGCATTATGAATAATGCCCGAATAATCACTTGGCCCATAACATATGTACCAATTATAGAAGTACGTACGTAAATGCACTTCCAAAAATTACACACGCAAATATAAACAAAGAAAAATGCACTTAACGTCGTTAATACAAAACTAATCAAGCAATTAAAACACCGGGAAAGCTACAAGAATATTATACAGTGTGATATTGACATCTAGTACTTAATTTAAACCACATGCTCCTAACCATCCCAGGTAACATTGTACCAAGTTTGAACAAAAACTGCCTGATAGTTTTGTCAAAAATCGTGATTTTAGGTTTCAAGGCTATTGATCAACCCCTATAGATACCGAGTCTCTTACAGCTCAGTAGGCCGATTCACGTAACTTCTTGACGCGCCGATCAAGTTGCGGTGTGGTTACAATTAAGTTTAGTAGGTTAGTAGATCCTATACGAACCCTATCCTAGACGAAATCCTTCCCGTCATTACCCACATCCTAAATCATTCCGTGTCGATGGGCATATTTCCTACCCCTTGGAAAGAAGCACACATCATTCCTATTCCTAAAAAGCCTAATGCCTCTGTACTTTCTGAATTTCGACCCATTTCAATTCTCCCATTCCTTTCCAAAGTTCTTGAACGTTTAATCCATTCCCAACTGAATGATTTCCTTTCCAAGAGTAATCTCCTTAATCCTTTCCAATCGGGATTTCGTACTGCAGCACAACCACCACTCTAACTCATATTACGGATGGCATTAGGTCGGGCATGGAAGAAGGTATGCTGACAGTCCTGGCATTGCTAGACTTCAGCAATGCTTTCAACACCGTTGATTTCGATGTCCTACTGAGCGTAATGTGTTCTCTTAACATATCTCCAACGGCACTTGATTGGTTTCAAAGTTACTTGTATGGGCGCCGGCAACGCATCTGTGTTGAGGATAAGTTTTCCTCCTGGTGTTCCGTGTCTGCTGGCGTACCACAAGGCGGCGTGCTTTCTCCTCTACTTTTCGCTATTTTCATTAATTCTATCACTAATAATCTTCGTTCATCCTACCACCTCTACGCTGATGATCTCCAAATCTACACGCAGGCACCTCTGGACAGAATGGCAGAAGCTATTTCTAAGATTAACCTCGATATAGAGCACATATGCAATTGGAGCAAAGCTCATGGTTTGACGGTTAATCCTAGTAAAACCCAAAACATTATTGTCGGCAGCCCCAGATTAATCTCTAAACTGGACTGGGCCCAATTGCCAAGCGTTGTTTGCGAAGGTGTTATCATCCCTTACAGCGATACTGTGAAAAATTTGGGTCTGTACATAGATAAATGCCTCACATGGGGTCCGCAGATTCGAGAAGTCAGTCGGAAACTCTTTACCTCGGCTAAGTCCTTGCGACGGTTACACAACTTTCTACCCGTTGCCACGAAGATTTCGCTTGCGCAAACACTCCTACTCCTCATCCTTGATTATGACGATGTTAGCTATCTAGATCTCACCGAGGACCAACTAAATAAACTTGAGCGCCTTCAAAATTTCTGCACAAGATTTATATTTGGTTTACGCAAATATGATCATGTTTCTGAGTTTCGTACTAAGCTCAAGTGGTTACCTATACGACTTCGTCGGAATACTCATATACTGTCTCTTCTATACAATATTTTGTTCAATCCTATCACTCCTTCTTATCTCAAAGAACGATTTCTTTTTCTTCACTAGTCACATACAAGGTCCTTGAGGTCGTCTGAGAACCTGAAGTTGAGAATGCCCGTCCACACCACGACATTTATGGATAAATCTTTCAGTGTTCAAGCTGTTCGTTTGTGGAACGCACTTCCTGTTGTGGTGAGGCAGGCTCAAACATTGTCATCATTTAAAAAACGATTAAAAGAATACTACCTTTCTCTATAAACAGATAAGCCGATTAGGACTATTTCCTCTTATTGATTATATTGGTAATATATATATGTATATGTATATGTATGTACGTATGTTTATTCGTCTATAAATTTATATAAGTATGTATAATACTTATGTATGTATATGTGGTATGTATATATATATAATGTATTTATATGTTTTTTTATGATTTTATTTATGTTTCCATGCTTTCGTTATCTTTATTTTACACTGCCCTATCGTTTTTCCTGCTCATATATCCATCCCATGGTTGTCTGGTAGAAATTGCCTTAGAGCGATAAGACCGCTATTTGTACTTTGTTGTTTTTTATCATCTCTGAACTGTTATTCCTTATTATTGTTTACAATAAAGAATTAAATAAATAAATAAATAATAAATAAATAGAATACACCAAAGAGCTCGCATGACGCGAACTTCACGCGGGCGTATTACGAGAATACGAAAAGGGCTGTTTTGCTCGAAACGTAACAGCAACTGCACCGCAACTTAACTTATTTAATTACGTGAATCGCCCTACTGATAAGTTTCCGAACTGAACTGAAGTTCAGCTAAGCGGTAAAAAAAACTCGTATATATGGGATGCCCGAAAATAGTAAGAACTAAAATCACAATATTTGATAAAAAAAAAATTCTTATATTTTTTTCAAATTATGTAAAATTTCACCTGGGGTAAAATAAGTGCAATGTGTCAATATCATAACAGTCAACACAACACATACCAAAAAAATTCATCATATCGACGCAGGAAAACCATTTTGTCGTATCTCGAAACAAGCAATTAAAAAAATATTTAAAAAATGAATCTCCTCCTCCTCTAAACTACTTAGGAGTACAATTTCTTTAATAATAATATGTTAAAATAAAACCTTACATTTTCACGAGGAAATTCAATTCGGTATTTTTTTTATGAAGTAAATAATATACAAAACGCATGTACGCATTTTTTGAGATACGACAAAATCGCTTCCTTGCGTCGATATTATTAGTTATTGTATAAAATTATTTGCTTTAATATTACTTCGGTCCCAGAAGTCTGTTGCATGGTTGCGTGACAAGTTTTTTATCTTTGTGTCGAATGCGGGTAGTATTAATTATTTTTAAGAATATTTAACCATGAAATTAGCCATCTAAAATGATGTAAATAGTTTCATGCTTTGACGACGAGACTATAGCATAATTCTATTTTTATTTTTATGAATTCTGTCCAATTTTTGGATCTGGCTGGCAACATTCTTTCACGCATTAGCAGCGACACCGTGTGAAAATCGTAGATGAAAATGAATGGGATGGAAACCGGAAGTAGGAAGTACCAATACACCAAGGCTAAGGAAATGTAAAGAGGTCGAAATTAAAGCGCGCGTAACAGACGACCGAACATATTCCGGAGGGCACTGCCGACTTGGTGCGCAGCGGAATCTAATCGACAATGGACCGTGGTAGAGTACGGCAATCCAAAGCATATTGTGTGGCTGGTTCGATCCGAACCATGCAATAAGTGGCTGCTACTTGTCCGCTGGTTAATTGTGCAAATCGACGTTACGGCAGCACCATGTTCGGTCGTCTGTTACAGGATTTATATTTTGGATTCGGGACAAAATTAGAAAAAAAGACGAAATATATTTTCAATTGATTTATTTTGTTTTATCAATATACAAGATTTGTTAATTTGGTTGCAAAAATATTTTTATCTTCACCAATGACAAGTATTTAGTTTTGTATTAGCTTTTGTCAACGTTATATGAACACATTTTCTATTAAACATATTTCTATGTATATTTGTCGAGTAGGCATTAGTGGTTTATGTTATAGGTACGCGCACTCACGTGGTTAAGTCATTAATAAAACTGATGTATCCTATTTCGGCGGCTATGCAAACTTCAAACGAATAATTCCTCTAGTTTAATTGAGCGAATTACTAAATATAAATATAAAATTCATCTCCTAAAGTAACATAGTTTTTAAATAAAAAAATCTATAAAAAGTACAATATAAATTAATTATGGCATAAAATTATAACTAGGTATAAATCTCAAATTTAAACCAATTAAGTACAATGCTCAGTGTATTATTTTTTACAAAATTTTAACAATGATGACAGATCTCCTGATATTAAGCTCATGTATGCATTCGTATCTAGCTTGCTTATTATATACATCATTATTGTGCTTCAAACTATTAAATATTGATGGCAGATTCATATGCATTTAGATTAATTTTAGATAAAATACAAATGTTTTTCAATAAGCATATTTACACTTTTATTTCCCACACAGGAATGATCCAATGTCACCAATATCTATTCTCACTCAATGAACAAACTCCCAACATGCCCGTAATTTATACACATTTTAATACTGAAACAGTCCAAATGTTGCTTTGTTAACTTAAATATATTGAGTTCATAAGGCATTTGTTTTCACATATTTGTAACACATATAAACTCCTTATTAAAATACACATTTGCCTAGGTTGTATTTTAAAAAGAAATCACAGATGCTTCCATTGTGTCAATAGTGAACATTAATGTATCGATCGTTGTTAAGTTTTTAAACACTACACAGCGGGGTTATATTTCCAATCAGGAGGAGCCAAACTCTGCCATCCAGGATAGATACTTCTGTATGTCGCCCTTGGAGACGGACTTGTTGCACTTGGCGAGCGCCTCCATGAAGTCCTGCTTGGTGACGGGCAGGTCCAGCTCCTCCTTGGCAAGTTGTTTGATCTGCTCCGGCTTTAGTCCGGCTATTTTGCGCCTCATCGACATCATTGACGCGTCTCTGTAATAGGATATTTATTAGTCAATTTTGTATTAACTTCTATACCGAAACCCGCTCTACATTACGGTACCGGTATCGACGAATTTCGGTTACCTTTAAGATTTCGTTTTAATACCGGTAACCTAAAAAGACCTTGAATGCAAAAGAAAACGCGTTGTTGTTGCATAACAAATAAATATCATACTTGTCGTGTTGTTTACATAATATCACTGGATTCGGTTCATTTTTCTTTTGGGTGTAATTTAGTTGAAAAAAACAATGAAATAAGTAAAGGTAAGTGTGTGGTGTAGTGCCATAATGTTCAGTAAAGACACACGGCGGTATAACCACACACAGGCACTCCCCCCGCTTTGACTTATGAGGAACGGCGCATGAAACATAGAGGTAACCCTTATTTCGGTTACCGGTATGATACCAGTTAAATTCTAGGAATCTAATAAAATTGGCGTATTATATATATTACCTTTAAAAATACCGGTATTTTTTTTCGGTTGATACCAATAAAACCGGTGTTTTCGTTACCGGTTTCGGTCCCTGGTTTATATATAATTTTTAATAACAACAAATCCGTAAATATTGTAAAGATTTATAGCGTATTTACAGATATTTGTTTTTTTTAGCATAAACATAAATAAAATGAAAATGTATTTGACAACGTGTCAAATGATTACTGTGGGTATTTTGATCAAAATACATTGTCAGTATTGGTATTTTTTTTTGTGTCAAGTTTCTGGGTATTTGAGCCCGTGAACCGAGTATTGCTCAAGTATCACCAACTACAATCGTAAGAATTCTAACACTATTCCTTCACCAACAAACACTTTTATATCTTCAAGTATCCCATCCACAAACCTGCAAACATTAGTGATATCAGCTCCGGAGTATCCATCCAGCTTCTTGGCGATGGCTCGCAGGTCCACCTCGGGGTCTACCTTCACCTCGCGCAGGTTGATGTGCAGCAGCGCCTCGCGGCCCTCCTGCGTGGGCAGCGGGATGTAGATGCGCTTCTCCAGCCGACGGCGAAGCGCCTCGTCTATGTCCCAGGGGAAATTCGTCGCGGCTAGTACCATGACTACCTGTGTTGTGATAGAAATGTTAATAAAATTAAATACTGTAGTTTTTGGTATATATATATATATATATATATATATATATATATATATATATAAGCTTTATTGTACACCATAAATAAAACAAAAGGAAACAATTCAAACTAGAGAAAAAAAAAAGTACAATTGGCGGTCTTATCGCACAAGGCAATCTCTGACAGACAACCATTTGATGGATATAAGAGAAAAGGACGAAAGTTGGGGCAGCATCAGGTGTACGAATAATACCTGTAGAATATTATAGTAGTGTCTATATTCAACATATATACATAAACATACATACAATATACACATACAGGGTATCTCAAGACTGCTACCGAAAACGAAGCCGGGTGGTAGTTTTAGTGGCTACAAACACAATGCAATTAAAATTTTCGCATAGAAACGCGACAGTTATTTTTTATGATTTTTTAAATATCGTCAATTTTGGGTGGTAAATCCATAGTTTTTGCTAAAATAATAACTTAAACTCTTTTATACCTTAGAGTATTTATAAATAAAAGGATATACGCTATTATTTTAGGAAAAAATGTATTTACCATCCAAATATGGCCATAGGAAATAATAACAAAAAAAAAATTGTCGCTTTTTTTTGCAACTTTTTCTGTTGCATTGTGTCTGAAGTCGCTTAAACTATCACCCGGCTTCGTTTTCGGTAGCAGTCTTGATATACCCGGTATACATACACACAATACATACATATATATACCTATCTATACAACATAAAGGTCATATAATTAGGCATAAATACACATTGGTATGTTTTAGATGAATATTTACTGCTGGCAAAAAAATTGGATTTTAGATTCTTTTTATATTTATCTACAAAATTGGCTAGGTTGATAATGCCTCGAGCAATAATTTTATTGAAACTATGTTATTGATTTTTAAGGATGGATAATGTACGATATGATTTGACTTTTTTCGCTCTACAAATTCTGCATGGTAAATTTGCAAAGTCTGGGAGTTTACAGCGTCTCCTACTTACAAAATTCACAACAAAAACAGTCAAAAACTACTCAGCGGTAAGCGAGGCAGCCATTTATTTTAGTCGCCCTGGGCGGCATGGGATCGCCGTCGGATCATTCGATACTCTGCGTGCATTTGCGCGTATCATCAGGTGCAGTGCAGTCATTATGTCGCGACGTGCCAAAATAAAATAAAATGGACTAACTATCTTCCACAAATTATATGTAGGTATACCGGGTATCTCAAGACTGCTACCGAAAACGAAGCCGGGTGGTAGTTTTAGTGGCTACAAACACAAGGCAACAAAAATTTTCGCATAGAAACGCGACAATTATTTTTTATGATTTTTTAAATATCGTCATTTTTGGGTGGTAAATCCATAGTTTTTGCTAAAATAATAATTTAAACTCTCTTATATCTTAGAGTATTTATAAATTAAAGGGTATACACTATTGTTTTAGGAAAAAAATTATTTACCACCAAAATATGGCAATAGGAAAAAAATTTCAAAAAAAATATTGTCGCTTATTTTTGCAACTTTTTCTGTTGCATTGTGTCTGAAGTCGCTTAAACTACCACCCGGCTTCGTTTTCGGTAGCAGTCTTGATATACCCTGTATAATTAATTGATATTTTAGAGCACTACTACTAATTTCCTTCCTGACCTTGGCGGGTTCATCGGTAGCGGATCCCAGGCCGTCCATCTGAACCAGCAGCTCGGATTTGACTCTCCGCGACGCCTCGTGCTCGCTGTCGGAGCCGCGCCGCGAACACAGCGAGTCGATCTCGTCGATGAATATCGTGCTTGGGGCGTAGAAACGAGCCTATAACCAATATAGTATTTAAAACCTTTTAAAACTGTTGTGTTTCTGATTGAAGGACATTGTAGCCAGAGTAACTACTGGACATATTGAGACTTAACATCTTATGTCTCAGGATGGCGAGCGCAGTGGAATGCCAAGCATTGCTTTGTAAATCAAGGTGTTGTTTGGTTTTGCTTCTGTTCATGAGCGGTCGCATCGCTTACCATCAGGCGAACGGCATGGTCGTCTCGCCATTCACTGCAATAAAAAAAAACACCCATACTATACCCATAGTTGTTTAGATTTTAGACATATTAAAAAAAATGAATTCCGTAGCTTGTTAATTAGAATATAAGTGTTTTGATTTAAATACTGTAAACTTGCATTTTACTTTTTAATTTTTTATTGTAAATGAATGGCGAGACGAGCGTGCCGTTCGCCTGATGGTAAGCAATTTACCGTTCATGAATAGTAGCAAAACCAAACAGCGCTTTGATATACAAAGCAATACTTGGCATTTTACTGCACTCGCCATCCTGAGACATAAAATAAATCTCAATATGTCCAGTAGTTACTCTGGCTAAATTGTCTTCTAATCCGAAACAACAGTGCATTTACACTGTTGTTTGGCGAGAGCCATAGACATTGCGGTGGTACTTATTCAGGCGACCTCTCACATATAAGAGACCAGTGAAAATGACTTGAAATAAATTATTATTATTATCTTTCTTTATTTAGGGACTTTTGCCCGACCAAGGTACGTCAGTCCGACTTGTAATAAATAATAAATACCATTTCAAAGAGCAGCCTGACTAGTTTCTCAGACTCGCCGCGGTACTTGGATGTGAGCGTGGAGGAGGACACGTTGAAGAACGTGGTGCCGCACTCGGTGGCCACGGCCTTGGCCAGCATGGTCTTGCCCGTGCCCGGCGGACCCACCATCAACACGCCCTTCCATGGACGACGGATGCCCTGCGAAGAAACGATTATTAGTATTACTGAATGAGAATTTCATATATATGACTGAAATTCATGTGAAATCTCATTATCACATGAATAGTAAATGAATTGAAATGAAGTATATTCGTTGGCATACATGCAGAGTATAAAAATCTTGTAATCAAATAACATCAGCAGGCAAGCGATTTATAATGAAAATATTAAAGATTTTATGTTTTTATCTGTGTAATTTATTGCAAGATCAGTGAAATATTACAACAATATTCTTCATTATAAAGAAAAAAATTATATTTAAGAAAGGGTTTTAAAAAAGCCTTGAAAAAATTTGGGCATAAAATTAGTGACACTATACAAATGTGAAAACCTGAACATTTTTAAAATGTTATTGTAGCAGACGTCACTAATACCAGATAGAAATATACAGAATAGTCTTAAAAGAATTGGTTAGTGGACAGTCTCATTACATACTCACTTTGAAAAAGTCGGGCATCCACATAGGCAACACGACCGCTTCTTCCAACAGTCGTTTCGCTTCCGTCAAATCTGCTATGTCATCCCACCGAATGTTGGGATTCTTTTGTACTATATCTCTTTCTGTAAGTAATAAAAATTGAATATTTAGATTTCATTATTGTGTGCTTCAAAATAAATGAATATTATATTTTTTGTAAATTCATTATAATTATGTAATTAGGAAAAAAATACTTTTCCTTCTGACCTGATAATTTCTTCACAATTTCCCATAAGATAGACTATAATCAAAGTTTGTTCAAACTCCCACACTCCCAAAGAATTGTTCACTACCTTGTGATATGTAATAATTTTATTTATATCATAGCAGTGAAGCCATAATTGGAAGAGGGCTAGACTGAAGCAACTGGTACTGAGTAGCACACTTTCATGAGAAAAGTTGGGTGCCTTAGAATTATCCACAATAGTATTGGAATAAATAGCAATAACAATCACAAGTAGCAGGTGAAGTCGATAATAACTTTTCACAAGTTATTAAGTTCGGCTAATATTTTTTAGTGCGTGGTGGCCTGTTGGTAAACGGACTAGACGCGACTGCCAACATGTTCACGGTGGTCGCGGGTTCGAATCCCAGGGCACACCTCTGACTTTTCGGAGTCATGTGTGTATTGATAGTCAATCACCACGCACTAAAACGGTGAAGGAAAACATCGTGAGGAAACCTGCATACCATAAGGATTCATAAGAATTTCTATGGTATGTAAGTCCGCCAACCCGCACTAGGCCAGCGTGGTGGACTATATGGCCTAACCACTCTCAATCGTATTCTCGATTGTAGAGTAGGCCCGTGCCCTGCAGTGGGACGTATATGGGCTGATACAGAATATTTTTTATGCGTTCTCGTGTAATCTATGAAGCAGTGAGTTTTGTTTACGAATCTATTTCGAAAATAAACTGAGCAGTCATTTTTGTGTGTGAAATTTTAATGTGGTGCTGTTTATTTGAAATAGAAATCATTCCCATGTTTGCTTTTAATTCTAACCAAGATATATGCAGTACATACCGAGCATATCCACAAGGTCACCATCGGCGGCGGACGGCGGTTCAAACCGCCTCTCCTCTTCCTTGTGCTTCTCATCGTCAGTATCGCCGTTGTTGTTGTCGCGGTCCTGCTTGTCCTTGCCGGCCGCGCCGCCGTGATCCTTGCCACTGGACTCTTTGATTTCGCTGTAGATAAGAGACTATTGTGTTAGGACGTTACTGAGATTGTGATGATTTGATATGTTTATGATTTATTGTAGTTTAGTTATGAATTAATTATGTTGGCATGGAATAAATATAATATACATTGTTAGAAACGAAGAATAATTGAACAAATTGTTAGAAATTGATGGGCGGACTTTCAAATTAATTTCTTTCGGAACATTAATAGAAAAAAGAAAATGTAAAGCAGTGTCCATTAAGTACATAGTTGGACACTTAGATTAGTTCATAATATAAGCAAACACATTTTTTCAAAAATTAATTGCACTGATTTATAAAACTGCAAAAAAATATTATTATACAGTACTGTAAATTAATAATAAAAATATTCTTAAACATTTCCATAAAGGCACAAATAAACAAACTCCCGTGTAACTTTATAATGCCTAACTAAATGAAAATACAACGTGTAATACTTACCACTATGTGCCTTATTGGCCGCTAGCTTAGGGTTTCTGACATCTGAGGTCTTCCGTTGCGAGGTGGTTGCGTTGCGTTGCGCGGGGGTAGTTCTCTTGTTGTCAGTCCGCGCGTTACGAGGGTTGTTGCGCGCCGACTTCATCGCGGGAGGACCTCTGGGGATAATGGAAACTTTTGGTATTTTTGTCTGACTGGACACCAACAGTCACATACTTAGTCCTGACCCCGCGCTATCGAGTCTTGTGTCGTGGGTATCAATAATTAAGATAGACTTTTCGATCTCACAAACACCCAGACCCGAAAGAAATATTTGTGGACAGCACAAACATTTATCTCGGTGTAAGGATCGAACCCGCAGCCTCTCGTTTCACAGGCGGCGTCTAACAGCCTGTGCTACGGAGGCTGTCAAAAATACAAAAGGAATGGTAGTTATATTGCAGTCGATGTATTAGATGGACTGCTTACTAACAAAATTGTCATTTAATGCTAATTTTAAAATTGATTGTAACTTGACTTGTAACACGTTTGATATGCTGCCAAGTACAGAAAATGTATTCACAGGAGATATTATATTTTATTGGTGTTTATTGCCATGCTAACCCGATCTAAAATAAAAACACCCAATATTAGAGAAAGTAGGGAACACCAAGGCAAATATTAACTAAAAGAATAACTTACAACAGAAGTTAAACAAACAAAACCACAGCTTATTCATTATAATACAGAAAAAAGTATACTATACAAGCCCCCAGCCCTTAATTGACATTCGTAACCGTACACGTCCTGTTCGCTTCAAACGTGCAGTCGTAAAAAGTAATAATTAATACATGCCCACGCATCCGCTTTTCAAAGAAAGGGTCAAGAAAGGGCTGCGTTGAATACGTATTGTTGTCAACGCCATCTATTGAGAATCATGCACAACTGTCTAATCACCTTGCATAAATAGGTATGTGACTGGGAGTTTATTAGAAAATAGTGCTTATTTGAATTATATTTATTACTTTATTGTACACAGATCCAACAGAAATAGTTTAATTCTAAATGGATTTACAAAATTCTTTGTTAGTTAATTTTGGATACGGGTGTATTTTGATAAATACAATTAAAAAAATGGAGTCAAATAGGCTATTATTATACATGCATATATAACGTGACCATACGTCCCACTTTAAGTGGGACAGATCCGCTTTCAGGAAATCTGTCCCGGTGTCCCCAGCAAGGCCGACATAGTCCTGCTTTTGCAAACAGACCACACACTAAAATGTATTTCCCGCTCGAAATGATTTACCAAACTACTACTAAAAACTGTTGGGTCTAAATTTATTCCAGCACTTTCGTAAAAACGCATAAATCGACGCAGGAAAGCGATTTTGTCGTATCTCGAAACAAGCAATTTTACACCAGAACCAAAAAAATAATTTAAAATATGAATAACCTCTAAACTAGAAAAACAAACATTTTAAAATAAAACCTTACATATACGAGGAAATTCAATGCCGTATTTTTTTTTACGAATTAAATAATATACAAAACGCATATACGCATTTTTTGAGATACGACAAAATCGCTTTCCTGCGTCGATATGTACGTGCAGCATGTAGACCTTAGCGTTTAGGAGTATTTATAATATAGAGGAAGCGCTGGTACTTCAAAAACGTAGATAAAAATGTTGGTGCTGGCCAGCTTTTTCTGCTCTCCTATTGGCTGATATTTGACAGGTTGTCCCACATGCACGAATTACTTGGAAAATAAAAAGAATAATAAATAGTTTAAAGCTATTTAAATCCACTGAAACTCGTTTTAAAATGATAATAGCTAAACATAATTTCGGTTATCAAATATATTTATAGTAATTTGTTGTTAAATATTTAGTTCAATTTTCACTAATATAGGAGCGCTACCAACTTTATGGCCAAGAAAATATCTACGTTTTTGAAGACGCAAATGTCCCCTATATATATTATAAATACTCTAAGATGTAGGCATATAACGCAGATCTCACTTGTGTTCCACGTTGGTGGGCGGTGGCCACGCGTTGGGATCTCTGTCGGGCGGCGGGGGCCATATGTCCGGGTCGATCTCGTGCGGCGCCGGGGCCCACATGTCTCGCGTTGGTAGGTCCTCGTAATCTGCGAAAATATAAATATATTGAAAATGGAAACAATATTTATACATAGCTATAAATAATAGGGAGGATTCTCATAGAAAAGCTGCGTATAATAGCCGTGCTGAAACAGGCCGTAAGGCTTGTTTTCCACGTCACGGTTGTTCAACCGTACGGCGTGTTAGCCGTACGTTTGAAAAAACGTGCGAGCTTGTACATGGCACGGCAAAATCACCAGGCGAGACATTGGCCAGGTACGGGCTAGTAGCGTTTTTATCAGGGGCTGTGTAGGACGTGCTACGTCATGAATTTTCTTACGAAAAAAAAGATAATCGTTGCTTATTACATATATACGAAACGGAAAATAGAAAAAAAGGGAAAGACGGTTTTGGATACATCCGATTTATATAATGAAATTAATAATAATAATGAAATAATGATAAAAATAATGATAATGAAATTAATAATTCTTGATTTATGCTCATTTTATACCAAAATCGGGAATCAGCGTATGTAAACCGTCACGAATCCGTGAATACATCCGGCGCCGTCGACACACTCCCATAGAATGCCATACAACACTGATGAAAATCACGCCGTGCGTAGACGCGGCACCACGGTAGTTTAACTTAGAACAAATAAGGACGAATTATAATCATCGTTTTGACTAACTTAACACCAGAGGGCGAAAAAATCGTTGGTTTGTACGGGTTTCTCCATTTTACGTAGAATGTACAATATTATACGCGGATATTACTGGCCCTAAATTACTTTTAACAGCATTGATTAGCTTATTTGCTGATGAGTTAATTTTAAAACAATTATTAAATTTATTAAAATGCATACACATGCGGAAATGAGAATTGTTATGTTCACATTTCTATACAGAATAATTTGTTTCAAATAGACAACATTCAAATCGATTTTGTTAGATCTTATTCAGGTCCAAACCTCCCTAAATCTTTTCTTTTCGTATATAAACGTAATGAAAGTAAGTATAGATATATTACTGGATTGTTTTTCTTACTTAACGCCAGAGGGCGCCTTGAATTGATTGAGTGACGTCTCTATCTTAGTATGTAAAATGTACTCTGTGCGCGGCACTCCGAGGGGCAGTCACGGCGCACACGGCCGCGGCGCCGTGCCGTGGCGCCACCGTGCGCGTCTACAAGCTTCCATAGTAATCCATACAACACTGACGACCGTGCCTACACACGGCGAATTAACCGTAGATTTTCACGGCGAAAAACCGTGTGTGTACAAGAGGCCTAAGGCAAGAGAAATTCTTTTTCCTCCTATGGCGGGTTTAAAATGTAGGTATTGAAATGAACATTAACTTCCTGGAACTAACTATCGTATATTTATAAATATAAATAATCGCAAATAAATTTAAAACCTAAATCTAAGTTGGCGAGTTGCTACCGCCACAATCTCTTGAGCCTTTATTTTCGGGATTGTTTGAAAACTATAAGTATACCGGGTATCTCAAGACTGCTACCGAAAACGAAGCCGGGTGGTAGTTTTAGTGACTACAAACACAATGCAACCAAAAATTTCGAAAAGAAACGCGACAATTATTTTTTATATTTTTTAAGTATCTTCATTTTTGGGTGGTAAATCCATAGTTTTTGCTAAAATAATAATTTAAACACTTTTATACCTTAGATTATTTATGAATAAAAGGGTATACACTATTATTTTAGGAAAAAATGTATTTACCACCTAAATATGCTCATAAGAAAAAAATGACAAAAAAAAATTGTCGCTATTTTTTGCAACTTTTTCTGTTGCACTGTGTTTGAAGTCGCTTAAACTACCACCCGGCTTTGTTTTCGGTAGCAGTCTTGATATACCCTGTATATAGTTTCATGAATATCCACAACAGGTACATAAAATCCTCGTTCAAATTACGACTTGCACATGTTTTACAGTTAAAAACCAGCAGTCATTTCTTATAATAGAAAAATGAATTTTGAAACAAAGTTAAAATTAATTACAAATAATTAGCAAATGAATATTTAACAGTGTGTATAAACAGTGGTGAAAAATAATTCAAATTTACACATAATCTGTATCAGCCCATATACGTCCCACTGCAGGGCACGGGCCTCCTCTACAATCGACTACCGATTGAGAGTGGTTAGGCCATATAGTCCACCACGCTGGCCTAGTGCGGGTTGGTGGACTTACATACCATAGAATTTTTATAAATCGCTATGGTATGCAGGTTTCCTCACGATGTTTTCCTTCACCGTTTTAGTGCGTGGTGATTGACTATCAATACACACATGACTCCGAAAAGTCAGAGGTGTGCCCTGGGATTCGAACCCGCGACCACCGTGAACATGTTGGCAGTCGCGTCTAGTCCGTTTACCAACAGGCCACAACGCACTTAATAAGTACACATAATAAGTAATTTATTTCCATTTCATAATATCCTAATCAATGTTTAAATTATACTGTGAGTCTGGTATAAGCTTGGTCGCCGGTCATTTGTATACATAGATGCGCGCGCGTGTTTGATATATTTTATTTTATATTGGAATTTAAGCAAGATTATTAACCTTCTGTTGTGCACTCAAATAAAAATATTATATCTGTTACGAAAAATCATTTAAAAATGTACAATAATCTTCGGTGTCTACAAAATCCATAAAATTGCACTAAAAGATTAAGATCTCTCATGTCTTAATGGAAAATCGAAACATAACGTTTTACAGTTGACTTAAAGAGCCCTGTGGAGGTCGTGAAATCTCGAATTGTTCCGGAGCTACTTCAATAATTACTCGATGCGAGCAAAAAACCCTACGCAGAAACTTGCTGGAACAACTTTCAGATGAGAATGTTGCGTGGCTCTCCATACTCCAGACTTTACTCATGTGAAAAACTTTCCAGCCATGTCTGAGTTCCGTTAATGAGAAAAATATTTTGGGACCATCAATTTATAGTAGTACAGCGGAATCTATTCATTATATGGATGTAGTAATTATATCGATTCGAACATAATACGTCAAAGCAGTTTATTGTTCTAAATTCAAATTTTTGTGTTGCAAAAAACAATCGATATGAATAATCAAGACATTTATTTTATTTTGTCTATTGTCTCGAGACGTAAACGGAACTTTCATTTCAATCAGCCCAGTCGTGTTCGTGGTCGATAAAAGGTGTGTAGTAGTGAAACATACTGATATTTTAATCGGCGTTTGATAGAAAGTTCTTGTTTATCTGAACTCATGCACGATCGCCCTCCAATCGCGAGCGTTTGAGCGCGGTTTGCGTCAACCCTACACTCGTGATAACACTAATTGCAATCTGTCTTTTATTCACCCGACAAGGGAGTAATAGGTTTACCTGACGGCAAGTGAAGTAAATTGTATAGAAACAGGTGGGGAAGGCTATTTCGTTGATAGACATAATTTTCTCGCCTGCCCAAAACTAAATATAAACAGGCGGTACCCGAATCGCGACATTTGCAAGAGTCAGGGGCTTCGCCAGCCGATGGCGCAAATATTATGGAGAATGAGAAAAATGTGATTTAACATTTTATTGCAACGTACATAATTTTGACGGCGGCCCCCAGAGAGTCAATATTATTGTACAATAGTATGGTATATGCAAAAGGAATACCGTATAGTAGGCAAGCCAAGCCATAGATTTTAGTTGCTTTACATTTGGCAATTTTTTTTAATCTCTATGGGGCATCTGCCCCTACCTGCCCCTTGGCGACGTCCTTGGAGAAAAAAAATATATATAAAAAAATATAAATATACTAGTTACTGTGGCGGTCTTTGCAGTATAGCGTATTTGGATTGCTATTCGTTATGGTATGAATCAGCTAACTGACCAAAAACTTCGCCAAAGGATAGGTTTCGCTAAAACAAAACACAAAATAACGATTCCGATGATTGAGAAATTCCTCCTTTTTTAAGTCGGTTAAAAAAGACAACTCACTCACTTAAATAGGTATAACATAGACGCAGCCAGAAAAATAGTAACTAATTAATTATATGCATATTAAAAATAAAATACAATAAATAAAATAAAATACAAAATCTGTAAATAAAATCCAAAATCCAACATAATATTCGATGAAAGTTTTTTACTGCTTTCAAAATGTAGTTCAGTTTACGGCGGCATTTAGTCGAAAACAGTTGAGCGCCATATATTTTTATCACGTCATTTGTGGCAGGCGCGCCAAAAGCCAGTCTGACAGTCTGGTCTAGACACCTAGACCGGTTCGTAAACGAAAAACAACATGTTATTTTACGTGCTTAATTGTGTGACATATGAAAGTTTCGTGCAGTCGTATCGTATTCCTTATCTGCATGTCGTGTTATTTATATTTTTATTTCCGAATATTTCTAGTTTTGCGAATGAAGGGATGGGAGAGGAAAATTAACCTGTTTTTTAGGACAGCATCCTTAATGTCCTTAAGGAAAGATTGCCTACACTAAATCATCTTGAATATGAAACAATAACAATACATTTCAGTCACCTCAAACTGTCCTGAATCTTTTTTACTCAAGTTCAAATAACTTAGCGTCAATTATTACATCTGTATCTGTATCAGTCCATATACGTCCCACTGCAGGGCACGGGCCTCTTCTACAATCGACAGTACGGTCGAGAGTGGTTAGGCCATATAGTCCACCACGCTGGCCCAGTGCGGGTTGGCGGACTTACATACCATAGAAATTTTTATAAATCGCTATGGTATGCAGGTTTCCTCACGATGTTTTCCTTCACCGTTTTAGTGCGTGGTGATTGACTATCAATACACACATGACTCCGAAAAGTCAGAGGTGTGCCCTGGGATTCGAACCCGCGACCACCGTGAACATGTTGGCAGTCGCGTCTAGTCCGTTTACCAACAGGCCACCACGCACTTATTACATACTTAATTATTATTTTTTATACTGGCCTGGCATAGTGACAACACTGCGCCTGATGGTAAACGCTAATGCTGTCCAGGCAGAGTATCGAATGGCATCAGACGACAGTCCCAAGACATTATGCCGGCCTGCTGAGATGCCTCTTCACACTACGGCGGAAGGACCCGGGATCATAGGAAATAACCATTAATAAGTAAATTATGCTTTTTTTTTTCATAATTATGCAGTATTCTTGCACTGCGACAAAAAACGCTTTCTTCAAGATGATAACAATCGATGATAAGAGATTGTATGTATTACGATTAAAGAGCACGATGACGTCAGGAAGACGTAAGTCCGTCAATTCAATAATGTATTTATTTTAATGTGATATTGTCTTTCGTTTCGCAATGAATTCATTCAATCGTATGTTACCTTTAAGCTTCACAAGGAGTTGGTCCTTACCTGCAATATGGAATTAAATTTGAATATTTATTTTATTTTAAATACTCGAACTAAATTAATATACCTAAACAAATTTACCTAAAATACTCAGCAAATTACGGGGTTAGTATAAAAAGCCTAGTGAGAGACCAAAAATGACATCCTGGAAATTTATTTTAGAAAGATTACCTTCCATCGAATTTCGAAATCGGATACCAAATTTCGGATTAACCACATCCTTACACCAAATGTAAGAATTTTCCAGAGCCGTCTAGATGCGTAAGCACCCTAAGGATGAGTCAATAGTCAGCCCATATAATTTCTCTATACAACGGTGGAGTCGTCCCCATTGTACCTTGTCGGGTGACATAACACAGCCATTATCGCCAGCACGCCACGAAGGTCAAAGGCGTTTAGACGCGGGTTCGATGACGTGCGTTGAACTTTTATAGCACTAGCGACCGTCCGCCGGCTGTGGTTTGCTTTGATAGACTTTTTATGCTGGTAGCTTTTTTGCTGGTCCTAAAATATTTTATGTTTTGGTTGGTGTTGATATCAGGATATCATTTTTATGTGCTAAATATTCGTGTCCGTATCAGCCTACGGCAAGGCACGGGCCTCCTAACAATCAAGAGTACGGTCTAGAGTGGTTAGGCCATATACCACCACCACCATCACACTGGTCTAATGCGAGTTATATTCGTGCACAAGATTATAAAAACTGTTCTACGTCTACGGATACTGATGCATCGTTATAAAAGATTTTAAGTAACGATATCCCGTGGAAGGAACGAACTTTTAACTATTTTCAATGCAAAAAGTTCTTCCCGTAGATGAAATGTGACTTGACAGTGCTACAATGGGTTCTTTCCCTGATCATAATTGGAGTTTCTTTATTAATCGATAAAACACTAATTTTACTCAGTTCTAAATGGCCCTTTTTCCTCTTTTCATCTAAGCTAAAACGCAGCACGCGTTCACAAAGAACATTCCACATGCCGCTTGTTAATTACTAGGAAATGAAATACATTTACCGAGTGCTATGTGTTCTATCATTACAAATTGGTTCGATTCCATTGTTAGGGCCTCATTATTGCCTGCGTGGTAATTGGGGCGTTAAATTATAAGATTAGCTTGACATACTTTGATCATCTGATAATGTTGCTTCATTGATATAACCAAGCTAAGCAGCGGCATTTAATCTTATTGAATTGTGCAGTCTCTGTTTTGAATCCTATGTGCATCTTTTCTTTATCAGTTGTAAAGAAACATACCAGACAGGTGACGGATTGTAAAATAAGTATTTTTGGGGAAAATATGCAAGTGTATACTATTGTGACGGAATGATCTCACAATGCCAATATTTTTGTCCCAAAATGTGACGATAAGACAAGACTATCTCCATACATAACATAAACTCAATTACGCTTGAAATAATGATATGAAATGAAGAATCCGAAACCAGACTCCAGCGTACTTGGCTGTAAGGACAATAAGTTTTTACCAACGTACAGACAGTATTCAACCACAAAATCACTATTCGAAAAACCAATCAATCGATTCCACGGTTTGATGAACCTTTCCAAATGTTTTCGTGGAACACGGTAATTTATTATTAACCATTGTCAGACCTATGTATTGGATTGTGCTGCTGAGGTAATTGTTGGCCACGTACATATAAAACTTTCAATACATGAGGGTAATTGCTTAAACATTATTGGTTAGTAGATACATGTACCTTTGCAATTGGTTTCGGGCAATAAATACCTACAATAGATTTGGAGTCACTGCCAATGATAAAAAATAATTTAAAACCACTTGAAGTTATTCAAATTGTGGCTTAGTCTTAGGCGTAGTATAGGGGCTTATAAGAACCCAAGACAAGAAATAGTTTCAGCTCATACTTTAATTGGTAGGAAGTGGTTGGTAGTGTAGTCAGATTTCACAAAATCATCGTGAAAGTCGTTGGAAGGCCTATGTTCAGTACGAACTTCCCCTTAAAACTTTATTTTTTTTACTTGCGGATTAAAACCAGTGATCCATGGCTTCCCAGTTTGTTATAATTGTTTCTTTCAATAGTTCAGTGATATTTAAGTTTCCGTACACGTGAGTTTATTTGTTGTTTTATTTAACATGACGTCCGAGTGATTGAGATGTTGTGGAATGTGTATGTGAATTTATTGTGTCAATTTACTGCATCATATTTTAGTATTATGTAATGGATATAGTTGGGAATACTTGATAATTTTTAGGAGTATCGTTTATAGTTCTCAAGACCGATTCCTGCACGACGTATAATGACGCGAACCGTCCCAAGTCTTGCGAACGATCGTGTTTTGATAATTTTGGCAGCCGGAAAGACGAATTTGTTGCTATCACGACTTTACCAACAGAAATGCTAGTCAATCCAACAAAATAATATAAGGTCTTTCAAAGTTTTATTACGAAGATTGTTTTGCATGATAATTCTAAAAATCGATAAAACTTAAATAATTATACTTTCGATGTTAAGGTTTGGGGATGACAGAAAATGATTATATGGATAAATGATCCTTCGTAAATCAGATTATAGAAAAGGCGTAATTATAGTTATGATCTCACGTAAGTCAACTGACTCTATTTAAGTAGTGTTAAGGCTTTAACACAGATGCTTCACTTACCGATAAATGTTATCTAATGGTGAAAGTAAGTATAAAGATAAGTTTTTATAAACCATATGACATTATTTTTTAAGTAACAATGTCAAATCAGACTCAGAACCATTGACGTGATTCCAACCTATCCTAGTTAAAAACAAAGTATAAATTATGAACACCATATTTTACTTTTCTAGCTAAAGTAATGTAAACAAATCAGATAACCTCTCTAAACCCTCAAAGGCCATTGTGTGCACATAAAACGTGTTACTAGATAAATGGACCACCAATAAATAATGCCTTATCTCTGTACGTGCTTTCAAACTACCAGACAAGTCTAATAGACGAAACGGTATGAGCGTTCCAATGTGTATAATATTTTCAAGCATTTGTTTTAAAAACGAATGATCCATACTTTATCCGTTATTTTATGCGACAGTAAATCAAAACATAATCGTATTTAGAAACATGTAAAATTGAAACCAGAAATATTTCCGTAAAAAATTATGCACAAGCCACAAACATTTATCACCGTACGGTGATATTATCAATATGAGCAAGATATTCAGCAGGTTGTTGTTAGTGTATATAAAAAGAAATTAAACTAATCATCATTTCCAGCGACAAAAAGGCTACTGCTAAACTTGGAACTACCCTCGAAGATTTCTAGTAGCTTGTTGAAAATCCTGTTGTGTGTCAAATTTTCCTATTGTATTAGACCCTCCACTCACATCGTGGACACATCCTATATTGCATTTTGTGAACAACATCTACTCGAGAACTTCATTTCTCACTGGTTATCCTGGGGGCATGGTTTCCTTGATATAAATAAATAAATAGAACGAACAGCCACATAAGTACATAGTCCTGACCCCACACTAAAATCGAGTCTTTTGTCGTGGGTATGAGTATATGAGTAGTTCACTAGACACTTTTCGTTCTCGCAAACACCCAGACTAAAAACAAATAGGTACATGGTTCAAACAAATATTTGTTTGGGTTCGGAGATTGGAGCCGCGGTCTCTCGTCTCACAGCGTCTAACCAACTGCGCCACGGAGGCTGTCTAATATATGCTTCAATGATTAGTTAATCAGTACTCACTGCCGGTCAATGGTGTGATGGCTTTCTCCCCTTCGTGCTGGAACATCTGCAGCGTCGCCACCGTCGCCTTCAGCTGCTCATACTCACGAGCCATCTGCTTCTGTACCTGAGGACAACAAAACATAACAATAAAGAATATGCATAATTTTCTGCTATATATGACATAACAACTGTTTTAAATTCACAGCATAACTAAATCAAAACATATGAAATATTTTTTGCTAGTCGTCATTCTTTTTTTTCCTTTTGTGTTGTCTAGTTCATAATATTATAATAGTTATATTTTCGCCTCGTATTCTAGTACTCTTCGTAACACACAAGTTATGGGTTATAATTATGATAAAAATTATTTGCAACTATTGTAACGGCTTCAAGATTGTGACCTGTATTGGATAAATAAAATTAAAAACATGCCTTTACACCTTAATCGTCAGCAATTCCCTCTTACTCGCTATGGAGAAACAAGGGGGAAAATTTAAACATGCATCCTGCGGTGTAGTTAAGGACAGGCATAGGCCTGGCCATAGGTCCAGCAGTGGACTACAATGGGCTGAGGATGATGATTATTCCTTAAGGTTCTTCTTATTGTATATAAGGATAGTAGGTCGTAATATTTCGTGCAGGAATGCATCAGTTATCGTAAAATAATACTTACAATACAAATAGTAATAATAATAACACCCAACAGTCACATACATAGTCCTGACCCCACACTAAGATCGAGTCTTGTGTCGTGGGTATCAAGAACTACGGCAGACTTTTCGGTCTCACAAACACCCAGACCCGGAAGAAATATTTGTGGGCCGCACAAACATTTCTCTCGGTGCGGGGATCGAACCCGCGGCCTCTCGTTTCACAGGCAGCGTCTAACCGCCTGCGCCACGGTGGCTGTCGTAGTAGTAGACTACTTTGCACCACTCCATAAAGCTTTCATCGATTTGAATAGCGTTACAATATAAATTAGATAAATCTTCAAACTAGTTACTGGTATAAGTTCTCAATCTAATAGTATAGTATTGTTGTAATACCGTGACTTTGGCCTTAACGCAATTTAATATGTTGTAATGGTCTTTTTATACTGATAATTATGCTAAGAACTTGTGTAATGTATTTTATATAATTCAATAGGATCGCATACGGTGATTCATAAAAGTGGTATAAGCGAAAGTTATTTGTAAGTATCAATCAAATAGGAAATTCAATGGCTGCAAACTCCTATGGGATATCGATGTGATAGTAATACATATGTTTAATATATTATTTCTTTTTCACCTTCACGGCTTTAACTTACATAGGTATTATACAACGTAAAATATAAACTTTTATTTATTTAATTAAATGCTTATGACCTACATAATGCAATATTTTCCTGGTCTGGTCTTTTATCCATATGCAGTTGGCGTTTGCAAAAGACACTGACGATACAGGATAATATTGCATACATTCATAACCTCATGCCTGTATTCTCGAAGGGGATGGAGAGAGGAGGCATAAGAGCCACCCACATTTCGCCGAGCTCATTGTTGATCCAAAAAGTGACAGAGGACAAACCCAGCACCATTCAGGGCACAAAGTTCAGTCTCAAGCAAATGTTGAGGATTTTCAAATATTTATCTCACAGAAATATGAATACTGGGGGTATTACCCATATTATTATTTATATATATATTATTTATATATTATATACCAAAGAATTGAACCCAGAACCTCAGCGACCTACAGCTCATATGCAAATAATATTAACAAAGCATACACTCTGTCTCGATGCCGACAACAGGATAATACCACTACAAAAGTATATAAAGTTCAACACTGCATTTAATTTGCGACGTTACTATATTTTTATTTACAAGCAATTACGTGAAAAATTACAAACGTGAGTATCAAAGATTACTGTAATCACACTGACCTTCTTGAGGATTTAATGATCAAACACAGTTGTGTGTTCAGTACTAAAGGTAACTTATGTAATTATGAGTTAATGGTTAGGTACGAAGGTAGTCGTAAGCTTAAAATTAAAATTAACGGATTGAACACGCGGGAAAATTGTGGTTTAATTTCAGCTGGCAAAGTCTAAACATTGAATATTAGCTTAGGAAAATATTTGTAATTATTTTGACCGTTAAATTAGTAGCATAATTATAACCGTTTCAATAGTGAAGGCCCGTGCTCAATAGAGGACCGTATAACGTTATTTTTTATAGTTATAAAGCGTTATTTATTGCAACAACCATCAGGTGTATTTTATTCATTTAGTCGTGTCCGTATAAAAAGGTTTTACAACCGCGCAATTCAGGTTCATAAAGCGATAAACTAATTATACACATACATCACGATAGCACTTATAATGGGTAAAAGATACGTCATTGATACGTACAAGCAATTTCTTCTTTGTCTGAGCACAAAAGTGAAATGTCGATCTCTAAGCCACGATTATCACACAATGTTCTCGCCGCCTTCACAATGAAAGAAATGTCGGGCGCTTCCCACACATCTCCAGACCGTTGGGTAACCGTCCGCAGCTTCCGGTCACGTCACCAGTACATTTTCACCTATTTCACGCCACTTAATCACCTTGACCGAGTTCACTCATCTAATTACCCGAAGGCCGTCTAAATGGAACGTGGAATCACAACCACCCTCACTTTCACTACGAAAAACAACCGTCAACGCAAGTTCCTTTTAGAGACCGTGACGTAGCCACAGATGTCGGTGCTGCGCCGCCGACTGTACGGAATTGAGCACCCCGCGTGCGTCACTACGAGACCGATATACCTTATTCAGGGGTTCATCGACCCCAGGCGAGCTGACAGGCCGAGAGGCAATACACGCATGACGGTATAAAACGACCATGACGGAGGGACTCGACAATAGAACAAATGCTTGGCGGCCATCCAGCCACTGAATTAGACGAGGTGACCTAAACTCCGCACTAAAAGGATAGCGGCACTTTGAGGTTCGATAGATTTCAACGGCATTAATGAGGAAGTATGTGCGTGGAAGGCTGGCGTGAGACTGCCGGGCGACCGCACCGTACATAACTTACGTGGTCGGAGTTATAATTGCGCGCAGTTAATGTATTATAATGCCTATGATTTGTTAATGCAACACGCCAGGCTCGCATCGTCCTGTTTTCTTGGTAATGTAATTCTGCCTGTTGCTAATTTTATGTCGTTTGCCACCCCGTCCGTGTGAAAATGGCCTTTGTTTCACTAACTTTGAATTAACGATTGCAGTGCCGTTAAAAGGGTAATTCAACTTAACATCTTAATTTTATTACTATTGAGAATCTCTCAAGGATACAACACAAATGTATGTATTTTTTATTAATTTGCCTTCTTTATTAGAAATCCAATTGAAATTAGTGTCAATATAGATTGAACGATAAATAACACACAGATGGACGGTGCATTGCATTTATAATTATAAAGATTTTAAAGTCAATTACAGGGTACGTTGACTGCTTTAATGACACGTTTTTACATTATAAGTTCTCCTTTGTATTTCGTTAACTCGTGTAAAAAGTATTAATATGTAACAACAATATTTTTCCTTTCGTTACATCACCGGTCCGTTTATCTACTATCTAACTAAAATAATAGGTATGAGGTACCGTTTGACGTTTCATGCTTTTCAAGTGTATACAAGTTTATACAGGTGTAACTAACATAATTTTAAAAACATTTCCCGGAAAACCATGGAACTGGGGTCTCATGGAAAATGTCATTAAAATTGAGTGACTTACGCCTGTTTAAAGCTGAAAAGTATGAAACGTCAAACGGTACCTATTAATTAAGTTGGATTATAGTTACTAGCGGCTACTGATCGAAAATTATTAGCTTATATTTTCAAATTCCACGTAAGCCTAACATATTTATTGCGAGTGGTCAATTGTGAATGATTTATCTAAAGGATTTTAGGTCTGACGTACCGGTTACCTAGCTCAGTCTAAAATATAAATCATAAACCAATGCTTTCTGAGACAAGCCATTTCGCTGACTTCACATAAAATCAAGAATACTAATTATTTAAATTGATTTAGAGTTTTCCAATATAAAAAAAATATTTTAATAATTTTTTGTTGCCAACCAACAACTACACATAATTAAAGTATATGTGCCATGAAATGCCAATAGGGAATATGCATAAAATTTTAATTTGTCTCTAATAATTTATTTTAGATTCTTTATTGTCTCTATAATATACTTATAAGATATTTTTTTATTTAGTTCTTATTTCAACCCAAAAAATAATAAAAAGAAAATGCAAATTATGCATGGGAAATTCAATCTTACAAAACGCGTCACCATTGGTCAAATCACATGTGACGTCAATGGTCACGTCTCACGTCTGCCATTCGATTTATCGGCGTCGATATTCATACTGTTATTTATGTTTTTTTATGTTTGTGAGAAGAATTGTTTAAAACTGAATACCTGTGTGACTTGTGGATATATATTTGTAGTAAATATAGAACGATGGCATTACCTGGTTTTGTCAAAGCACAATCGGATAATCTACCGAAAATAGATGCATTTATGATGTCAACATATTTTGCATCAAATCTCGATTTTACGAGCGCAGAGATCAAAGGAGTGAAAGCTGCAAGGTAATTATTATGTTATATAGTATATTTTAGTCCTTAACTTAGATTTTTGTTCATAAATGTTTATTTATTACAACAAAACATAACCTTTAAACAACCATTTTTCATTAAAATTGTTACTAAACTTTCAATGTAAACTTCTAATTTACGTCTATATCGTTATAAATTATATTTAATATTATATTATTGAAGCTTACATAAGTATGATATGGTTATATACTTTTTGTAAACCTATACTTACTAATATTATAAACATTTAAGATAAGATTTGATTGCTTGCATTGAATAGACTCTGAAGCTTCTGGACTGATTTGAAAAAATCTTTTACCATTAGAATCCTTCATTATCTTTGAAGAAACATGGACTATTTTCAAAAAAGTTTATCTGCACCTGGGCCACTAGTATTAGATAAATGTGATATTCCGATTTACGTGAGCAAATTTCTTTCAGTATTTAAGTGCTTGTTTGTTTCAGATCTGAAAGAGAATCTTATGGTGATTCAGCAGTTGGCTATGTCCAAGTAAAACGAGATGGAGACATATGTGTGGTTAAAGCTCGGATCACACCTGAACATAATGTTCGACAGAAATGTTATGCTGTTACTTGCACTTGTAATGAAAAGGAAGAAACTATTATTTCTATTGAATGTGAAGATTGTACTGCACATTTAGGTAACTATTTTACTTGCTTAGTTTAGTGGTAAGGCCCACCAAGTTAGTTGGTTGTTAAACCATACGCCATTGATGATTGTTAACATTTATAGCTAGTTCTAGTTGGCATTAGCAACTTTATCAATCAGTAATCACTTTTAAACTTAATGCTTTTATTTTAAAATATATTTACCTACTAGTTACTTTATGTTCTAACCACTCTCAATCAACCTCACGCTTGTAGGGGAGGCCCGTGCCCTAGGATGTATATGGGCTGATACAGATACCCCTACTAGTTATAATTTTGTAGTTTCTTGATACATCCAAGACAATTTAAATTATGTATGTAGTAACTTTTTTATTGTTTTTAATAGTATTATTTACATAACTTCAACATTAATAATTTAATTTTATTTGGTTTTAGGTGGATGTAAGCATTCTATAGCTTTTTTAGCATGGCTACACCGGCGCAGTGAAGATCCATCCACAACTAGTAAAGAGTGTTACTGGAAAAAATCGAAATTGTCATCCATTGGTACAAACTTAAAGTTAATTAAAGCCAAGGAAATTTGTAAAGATTGGAAATGTGTGCAGATACCTTCGACTAAAGAAAATTTCCTCTCATTAGTAAAAAATAATTGCACAATGGTTGGTGACACTAACAACCATTTAATGAAATTTTATAAAGAACCAAATGATGTGGAAAAATTGTCTATATTTCAACTTAAGTTGTCAAGCAAATCTACAAATCCTATGGATTTTATAGAATACTGCAAAGTTGCAATAACAGCAGATGCATGTAAAGAAGCTGCATTAGCAACTGTTGATCAAAATGAATGCCCATTATGGCACGAGCTAAGGTATGGCAGGATCACAGCTTCCAAAGCTTATGATGTTGCACATTGCAATGTTCTTGATGGAACATTAACACAAATAATATTGGGAGCAAGTAAATTGAGGGACACAGAGGCTATGAAAAGGGGAAGATTCTTAGAAAGTCAGGTTTTGAAGGAAGTACAAAATATTTACAAAATAAAAATAAATAAATGTGGATTACTGCTGAATAGTACATATCCCATTATGGGAGCTTCTCCAGATGGAACAAGTACTTTGTACAGCATTGAGGTAAAATGTCCAACATCACAAAAAGCCATGGGACGATATATTACTGCAGGAAATAAAGTAACTGCAAAATACATGGCACAAGTGCAACTGCAGATGCATTTTTCCAACAAAGAAAAGTCTCTGTTTTGTGTTGCTCACACTGATTTTGAATCATCAAAAAATGTTAATATCATTGAAGTGGAGTATAATAGGCAACTGTGTGAAAATTTGTTGGAAAAATGCAACATTTTTTGGAATAAAGCCATATTTCCTAAATTGAGCAAAGAGCATATTTAAAATGTTATTATTGATTTTGATTTACTATTCTTATATTTTGAGTAACTGTTATTGTTAGTTATGACCTTAAATAAAACAAAAAATATATATTCATTTTTTTATTAATACATCCTGCATATTTACTATTCCACAAGCTATTATTATGACATAATCTATTATAGATATTAAATTATGGTCTATACATGCATGAGGAAGTAGCATGTGAAACTCTCTTAACCTATTAATAACACGTTCAACATGTATTCTCAATGCTGCTATCTGCTTTGATAGTCTTACTTCATCTTTAGAGCTGGGAGTAGATTTGGAAACAGAAGGTGGTCGTACGAGGTAACATTTTTTGGCTTGTAGATAACATGATAAGTCTTTAAATCCTCTGTCAGCCATCACTGCTTTGTTTGGAGGTAAACATTGCAGGTAATTACTATCTTGAACTATCATTAAATCAGTAGCTCTTCCACCATATCCATCAGATATAAAATTGATTAAGCCATCAGGCGTACATGAAATCAAATATTTTATGGTATTACATTTCTTATATTGCGACCAAGTGAGAGATTGGTGGACTGGGTTTGATGGCTTTTCAATTTGAATTTCTAAGCAGTCAATGATAGACACAACATTTGCATACCTACTTCTAAAAGCTATAGGTAAATTTTTGTAAATTTCTGCTGGTGTTCACCACACAATCAGATCTTTAAGTTTTCCTGCGATAAGAGGTATACTTTTAGAGAAGATTCTAGTAATAGTAGTTTGTGAATAACCAAATTGTAATGCCAATATGCTAAAGGATTCATTTAGTTTAATTTTCTTGAGGGTTATCATAATATTTATAGTAGGAAGTGGGATATTATCACTTAAAAGTTTTATTACATGATAAGATTGTTTAGGTAGTCCTAGTAACATTTTTGGCTCTTTGTTAATAGCTGTTAGCATGCTGTTACACATGACATTTTTAAAATTTTTCTCTTCCTCTAAATCATCTTGGATGGCACTTAGCTCAGATGAACTTGGTATGCAATCAGCGGATGTAGCAGAAGACAAAGATGACAGAGAAGTGCTATCAGCAAACAA
This sequence comes from Hyles vespertilio, assembly GCA_009982885.2. Classification (NCBI taxonomy): domain Eukaryota; kingdom Metazoa; phylum Arthropoda; class Insecta; order Lepidoptera; family Sphingidae; genus Hyles; species Hyles vespertilio. The sequence continues at coordinate 5,735,184 of CM042810.1, forward strand.
TTTTTTTTTTAGCGCTGATAGTTTTATAGGTGCAGTTCCGATAGTATGTGATAAAGGAGGTAATGGTGACAGTTCCAGGTTTTTCTTCTCAATTGGTATATTTACATTTACACCTTTACTTCTGTACTTTGGTTTAATATTAACTTGTACAGCTTTATCATTCTGTAATTTATCTTCAATGTAAGAAATGCAGGACTCTGTTTGATGATCATCACATACATTTATTTGGGAAGTACTGGGTCCTGCCTGATTAATATCATATACATTTGTATGGGAAGTACTAGGCCTTGCTTCATAGTAACTTGTTTGTGGAAGTTCACCGGTTTCTAAATTATCACTACTTTTCAAAGCATAGTCTGAAAGAGCTTCATTTATCAGCGATAGTCTTTGCCTTTTAACTACGGCCATTCTTTCAACTGGTGGTGGCTTACTCCGTTTTTGACACAAAAATATATGAGGAACAATTCCTTTCTTTAACCGTAAGTTACATTTTTCTCCATTCTGTTTCATTATGGTATATTTAGTATAATTAACTGTATCTTCCTTAACCTGAAATCAAATAACATCATCAACATTTTGTAAAACTGCAATAGGAATAGCCAATATGCAAGTCCTTTCTAGATAAACTTTTAATAAGCTTTTGTAAACTAGGTTAGGTTAGTTTTAGACCGAATCTTCTCGTGCTTATTAGCTAATTCACACTAAGCTGTAAATAAATATAAGATACTTACATTAAAATGATCTTCACAACAGAATATAACCGATAGTGGAGATACATTATTCCGTCTCATCATCTTACACCATTTTTTTCGTAGTGCCACATCGCGTGGAATGCGAAAAAATACTTTATCGGGTGTACTAATAATAGTGTTTTTGCACCTCGGTACCATACAATACTTGTAAGAAGTTTTTTTGACTACTTCCATGATTTGTATAGCAAATAAAACTGAATTTAGTTACGGAGCAATAGTAACTGCACACGGGACGCAACCAATGACGTCATCAAAAGCGCGCGCTAAATGGTTTGAACGGTTCAAATTTATACAATGTTTTAAATTCCACTTTGAAAAAATAATATACAATTTTCAAATCTTTTTATATTTTTTTCTATTGTATAAAGATGTAAATGATTAGTTTTTGGAATAAAAAAAAAACATGCATATTCCCTATTAATAAAAGGCGTGAACAAAGAGCTCGTATTAAATAACCATTAGATAACACGTTGAAATTACATGGCTGCTAATTATGGCGTAAGTTCCTCAGTGCGAACAATGAAAGTGGCAACAACGGTGACGCGGGAGTCGAGGCAAAACTTTTAATAGGCTTCGTTGAAGGACATTAACGCCCGAATACTGGAATGTAACTTAAATATTATGTTGCACTCAAATACGTAAATGTACTGGCTAAGTGGTCCGTGCGCTGTTAAGAGCTACTTATTATTTTAATGGCGTTCGAGTATTCGGGCGTAAGGATTGTATTGAGTACAATCTTATCCTCGTCGCGAACATCAGTTCTTGGAATTGGTGAATCTTTTTTTTACGCGAGATACAAAACACGTTTGTAAAATAGCCTTTTAAACAAGCTTTTGCTATTAGTGCTGGTATGCAAGTTCTAGTTTTTTTTTGGGTTTAAGGTACGGTGAATATGGCTGAGATTGATTTCAAAGGAAGAGGTCCTTCAACCGATAAAACCAGTGGAAATAAGTTATGTGTTAGCGTCTATGAGACAAAATATTGTCTTAACTGCAAATTTCATAAAATTGATCATGTATTCATTGATTTTAAATGATTGTTAAATGAACGTATATGTTCTCAAGGTGGTGACAGTAAACCGGCGCACCTGATGATTGTGAAAGCCAGTAAAATCAGTAGAATCACAGATAAATTGCCGTTTGAGGAGCGAGCAAGCCAATTTGCTTCTCAGTTTCTAGCATCGCTGCGGAAATCGCTCTGAGGAAAGCCGATTCCACAATCTGGTTGTGTAAGGGAAATCACTGCACGCTGATTTATTTATAATAGTACTAAAGTGAATAAAAACTAAGCACTTTGTGCCTACACGCATTCAATTTGTTGTAGATTCGGAGAAAGCTGCACGAATAGTTATTGGTTGAATAGGTAATTTAACGATTAATTCTATGCTAATATTATTAGTTAGAAAGTTTTTAATATTGCAAAAAATTGTTCAAAATTCTAAATTACAATTAATGAATGAAAATTTATATCAGCTGACACAAAAAATGCTGTGTCTGCAAATTATTTAAATAATCGGTAGTTCTTATTAGATTAGAGTTGGTCCAAGAATTTAAATACAGGTAATTCTGGAACTTATACCGGCTATTGCAAATTGCTCCGATGGAAATCAATGACACAAAGTACGTATCAGAGAAAACGGCCTTAGCTCAAGATTTTGCCAAACATTCATTCACCAAACTGGGTTCGAATGTATCATTTATACGATATTTTCACAATAATTGATAAATCCTAATAATAAAATATACAAAACAAGTTTTTTTTTGTCTTAAAAAGTGTATCTATCAGCAAACAACCAGGCATGCACATAATAACTTTACAAGAAGTTCAGTACCAGTTAATTGAATTATACAAAAAATCCTCTCTAATTTTCCATTCAAACGGCCATGTTACGTGTTGATATGTAAATTCATGGCGCAAAACATCCACCAACAGTCACCACTCCAGTAAAAGTAACATTATAATTGTACACGATAGACAATTTAATCGATTGCAGATAATTTAATCGATTAACGAGCGATCTATTTACGTTCCATTGATTAGGCACGCAACATTTCATTCGAGAGGAACAAAAAGAGTATCGTAATTGTGTTTATAGATAAAATTTCATCCATGTGCATATTTTTTGTATGCAAATTCTTAATAAGAGAAAGTTGTAGCAAAATGGTAACATGATTTGTTGCTGCGATGGCAATTCGATAACGATTATTATTTATGCTTCATACATATTATGCATAAACGCGGATTTAATAATGGCATGTTTTATTATACACTGAAACACAACATACACATTATAGAAGAAAAATGAATTTAAGTAATTGAAATATTATATGCGCGATCTTATGAAAAAATATATATGTATTTTTAAAATATATCCACATAATCATAATAAAACTACCACACATAAAGCGAGATCAGCGCAAAACTTGGGTTTTAAAAGGTAAAAATCTAGTTTCACAATAAACTCAGCCAACTGGCTCGTTACAACGCGATCCAATGCCTTGTTTGTTTTGTTCTGACCTTTTGTGACAACCTTTGCACAATATATCGGTTCACTAGTATAAATATCAGATCACTAATCTCACTGCCCTCTTTAAAGCCTTCTCTACTATAGGAGTAATTATAGGAGAGAAATATTTTTGGTTGTATAGTGACATTTGTATCTGCCTGGATAATAAACATACTTCTACACAAAGGTGCTAAACACGTCATACACTCCTGACCTTCTCAAGTACCACGATGCAGGTTAAGCCTGTGTATCCAGTTTCGAACAGGACAATGACGCGAATAAATCATCGCAGGTATATGGTAGGTACTATGTAATGACGATATAAAAAAATAATTTGAAGTAAAATTAATCATAATCAAAGGTTCACTTGAATCACAGATGTGTTGCCAGCCCATCAAATCAGAACGGGGACAGGAAGGAAAAAAAGGAGGGAAGAGGAAAGGGGTATTGGGCATCCGGCTGAAGGTAATATTGATGAAAGTATCAAAAATACGTAAACTTCACTCTTGTATCATATCTATCAATAACACATAGATAACCATAGATGTCCCTTTTGTTGATGAAAGTTACAATGCATTTATTTTTTATACAGCTTTTTCTGTATATATAAAAGAGGAACCTGACTGACTGACTGACTGACTGATTGACTGACTGACGTATCAACGCACAGCCGAAACTACTGGAGCTAGGAACGTGAAATTTTGCACAGAGGTTCCTATTATGACGTAGGGTAGCACTAAGAAGGGATTTTGGAAATTCAACCCCTAAGGGGGTGAAAAGGGTTAAAAACTGTTGTATGGAAAATCGAAACCGTTAGAGTTACAATTGTCAAATTTTGCAGTTTAGTTAGCCAATCAAAACGAAATATAACAGCATACTTTATTTTTCTAAAATTAACCCTAAAGGTGTAAAAATAAGGGTTGAAGTGTTGTGAGCATAGGATGATTTATTGAGTGCCCAATCAACGCACAGCCGAAAATACTGGAGCTAGAAACGTGAAATTTTACAAAAAGATTTCTATTGTGACGTAGAGTAGCACTAAGGAGGAGTTTTTGGAAATTCAACCCCTAAGAGGGTTTAAAAGGGTGAAATAGTGTTTTTGGTAAAACTTGGCATTTTAGTTAATCATTACAAAGAAATACAGGGTATATCAAGACTGCTACCGAAAACGAAGCCGGGTGGTAGTTTAAGCGACTTCAGACACAATGCAACAGAAAAAGTTGCAGAAAAAAAGCGAAAATTTTTTTTTGTTATTTTTTTCTTTTGATCATATTTGAGTGGTAAATACATTTTTTCCTAAAATAATAGTGTATACCCTTTTATTTATAAATAATCTAAGGTAGAAAAGTGTTTATAATATTATTTTAGCAAAAACTATGGATTTACCACCCAAAAATGACGATATTTAAAAAATCATAAAAAATAACTGTCGCGTTTCTTTGCGAAATTTTTAGTTGTATTGTGTTTTTAGTCACTAAAACTACCACCCGGCTTCGTTTTCGGTAGCAGTCTTGAGATACCCGGTATAATTGCCCACTCTCTTTTCTTAAAATTAACCCTAAAGGGTTTAAAATAAGGGTTGAAATGTTGTATGCAAAATCGAAACCGCTGAAGTTATTCATATGAAAATTTGTATTTCACCACTTATTTTAAACGAAAAATAATGCCGTGAACTACTATTAGAAAAAAAGCACTACGGTGGTGGAAATAAGGGATGATATTATATTTTGTGAAAATCAGAACCACTGAAGTTGATTTATGTATGTTACCAAAATATATTTTTTACAACTGTTTCGCAGAGCTTACAGTGTAAAGTTGTTGAAGCGATATAATGTATTGATTTTACGTCCGTATTATTATAATATACACGCAGACGAAGTTGCGGGCAAAAGCTAGTTGTTTTATAAGCGGGGACCGGCTTGTTTGAGCTGGGAGATAAGTGATCGCCGTCCATAAACATCCACAGCTTCAAAAGGATCGGAGCTACACTGCCGTCTTTTGAAGCCCTTTGAGTTGCCGATAGACACGAAACTGAATGCAACAGTAAAGCTTGAGAGTTTGTAGAAGGAAAACATCGTGAGAACATCAGCGTACCTGATTATTCTACACAAGAAGTTCAAATGTATGTAAATTTCGTCAAACCGCATTAATTCAGCGTGGTGACTGGTGACTAAGCTCCAAATCAGATTCTTTCCCATAGGAAGTTTGTGTTCTTCAGTCCAACGTATATGGATTGATAACATTTAATTAGAGGGAAATTGGATTGAAAAAGACGATACAATGGTTTGTTACAACTTTAAGGGCAATTCTAGCTTGCCAGTATTTCCCAAAAGGAGACATGAACACAGTAGTTTCATAAATATAATCTTATTACTGTTTATGATTCGTAAAACAATCTCAATTATATCGCGTTGTTAAAGAACGCACAAATAGTACAAGTCGGAGAACGTTTACAATCAAGATGTGATTTTTAACACTTCCTTGTTAAGTTATTAGATATAAAGTGATACTTCTCTTTTCACAGCAATCTATTAATTTTTATAACATTTTACACATGAAAGTGCGTATTCATCTCTTTGTTGGTTTTCATGGGCGAAATCCATGTAATATTTTGTGAAAACTTAACAGATTCGTTCAAAGACCTAAATTATAATCTACACTGAGTACAAAAGAAAGAGTACTTTCTCTTAGTCATTATTAATATGGCAACAAATCAGATGTAATCAAAGATCGCGTTACATCGCGTTGATTACATCTGATTTGTCTGCAAGTTATAGAATCATCAGATTTTACTTAGGTACCACGTGAAAACCGGCAGCAAAACTATTAGTATCCCCATGTTAAATAACCAAAACAAGACAAGGATATTTTTTAATATATTCCAGATATTTAACTTTCCTAAAATACTGCCAATGTTTATAACGATAGCAACGTTAAAGAGGACACGATGTATTTGATCTAAAAACCAAAATGCTGCAGCGAAAGCGAATTCCATCAACATGAACCACTTTAAAAGTTATTCCCGCTTTTAATTCTGGACTGCGGGTTGAGAAGCCGAGATATTTAAATTTGTAAATTCTCCAACGCTAATGAAGCAATAATATCGCTAATATAAGCTCGGCATCTTGTGATGTTACAAGACACTACTACGGAGAGAATGAAGGAGTTATTGCCATAGGGCCGTCGTGGACACGAGTAAACTATGCATTTTATAGCTCCACAGAAACGGGATAAAATTAGTTCGAAACATTCAGAAACGAACGGCTTTATTACAAAACAACATAGGATCACAAGCAGTCTCATAACACGCAGAACAACTCGATCGTTACATAAAACTGTTGAATGGTTATTATGCCGAAAACATTATATTAAAATCAGAGCAGAAGAACACAAATTACTAAAGATTACCTTATAAAAATATATACTTTAAAGCAAGATTTATGTACAAAATAGAATTAGATGATAACCGCTAGAATAAGCACTATTTTTGATTATAATATCGAAGAAACCGTTCAACCGATGCCTCATCTTTCCGTAGGTAAACTTGTACTTAACTTAAACTCCAGTGACACTTTAAAGCCTTACTAAGGATCAACTAGACGTTAATCCTTAAATATCCAGTTGCCAACAGCTTAGCACAGCCTGCCCTTAGGCAAGTATCTATTTTGGTGCACGCTAACTTTTTGCACCACACTTTCGACGCCACAAAAAGATCCTGTCGAGTATTGGCCTACAAAACCTCCGTAGTCTGTCAGACTCGACTCCTAGCCGATTGCGTCAGTCTGATAAATAACCACGATGAATAAAAAGCCTTTGTCAGGCTTTACCTACAAAAACACCGGCCATATCGATCGGCAAGGACATTAACACAAGTGTTTCTGTTTTAGTTTACAGTGTCTGTTGGCCGTGAATCAACTCTTAATGGCAATTTATGCAACCGAAGATTACTCACCTTTATCCAATTTGGGTATTATGAAACGTTACGTACTTTATACTTGTTAATATTTTATAACTCTTTATTACAACCGGGGTAACTTCCACGAGCCTCCAGGGGAGGATTTAAAAGCGACCCGAGTTATTTTAAAGAAAGAAAATTTGTTTGCGTAAATTTTTAATTACTCTCTTTTGCCCAAACAGCCCGCAGGCAGACTGCAGGTCAGAAGTCGTTCCTAATAGTCTCTCTCTAGGGTAGCCCTTAGCCGAGTCGTTGTACTTTGTCTAAAATCTTATGTATCAGTTTTATTACGTAAAAATACACTCGGTGGCGCTGTTGAACTACGGTATGAATACGAAGCTGTGACCTCGGGTTTGAATCCCGAGTTGGATAAAATGATCATGGTTTTTTCTATTCATTAATTACTAGCCTGGTTTCAGGAATTTTTGCCCTTCGCCCGATATGGCGATAGACTAGCCCCCTGTCACATCATGATACGGAAATTATAAGACGAAATGTAGATGTTTTGGTTGTACCTCTGCTACCCCTTCCAGGAGGTGTGAATTCATGTATGTATGTAAGATACACTTTTCTTTCACAATAATATACAATTTAAGTATATGTTCTTTACATTTAAATATATTCCCACTTTATTTATAATTGAACAAAGACATCGCTGAAGTCACTTAGAAACACGACCAGTAATAATTTAACTCCGTGTGTAAGTTACATTTCACCTCACTATGTAAATAAAGCAAAAACAGGTTCCAAAGATGCAAATGAAAAGTTTCGCAAGGTTGACACGGTAACCTCTGCTGCTAATTGAGATCGAGATTAATAACGGCCATTGAATGCTACACGTTCTATTTTTAGATCAGCTAACAAGAGCAATATTACCAACAGTCACGGTACCACTGACTTGGCTACAACCAATGCAATATTTTTTATTCATCTCTGATGAATTGCTCTCTTTACAATGGACACAAATAAAATCGTTGAAGCCAACAATACAATAGAAGGTATTTTTATGGTTCAGATATTAAACCTCAGTAAAAATAAATCGAATTCAATTGTAAGAGAACTAAGATGTCTAAGTTGTTTTGATATCATAAAATACGAGTTGTACTTTACATTCACTATTAGATCACTGTACCATGATTGTACGAAGAATACACAAAGTGACTTATTGTTTAATCTTAACGAGGCCGACACTTTAAACACGGTAAAAACCAATATCTGTGAAGGATTTAGAGCTAAACGTGTTTCTTGATTTCTTGGAACAGAAAACCGGGTCGAGTTGACTAATTATTCACACTCAAGAACCCGAACGCGTTGTTCTTTACATATTTTGATCGTTTAAAGGAACTAGAGTAAAAAGAAAAAGTAATAATCTGGAAAGTTCCTTTAATTGTTTCTTGAAAAATTGGCACCGTGACTGGCAATGATCTAGGTTCTAGGCGTCCGACAATACCTCAGTTTAATACAACACGCAAACATAATTGCATATTTACATAAATTATTGAACGTAATATATTCCACCTCCACAACTTGACTCCTTACGCAAGAAAACTTATAGCAACACCCTTGCCTCGCATTCCAAACAACTCTATAAAAATGGTTTAAAATTCTGCTATCCTGAATTTAAGAACTACTCTTAGAAATCAGTTTCGTTGAGTTTGGTGTTGGAAGAATAATTGCTAATGAATATAAAAGATTAACGACACAAGAAAAGACTTAGAAATCGTAAGATAATGACGTCTGAGCGTTGACACTAATGATATTGATGATAAACAAGAACCTACTACAGCATCTTTAGTAGACACGCTAAAAACCATTACAAATAAACTTAAGCATGTCTCTTGAAACACAAATTGGTCGTCAGGATTCCTGTCAGGACAAACAAGTACCGGTAGACAGACGTGAGAACACAATATTACGGTTTACCATACTATCAATGGCATCTCGCTCGTCTCGTCCTTTTAAAGTTGCGAAGCGCCAACATGAATAATGCATCGCGCTTTACCATTGCCCTTGAAAACTTGAGACTTAACAGTAAGTTTATTTTCCGCTTACTCTCAACAACGTGACGCTGTTTCGTAATCTAACTAATGCAATAAACAAGTGTCTGGACATTTGTCCGTTTCCCGATCACGCGGAAACCCGTAAACCGCATAATACGAGCCCGGTAATGAGGTGGGATTATATTGCGGATAATTTACTTACTTATCGTTACTTAAAGTCCAGATAAAGCAAACACCAAGGCCTCTCAGCATATTTCCTTGTTCAGCGCTATTTGGTTTGATATCGAGCACAAGTACCTTAAGTTAAACCTCGCACCTTCAAAATATTTTCTATAGTCCGTAGTTTAAAAAAATATATTTTTATAGTTTTTAGCCAATGAGTCAACCTACTAAATAAGTAAAAAGGCGGAGATTTTAAGAGGCAATCGAAATCTTGCAATACTTTTCTTACGGCACTATAGTGTTCCGAATAAGTGTTCACCTACGCTAGCATTAAGAAAATAGACTACGACTGAAGTGCTTGTCTGTTTTGTATAAACACTTCAACATTAGGTCTACGCACTTCAGCGATATATTAAATTAGACGAAACAAGTTAAGAAATAAGTACAAGACTGTGTAAACACATTAACTATCATTTGAATAACAGAACTTGGTATTCATTCATACATTATCTAAATGGAGGAACGGTTTATTCTTTTTTTGTTGTGATCCATCCGACATTATTAGATACATGCGCGACGAGATGACGTGTAAGACAGTGGGTGTTTGCGAATGATTCAGAGTAGCAACGACCTGGACTGAGGAAATGTCGGGAATTGAATTACTCTCGCACCAACTAAAGACGGTTTAAAAATTGTGGGAAAAGAAACTTTTACGCTTCGTCTAAAAGCCTCGTATAATTGATTTTACGCATAATATTTTTCATTTTCTCCGTAGATAGGCTCGCTGTTTCAAATGTTTAAGCCTTAACAATATCGTTTATGCTCGGCAGTGCACGCTCAAATATGTATTTTAAACAAAACCGAAACTATCAGTTTTTTTTTTTAATTTACTTTGATCTTGTTTCGTACCCATTTGGATAGCAGCCACCAGGAACAGGCAGCCATAGTTAAAAAATCGTTTCACTATACCGTCCTCGTACCAAAATCCACCAGGTTATTTTGGGTGTTATCATTAACTAACGCTCACAGCTGATTTTTTCTTTCATCTCACTACTACCTGGCTTACGTTTTGTTATTACTATACTGCATTAAGAGTAAAAGAACATTAGACTCCACTAGTAATTCTTGGAAATGAGAATTTGTAATAAGTTGGCGGCCAATAAAATATGCACACACATCAACATTCTAATCGCATGCCTTGCACGTTCTTCTCACGGCGTTTCTTTCGTCAGCTTGTGGATACATATATTTAAAGCAAAAAAGTAATTTGCAATCATCATTATTGAATTCTCTGAACGTCAATCACGAAGGCAACACATACTCGTAGTTACGTGTTTCTTATAGCAATAAGCTGATCTGGCAGATCAGCTTATTGCTATACGACGATATATAGACGAGGAATACCTCCATCGCTACGTTTAATTGTTTTACTCTCTTCATTAATAGTGGTTTGTTTATGATTTACCAGTGATTAGTTAGAATATATTGGATGATTTAATTTAAGATTAGCAACATTTACTACATTTTGATTAATTTGATTATGTTCCTTTTCAAATATATTTTCTAAATCGTTCACAAAAAAAAAAAACAAAACTGTGGCCAATGACATCACATATTTGTATTCATTACCATTCAAATTAAATTGCAATAATAAAAAGGAATGCTAGCCATTTCCGAACCGGTTTTTAATAGATTTCGTATGACAACGGTGAGTAAGCAGCGAAAAAAATGACCACAACTGATGGCATTCGCCTTTTATGACTTACTATGTAATTTATGTATACTGATTACAACGGCCGCCTGAACCAGTTTCTTAACTTACATTAAGATTAAAAAGTTTCGTAGTTAATTCATACCTTGAATGATTAATTATGTCGCAAGAAATGAGATTTTGTACATTGGATATGACGAACTCGGGAATTTTATATCTTAATATATATAATTCACGTGTCACGTTGTTTGTCCTCAATGGGCTCCTAAACCACTCAACTGATTATAATGAAATTTTGTAGATATGTGTTATTTGTTCCAACTTACAGGGTGAGATAGTTTTTATCTCGATTAAATTGACGAAAGTATAAAATAAAGGAAAAAACATTTTGCCATACAAAATGTTCATGGGTTTGTAACTGTCAAACATTTAATTTTCATACCGTCGATACGGTAAACTCTTCCCTCAAATTCAATAACGTATTTAAATAAAGGTTTCGAATCGACAACATATATCCACAGTATTCGATTAATGGCGTATTTTAGATTTTAAATATGTAAATTAATGACAGTAATGAAAAGTGGTTGATATTTAAATTGGTTGTCAAATATTTATGCATGCGTTCAAAAATTTATTTTATGTAAACAAAGGAGTATATATTAAGCTACATAAATATTGGACAGTTATAACTTGCAAAAAAGAGTACGATGCGGTGACAATTGGCATTAACTAAAAACAATTATGGCAATATTGAATATTATTAAAAATTCAATAATGTTCAGTTATTAATACTTCTATTCAAGATCGAACATGGATCGAATTTTCACTTTTATCAGGAATTCTTACACTGGCCTTTCCTTCGCTACAATTCACTGATAGAAATGTATATCGTCTCTGAGTGAGGTAGGCTTTATTTTACCTAAAGGGGGGTCAAAAAGGGTTGAAATGTTATGACGAAGAAAATCGAAACCACTGAAGTTATTTCTATGAAAACTTCTATTTCAACTCTTTATTACTAACAAAACGTAATGGCGTGCAATATTATTGGGAAAACAGCATTGTGGGGGTGAAATAAAGGATGGAATATTTCATGGATAATCAAAATCGCTAAAGTGTTTAATGACAAAAATGTACAAGGCATACTTTTCGGATATGGAGAGATGGGATATAATAGAATACGAGATACGGGAGAGGACTGGGATAGCTGACAGATTTGATAGGACGAAATGTAAATTATACGGTATAAGACGGGATGGAAAATGAAGACAAAGGACGGGATGGATCGGGAGGTGACTGAACAAGCGCGATGGGACGGGATTAACAGGACCGTAGGATACGTCAAGTTTAGGTATACAAGAGCTTATATAAAACAATAGCACGTATTTGGTGTGAAGTGGAATAAAAAAATATCTGCCTCCAAGCGAAGCTGGGTCGGGCCGCTAGTATCTCTATAAAATCAAATTATGCAGATACCATAGTAAAAAAGTAAACCTTATGATGAACAAGGTAAATGTTAAAGGATAAGTTTGCAAAAAAACAAATGGGATCAATTTAATAACTCAATGAGTAATCATTTGTAATTTAGCATAAATTTCGTTTAGAAGCTATCTAGTAGAGCTTGGATATTATCAATGGAAGTAGGAAAAAAACTAACCTACCTTATTTAAAAGATCGAATTTCGATTCTATTAGAACTTCGAATTTATTTAAACTCTTTTTCCTTAGTAGGCATTGATTGATTAATATGTTAAAGTAACAAAAACCATTTTTAATAATTCAGAACACGAAGACTCGAGATTTATGTTATTCATGATTTAGTTTAGTCAGTCCACAGAATTATTGCTCAATGATCTTCAGGATAGCAACGTTCAAATTCATGGACTTGTTATTGTAGGGTTTCAAAGATTCGACCTTCACGAATAACATCCGTACATACAAATTACTCTTTTGTACCGAAGACCGGTCAACGATCCTGCAATTGATCACACAAGGTTCACATTCATCTGTCGTTGCCAAGTTTGATTAGAAAGCGACGATCGCAAATCGACACGAGAAGTTTCTGAGGTGTGTCTGTTTGGACAAGATCTCGATGCTGTTACACTCATCCGTGTCTTTTAACAGACTTCAGATGAGTGACGAATAAACAAAGATATGTTTAGTAATATGCAGTTTAGTTCCAATATTTAATATTTATTCAATATTTAGGACGATAAAAACGTATTTGCAGTTACGATACTATGGATTTATTTCAGTTGTGTCATTATTACAAGAATAATTTATGATGGACACTCTAATTTGCTTAAATAATATAAGTTAATGTTCGGCTGTTAATTATATTCTGGAAGTCAATTGCGAGTTCTTCAAATAAACAGGCCCGTTACAGGTTTCTGTTCAAACAAGGCGGGAATGTAAATCAACGCTTGTACGAAAACAGTAATGAAAACATTTACGGCGATGACCCGCTTCATTTAATTTATAGGTCGGCCAATTAGTAACGTTTTTCAAACTGACATTGAATACCGTTGTAATACAATAATTAGTAAATTTAATTTCATCGAATTCGCAATTCGCAACATTTAAATATCAACCTTGACACCGCTACACAAAGTAGAGCGTCATTTAAAGGTAAATTACAATTAATAGTGGTATTAAATTATAAAACGTAACTATTTATCAACTTAGTTTTATGAATTGTTTCGTTAATATCTTAATGTTTTTACATGTTATATACTGGAATGGCAATGTGATTTCTGTAAAACCTAATATTAAATATAGAGACGTGCCGAGGAGACTTGACAAAAAAAATCAGGTATATCTCTAGAACGTGACTTTGAATTTCACACTGATTCTAAATAATAACTTGGTCAATTCCTGATATCTTATTGTGACTCGGAGGCCTCGAAGGCTTTATACAATTTCAAGCAAAAATTACATTTCAATAATTTAAAATTTATATGACCAGAGTAGAAACTGATGTCCTATTTTGTTTTTTAATTCCATGTGAATTTATTATTTTAAGAGTCGGTTTTAATTTATGGTTTCGATCATCTATGCATCAAAATGTATCTTTAATATCACTTGTTGCTATTTTAACTTGATCTACCTGATGATAAATTACCTACCCAGAGTTGATTCAGTGCATTCGATACACGGTGCACCGCATCTTTGTCATAAAGGATGTTTACACATTTTCACGGCAACACAAAGTCTCGTATAGACGCGTTTTTGTTCTGCTGATCGGATCGATTCGTTGACTCATTATATTCATTAGTAAGGGCTCATTGACAGGATATGATGCGATATTGTTTTGATTGCTTTTTGCTGGGCAATTCGACACGTCTCCGCTTTAAGATTATACGTAGCTCTTAATTACGTTGCGAATAGCAGAAAACATATCAGGGCTGAGAATATTAATTGCTTAATTACACGCTTGGAGATAAAAGGGATTACGAATAATGTGTTCAGATATTATGCGATGTTTGTGCGTATTTTACTGTAGATGAATTCAATAACGGCTTATAACGAAGTAGTGTACCTATTCATATTGGTAGATCTTAAAAACTGTTATATTTTCTTTGTCGCTTACGGGCCGGTGTTTTAAATACATCTCATTATTAATATTTTTTCGCAATACACGATTTTCAATGAAACGGCTCTGATATTATGATGCACATTACCGACAACATGAGTAACAAAGTACTTATATCCGAGTGATTATTTGGACAACTTGGTACGTTCAAAATAGACCCGTTGCATTCACTGCAATGTTACAATGCGTCACTCTTAAATCCACATCTGAGTCAGAAAACACATTCGTTTTAATCATAAACTGCATAAAATACAGCCGGGGTTTATCATTGGTTCGTCACGAGAGCCAGCGAATAATACGCAAATATATTATCTAAGGCAAACGCCCTTATCTGTGACGGTATAATTATATGCAATATTTGCCAGGAACACTTCAGGTGAGGTTACATAAGAGATGTTCTTTAAAACATTTTAATTTAATTTTTATGGTTAGATAAATTGGTCGAAATATTTTTTGTGATACCGCTGTATCCTGCTTTTGGTTTTGAGTATAAATAAGTGCGTAAAAAGACATAATTCTACATATTATAGTTCAGCAATAAAAATTGTGTTTCTATTATAGTTATTTCGTAATAAGCAATTGTTGACGATTATCACGAATCATTATTTTACATATATAGTTTTAGGAAACAAAAATATCAGGTATGAAAATATACGGCTCGTAATTAAGGTCGTTAGGATTTCAGAATTGAATTATTCAAAACAGTCAAGTAATGACAGAAACCTTATGAATAGATTTGATATTCTGCCACTATAGGCTACTAATTAAATCTTTCCGTTCACCAAACCGTGTACTCTGGGCCGGCATAATGAGGTCTAAGCCACGCGATCCAGTGTGGGTGGAGACCATTGTTGAACAGTGGGACGGTAATAGCCTGTCATTGTTGAATCTTTCTGCGAAGTATTGAAATGAGATATAACGAACTTTTTGAAAACTTGGATACATACCAAATATATTAATGTATACTAATTTGTCTACGCATCATAGATGTGTTGCGTCGCGGATATCAAAAACTACCAGAGACTTTACTGTCTCTTGACTCTCAGACTCGAAACACTAAATTTGGCCCATGTCAGTACGAACCCGAGGCCTCCTATTTCACAGCCAGCTCTCCACCAACTAAACCATTTAAAATGTGCTATCATTTTAATTTGTCGTGATTAAAATATTTTTACGACATCCTGACAAAATTGTAAATAAGGTGTAGATTTCCATTACCAAGTATTTTTTAATCCCCATGTAAGACCTTCTAATGCTATTTCTAGTTACGTATATGGTAATAGGATGAAATAAAACTGCTTTAATGGAAACATGTAAATGGTATTAACGTGCGGGAAAACTACAGCTTAGGTCTTGTAAGAGGAAGTTCTCAATGTCTACTTAACAATATGATGACTAATAAGTAAATGTTATCCACACTAAACCGGCACAGGGCGGGTCATCGTATCCAATCGCGAGACCCTCCCTTGCTGGTTATCACCTCACACCACACCGATCAGTGATACAATTCACCATTAATATAAAACAAAGGAATTTGGAAAAAAAAAGTAAGTAAATGTTGAAGTTTTAGTTTTGAATACCATCTGTATCAGCCCATATACGTCACACTGCAGAGCATGGGCCTCCACTACAATCGAGAATACGATTGAGAGTGGTTAGGCCATTTAGTCCACCACGTTGGCTTAGGGCGAGTTAGCGGACTTTACATACCATAGAAACTTACAAATCGCTATATGATATGAAAGTTTCTTTACAATGTATTTCTTCACTGTAATAGTGCGTGGTGATTGAATATCAATGTCAAACATGTACGAAAAGTCAGAGGTGTGCCCTGGGTACATCTTGAATACCATAGTTTTTCCCAAAACCCCACAGATTTTCCTAGTGTTGGGCTCTTAAAAATATATGCAATATGCTTTAGAATCATGTTGCGCTGATTTACTCGTATAACAACTAAGCAGACTTAACCCACTGCATGTTCCTTCAGCAGGCTTCTGTCCAATGCACCACAGAGGTAGCCAAATATGACCCGATTACCTTGAGTATTGAACTTGTTCTTGCCAGTAACCTGTCATGATGATGTAATGATGATTTTGGTAGAATTGGTGTATTACAGTCATTTAATGTTATTCCACAAATAATATTTATACCTGCGATTCAAGTCGCACATTACGAAAGGAAGAATATTTCTTGGGTCTTCTGTCAACATTTCTTTGAAAGTTTTGACAATTCATATGTAATAGAGGTGTTATTTACAGTCATTTTGTTTGTGCAATATCTTGTATTATTAATGATAATTAACTAATGCTGATGACTTTAACAAAATTACTAATATCAGTAATAATTTTAATATTAAAGTAATAAACAACCTTGACGATTTTTATTCTTAAATGAATATTTAAATTGTATGTAATTGTTTCAACAATTATATCAAACCATTTGTTTGAAACCACCAAAAACCACCCATCCTAAAGAATATGCCACTCATTATTTAATTCTTCTTTGATAATAGATTTACTAACAATACAAGTGGTATTTAAGTTAGCAATATTCTATTGTTTAGACTACCCTCTGTTTATCCTTTTCTAATACCCATATCATGGTTGTCTGTAAGACGTTGGCTTTGAGTTATGAGACTGCACCTTGTACTTTTATGATTTATTGAATTCTGAATGTGTTTATTTCATTTTTTCTGTGTAATCATCCATCCATCCATCAGCCAAAGGAAGTCCACTGCTGAACATAGGCATCCCCCAATGATTTCCACAGAGACCTGTTGGAGGCAGCCTGCATCCAGCGACGTCCCGCGACCTTTACCAGGTCGTCGGACCATCTTGTGGGTAAACGTCCTACGCTGCGCTTTCCGCTACGTGTGTGTGTAATAGTGTAAATAAATTAAAATAATGTTCTCCAAAACTCAGTTTGCAGAGGCTAAATAATTTCCATATGACAATATTAAAAATAAATAATTATCTCAATATTTTCATCTTTTTTTTGTATATTGCCTTTAATGAACATGCCGTTCACCTGATGGTAAGCAACATGACCACTCATGGACAGTAGTAAAACCAAACAATACCTTGAATTAAAGAAAAATGATTGGCATTCCACTGTGCTCGCCATCCTGAGACATACATTTTACTGGTGGTAGGTCTCTCATATGTGAGAGGCTGCCTGGGTGGGTAACACCGCAATGTCTATTTCTCCCGTCAAATAGCAGTTTAAATGCACTGTTGTGTTTCGGATTGAAGGACATTGTAGCCAGAGTAATTACTGGACATATTGAGACCTAACATCTTATGTCTCAGGATGGCGGGCGCAGTGGAATGCCAAGCATTACTTTGTAATGCTTGGCATTCCACCGCTAATCTCAGGAAACGCTGGTCTGATTTGAAAAAATATATCAGTTTTGTATAGTACATTTATCGAGGAATGCTATAGGCTATATATCATCACGCTATGACTTATAGGAGGGAAACAGTAGTGACATTTCTAGAAAATACAAGGAAATTTTATTTGCTTTTCATGGTCCGATTGGTCGACACTCTAAATTGAATGAAGGAATTGAGCATTTTGACCGCCATTTTGGAACTTGTATCTGCACACGGGCGGAGCAGGGATGAAAACAAAAAGTGCCTAGGTATTATTCACAAAGACATGTCACTTGTACAATACTTTGTTGTGACTTATTGCTTGGTTTTTGTTTAATATAAAATGATTTAGGTAATGCAATTTTATAAGCAAAGTAAAATATTGTAAAAAATAATTAAACTAAAATAGTCTTATATAAATGAAAAGCGTAAGGAATGTTGAATGTGGGAGTTTCATGATCGATTGTAATGCGTGGTTGTTCATTATATTACAATTATTATTCAATAATTTGATATTGATATCGTAACAGATTTCAATTTTATATTGTTTCTTTTTTTTATATATTTTCTTTTAGTTTTAAATTATGCATATTCTAGAGCTGAAAACAAATTTAATGATTAAAATACATACTTGATGATGTTTGTCTGCCAATATATTTTTATTACCACACAGAAGATGGAGAGATTATTTAAATCACTTTAAAAAGGCCCAAGGGAGGATAATAATACAGGCTATGATATTTTTTGATGAATTAATGGGGAATTAATGAATGAGAATATATTCCAATTTTATTATCGATAGTATTTAACAAATTATGTTTCTATTATTTTAAAAGCAATTCAGTGTGAATAGCAATTTACATGAAAAAATGCTATTTATTTGGTTTGAAATTTCTCTTAACCCAACTGTCCACTTAACATAATAGATTATAAATATCAATTGTCACAACATGTCAACAAGCAGTTGACAAAACATAGAATTGTATACAAACAGGCATGGAAATATGCTCCGAGGCGGTGGGCGGCCTTCCGCCTTCTTCCACTACATTCAACAATTACCTTTTATCTTAAAAGGAAACGGCTGCATTCAAGGTAAACCACACGGAACTTTGGAAATAGTTTCAACACTAAGTATAACAACTCACCAACTGCCACTTGGATTTGCGTGTCGGGTCAGCTATCGTGATCAGCAGCCTGTGGATCATCTGTATCGTTCCCTCGTAGTACACCAGCGCCGACTCGTAATTGCCCATCAGAGCCATCTCCCTGGCCAACTTGGTGTTCTCGCAAATTTCGCCAACAGAAACTGCCATTATTGTCATTCCCGCTGCGTGCATGTAACCTATCCGCAGCTAAAAATGTTACGGTTCTTCGCCAAGACCCCTTCGAAGATTTATATCGCGTGTGACATCCAATGATCCGAACGTAACACTTCTCATTTTCACAACATAACCCACACCACATCCATTGCGATTGTGCTACATTCGCTTTGTTTTTAGCCAGTGTGTGTGTCTACGTTTTATAATTTATCTCATTGTTATGCAAAATTTATGAATTTTCAACCATATTTTTGAGACAAAACAAACTTATCAATTTCGTTTTAACAGTTCACAATCACAATCACAATCGCAAGTTGGTCAACTACCAACATTATGTCCATCGACCAATCACGAGCGTCTTTGTTCGTTCCGGAATGTTGCGCAAAATAGTAATGTGTATTTAGTTTGTAAAATTGTTTTAATAATCGACTAAAGAATGAAAACGATAGAAGTATAGAAGTGAAAAATGTATATTATTGAAATATGTTACTGCAATAATAATCTTCTTTATAACATACCTACTTAGTCTATGTTAACGTTTTTTAACCGACTTAAAAAAGTAGGGGGTTCTCAAGAAGCTTATATCCAAATGGAGATTGCATTCCGTATATAAAAGTGAAGCACAAAAATTTGAACTTGAATGACGTTGCTATTGCTTGCTATCCTTTTCTTTCGAGTGACAATGAATGAACAAAAAGTCATTTCCAACACAAGAAAATAAGCGCCATATTTTGGCCTTGATTTAAAATAGACCCTATTACAATGATATTAGGTTGCTTTATTGCTTGAACGACGTCGCTTTGTCTGGCGAAATTCTTTTTTCGCCCAACAACAAAACGCGGCACGTCACATGAAATAGAACATTATTTTGCATCTCATTCTGACATAAAGAAATTCGTATCGGTGTGTCTCATTTTTGCGATGTACAGTACATTTAGGCTCTCTCTAGAGGTAATTACTCTAAGATAGTACCATAGTACTCTGTGGTGGCTATCCTTGTGAGTAGTCATGCGCAAAATGAATCACTGTAAAGAAAAGAGAGATATATATCTTTTAAGTCAAAAGATATATATCACTCTTTTATATCTTTATATCTTTATCTCACAATGATCGATGAGCTAAAGAATGAGTTGATTAAAATTGAGTTATGAGTCTTTCTTTATATCCATATCTAAGATTGACATTTTGGTGGAGTATATCTTTATATCTCTATCTCTTAATGATTCATGAGCTAAAAGATGAGTTTAAATTAGTTGATTAGAAATTTAGTTATGAGTCTTCCACAATATCTATATCTAAAATTAACATTTGGGTGGACGTTCAAGAGGCTATATTCGAGTAAAAATTGCTTTGTGGTTTAGATATAGTATTGTTACAGTGAGATAACGAGATTAATTATTTTCTACTGATATCTATCAACAGAAATAAATTGTGTTTAGAAATATAAATAAGGAGTAGTGAAATATGTAAAAAATCATGGACATTTAAACATTGCATAAACTGCATATTTTTGTAATTAAAACTTTTGTGCTATGATCACCACTGGTACAAGATATATCACGGAAACAAAATACAAATCCGATAAAAAAATGAATACAATATATCTTTGCTAATTAGAAAACATGCTAGCGAAATTAGGCCTTAAATCATTGTAAATAGCTTTGTTTTCGCTTACACTCCATTTACTACTGTGATTGTATTTCACGATCGTACGCATGGCGCATGCATTACATTGTGAACATAAATATTCTCTTTTCCGCTCACACAAATGTAAAAGTCTATATCTGTTTCTTTCTAATCTTTGCAGTGAAATTGAACCAAAAATGATCTTTACGCGTACGGATATAATGAGTTAGTTTGAGTGCAAGGGATATAAAGATATAATCACTCCGTACGTCGGATATATATCTTTTTAGTTAATCACTCCTGAGTTACACATGTCTACTTGTGAGTTGTGACTAGGTTAGAACCTCAGACTAAATACTCTCTAGACGTAGCCATGCCGTGGCCGCACAAGAGACAGATATATAATTTTTCAGTGTGACCATGTTGGGAAAAAATCTTCTTCTTCTTTTGATGGGTACTAATACAGAGCAACATTAGCGTTGCTAACCGTACGATTTAAATCGTATTTATTCGTATATCGTAGTTATATTTTAAATGATAATGAGTTTATGATTATTTTTTACTTTTTAGTTCGATCTTATATGACAGCTTGTTTTTTAGTTTTTAAACTATAATTTAATTGCTTGCACTGAAACATCTATCTACGGCTGTCTTATCAAAGAAAGACAACTGCGCGTAAATTACCAATTATAATATTTTTTCAACAATAATATTTGGTTTATTATTCTGGATAAAATAATATCATATACTTTTTAAATTATTGCGTCGTCATCGGTCTTGGATAGGTATGCAAAATTTCAAGTCAATCCGACGTTTTGAAGTGCTCGAAAATCGACTTCACAGATTCTGTTACATACATACATATAGGCAAGTTAATAAAAGCGTGCTAAAAATAATTAATGATCAACTACTTACATGAACATATTTTATTTGGACTGCTTTTGGTTTTACTATAACATTCTTCTTTTTATAATGAAAGGAATCTATCTCGAAATGAATTGGGCAAATTTTAAAATTATTTGTTGGGTGCCAATTTTGGCGTCCATTAGCTTCCACCCATTTAATTCTAATTTCAATGTTAGCAGGAAACCTCAAATAAGAAATAAATTATTTTTTTAAACGCATGAATAACGCTACGTATGCAAGTATTGTCTAGGGTAAACAAACTTTCATAACAAGGTAACACTAAACTTTTAAGAAATTAAGGTTATTTAATATTATTTGTAGAAATTCTAAATGTAATCCATATTTCTCTAAGTAAAGCAATTTGAATTGATATTAAAATACATTATTTATCAATAAACGACAAAATAATTATAATGTAACATAAATGAGTAACTTACGAGTGAAATGTTATTCCACAATTTTTTCGTTCACTGCGGCTTTTGCAGCCACAACACCCACATAGTACAACCCACCATTGCACATACACTATAGTCACTAATATTTGTATAAATTGCTGCTTTACACGATCCAAAACTATTATATTATCGGAAAAACTGATTGACGTATATTTGTTTGCAAATGTCTTTTACACCTGAGAGATAATTGCAGATGTTCCGGGATTTTACTGAATGATGAAATTCTTGATAAAGTTACCTATCAATAAAAGGGAGAAAAAAATAACAACAAGGGTTGGTAAAAATAAAAACCTTAACAATAAACATTATATTAATATTTCTAAATGTTACACATAGTATGAAACATAAATACAATCTCCAGTTATACAGATTAAATGTATCTATTTACATAAACATTATGCCATAAGCTCTTGTGGCAGAAAAAATACAATTACCAGACCAATCTTCACAATAATGTTTAAAACTAAAGCACATAACAAGGGTTTTTTTTTTTTTATTGCATTGAATGGCGAGACGAGCAAGCCGTTCGCCTGATGGTAAGCGATACGACCGCTCATGAACAGTAGCAATATTCCACTGCGCTCGCCATCCTGAGACATAAGATGTTAAGTCTCAATATGTCCAGTAGTTGCTCTGGCTACAATGTCCTTCAATCCGAAACACAACAGTGCATTTAAGCAGTGTTGTTTCACAGGAGAAATAGACATTGCGGTGGTACCTACCCAGATGGCCTCTCACATATGAGAGACCTACCACCAGTAAAAATGTAATATTTTAGCATTGAGCATATTAAACTTACAAACGATAGCAGACATAAATAAAACGTTAATTATTTTACTATTGTAATCTTTTGGCGCTAATATTATGGGAACAAGTTTTATAAGACTTAACAAAATATATATAGGCACCCTTCCCACTAGTTACATCGGATGTCGGGCCCGGAAAAATATCGGATGAAACATGGAATCCGAATGGCGTCAAATTTTACCAACAACTTATAAAATAGTTTATCTACTAGCAACTAGTGCATCAGACAGTTTGCAGGGACCGGTAGTGAGGATGGAACCTTAAACTTAAAACAAAATATACATGTTTCAGTAGCGTAGTCCACATCATTAGCGCGACAGATAAAAACAATATTAATTCTATCATTTAAATTTAAATATGGAATCAACAAGATTGTACTGAGTAAAACAACGATGGCCGCCATGATATTTCGAGTAGAAACTAATATTCTCAATGTTTTTCATGAAAAGCTTTCGGCAATCAGTTACATTACTAATATAATTGTAGATATAACACAGGATGTATATGACTACTTCTAGTTTTAGTAAAAATAACCTAGTTAAAAGTTAACGAGATGTCGATAGTGAGATGGGATTGTTTGTCTATCTAGCTAATAATAAGTTTTTTAGTATCAGTACAAGTGGTGACACTTTATAAAAAGTTATCAAACATTTACAAGCATTATACAGATTTGTAGTTATATTTTTATTTCCTATTGACTTCATCACCTGTTTCTAAATGTTGAGAACTTCTGCTCTAATGTTTATGTAACCACATTTTATAATTTACTCGTAATTGTACACCTAATTAACAAATTAAGCCACAACAAATAATAAATGTCATATTTTTTGAGTATGGCTTCTTATTCCTAGTAGTCAATATTTATTTATCTTTTCTGTTAAGAAGTCTTTGGGCGTGGACATTCTACTGATAATTGCTATAACCAGCACTTCAATGCATGTTTCTGTATTTAATGTATTCAATAATAATGTAAACCCACAGTTAACGAAAAAGATATTGCTGCCCTAATAAATTGTGAACTCTGCGGACAAGTTGTTTTGCGATCACAATATCTTTTAACACAATTATATTAGGTATTTAAAATGGATTATTTGTAACAGAAAAATGTAGCCTTAACAATAATTATGTAACAAGATATACACAAAGCGGATGAAACATAATACTTCATATGTTGATATTAAAGAATTTGTTGTAACTGAATATCCTAGCACCAAATACAGTGTATTTACATAAAATGTACATTAAGAAGACGAGATTAAGACTAGCCAGACAAAACAATCGTTGTTACGAAACAAGTATGGCAATATGTAAATAAAAACAATAGTATCAAAATGCGAAAATAACTTGAAATAACATTATGTCTTAACGTAAAACACTCTCAACTCTTAATTAAAAACTATTGATAAAAAGTTAGCATTACCTTTAAGATGAAGAATATTTTTTGGATTCAATATTGGTATTTTCATCGTTTTGTTAGTCCTCTAGATATTGCAACGTAAGTATTGCGTAATCTTAACACTATAGAAAATTAAATAAATATGTCTTACACAAAACTATATGTCTTACACAAAACTAAATATATTTAATCTGAGAACTAAATATTCGGCTGATTGTCAACTTAATTATGGCTTTTTTGCATAGAAGCTTAGAATAGTAGTAGAATGTACCATCAACAAAGCGTAAAATTAATAAGTGGATATACACTGGCTGATAAGCTACATCAATAGAAATGTATTAGTAAGAGTACTTCACCCTTTGTGAATTCCTCGATTTGAAAACAAAATAAATATATTTATCTCAGTTTAAATCCTACTATACAAGCAGCAATGTTTGTATCTGTAAATTACCAAGCACTTGTGGGGTACCCATATCAAGCGCAATTAGTGGTTTTTGATTAAAATATTTTTTTCCATGTAAAACTACACCTAGCACAAAGAAATCAACATAGTACAGAACAAGCGATACACAAATATACAGCTAAACCCCATCACTAACTTAATAATCGACTACATATTTTATTTCGCTAACAGTAATCGATTACCAATATTTACTACCACAGATTTATACATTTAGATACACCTTCTCATTCTAAATACTTTTGTATGTATAAATAATCCAATTGGAACAAGATTTGTATAATATAATTCAGATAATTTGTTTATTATTTTAGAGCATAAATTATTTTGAAAAGGCGTATCGAAATATTTACATCTATGGTCACTAATTTAAGTTCAAGATTGTCTTCAGACTGCAATAGCTATAGTTTAGTTTTACATATAAATAAACTATTTTCAGTATAGTACACAATACATATACAATCTTACGAAGCATATTATGTTTTATCACATATATGGTGGTCCTATGCTTTCACACGTTTTCTCCAGTCTATTTTGCCAGAAAAACTAACTAAACTTCGAACAATACGTTTATTTAAATCGATCTAATTATCTTATTGGGAAGTAAACTTGTCAATAAAATCAGTTTACATTAGTGCTGGAACAAAAAGCAATAGCAATCACAAATAGCAAGTGAAGTCGATAATAACATTCCACAAGATATACAGGGTATATCAAGAGTGCTACCGAAAACGAAGCCGGGTGGTAGTTTTAGTGACGTCAGACACAATGCAATTAAATTTGGTGCAAAAAATTGCGACGATTTTTTTTTGTTATTTTTTTCTATCGTCGTATTAGGGTGGTAAATACATCGTTTTTTGTTAAATAAAGTAATTTTAGATGTAAACTTATTGTCGGTCGCAATCTTAAAATAGTATCACTTTTAAGACTTAGATAAATAACAGGGGCTAAAAATATTTATATTTTTAAATTGTTATTTCCAGATGTTTTTGTTGACTGTACTTTGACTGAGGTTTGTATACAGCTCCTTGATTTTGAAAACTGTAACAATCACATACATAAACATCAGAATATTCCTAAACAGTTATAAATGTTTATTTATCTATATGTTTAAATATTATTACTATTGGTTATTATTTATAATGGATTTAAATTTTTTCATTATGTTTCAACAATTTGCAAACAATGGGTCTTAAATCAGAAATATATTACTGTACAAAGCTTAGCAACAATTACAAATGCAACACAATCGAAATAATAGATGTGACATACTATACAATTCAATCAAGTCCTGATTTATAATGTTTCAGGATATCGTCAGTTTACGTCCTCAATACTGTCGTGCCCTGAATGCATAATTAGCACAAACAAATTGTTCAGACAGTTATGAATAAAAAGGAGTTTAATATACTATTCATGTGGCAACACTGAACTTTTTTGAATGTAACCGTTTAGTCATAGGACTGTTAGTATAAATTTGGTAGGTGGTGTAAAGTTATTAACATTATAATATGAGAATCTTCGGTTGTTCTAACTATGCACTCGAATCAAGTCACATAATATTATTTCGTAATCTCAATCATTATGCCGAAGCAAACTATTTAGACTATATTTGCCAATATTACACAACAATGGTTGGAAACCATTTCGCTAACCCGCACTAGGGCAGTGTGTTTACTATATGGCTTAACCACTCTCAACCAAACTCTCGATTGTAGAGGAGGCCCTTGCTCTACATTGGGATGTATATTAGCTGATACAGACAATATTTATGCTTATTTTTCATAAATATTGCAAAACGATTAGTTATATTTCCTTGTTTTACGACGCTGTGTTAACCTATTTCCGGATACGAGTTATGCACATATTTTTGGAGAACGGCCCGTTCTCACACCCACTACTGCAATTCCGGTAAGCCACGATCAACAGTGGCACCCAATGTCATGGACCCGAGCATTGAAGCTCGGCGATTCTTCGGGAATGTCTAACTTGTCTTTAAACAATAAATAAACGTAATCAATCAAAAAGTTAAATTAATAGGAGTTTTAAACAAATTATTGTGTACTTCCCTCCGTGACAAACCAGGTTATTTACATATTGTACAAAAGCTTGATTATTTTTTCTGGCATATAAGTACAAAAATAATACACAAACATGTTATAGTAATGAATACGTAAATGTAACGTTGGACATAGTGTTGAGCTTTTTAAAACCAACATGAAACGTCAGCGATCGAAACGAGATTTGCAAAATCCGTAACGAAATTCCTATGGACGAATTCATTCACAATCATATTATAAATTTTGTAATTTCAACATTTCACAGCTAACACATCGAAATTATTTTTGAGTATTCTCAACAATAGCATATGATGCAATATTTTATTATATTCTATAATAAATATTTCACACAAATCTACTGAAAATGTAAGCGAATCAGCTCCTTCTTTGTCGAGTCTGCTGCCACCTAGAAAATACCATAATTTTAATTGCTTTTGTATGTATTTTTTGTACTTTGTCGTTGGCCTAGAGGGTATTTAGTGACAATTATATATTATTACAATGGAGAAAGGTTGGTAAAAGTTTGAAATTGAAACTGCTTAAAAGTGTCACTATTTAAAAGTGGTAAAGCCAAAACCAAACAACGCCTCGAATTAAAAAGTAATGACACGTTGAGACATAAGATGTTAAGTCTCAATATGTCCAGTAGTTGCTCTGGCTACAATATCCTTCAATCCGAAACAAAACACTAGTGTTTGGTGGGAGAAATAGCATTGCGGTGGTACCCACCCAGGCGACCTATGAGAGACCTACCACCAGTGAAAGTTTTTGTCATTATGTATACTCACAGCGTTCAGTTGGGCGGCATGTCGAGGTGCTCCTTGGGCGCGGGCGGCAACACGTGCATCTGGCGCGCCTTGCCCGCGTGGTACACCTGCCCCGGACTGAACGGCTCCAGCCGGGGGTGAGCAGATATGTCCTTCTTTGGATCTGCAACGGACCTTTGTATTCAACTAACGGTTCAGACCGGTGAAAATAGCGGTCGAAATGTCCAATTCCGACTGTTAGTTTACGGACGTTCTCTACATCCTGTCTATCTTTAAAACGGGGTTAAAACAGCTATAAAATAGCATGACTAAGTCGGTGCAGTTCTACGCTTCATTAAATAGAAATAGAAAATACATTAGCTATCTATCAATATATGCAACTAGTTATACCTCTCTACCTTTATTAACTGAAACAAATTGCATCGAATGATCTAATGAAATATCTTGTTAAAGATAGACAGAGTATAGAGAACGGCTGTTAGAAAATCAACCAATCAGATCATGAACATGGAATAAAATGACTTCGTGTATGCTAGATTGTTCACTACTGTTTTCCTCCGTTAGGTCAAACAAACACAACAAAAGACCTCAGCTTTTTACCGATTGGTATTTACGAATGAATATTATTTGATTGCTTTCAAATTATCAAATTAGTAGTAGGTTATATTGTGATCATTGACAAAAGCACAGAATGTAGTCAGTCAGCGTTAAAGACAGGATCTATTAAATAAGAATACTTGAAGTCAGAGATGTCTAAGATTCATACCTAGCAACATCCATTTTGTCAATATTATAAAACAAAATGTACTTTTATTACTATACCTACCATTAGTGTTGGAATAAATAGCAATAGTAATCACAAATAGCAAGTGAAGTCGATAATAACATTTCACAAGTTATATAAATAAGCTAAATTTTGCGATTTGATAATATTATTAAATGATATGAACGAGTAAGTTTTTTTTAAGAACCTATTTAAAGAAGAAACTGAAGAGTCCATTTGGTATGCGTAATTTTAGATGTAAAAATGGTTATACTGCCGTCCTCAAGCTAAAATGCCGTTAAGTATTTTTTGCCGCTTTTTTAGTTATGGTCAGATTTTTACCAATTCTTGTAGGCGGAAATAGCAATAGCAGAAATATAGAGCATGCTAATGCTTCTAAAATAACAATGTGGTGATGTTAATTGAAAATAGCAATAATACCATTACTACCTACCTCTATGAAATAACTACTGTACTTCCAATATTTATAGAATAATTACTTTATCAAACGTACACATGTTATGGGCTAAGTGATTAATCGGGCATTATTCATAATGGCCGGGCAATATGATAAATAGGTGAGTTTAGATTGTAATTAATCACATGGCCCGATATGGCTCGGCAATATTCATACTTCTCGGGCATTATGAATACTGCCCGCATTAATCACTTGGCCCATAACACATACACTAATTAAATAATAAGTAACCTTTGGTATTAGCTGCGATGTATTTGGAGAGGCGTACGGTGGGCAGCGGCAGGTAGCCTGCCACTAGCGGCATCACGTCGAGGGTCACACACTGCGGCTCTGTGCAGTTCGATTCCATTGTTATTACCCCTGAAAAAAAATGTGTAGGTGTCCATTTGAAAATCTGACATTTCTTGACCAAAACATAGAAATTTAGAAAAAGAAATATCGAAAGTATGGATCCATACTTTTGATTACAGATAAAGTGTATCTAGCAGGGCCGTCTTTACCTATAATGGGGCCCTGGGTACACAATCATTTGGGGCCCTTTTGAAAAATAAAGAAAAAAATATATCATAATCTAACATTTATCTACTATGATCATTTCATATCGCAGTTATGTATCAATATTGTCGGAATTGTCCCTCTCATAGGGATGTAATGTAAGAAACTGTGTACGATGTCTCTAGATCTTTCTAGGTTAGCTCACTACACAGACTCACTAAAATGTTTTTATTAGTGAGTACTGATTACCACTAAAATGGTTAATAAGTTTTTTTTCTAAAACCATTTATTATTTGCGATTGTTTTTTTTATTTATATGGTATTCATCCATATCAAAATAATTTCGTTTTTAATCGACTTAAGAAAAGGAGATTATGTATTTGATGTGTTTGTATGTAATTTTGTCAGAGTTGCATAGTTTTTGGATATGTTAGTCTATACCAGATAATTAAATTTCAAATTAAAAAATGTATGGATGTTTGTATGTTTGTCCAGGCATATCTCAAAAAGTCGGATTTCAAAAAATATTTTTGCTTTCGATTAGATATAGTCCAACTTACTGGGTAGGTACCACCGCAATGTCTATTTTTCCCGTGAAACAACACTGCTTAAATGCACTGTTGTGTTTCGGATTGAAGGACATTGTAGCCAGAGCAACTACTGGACATATTGAGACTTAACATCTTATGTCTCAGGATGGCGAGCGCAGTGGAATGTTGCTACTGTTCATGAGTGGTCGTATCGCTTACCATCAGGCGAACGGCTTGCTCTTCTCGCCATTCATTGCAATAAAAAAAAAATGTAGGTGTTGTATAAGTTTCATCGAAATCGGTTTCTTAGTTTTTGAGATAAAGCAGGAGTGTTTCCTATATAACAAAGTACTCTGTGAGGAGTGTCCAACTTTGTTCAGTTCGCGATGTGCATACAATATGTTGACTATTTTGTCTCAGCGTCCTAACCTAGACAGGGTAATAAGTTTCGATTACTACAACAGAAATTAAAAAAATAAGAAATAGAAAATAATTTAAAAGAATTAAACCGTCTTCAAAATTGTAATATAAAGAGAGAAATAAAATTAATCTTTTAATAGATCTAAAATACCTAAATGGGCCAACCATTTTTTGAGGTCGGTACTGGCCTTAAAGTTTGAGATCAGCGAAACCCCACGGTTCTACTCGCATAGTTAGTAGCATGACGTTATAAAGCTTAATAGTAGTTTAGCTGGCACCGACCTCAAAAAATTGTTGGCCTATTTAGGTATTTTAGATCTATTAAAAGATTAATTTTTATTATCCGGACGGGACAGGAAAGGATGTAACAGGATCGAGTCTTGTGTCGTGGGTATCAGAAACTACGAGAGACTTTTCCGTGTCACAAACACCCAGACCCGAAAGAAATATTTGTGGGCTGCACAAACATTTCTCTCGGTGCGGGGATCGAACCCGCGGCTTCTCGTTCCAGAGGCGTCGTAACGTCTAAACGACTGCGCCACGGAGGCTCTCAAAAAGTTTTGATATAAATAATATTTTGCTGATTTGGACTGGACTCATAATTCAAAAAGGATCTGCACACGGGCTGAGTCAGTTGGGTCCAAGTGTAGAAATAAATAGTTATTGACATTAACTTATCCATAAAGATATCTCCTCTAAAATATAATTTGTATAGTTATTTACTTATCTTACTGGCTATTTTTGAACTGATCATCGCAAATCTAGTTATATTTGATCAAACTCCATAGATCATATTTTTTAAACATCAGCATACAGGGTATATCAAGACTGCTACCGAAAACGAAGCCGGGTGGTAGTTTAAGCGACTCCAGACAAAATGCAACAGAAAAAGTTGCAAAAAAAAGCGACAAATTTTTTTGTTATTTTTTTTTTCTTGGGCCCTATTTGGGCGGTAAATACATTTTTTCCTGAAATAATAGTGTATACCCTTCTATTTATAAATACTCTAAGGTATAAAAGAGTTTAAATTATTATTCTAGCAAAAACTATGGATTTACCACCCAAAAATGACGATATTTAAAAAATCATAAAAAAATAATTGTCGCGTTTCTATGCAAAATTTTTAATTGCATTGTGTTTGTAGCTACTAAAACTACTACCCGGCTTCGTTTTCGGTAGCAGTCTTGAGATACCCGGTATAATCAATTTATACAACAGCATATAATCTCAACATTACTTTCCACTTTCAAAACACAGCAATCCCAGGGACGTGGTAATTGAGAAAATATGGAAATATGGATTAAACGATTGTGAAGCAGTACATCTGGTTTACAGAAACCACGCATTACAGACGTAAAAAATAGTAAGTAGTATCTTAGGAATAATAGGAATCGAAATACGATTATTTCATATTGAAATGTTTTTTTAAAGTGTAATTAATGTCTGTTAGTAGCGTAGGTAACTCTATACTATCTGAGACCCGTGGCAAAATCATCAGATGGGGCCCTCCCTTACTATAAAAAACTTAACTTTATAAACTCTATGAATAATTATCCAATGTAAACAATCCAGCGAATTGTTGATTGTATCTTACTAATTTTATAAATCAATGTTACATTCCTTCTCTGCTTACGGCATGTCGGGCCGAGGACCCCTACAGGCCTGAGGCCTTTCAAGCTCGGGGTCCCCTTGGACCGGGGGCCCCCTAACTTGGTGTTATACAAGTTATGATACAAACATACTACATATATAGTATAATTACTATTTCTGTGCCACAGAACACATTTATAGCATTTCACTTTTAGTTTGGAGGGATCTCTTTTAGGATGTGAAGTCATATTATCACTAATCTACTGAAATAGATGATTATTACTTCTTACAATTTTGTAAATATACGTACATCGGTGATAGGAGTTGTGAAACGTGTGAGTAAATATGTGAGGAAAATTTTCGGTTTGTTTTTTTTTACACTTGCTCTTCTTCAGGGCCCCCCTGAGGATGGGGGCCCTGGGCACGGGCCCCGTGTGCCCTTAGTGTAAAGACGGTACTGGTATCTAGGACTTAAATAAATATGTACATTGTACATGCTACCTTTTCAACCAGTCAGACATATTTATTAATAATTTTATTTGCCGTCGAATTATTTGTTACTATGATTTTATTCTTTAATACAGGTATCATGATTTTTTTTTCAGTATTGCTTTTTTTCAATACTGATTGCAGTAAAATATTAAAACTATGCGAAACAAGTTGGATTATATAACTAAAATTGATTACCTGCAGTTCGTCCCAACACAGCCCACATCGACTGATCGGCTAACACTTCGTACATGAGAGATGTGTATTCAGTCTCGTTAACCTGCAAACGAAATTAAATAAAATACAACTTACTTACATGTTAATATTCATCAAATACATGGTAATAATTAAAAGAAGTTTTGTTGATTTTAATTTATCGCATACTGCGTAACCTCAAATAACATAAGTACTATGGCAAGTTGTTGCAGTAACAAATGGACAATGGTGACAAAACAACGATCAAGTGATAAATTCACGGTTGACGTTCGCCCATATATTTATTTTATTTTTATTTTATTAACTTTATATACCAAACAGTATACAGGCGGACTTAATGCCAGGGGCATTCTCTAACAGTCTACCTTTGGGTGAAGCGGAAATGGAGTACAGCAGGTTTTATTTACATTTAGATAGGGGAGAAAAAAAATGGTACAATATTTAAGTAAGTGTACACTGTACTAAGATTAAAATGAACATACATACATTATACATACAACATAATATATATCTACATATATATAAATATATACACATACATACATACAACAATATATAGAACTTACTTAATCTGTCAATTTAGCAACTTTTCTTTGAAGAAACAGTTCCCGAACTCTTACCTTAAACACATAACGGTTAGTGGCCGCTTTAATTTCGAGTGGGAGGGAATTCCATAAAAGAATGGATTGCACCGTGAAGGAGGAGTGTATAAAATCAGAACTGTGGGTTGGACATTGAAGAAGGAGACTATGAGACGAGCGGAGATTTCTATCGTGGTTGGACCCTAGGTATTGAAAGTGATGTGACAGGTAAGATGGTGCAGTAGGAGATGTTAATATAGAAAAGAGCGTAGTGAGTGCGCGCAGGCTGCGGCGTTGACGAATGGGTAACCACTGAAGTTGGGAACGATAAGAACGATAAGAATATCATATTATCGAAAGAAACCAGCTTTATCCATTTCTAACCATCGAAATTGAAAATAAAATAAACATATCAAGCTTAATATGGGCGTGTATTGTAATCTTTGAATCGGTATAATTCCGATTAACTTTCATATTTCATACGACAGCATAGGCCAATTTTTTCAATTGCTGTGAACGGGGAGACGAGCATGCTTTTCGCTTGATGATAAGTGGTACGACCGCTAATAATCATTAGGAAAACCAAACCAAAAATAGACATTGCGGTGGTACCTACCCTAGTGGCCTATCACATTTGAGGGACCCACTTCTAGTTGCATACAAACCTGCTTATCTCACAGTCAACATATTAAAATGGAGATTTAATTTCTAACTATTTTCTACATACGTACTGTCCCACAAACTTATCTGACCCGGTGAGAGAGTCGCTGTTGTCGAATTTGGTGTTGCCATTAAAAATAGATATAGCAATAAAGTGGGTAAGTAAGATTTTTCAATTCGATCAATAGTGTCAGGAAAATGAGTGGACCAGTTTCCTTTGCATGTTATTTTTCCTTCCCAAGATTTCTAACAAATCGCTCCCCATACCCTTAAACAAGTGTATCTGTATCAGCCCATATACTATATGTCCCACTGTTGGGAACTGCCCAATTCTACAATCGAGAGTGCCATTGAGGGTGGTTAGGCTATATCATAGGCCATATAGTCCACCATGCTGGCCTAATGCGGGTTGGTGGACTTACATACCATAGATATTCTTATAAATCGCTATGTTATGTAGATTTCCTCACTATGTATTCCTCCACCGTTTTAATGCGTGTTTATTGACTATCAATACTCACATGACTCCGAAAAGTCAGATTTGTGACCTGGGATTCGAGCCTACGACCACCGTGAACATGTTGGCAGTCGCGTCTGGTCCATTCATCAACAGGCCCCCACGAACGTAACGATAAATTCTAGTTTATTATATGTACTTACATGTATTGTACTAGTACGTACAAAATTTTGTTTATGTGGTATTTATTTTGAAAAGCTGACAACACAGACCTTTGGCGGCAACTACGCGTTGATACAATTTATCTAAGGGTATTATTGGTGTTTGAGATGCTTTTCTTCCTTCATAAAATGTAATACCTGAAGTCTAACGTTCCTAGCGTCACTTTATCAAGTTCTCGGCATATTTCACTAGTTTTAAATAATGCAGGAAAAATAAATACATTGAGTAAACAACCAATGGCAGATATGTCAGCGACTGGCAGATAGACTGACATTCCAAATGACGTTAATGTTTCCAGTTTTGGCCACCGGGCCAGATAACTTTGTGGCTCTATATATACTTCGATCAAATATACACTAGATTAAAAGTAAGTCTATAAAACGGCAACAAAAATAAAAGCATAAATGAGCGTGTTCTCTTATTTGAATTTAATATGGTCGAAACCATTATAAATCTTAATTTAAAGGAATAAAGTTTATTTTTACCAGAAGTTGATTATAATTCAAGACTCTGCTACATTTCGTACTTCGAAATTCAAATGTAAAAAGCAACCTCGGCTACTTTTGGCGTTTCATTTTGTTCCGGACCCTGTGTCTAGAACATATTTGATCGAAGCCTTATTTAAGATGATCGATATTAAAATAAGTGCTATATTATCAAATACCCTCTGAATATTCAACTGCAGGCAGCACATTTGCGACGCTCTGCAGAAATCTGATCCTTTACTCGGTTCCAACTTGGTCCGTATCACGAACAACGTAGTATAATCTTGTATATCGAAGGGACAAGTGAAGGTTCTTGGCGGTTCAGTTCCATTTAACATCTTGTACTGTACTGTGAACGTTGCTTTCATGGGTCCGCCCCTTACTAGCGGGTCTTTGAGCAGTTCCCACATGAATGATGCTGTTGTACCGTCTGATGCTACAATCTGAGGACAGAAAGGTTGTATTGAGCATGTTTCTATAAAGGTGTGACCAGTGACAGAAATGTATAATATGATGTAATAATGGACCAATCAAAGAACTTTTACAAAGACTTTTTTTATGATTTACACATCAACTAATTATTGTTGGTCTTGGGGAAACAGTTTTACGATACTGATAAACGAAATCGAATCGAAACAAAACGAAACAAAATGTTTAATCATCATTATAAACCTCTCCCAACACTACTTTTGATTATACATGAGGCTCCTGTTTTGCATTGAGACGTTTGTATTTGGGCTGATAATCATCATTGTGGAAATACTTTTTATAAACACTTATTTATTTTATTCCGCTAGAGGAAAATTTGATCAAAAGTTATCACCACCATCTATGAACCCCCATTTCATATAAAAATATTATGTATGAATACCACCCCCGGAGGGACAACCAGGAAATAAGGCAGGGGTTATTACGAACTATTTTTGGACTATAGCATCCTAAACAAAAAATAGCGATAATTTTACCCCTACTTACCATATCCTCCCCCTTTTTGGGATTCAAGTCGGACACGGTGTTATTCCCGTCACACTCGAGCGTGGGGTGAATCAGGACGAATTGTATGAGATGCGCCACCGTGGATTTGAGCGTGACGTGTATGAACTTGCGAGTGTTGGACGTGAGCAGCCGCCACGACGCTATCATGGGCGGGGAGAAGTGCAGCGGCACTTCAGTCACTGAATCCCACCATGGACATGTCAGCCATACCTGTAGATGCGAGGGTATAAGAGAATTGAATAAGTTTGTGAATTGATATTGTTTTTTTTATTAGATAAAAATAATAAAAAAATTACAGATAAAAATGTGTATTCAAATTATTATTTTTTTAAATTATAATTAAAATACTTGTTTTTATTTGTTTATTCCAAAATTATTACTGTCCTACTGTAATACTATTACTGTGATACAACATAAGAAACGTATCGACTTGACTGCCCATTTTTTTAAAACCCTTAAAATATTATTATTGTAGTTACATAAAGGCAAGCATTCGATTTTCGAAGCAATTAAATCTCTTTGTAGAGCCATTAATTTATACTAAGCATGGTTAATTAAAAGACGTTTAAATGAATTTAACACTTAAAAACCACAAAATAAAGATCAAGTTCAAATATTTGAACTACTACCCAGCCTACTCAGCCACTCTCTAGCTACTCAGTCTTCTCTCATCTAGGAGACTTGCGAACAGAGTGGCTGACACTAGCAGTTACAACTTTAAAGGAATTTAACACTTATTATTTGAGGATTACTGTGCTGTTGTTAAAGTTCGTGTACGCTCTGGTATAAACCTTAGTGGTTTTAATGATGCTGTTCATATTAATGATTTATGTATAATTTTTGTATCCAATAAATGAAAACAGAACTTATGCACTACAGAATAAACATCAAATTCAAATATGCTACTCAGCCTTTTCTCATCTAGGAGACTCAAAAACAGAGTAGTACACAGGCGATTACAACTTTATATGAATTTAACACTTACACCCTACTGAATAAAGATGAATTTACCGTGTGCTCAACAGTCTTCTCTCTCCTAGGCTGCAGACTAGCGAACAGAGTGAGTGGCACGCTGGCAGTAGAAAAAGGTTCGCACGCGGGAACCGACACTGAGACCTCGCGGGACATTACCGCGGGCTGCTGCGACGACAAGCGGATGAGAAGACCCGATGATGACTTCAGCTGGATTACTGCGTTCTGGAAAATAAAAGGGTTATTAATATATATTTTTTAAACTTAAATTGGTTAAAACTACACTGCGCCAATATTTTATTTAAATTAGCGTGGGTAAAACTGCACCACACTTGAAGGTGAGATATAGTAGAAAAAGAGTGCCGAATTGGAATGGAATAATAATTTCTTTGGAATCGATAGAATTATGGGCTACTTAACTATAAAGAGTAATTTTTTATATTATTAATATATCGACTGCGGTTCACACACACACCTTGTGTTTCATTGTTATTTATTATTCATATTAATAAAATAGAATACAATCGATACGAGTCAGGGAAAATGCTTTAAAATTGTTGAACTTGATAGGATATTAAACTTTAATAGTCTCATAGCATCTGGCAGAAATAAACCTTATAATTACACCCTAGGTTACAAGAATTTTTGTAAAGCAATTATTGATGCAGTACTCTATGTGTTTAATTAATGTTTTCATATCCCCACCACCCTGTATAAAAAAATGTAAAGTACCTCTTCAATACGCGAACTTCCGCTCGTAACGACAAGCTCCATCGCATGTTCCAACCCAGCAACCAAATCCTTCTTCGGCTCAACCTTGTTCAAATAAACATTCACTCCCTGAGTGACCACGTCAAACCCAACTTTACTTCCAATCAAAACATTCGATAAAAACTCCAATTTCTCCTCCACAAGCAAAGATATCTGCCCTAATTTGAATGTACCGCACTGCTTCCCAGTAAATTCTAGAACAATCTCATTCAGTCCAGGTTTGAGGGTGAAATTTTCTTTTGAGAAGCAATTCTGGTAGTTATTCCTCGTTGTGGTGGAAGGTTTTCTATATTTGCTGCTGTCTGAACGTCGTAATGTCACTTTTGGATTGT
The DNA here is from genome assembly GCA_009982885.2 of Hyles vespertilio. Classification (NCBI taxonomy): domain Eukaryota; kingdom Metazoa; phylum Arthropoda; class Insecta; order Lepidoptera; family Sphingidae; genus Hyles; species Hyles vespertilio. The sequence goes on from CM042810.1 coordinate 5,773,482, forward strand.
GGCATTCAACTGTTGCTTTCTGTAAACTCTTGTCCTCTTTGTAGTGGAGTTGTGAGGTTATTTGTAACGGGTTCAATAATGGATTCTTCGGCTTTAAATCTTCCAGTCTTATGCTGAAATTAAAGTGTGGATTTTATAATAAACTGCCTTTTGGTAAGCACAATAGTTTCTTAGATTTACACGAATGTTACACATTCTAGTAAAAACAATTGATTGCTGATTTAATATTTTTCCATTTGGTAATTTAAACTTATTTTCAACAGAATGGGTCTCTTTTTTTTATAAGCTCACATTCTTAGTAACTTTATAACAAGATATAATTTGGATACTACTTTAGACACATCTAAACTTGTATTATTTTTATTTATATATGTCATCTGTTTTTTATCGAAAGTTAGGTAACCAATGTGTACCAGAAGAGTAATAAAACATAAATTTTCCTTCATATTTTCCTCAGATTTGGTTCAGTCCCTAATAAAAAAAAGTATGAAAACTTACCTAGAAACTAAACAAGTCGCCTCCGGTTCCTCGGCGACCTTCCTAGGTGAGTTAGTCTGCGTCCCTACACTACCGCTAACACTTAAATCAGTCTTATGTTTGACCGGAGTTCGTTTCTCCGCTCTATCGTTACATACTTCTATACTTATCGCGGCTCTGGTGCAAGTCACATCTTTGGGCAGATTACTCTCTACCACAAGTCTACATTCCACCTTATTGTCGGTGATGTATACACCTCTCTCTGAAGGCAATAGAGCTACGGAGATGATCTTGAAGCATTCGTTAAGTTCTGAGAGAACCGGGTCTGGTCTCTTGCTGAGTTCATCCCGTATTGTCTTCATCATTTCCTCATAGTAAAAGTTTCTGACTAGTATTTCTAATTCAGCCGTGCTTGCTATCGTTGCGGACAGTTTTGTGTATCTGAAATAGAAAACATTTTAATATTAAATTTAGTATATATAAAAGTACCCTACCGGAATTAAATATCTTTTAATTCATACAACCAGTACATTATCTATACATATAAATAAAATTGAAGTGTCTGTTTTAAAAGCGAAAATAAAAAAAATGTCCAACTACATATCGTTATATACACGATACCTGTGCCGAAAATGATATTTAATTTTTTTTGTCTGTCTGTCTGTCTGTTTGTTCCGGCTAATCTCTGAAATGGCTGGACCGATTGTGACGGGACTTTTTTTGTCAGGTAGCTGATATAACAAGGAGTAACTTAGGCTACATTTATTTTAGAAAAATTTTTTTTTTTAAATTCCTCGCGGACAAAGTCGCGGGCACAGCTAGTAATTTATAAATATTGAAAAAAGAAGTTGCACACAAACATGAGTGGAAAAAAATATATTAGTTTAATATTTTTTAGGATTGCTTTGCCGACTTTAAACAATTCCATCTACCGGCAAACCGTTGAACTACTGCAACACTGAATTAAATTTGGAAATACCCACATTTATTAAATTTTTCCACCAACTGCCACTATGTCAGTGTGGCACCCTATATCCTCATAATTTAACTCAGTTGTAAAATGTCGGATTATGGTTGATACAGTGCAGATTGAAATTGGTAATAGTGATAGTCCGCAAATCCGCACTCGCCCAAGGTGGTTTACTATCGCCTTACAACTCTCAATTGTACTCTTAATTATAGAGGAGGCCCGTGCTCCCGAAAATTAGAACCAGACACTTAATGGATAAGTTGGGATAAAAAAAACCAGCACTATATGGAATGGATTTTATAGCCCCACCATTCTCAATTGATACTCTATATTGTTAAGAAATCCTGTGCCCTGCATTCAGACGTTTACCACTATATTGCCTAACCAATCCGTACACTCGATTGTACACAAAATCACTGCCCTACACTGGGACGCACTCAGACACAGACACAAACACCCCCAACCTGTCCATATCATTCATCTTCTTAGCAGCGGCCACCAGCTCGAGCCTGGTCTGAGCGGCGAGCTCGCGCCACCCCTGCTCCTCGTAGGAGCGCAGCGCGTCCATCAGGAACACCACCGCCTTGCCAGTCTCGCCCAACTCCGAGTAGAACGATGCCAGATCACGGCCTATGAGGCGGGCGAATCTGTGAAATAGAGGTTTTAGACTATACATTTTAATGCCTTCGTCGTCATCTGTGGATATATCATTGCGGAAAATTGGGAATAACTAATTTTCCCTTGCTCAAAAAATTCAATAGTAGGTATTCCAATATACAGGCTTGTGGGGAGTAAAAAAATAAAACATATTGACTAGTTGTGATCTTTAAAAAAATAATAAACACTAGTAATGGATATTCTAAAATATCGAAATTATTCCCAATTTGAGACAAAAATAATCAAAATGTTACTGATGGCACCGCTATAATGAATTGAAGATTAAACTCACAAAAAAATGTGAAGAATATATACGAACCTTAACCGGCCAATATGTTTATAAGTGCCCATGGCCAGCTCGGCCAGTTCCAAGTAGTACTGCTGAAACGACTCGGCGCTGCACAGGGCCTCCTTCAGTCTGTCGGTGGGGGTCGGACCCCCGCCGTTGGGCTCGCTGTCCCCCATGCCGGCTGACAGCATCACCACCAGGTGCAGCTGCTCTGACGACGGAGGAGGCGACCCTGGCAGCAGGCCGCAGAGCTTGCCTAGCTCGTGGAGCTGGTGAAATAATACATTATACTAGCGGCCCGACCCAGCTTCGCCTGGGTGCATATATTTATTGATTCCACTCCACACCAAATACATGTTGTTTTTCGTATAAACTCTTGTATGCCTAAACTTGACGTAGCTATCCTACTGTCCGGCTCAATCCCGTCTCATCCGCCTGTTCAGTCTCTTCCCAATCCGTCCTGTCCCTTCTCTTTATTATCCATCCCGTTTTATGACGTGCATTTACAGTTCGTCCTAACAAATCATCAGTCATCTATCCCAGCCCTCTCCCGTACCTTCGATTCTATTTTACTTTATGTCCCTTCTCTCCATAAACATCCATATACATCTTATATATAAAATAGGAATTATTAAAATTTAATATGAGAGTTACACTGAGATAGCAAAATAATAATTGTCAACGTTACTACTACACTTGATGCATAAACAATAATCGTATTGTGTGAGAGAAACAGGAGACCGGCTTCGTTCTCATCCCTACTCCGTGCTGTTTACTGGGTCAGAAGTGACACCTGTAGACATCTGGCGGGGATAACTAATTAAATGACGATTGATCAGTTTTGGACCGGAGAGGAAAAATGATTAAATTACTAAAATGGCTATTAAAAAATAAGGGTTGATCGTAGAAGGGTGAAAATTGAGGATTGTATGTATTTTTGTATGTTGTATCATAAAAAAATAGAAATTAAAAATTTTGTCTAAAAAATAAAAAAAAAATTAGGGTTGGACTACCCCTAACATTTAGGGGGATGAAAAATAGATGTTGGCCGATTCTCAGACCTACTCAATATGCTCACAAAATTTCATGAGAATCGGTCAAGCCGTTTCGGAGGAGTTCGATTACGCACCCCGTGACAGAAGAATTTTATATATTAGATTTAAAAAAATATATAGTACTAAACAAAGTCGTACTAAACAAACCACCCAAAAAATGATGAAATTTAAAAAATCATTAAAAAAAATTGTCTCGTTTCTTTGCGAACTTTTTGGTTGCATTGTGTTTGTGATCACTAAAACTACCACCCAGCTTCGTTTTCGTCAGCAGTCTTGATATACCCAGTATGGATACATATTAATAAAAGGCAATATAATACTATGGATTATAGTAAAATTTTATTTTTGTAAGAATGGGAGCTTTGTAAGTTTAATTTCTTGCTTTGAAATTAGACCGAGTTTCTTAAGCATTAAAATAATGTAGAACTACAATTTGTCTAAAGTCATTTACTGAAAAAAAAAAGAAACATTAGATACCATTAAGACACCTTGTATCCTACAACATAAGACTCTATAGTATACATAACGAAGTAACTCAATTTAGCACTGTACCTTGTCCTTAGCATGGTGCAGCAGCGGCGCATGTGCGCGTGCGCATCTCTCTCGCGCGTGCGGCGGCGCGGCGGCGGCGAGTCGCTCGCACGCGCGCAGCGTCTCCGCGCACGCCAGCACCGCCCAGCACGCCGCCGCGCCGCCGCACGCGCCCGCGCCCACCACGCACAGCTCTGTAGCGGTGCTCTGTACTGTGGACAGGCAGCGGGTCGCTATCTGCAAACAAATACACCTATATTAGATAGATAAATACTTATTTATTGATGACACAAACAGCATATAGCAAAATGAAGAGGTACAAAATAAGGATAACATTGAACAAAAAACTAGAACATATATGGTACGATACAATGACTTATCATAAAGTAAATCTTACCCTAAACAGAAACCGACTTAAAGAACATCGGCGAAAATGGACCATGAACGGGACCAGTTATGAATGGTACATCAAAAATTGTCATAATTTATTAGAGTCAAAATGCATATTTCAATTTATTTTATAAAACCCGGATAAAAAAGAAAAACTTAAAGTGTTTTTAATAATATTGAACGCATATGAGTGCGTTCCATCAGTCATACTTTGTTTTAAAATAAGGTTCTAACTACAACGTTGAAGGTAGTACTAAATAAAAAAAAAGTGTAGGTATTTTCTATGACACATGACTTTTCTTTGCGCTGTCATTTTGCTTTCTTTTGATTTCCGATTTACGACTTCTAATGACTTCTGTTAATTTTCTGTTTATATTTGTGACTTGGCTTTAATCACGGACTCCGATATACGCTTGTATTTCTGACGACTTTGTAAGATTAATCATTGTATAACGATAACGCTTTATGATTTGTTTTAAAGTGTGAAGTATTACCATATTTCCAACATGAACTCGGAGCAACAGTGCGCTCCTCAACAATTTGTGCATTGTGTTCAATGCAATACCCGTCTTATTATACTCATTTCTGTAATCAGTGAGTGAGTCCACTAATCGAAGTTTTTTTAGCCATGAATCTACAAGGTATCCTATTTACCCTTTAGTCAATATGGTTTAGTATCCTGGAGTTCCCACAGGAAAAGTGTGTGTGTTTTGATGAAAAACAATGATGCCAAACTTCCAAATCAAGGAGCGACGGAATTACTAAGTATTGTTGTAACTGTGTAGTAGGACGTCGCACAGTACTGTTGCTGTGTCCATGTCATGACTTTGATGTTGCTGCCCCTGCAGAGTTCTTAGATTCTATTGTAATAAGAGAAGATGAGAAATAATACATTTAAAAAATGTTTTCTGTGTTTTATTTTATTATGTGTTTTATTTTTGTGACCACTGCGTATTATATTCTTATACTAACATATAGGGGGATTTTTCAAGTGTGAGTAGATGGCCAAATACGAAACTATGAAGAATAGCGGTAAATACTCAAGTCTAGTAAATTCTGATAAAATTCTGCGAAATAATGACAGCAAAATACTACATTTTCTCTCATTACCTTAAGGTAACACAGGTATGGTGTACACCATATTCAACGGTTAATTAGTTTTATGACAAGGGAAATTATAGAGCATAGTAATTACTAAGCCATCATAATGATTTAGTACACTTTTTTCCTAGGTACCTGATAACCATAAGACCACCCTACATTAGGTATATTTGACAATGACAATGACATTAAAATGTGCTATTTTTTATTTGTATAATTGTAACCTAAAAAGTTACAAATATATGAATAATTCTAAAATCTCCGGCTTTTTAGAAATCTTTTTGCAACTGGACATCACTCCTCATGCACTATACAACACAATAAACTATATCCCAGCTGTGTACAATATATTTCTTTGTCAGGTCGCAAAATGTATGGACGTGACCGATGTTCTTTCAGCATTAATTAATATTATTTACTTGTGGTAGTTCTCTCATATGTGAAAGGTCGCCTAAGTAGGTACCACCGCAATTTCTATTTCTCCCGCCAAACAGCAGTATAATGCACTGTTGTGTTTTGAATTCAGGGACATTGTAGCCAGAGTACAAGGGCGGATCCAGCTTTTACGCCACGGTGGGGTCCTATAGTTCATGTTAGAACACTGGGCCCGATTTCAATACTCCAATTCTTAATAATGACTTTTAAAGTATGTTACAGCCGTGATTTGTGAACACACATACACTTTTTAACATTATTTATCGACATACAAAAAAATTATTGTGCTTATAAATTTTATCAACAAGATAATTAATAAAGTTTGTCAATCTGGAGCCAACCAGGGGGGTGATCATGACCCCCATGCAAAATGTTGGTCTATGTAGGTATTTTAGATCTATTAAAAAAATAATTTTATTTCTCTCTTTTTATTACAATTTTGAAGAGGGTTTATTTTTTTTAAATTTTGTTTTTTACATTTATTATGTACCATAAAGAGTGTTCAATAAAATAAAGAACTCAATACTACAGTTTACTCGAGAACAGGTATTTTTTTAAAACAAGATTATTGAAAATTGTTAAGTGAAATTTGAAAAATTTGGATTATTGAGAGCGCATCTAAGCCGCAGACCGCGAACTTAATATATAAACTCTTCTTTAGTTTATAAAAAAGTAATCTTAAATCTAAAACAATTTCTTATTCCTAACAACGTTTTCTCACACAATTGAACAGCACTTACTGATCGATTTAATGCACTGACTCAACGTACGAGTAAATCTAAGTGCACATTACGAGTGGCAGGTAATTCGTCCACACATGGCCGGCCATGGGGAAAATATTGAATTACAATATCTGGGTTTCTTTATAAATCATTACGTTTGATATTAGTGAGTTATTGATGAAATTACTTCAATTATACTTAACATGCAATAAATAATTAGATGTTATGTTTGATTTATTATTTCAATGTGTTTGCTTAATTACTTGTTTATTTTTTAATATCAGGAGGGATATACTCCGACATAAAGTTAGAATGTGCGTACATTCAACGTCCACGTATACAATAAGATAAAATATTCTACTTCTAAACATCAAATTTAGTCAAGGTTACGACGTACGATACGATAGAAGACTCCGACATTTCGTAAAGTATTTAGGAATATTCTCATTTTACGTACGACGTTCGAACATTCATTGTCGTGTCGGAGCGTAGAATAATCCCCCTATCACGATATTTTGTTCGTGCTAAAGTTAGTGGCAACTTCAGTGCCGCACCGATAAAGCATATGATATGACTAATGAGGGATAATGATCTCTACATCTATATGCGGGTTCTACCCCCGCACCGAGACAAATGTTTGTGAGGCCCGCAAGTATTTGCTCGGGGGTCTGGGTGGTTGTGACATCGAAAAGTCGCACATAGTTTCGATACCCACAATACAAGACTAAATGGATGTTAATGTGGGGCCAGGAGATATTTGTGACTGTTGAATATATTTATTATCATTTCTCATACGTCGATAAAAATGTGTTGGCTTTAAGGTGAAAAGTGACAAAATAATTAATGTATTAATATTTAAATGAATAATTGTATAGAGAATGAAAGGATGCGGGCTGCCTACAGCCCAAGACTAAGATGGTTGGCGTTTACTTGAGGAGGCCTATGTTCCACAGTAAACAGTCACATGCTAAGTATAAATATTAGTAGAATAAAGGCTGTGTATTTCCAATGCAGCTGTGAAATAAAACAGTGAAAAGATTAAAAGACATTAAAGCCATTGTGTAGCCATAGTTGCTTTGTTTGCATTTTAAATACTTATTAGCCGCTTAATCGGTGTGTAGAATTATCGGTTTTAAAGATGTAGCTGAATCATTGACATACATATATCGATATGGCGGAAGGCGCGAAAAAGTTTTCCGATGTAAGTGGTCCGGTGATCCAGTGAAACTCTGGTCTCATTTGCAAAGATTATTAAAATGTCTGCTTGAATTGTGACATGTTTAGAAAAAAATAGATAACAAAAATAAATACTACATTATTTATAATCCTTATTTCCACCCAGTTACGAAAAAAATCCGGCGCGAAATAGATGGCGTGATTTTCACGGCTATCTTATCGATACTTTCAATTAACTGAAGAGCCTATCCTTAGTTTTTCCAAATCAATGAGTTTAGTCCCATTTCTATACTATTGAAAGCAATATAGTATATAACACAATGTACTATTATATAATATACCGGGTATCTCAAGACTGCTACCGAAAACGAAGCCGGGTGGTAGTTTTAGTGACTACAAACACAATGCAACTAAAAATTTTGCTAAGAAACGCGACAATTATTTTTTATGATTTTTTAAATATCGTCATTTTTGGGTGGTAAATCCATAGTTTTTGCTAAAATAATAATTTAAACTCTTTTAAACCTTAGATTATTTATAAATAAAAGGGTATACACTATTATTTTAGGAAAAAATGTATTTACCACCCAAATATGGTCATAAGAAAAAAATAACAAAAAAAAAATTGACGCTTTTTTTTGCAATTTTTTCTGTTGCATTGTGTTTGAAGTCGCTTAAACTACCACCCGGCTTCGTTTTCGGTAGCAGTCTTGATATACCCTGTATAATAGTACATTGTGTAGCAAGTTCACATTTAATGGACTATCCATCCTTGAGTCACGATCAAAAGCTATTAACAATTTAAAATTTCATTAAATTGTAAACCATTCGCGAATACTTTCTAACAATTCGAAATACTATTGCAACTCGCGTGAAATGTCAACGTCAAGACATGAAATATGAACGGGCGGTTGGCGCAGCGGCTAAATGGTCCACTTTCTCTTATGATTACAGGTTCGATCGTCATAAAAAAATATATGTAGGAAAATACTATGACAAAATAAAGGTTATCACTTGTAGGAATATAATAATATAATAAGAGATATGGATGAAATATTTTGTGATTTTTTCGTTGGTAATTATGAAGATGATAAACCTACAGTTTACATATTTCCACATTTGTTTATGATTCGCAATCGCGAAAATGATTGGGAGTGGTTAGGCCATATAGTCCATAAATAGTGTCTTTGATATAAACGCATAATATGCGGGACATCAGGTATTTAAGCGTGTTGCTGATTTTTTAGTAAAAAATAACACATTTTGTGGATATTTCGGAATGATTAAGTATACTACTGAATACTATTGAAACTCGCGTGAAATATCAACACAATGAAACTATGACATGTAGTTTTTTACGTGAGAATGAACGCGAAATTAGATAATGAAAGTAATTTGCGAAATCTCAGTTCTTTATTACATAAAGACACATTAAACTTCGCATATCAGTTACTATCGTAGTATCGCGATTACGAAATGAGTTTGCAACATATAGTAGTGGTTATGCGAATATTCGTCTAATGGCGAAATTCGGTCTGATTAATAAATCATTTTTAAATACCTACTTGTTTTTGTTATAATCGTCTATTGCTGTGAATGATGAACTTTTACGATTGTTCATTTCATTTCCTTACTTTTATTAGTTTTGACTTTTGGCTAATAATTTCATGCTTTTTACCAATTAAGTCTATTTTTATGTTGTGATTTGTGATATGTATTTTAATAGGCCGATTTAGATTTTCCGAGGTTAAAAAATATTTGCATTCATCAATTATAAATACTGTATTTAACAAAACATATAGTTTATTCTGTGCCCTTATCTCATTATCAGATTTACGCTTAGTCAGCATAACATAATTTTAGTTTTTAGATCTATCGCCTACAAGCCATTCGTTATTTTAGAAAATTATCTAACCATTAAGAAAATAGGCAAAATATTTGGAGCTGGATAAAAAAAAAGTAATATGATATTGGGTCATTTTCATCCTCGTCGCTGAATTTCAACTCCATACATACATTAATGGGCTATGAAACCTACGAGACTCGTTCGAAAACCACAGACAACTAAAAACGCGTCTACAATCAATCTAGACATACCTAAACCTATAATTTCATACTATACCTCGAGTAACAACATCCTACCACCCGTAGTTTTAATGATTAGCTACGCACGACAATACTTAGTGCGGGTTGAGTGAGATTCAACTGTATAAAATTATAGTATAAATCACGCTCACACGCCTGCATAATATGTGTGGGTCGCGCCTCTTTACGCTTCGAGTGAATTAACCTTCTTAACTTTAACTATGAGCCTTTTCATAAGTATTGGGCTGAACCCTTGGCGAGAAGGGGGAGTTAGTAAAGAGGGGATTTGAGTATAGAGGGTAAATTTTAATTATTTTTTTAATACAATGAATGGCAAGACGAGCATGCCGTTAAGTCTGATGGTAGGCGATACGACCGCTTATGGGCAGTAGCAAAACCAAACAATATGACCCATTGAATTACAAAGCAACGCTTGGTACTCCACTGCGCTCGCTATCCTAAGACACATGATGTTAAGTCTCAATATGTCCAGTAGTTATTCTGGCTACAATGTCCTTCTCCTTCAAACCGAAACACAACAGTGTGTTGAAACTGCTGTTTGGTAGTGACTGATGTTTGTACTTTATTATAAGAAGTTGAAACGGAAGGTACTGTAAAGTAATCCGTTTATTTGTGAGTTTTGAAAATATAGTACTTTAGTAGGCATTTAATTGAAATATCAATCGTACTGTCGATTGTAGAGTAGGCCCGTGCCCTGCAGTAGGACGTATATGGGCTGATACAGATACAGATGCCTCAAAACGCTTATTTTGAAATTACTATATTTTCGAGCATTTAGGATTGAATGGATTCGTTTTCATTATTTAGACGATTACACACAGTACAGGCGGCACAGTCATAGCAATATGTTTTTTTTTTATTTCAATGAATGGCGAGACGAGCAAGCCGTTCGCCTGATGGTAAGCGATACGACCGGCGACCGCTCATAAACAGTAGCAAAATTCCACTGCGCTCGCCATCCTGAGACATAAGATGTTAAGTCTCAATATGTCCAGTAGTTACTCTGGCTACAAAGTAACTACTGTTTTTTTTTGTTTACTATATTTGTATACGTAACTTCCATAATAAAATTATTCAACATTTTTATGAGATTTTCATAAAAGTATTCGTATTTCGTAGTATTACTTTAGCACAAACATATTTGAATGATCTTAATTAAGCATTCACATTTAAAAATATCATACATAAAAAGCGTACCAATTACAAAAGAATATCAAGATAATAGTTGAATGACATTGCAAGTATCATTTTTGTGAAAATAAAATCTTGTCAAGTCTGAGTCGAGTTTGTTAACTGAGAATTCTGTACTAAAATTTGTTAGTTTTTTTTATTCATAGTTATTCTTCTCCACCCAAATAATAAATAAAAATAATATTTCGATTAGCATGTACGAAAAATTAACATTCATAATAACAATTGTTATAACAATATAACTTTTAAATACTCACCTCCCAAGGTTTGCAAGTAAGCAATAACATGGCACTTTGTCTTTGAAACAGGTAGCTTCGGAAGTCCAGTAGGGAAGCTTTTTTCTTTACAATTAATTCCCTTAAATGCTGCGGTACCAGTGCTGTCAATCTCACTGCCTGCCATGACGTCACGGGTTGTCTGAATGTGTCGAGCCATTTTGGACTCACAGTCACATTTGAATTGAGCACAAATTGTGAGAACAATGCGTCCAATTCGTCATATTGTACTAACGCCTCATCATACAATCCTAGCATTTCTAATACAAATGCTAGTTGTTCCTGCAAAAAATGGATCAAATATATTTTTTAATGAAAGTAATAATATATTATATGCTAATTACTAGAATTATTTTTATGTAAAAAATTATATGGAGTTCATCATTAAAAAGTAAAGTATTGTGTTATGTTTTAGTTTGATAGAACTACTGATACAATTACCTGCAGAAGAAAGTATTTACAAAAATCCCAATCAGGTTCATTTCTTTTTTCCCTCTGCTCTCTCATATACTCCTCAAACTTTATCAATGCTTTGTTATATGCCACTAAAATAAAATGTCTCACTTTGGCGACCAAAGCTCTCCATGACTCCGCACTCCTTGCCTCTGATTTAATAGGATTTATAACCGATATAAACCGGTCCTCTGTTTGTTTGGTAGCAAAATCACCTTTGATTTTATCCAAAACGGTGGTCCTTGGTAACAATTTATTTGTTTTTCGGATGTCATAAGTTTCTACTTGTACGATCATCCAGTCGGTGATACCAGCTTTTTCTAATTGCTTGAGCCATGTCTCTACTTCTTCTCTTAATGTTGTTTTGTAATATTCTATATCCTGTATATTCATGATACATTATTTAATAACTATGGTAGGTTACAGTATGGTAATCTTATGATAATTTATAGGATTTTTAAGAGGACAAAATAAATCTCTCATTTTAAAACTCAACCATGTTGAAGTCAAGGTTCAATATAAATCTAGATTGAAAAAGATTTTCATATTTGAAAATTGATTTTAATAATCTAATTTAAAGATCATTTCACTCATAAACATTATATTTTATTACAAAAGTTAATATTGAATGTTAGTGTTTAATTTAAATAGCAATAGCAATCACAAATAGCAAGTGAAGTCAGTAATATAATTTCACAAGTTATTTAATTAAGCTAAATACTATGGTTTGCGATAGTGATTCACAAAGCCAATCATGTAATTTTTTAAACAATCTCATGTAATCTATGAAAGAGTGAGTTTTTCTTTTACGAACCCATTTAATGGGGGCCAATAAGCAATAGCAGAAATATAGCACACTAAGTTTTAAAAAATAAGAAGGAGGTGATATTAATTTGAAATAGCAATAGTTCCCACTACTGCTGAATGTGTTTGATGTGCAAGTATTGATGTTTTATTTTATATTTATTTGGGAAACATACAGAACAATAAAACATATATAGCAAGACACAGTAAGTAACGAATGATCCAGTGAAACTTCCACAATCAAGTTACACATAAACAAAGCAAGTCTACAAAGCAAAACTAATATTAAAAACAAACGAAATGAGATGCCGCTGTGCTACAGTAGATAATATAAGAAAAAAACTAAACAAATCTATAACATCTGAAACAAATTTTTTAACTAACTACAAGTTAACTACAATAATAAAAAATAACCAACAGTATTACATCTTATAAGGATTGTGAGATGAAATTACAATATGTTTTATTGTTGAGGATTTTTAATAAAAAGTGGTATAATTTAGAAAGGTAATCAATATAATTTATACTTAAGATGGGATCAAGGGAAATCCATACCCAAGTAGGATTAGGTTTTTTATTATGCATATCAGCATAGCAGGAAAAACTGTCTACTTATGTAACAGAATTATTTGCAAAAAAATGCACCAAAAGTTTTCATTATGAAAATTATCTCTAATTAAATGTGCTAATAAAACAAGACATACCACACAGTCGGTCCAATAAATATGCAATATGGGGCGTTTCAGCAAATTAATTTCTGTCTGAGTTTTGTCCTTGTATTTAATGAATGAGGCCTCCAAGTAAACAGATTTAGTTGCGCGACCATACGACCGCCTCCACTCGCAAGAGTCCTGCGGGATCGCGGCCACCAGCGGCGCCTCCAACGTGCAGAATAAATTCCAATCTCCCGCGCCTGACACAGAAACATTGTTTTGATTTACGTCCAAATTTATTAAATTCACATTTTTAACAGCACTTACATGTTACTATTGGTTTGTTTGTCATTCCTTCTCGATCAGCTGGAGAATTATCTACACCCTTCATTTTTTATACAATTTTTATCATTATCAGCAAAATCCGTCGATTTTGCGGGCATGACACAAATAACATTCCAATTAATACGAACGGAAACCACCCACTTTATTGGCGAATGCTAATTAGACTACATATGAGGACCTTCATTTAAATATGCACTAGTAAAAAAATTTTTCGTAGTATTTTATTTTATTCGCATAATATTTTTAAGTCGTTTTGATTTTTTGATGAAACTAAAAACCAGAATTTGTCAAAATTCGCTGTCATCACCCAACTCAACAGATAATTTACGTTTTGTTCCAGTTTTTACATAAACATCTTTGAAGTATATTTTATTTTCTTTCTTACTTTAGCCATTTTTAAAACATATTCTCATAAGCAAATTAAATGGAACTAAAATATGGTTATTATAATAAATTGTTTGTGAATATAATATTATTACTATTTCATGTTAACTTATGTTGGCGAGGTTAATTAACTATATAAATGGTTTTTTTATGACTATAGTTTATAATTGGCAAAAAATACATTATTAAATAATAAATCTTCAGTCCATTCATAATAGAACACCCATATAATTTAAAATATGATTAATTATTTTAATTGTTTCACAAAATCCGGTTTTTATCGCATTAATTTCTAGCTTATCAGTAATAACCCTTCGCATTGTCTATGGTCAGTCAAAATGTCGCTTTCTGTTTTGGTATCGTCTCGCAATAAAGGAAATTAATTTTCATAATTTATCCATGATTTTGTGGTTATATGTGAAGTTTTTTGTTTGTAAAATCAAGGAGTAATACAAACAGAAGTAACAGGTAATTGCTGCAGACCTACAATTTTATGATATAGACCATTTTAATTTCGGAGTATTTTCGTCTATTTCTTGTATTATTGATATTAACTTGCGGAATATTAATTATATTGTTTTGAATATTTACCGTATTTCACAGATTAAACTTAAATTTACATTATTCATGAGCTTCCAAAACGGTGAATTCTTTAAATTCCTTCCGATGTTCAATACTCATTATTTAACTTATAATTTGTACTATTTACGTTTGATTAAATTAAATCAATTATCCCGTATAATACGCTATAATTTACAGTTATTAACTTGGCATTTACCATATGCAATTTTATTAATATTGGCCTCATCTTATAAATGTAGATTTTTGTTTTGATTTTTATCAGAAATCTCGGCCTGTGTCGGCGATTATGAAATAATTACGGTACAACTTATCATAATATGACAACTTATCGTATAATTTATACATAAAACTAAGGATCCAATAAAGATTTTCAACCTTTTCTTGTAATTAATAATAAACAATAAAATTTCTAACAATGGTAAAATAATACTATCTAATACGAACTTATCAATAACAGTAGAATATTACGCCGAATTCGTCGTATAGTTACAAAGTTCCGCATTTTTCCAAAATCAATTTATTTGTAAATTTCATCATTATTCATTAAAACTTTTTAATAATTCTTTATGTTATGTATTTTAGTCATGAATACTACAGCTCCAACATCGGCGGATGCGTGCCTCAGCATAGTCCACTCTCTCATGTGCCATCGCCAAGGTGGTGAGAGTGAGGGTTTCTCAAAACGAGCCATAGAGTCCCTTGTGAAGAAACTGAAGGAAAAACGGGATGAGCTGGACTCATTGATCACTGCAATTACAACTAATGGAGCGCACCCTAGCAAATGTGTCACTATACAGAGAACTCTGGATGGTAGATTACAGGTAACATATTTACAAAGGAAATTAGTCATAGATACAGGTATTTTTATAACCATATCAGATGAAAACATTCAGTATTCTATAGTTTCATACAGTATGCTAGCATGTGGTCTAAAGATAACTAGTAAATAAGTGCATTGAAATGAAATTTATTATAAAATAAACTGTTTATTGTAAATATATATGTATAATGACTTGGAATTGTTCCCATATTGCCAAACGCTGACTCATTTAGGTACAAATGTTAAATATTTGGGTGATATTGCACAATGTTGTGATATATTTGTTATATGTTTTATTTTCAAAGTTTTAACACATTTTCTATTTAAGTATACTGTATGTGTAACTCTACTTTGCAAATTTAGTTATAAACAATAATTCTGGTTATTCAAATATGATTTTCAATAATTGAATAGTAACATATTTGTAATCTAGACTGCTTCATAGAGCGCCAAGAGTTTTATTAAAATTAAGTTTTATTTGTATAAAAATTCAAATGAAGAATAAAATCTAGTGCCCATTTACCCATACTATTTTATATTTTTTCCCTTGCAGGTTGCAGGTCGTAAAGGATTTCCACATGTGATTTACGCACGCATATGGCGATGGCCAGATCTGCACAAAAATGAACTGAAACATGTTAAATTTTGTCAGTTTGCATTTGATTTGAAATGTGATTCAGTTTGTGTCAATCCGTACCATTATGAGAGAGTTGTATCACCTGGCATTGGTAAGTAATTGATTAATCCCTCGGCATGTCATTGTGGCACATTTTTTTTTTATAAATTGATATGGATATGTAGTGCACATGCATCAGCATTTTTAACCTCCTTAGACTCATAAATAGTTGTGGACTGAATATTTATTCATTAACAAAAAAAGTCTGCTGTTTCCCAATATATTATATTTTGTTTAATTCACATACAGTTAAATAATGGATTTAGAGCGAAATTTCGATGAAACACTTGAATAAATCTGTATTGATTGTACAAAAAGTTGTTTAACAGGTTTTACTGTCTTCAATCATTGATTTTATTTCTATAATATTATAATTGATTTCCTTGAACTTTATTGCCTCAGAATCATAAATAAGGCCAATTGTTTCAACTAAAACCTATCAAATATTTCCTAATATAATAATTATAACTGTGTTACAAATGTTATAATTTAGTAAATTAGAATGAGAATATTAAAAGCCGCAAGCTTTGAATCAAATTGCCAAACCAATAATAAACTAATAATTAAATTATTACCTATAGTAATTTATCGACAATTTATACAATATTTTTTATAATATAAAACAAAAATACAATGCACTCAACATAAAATGTAATCTCTTTGTACTTACCAGATTAGTTGCCAGTTAATTTCCATTGTCTTTCACTACTTCCCTCTTAGCCAAGTCCAGACTGTGAATGGAATCTTCATGTACTCTCTCATTTGTAGGGCACCTAGTTAGGACTAACAGACTTTAGGACTAAGTTTAATATGTAAAACAGGTTTTGACTTGCGCTAGACGGAAGCTTGTCTATTATTTGTTATTAACAATGCATGTGCAGACACCTGGCCTTCCCCTATTTTGTATTTTTTTCACTATTATTCACTTTTTTCAACTTTCTCCATTTTTGTGGTCAGTTTGGAGTGGTTTTTGAGTGATGAGTCTCTAAATTTTGTGTTGAGTAAGTAACTTTGTCTCAGCTACAAGATATGATCTGTATTACTTTTTCAAAAATTCCATACAATTATAAACATCATTTTAATTGAGTATTTTTCACACAAATATAGTTTTTATACTTTAAAATTACAAATAGAAATAGTGTGTGTGTAGTCTTAATTGGATGTGATATGTAGAAACGAACATTTGCACGCGTGTGTTTTGTTAATTAAATAATTTCTTTAAAATAGAAAATGCTCTATAGGAGTCTGCTAGAATTTTGTAGTCATAGTCTTCCAAATAACTTTACCATAATCGATTTAAATTGGGCCAATAATGTTGGGTCCACTTTTTTAATGGAATTTGCTAAATTGATGACTGTCCTATGACAGTCAGATGACTATTCATCAAATATTTAAAAGCTGGCTGAAAAAGCATAGCACATTATCAGGCCACCTGAGGCCGTGGCTGCAGTAGACATAAAAAGCATCAAGACAATCCAAAAGTATCTTGATAAGCTTTCCTAAACGTGGCACCAAACCCGCTCGCGCTCGCGACAAATGTATTTTTTTAATTGCCTGTGGTAATTTTTTCAGATTTATCAGGTCTGTCGCTGCAGTCAGGGCCCAGTAGGTTAGTTAAAGATGAATATACGGCAGGTCTAGGCGGGAACGGCATGGATATGGACACGGGCGAGCTGGTGACCATCCAGCATCATGCCACCAGCCCGCGACACCACCACTCGACGATACCGCACCACCATCAGCAGTTTCAGGCATCCAATATTATTATCAATCAGGGACAAAGTGAGTCCATGTTTCGGTGGTTATTTGTGGACGTTGAGTGCCTGAAAATGTTTTGTAATATAAATTAATTATTACCTAGACTTTGTCTGATATGAGTAGACAATTTTGTCTAAGTAGTGAAATATATTTATGGAAAATTGAGAAAAAATAATTGAACATTTTCAGACACTTCAACAAAGTTGATAAATGCTGTTTTGCGTTCGAAAAGCCAAGGATTATTTTTTGTTTCCGCAATGCATGTTGATTTTATTTTGCGTTTCTTTTCCGTGCCAATAGCGCCCGATGGCGTACCGAACTTGTTTTCACCGACGCACGGACCGCGGCCCTCGATCCGACCGCCGGGGCCTCCGCCCCAGCTGACCCCCCAGCAGATGGGACACTCCCCGGGCCCGCCTCAAATGATGCCCAATCATGCCCAGATGCCCACACCACAGATGGTACCAGGACCACCGCAATTACGCCCAGGCACGCCTCAAGTGGGCCCCGGAACGCCTCAACTCGGCCCAGGCACGCCTCAAATGGGGCCCGGGACGCCTCAACTTGGACCGGGAACGCCTCAAATGGGACCAGGAACTCCGCAAATGGGTACAAACGTGCCTCAGATGGCCTCGCCGAGAATGGCGTCTGCGTCGACGCAGATGTCTCCGGGGGCGCCTCAGATGCCTTCGATAAGCCAGGGGATGTCTATACCAAGCCCTCAGCAAATGGCCATGGTGCAGCAAAGAACGATAGCGCCCAAACTGGAACCACCCGACACGATGGACGCTCGAGCTATGTGGCTGCCAAAAAGAATGAACCATTGTAAGCTTTTCATATTTTATTTTGCACGTATTTTTATTACGATCACTTTGTTTTTTTAAGCTGTTGTGTGTTGTTATTTGGTAGAGTTCCTTGTTGTGTTTTATAGCGTATTGTGTGTTGTTTAGCTGCGATGCCAGTCAGCATGTCGCCGGGTGCCACGACCCCTTCAATAGACGGAGCAAACACAACGTTCTTTGCACCGGAACAGACTACCATTGAGACGCAGCTTACACAAACTTTACCCGGTAAGTGTTTTTTATTTTTTATTTTTTTTTATTGCATTGAATGGCGAGACGAGCAAGCCGTTCGCCTGATGGTAAGCGATACGACCGCTCATGAACAGTAGCAACATTCCACTGCGCTCGCCATCCTGAGACATAAGATGTTAAGTCTCAATATGTCCAGTAGTTGCTCTGGCTACAATGTCCTTCAATCCGAAACACAACAGTGCATTTAAGCAGTGTTGTTTCACGGGAGAAATAGACATTGCGGTGGTACCTACCCAGATGGCCTCTCACATATGAGAGACCTACCACCAGTAAAAAGTATTAAGTGTTTTAATACATAAATATTATGTTAGCCTTATTTGATTATTTATTACTGTGTTATTTGATATACAGTCAAATAATTATCCGAGACATACCAGATTGTATTTTTTGTTTTGACTGTTTGATTTTCAAAGTCTAGGTCTACAAACAACATCTTTGTTTTACTAAATAACAATGTGTTTCTTATTGTTATTTTGTGTAATAGAAGGACTTATTAATCAATATGGTATGACCATTTAGATAATATTACCAGACGGGACACTGCAAACAAAATGAAAAATATGAAATATTTCAGGTTTCTTCAAATACATACAAACATCACAGTTTCAACTATGGCTGTTCACTAAACTGTTTCGTCTTCAGCCGATAGCCTTCCATAGTAATTCACTCAAAAATCATTTTTTTCCTCATCCATTCACAACACGACCATCCTATGCTACATTACAATGGGCAGATACTTAAGATTGAACTCGAGAACTAACCATTGCAGGCGCCGTGTCACCTGTATCAGCGGAAGGATCTCAGCAGAACGGCTTCGTGACCACCAGTCCGGCGCCGCAGCCCAGTCCCCTGCAGCATCAGCACCAGAATCCGCAGCAGCAGCAACAGCAGCAGCAACAGCAACAGCAGCAGCAACAGCAGCAGCAGCAACAACAGCAGCAGCAACAAGGTATAACTGATTAACTAGCGGCCCTTACCAGCCTGTGCCTAGTTGCAGATCTTTTTATATTTCAATCCAGACAAGATAGATGTTATTTTTCGCATAAACTTTTGTATACCTAAATTCAACGTAGCTATCCTATCCTCGCCCTTTCTTCTCACCATGACCAGATCAATGCCTGCACGTTCCGTCCCGTCCCTTTCCTTTCGGTCCCGTTTCGTCACTTCCCATTCCGTATTAGTAAAATCATATCTAGCTATAATATTCATGTCTATCTGTAATATTTAATATAATACCCTTCTATACGAAAACTTCGTGGGACACTCTGTACTAGGGATGTTGCGGATGCCGATTTATTCACATCCGCGGATGTGAATGCGGATGAGGATTTTTGAAGGCTTACATCCGCGGGTGCGGATGCGGATGCAGTTGTTTAGGATCTTATATAAATATAGTATAAGAATGAAGAAAAAAGCTATAAAGACAAAATAAAATAATAATCAAATACCACAGCAAAGCAAAAAATGCCAACATGTCGGACCTAATATGACTAATGTTAAAACTCTAGTTTCTATATGTTTGGTACTTGGCGACCCGCCATCAATACGGGACGCTTATATTTTGATTTGTAGGCTAATCAAATCAATAAGCAATTAAATCAACGTTTACAAGTACAACGAAATAAATATTTTTTGCTTTGCTGTCTTATTTTTTATTATTATTTTATTTTGTATTATAGTGTTTTTTGTTGTTTTGAAGTCGGTTTTAATTCCTCTCGATGACACCAATTAAGAGGATTTTCATTTACATAGACTCTTTTTAATGCGTTAAGAAGGGAATTCTTTTTTGAGTACAGCTACAGTGTTATCATTTTCTGGTATTTCTCAACTCTCATCTTCACTAGAAGAATCTAACATCCATAGCAACAACAAATGCGTTGGATCATGTCACTAATTATTTCGTTCCCATTGGTCAATGTCACATGAGAACGGCAACCGCCATTTCGCCGGCACCGCAAAATGTTGGGCCCTACTCTATAAATCCGCAACGAAGTTCGAATCTTCGGACGATCGAAGTTTATGACGATACGATTCGTATAACGTATATCGTAACCATAAGTCTGTGTACGTACATTCATATCGTAATAAACTTCGATCGTCCGAAGATTCGAACTTCGTTTCGGATTTATGAGTAGTTCCCTTCTTTCTTGTCG
Source organism: Hyles vespertilio (assembly GCA_009982885.2). NCBI lineage: Eukaryota > Metazoa > Arthropoda > Insecta > Lepidoptera > Sphingidae > Hyles > Hyles vespertilio. Next base: position 5,794,579 of record CM042810.1, read on the forward strand.
CAACTTGTATTACATCCGCATCCGCATAAATATCCGCATTGATTATTGCGGATGCCGATGGCGGATGCAGATGTCCAAATGTATGCGGAAGCTCCGCATTTGCGGATGCGGATGCGAATATCCGCAACATCCCTGCTCTGTACATGTATTTTACATATAAACCTTCTCCTTGAATCACTCTGTATATTGCTGAAAACAACATTAAAATTCATTGATTACTTTAAAAGATATGGGCGCACAGACACCGGAGGCAACTTCATCTTATACTATGTGATGATTTACAGACTCGGTGTAGGTCAGAGTGAGTCGTTTTTAACTTCAGAGTTTAGTTTGGGTTATGCTTGAAATATATCGGCCTTATTCCTGGACAGTTTTAAAGCCCATTTTGGTTATTAAGTATTTCGTCTTTGCTCATTTAAAATTCGTTCGAAAGGGACAAAAAATTCGTTTTTTTTTTTTTTATTGCAGTGAATGGCGAGACGAGCAAGCCGTTCGCCTGATGGTAAGCGATACGACCGCTCATAAACAGTAGCAACATTCCACTGCGCTCGCCATCCTGAGACATAAGATGTTAAGTCTCAATATGTCCAGTAGTTACTCTGGCTACAATGTCCTTCAATCCGAAACACAACAGTGCATTTAAGCAGTGTTGTTTGACGGGAGAAATAGACATTGCGGTGGTACCTACCCAGATGGCCTCTCACATATGAGAGACCTACCACCAGTAAAATAGATCGATAAATAAAATAGATTTAAAAAAAGTATAAATGAGGCTTTTAGTTTGTACATTTTAGTTATACTGCTTTACTGGAATCTGGTATGAGTACAGGTCATATATAGCCACAGATAGATGGAGACTGTCTCGCCCTCACGCCCACCACCGCAACTTCTATAAGCCAGGATCAACAGTGACACGCATTGTAATGACACCGAGCATGGAAGTGCGTGGTGGCCTGTTGGTAAACGGACTAGACGCGACTGCCAACATGTTCACGGTGATTGCGGGTTCGAATCCCAGGGCACACCTCTGACTTTTCGGAGTCATGTGTGTATTGATAGTCAATCACCACGCACTAAAACGGTGAAGGAAAACATCGTGAGGAAACCTGCATACCATAGCGATTTATAAAAATCTTTGGTATGTAAGTCCGCCAACCCGCACTAGGCCAGCGTGGTGGACTATATGGCCTAACCACTCTCAATCTTACTTTCGATTGTAGAGGAGGCCCGTGCCCTGCAGTGGGACGCATATGGGCTGATACAGAGTACAGTACAGGTGGAAGCTCGGCGAGTCTCAGGGAATGTCTAACTTGTCTTTAACCCGCAACTAAATCGATCAGAAAGCAGTGGCGTGCCTAGGGTTCTGGACTAGGGCAAGCCCAATATTTTTTTTTTAGATATTTTAATATGTATTGATTTAGAAGCAAAATGGTATTAAGTCGGCAGACCTACCACACAACATCTATACATACACATGTTGAAAGAGGTGCTACCAGGATACTCATGTTTCGCCTTGCATATTCCGTGCCATCATGTGATAGGGGCGGGCCTTTGCGATGTTAATATTATTATTGAATTTTAAAAAATATAAAAACGACCCGGGATTCGAATCCGACACCTCAGGCACCGAAACAGCCCTAGACCTACCATTCAATCTATATAAGAATAGGATGAAAACCATTAAAATAAACAGCTATCTTTATCAGCGATATGAAAACATCTATTAAAATAAGTTGTTCCGTAAAAATCTAATAGATGGCGCGATTTTCACAGCCATCTAATATTCCTAATATGCTGAATGCTTATCATTCGTTTTTAAATCAATTAATAAAATAAATATGTAATTTAAATTACTTTTGGACATGCATCTGTAACTTTATATTGCATTTTAATAGAAAAAGCATAGCTACAGCTACGGTGCCGTCTTAGATTATATACTCGTCTAGATGACACATCACACCTCACCGCGCGGCTCAAATAAAGTCTACCAAATTTGGTAGACTCGCTTCTCACGTACGTCAGTGTCATTTGAACTACATATGGATAACGTGCTCCCGAAAAATAATTAATTATGCCGGTTTGTGCTGTCGAATTGTATCGCAATTGTGTGGGAAAACTGTATAATAATACCAATATCACTTTCTATCGGTAACATTATTGTTAAAAAACTATTATTTGAAGAAAACATGAACTTTTAATTCATTATTTTGAAGATGAGTTTCATTGGCCAGTGTTGTCAATTTATTACTAGGAAGATTTGTTGAAACTATGGGAGAAACTATAAAACACAAATATCATTACATAATATTTCGATCAGAATAACAACAAGAAGAATGGCATTATTTATTTAATGAGTAAATAATACTTACCTACACGATATTAATGAAACCCACGAGGACATGCACTTCATAGTAATTTTATTAATTCTTGCCTTGCATTTGTATTACCATTCAAAATTTCACAAACGGGGTACTGCTATTGTCATCTTTGAAGAAACAGCGAGAACTTATTCAAGGTCCTAATAATATTTTTAGACTTCCTACGGATTCCGTACTAGCAAATTGCTGGAGAGACATTACACAGCGGAAACGAAAAGAAGACCATTCGTAGCCTCACATGACTTCAGTTGTGTGTTCCGAACATTTTACTTATGATGATTTATATTTTACATAAATACAGAAATCAGATAACAGCCCAGGCAATAAATCCAAAGAGTTAATTCTATTCGGAAACAAACACTAGGAGATGGGTTTAGACCTTTATTGTTTTTACTAAAATGCGTTATAAATATAATTAATAGTATGATTACTTTAAATAAAGAAAAAATATTTTATTTAACCTATTTTGTATATCAAATAATGGGGAAAAGTTAAGTTAATAATCTGGAGTAGGCATCCCTAAACACACACACCTTGACAGTTGGATTACAATAATTACACGACCAGTACTCACACATATCAACGAAAGTGAGGACACTTTTAGCGCATCGTTTGTTGACATTGCTCAATCTAGACGAGTATATAATCTAAGGGTGCCGTGTATAACTTCGCGGGCAGAAATCGTTATTAATACATTCATGTTATGTTTTTCTGTAATACAATTGATATAATTGCTATTGAAGGACGAACTAATTTATTTTAAATTTAAATCATTATATTCCGATTATCATTATAACACGATATGATATACAGGGTATATCAAGACTGCTACCGAAAACGAAGCCGGGTGGTAGTTTAAGCGACTTCAGACACAATGCAACAGAAAAAGTTGTAAAAAAAAGCGACAATTTTTTTTTGTAATTTTTTTCCTATTGCCCTATTTTGGTGGTAAATACATTTTTTCCTAAAATAATAGTGTATACCCTTTAATTTATAAATACTCTAAGATATAAGAGAGTTTAAATTATTATTTTAGCAAAAACTATGGATTTACCACCTAAAAATGACGATAGTTAAAAAATCATAAAAAATAATTGTCGCGTTTCTATGCGAAATTTTTAATTGCGTTGTGTTTGTAGCCACTAAAACTACCACCCGGCTTCGTTTTCGGTAGCAGTCTTGAGATACCCGGTATAATGTTCAATAACCTATTTAAAGTGGAGCATGTTAAAATTAAACAACGCACATAGTTTAAAGCGAGTTGGTAAAATGTCTCTTATTATATACCACGACTGAGAAATTCACAATCCCGGCGTATTATTCGCGCCATACCACGACTGAGAAATTCACAATCCCGGCGTATTATTCGCGCCAGTTTATTTACAATATACTTGAAAAAAAATACTTTTTTAACGGCAATGAATACTTTCACCGTCACACTCACACCATCACAGCAAAACAATCTGTATCAGCCCATATACGTCCCAATGCAGGGCACGGGCCTCCTCTACAATCGACTACCGATTGAGAGTGGTTAGGCCATATAATCCACCACGCTGGCCTAGTGCGAGTTGGTAAAACAATACCACTCATTATATTATCAAAAAGTTTAAATAATATCAAAAACTAAACATTATCACTAAAAAGAACTATTTTTGAGAACTACTAACAATTGGACGTCAATAAGCAATAACGTTCCAACCCACAACTCACTCAAAATTGAGATAACAATACTGGCATACCTTTTTCGACGCCTTCCATCATTTGAGCAAAAATATTTCCAGCTTTAGGCGTTCTTTCTAGGTAAATCCATTTAATGCGATATGTTCCAATCCACAATTTTAAAATAATGGAGCTTTCATAAAACCAAAAAATGATACATGTGGACTGAACCATTTTAATAAATATAATTCATACATAAAATGTTTTTAGAATGATCCAATGATCTTGGAACGTTTTAGTAAAACTAATTTAGGTATTTTTATCTTGAAAAAAATGTTCCATGTAAGTTGAAACGTTTTAACAAAACATATTCTCTTTCATTCATCTTATTATTATTCATTTCATCTTATCTTTGTTTAGTTCAATACAATGTTACATGTCGGTTGGAAGATTTTAGCATCATGATCATCATATCAGCCACAGGAAGTCCACTGCTGAACATAGGCCTCCCCCAAGGATCTCCACAATGACCTGTTGGAAGCGGCCTGCATCCAGCGACTTCCTGCGACCTTAGTCAGATCGTCCGTCCACCTTGTAGGCGGGCGTCCGACATTTCGCTTGCCTGTACGTGGCCTCCACTCGAGAACCTTTTGGCCCCAACGGCCATCGGCTCTACGAGCTATGTGCCCGGCCCACTGCCACTTCAACTTGCCAATCCTATGGGCTATGTCGGTAACCTTGGTTCTCCTACGGATCTCCTCATTTCTGATTCGATCTCGTAGGGAAACTCCGAGCATAGCCCGCTCCATGGCTCGTTGAGTGACTTTGAGCCTTTTAATGAGGCCCACAGTGAGAGGCCACGTCTCGGTGCCGTATGTCATCACTGGTAACACACAACTATCGAAGACTTTCGATTTTAGGCACTGAGTATTTTGGACGAGAAGACGTCGCGAAGTTTCCCGAACGCTGCCCAACCGAGTTGGATTCGACGATTGACCTCTCTCTCAAAGTTGGACCTGCCTAACCGGACCACTTGTCCTAAATAGACATATTCGTCTACAACTTCGAGAGTCGAGCCCCCAACTCCAATGGGGGTGGGCACAACATGAATATTCGACATGATCGTCGTTTTATCCATGTTCATTTTAAGACCCATCTGTTGGGAGACTCGATTAAGGTCTTCGAGCATAGTACTAAGGTCTTCCAGCGATTCTGCCAAGACTACAATATCGTCGGCAAATCGAAGGTGAGTAATATACTCGCCGTTGATGTTGATGCCGAATCCTTTCCACTGCAAGAGCTTGAAAAGTTTCGGAGATATGACATCTCCCTGTCTCACGCTTCTCTGTAGTGGAATTGCCTTCGTACTCTGATTTTGTACTCGGACCGACATGGTGGCGTTGTTGTATATACACTTCAACACTTCGATGCACCGATAGTCTATGTGGCACCGCTGAAGAGACTGTAGCACAGCCCAGGTCTCAATCGAATCACAGGCTTTCTCATAGTCCAGAAACGCTAAACAAAGCGGCAAGTTATATTCCTCGGTTTTTTGTATAACCTGCCGTAGCGTATGAATATGGTCTATGGTACTAAAGCCTTTTCGGAAACCGGCTGGTTCGGGAGGCTGGAAATCATCAAACCTGCGTTCGAGACGATTTGTGATGACCCTCGAAAACAACTTATAGACATGGCTCAGGAGCGAGATGGGCCTGTAGTTCTTCAGCAAGGTGTTATCACCTTTTTTGAAGAACAGTACCACCACGCTCCTGCTCCATGCCTCTGGCGTTGAGCCCTCGAGGAGAACGGAATTGAATAGCCTCTGAAGGACTTTCAGTATCGGCGTTCCACCTGCTTTCAGAAGCTCTGAAGTGATTCCGTCCTCACCCGGCGCCTTGTTGTTTTTAAGTTGTTTGAGGGCCATCTCAATCTCACACAGGCTGATGTCCGGGATATCATCGCTAAAATTAGAAGATTTACAGTCGTTATATCCATATATTCCTGAAAATTGTCTCGAATTTTATAGAAATTTGAAAAGTTCAGAGGAAATCATAGACGTCCTCGGGTTTGGGGGAGAGCCAGATTTTGAGAAGCAATAAACTAATGTGATGTTTTAAAATAATTGAGGCATCCTTAAATGTTAAAAACTGATTCTTTTTAAAATACAGTTTTGATCATTTATATTTTTCTTTTGTTTATTTGCTTGTTCACGAAAAAAAAACCTCTTAAGTTAGTAAATGTAAGTCAATTACTTGTTGGAACATTATTGCATAATTATCTAAAATGAATGCCCATACATTTTACATTTTTTCAAAAACGTTCCAATCCCATTTTGACTAAATACTTGCTTATTTTACCAAATATATTAAGCAATTGTTATACGAATAATAAATTACGTTATATTTCTTCAATAAAACCTATAGTATATGTCTATACTAATTAGGACAAAAAAGAATTCAAGCAAAACTATAAATTTACATTTATCTCAAAATGGAGTTGTTGTGGGTTGGAACGTTATTGCTTATCTACGTCCAATTGCAAAATGTTAAAATACATATTATGAAGTTAAACGCATTTCGTACAGTATTGCCCATAAACGTAACATAAACATTACGACATACAATTAAATTTTATTAAAAAGTACCTATAGGAAAACCTCATTATTTGTACTAAAATTATAAAACCAACCAAATTAATCAAATTAAAAATAAAATGTAATAATTCATAATAATAAATAACAAAGCGCCGACCATGGAACGTACGATGTTCATTCTAAAAAGCCGGGCATTTGGTGTAGTACAAATTGCTATATAAAATGTCTATACCTATATATTTGTAGTGCACTTCACTCGTGAGATCCCCATACAAATTTCGATTTTGCCAAAAGCCTCGTAAAAGCACACGAGAGAGAAAGGGATATATTGTACGATGTTGCGACTGCGGGAGCGCGCGTGGAGCCAGCGGACTTCGTATTTTAATGTTACTGCCAGTTGAATGAATTTCGCGTGGCGCTTCGTCGCGGTGCACCGTCGCAGGCGCGCGACAGGACGACGACCTCTGTTGCGCTCGACAGGACGCGGTAAATTCAAAAATTGCAGATGTTTTGTAATAAAATATGATTGTATTGTGTGGAATAAAATGGTTTGTGTTCAGTATCGAGTATGTACGAAGTAGGGCAAGCCGGGCTTTTGGGCTTGTATGGAAGTACCGCCACTGTCAAAAAGTTAAATTAATAGAAGGAGTTTGAAATAAGCAACAGATAGATAGTGCACGGTCACCATGAGAACCATTTTTCGTAGGAACATGGACGGGCAACAACACGTTGACGTATACCCAGAGCTTGGCCCCGCCCCCCGCCGCGCCGCCCGTGCCGCTCGATGCGCCGGCGCATCATCATCACTACTGTAAGTACCAATACATCATTAAGTATTGTCATTATTCTGTTATGTTATACGTTTAGATTAGAAATATTTTTTCGTATTTGTTTCTGTATCTGAATACGGTATTTGACAATTAATATAGTGTAATAATACGTTTTGTATTCTTTTGCGTGCAAATACAAATACAATTATGAATAAATAATATTATAATAGCTTGGAACACGAGGCCAAAATTTGTTTTTGGAATTAAGAGCGTTTATGCCCTGCACGCGCTTTTTGGCTTAAAAACAGGACTTTTCAAATGAGTTAATAGCCACCAATAAACAATTTCAAGGTAAAATAATTAGTACTAATTTTAGAAAAGGTTGTCATCTAGGGATTTTGGTGGAAAACATTATAGATTGATGGATAATTTGTGAGTACTATAAGGATTACTGAACACAAGTTTCGTTATTTAGGCTTTAAATGGCAATTTAGAAGCTTAAGATATCCGAAACCACTAAATATAAGATGAAAATAAAAATATTATCAGACTAATAAGACCCTTATAGAGGGATTTTGCTGAGAAAAATAATCTTTTTGTGTTTAGTTCCTGAAAAATAAAAATTTAAACAATGCGAAATTATTCAGAAACTCTCGTCAAGAACATATTTTTTTTCACCAACTTATCGTACATAATTTTTTATAGCAATTGCATATTACAATAGAAGAACATCTTATCAATAAATTACCATTTTTATATTTCAACAAAATTAGTTTTCATGTTTTCTACAAATATTTTAAAAACCACTATAAAACACGCTGTCCGACGTGGATCAAATCAGACCGCCGCAAGGCCTTCTAGAGGGAGGACGTATCGCTCGTCGCTCCGGCCTGGCTGCAGTCGATTTTGCCGCGCGTAATAAAAATAGCCACGCGCGGAATGCGATTACCACATCTTAGTACTTGGTAGTAAAATATTTAATTATTTTGTAGGTAATACAATGATTTTGTAGTGAGTATAAATTATGTTTAAGGTAATATAATGGGATGTAATTCCGAGGCTAAATTTTATTATGTTATGTATTGTACTATAAAATTAAATATATTTCGTAATTGTAAGGGGTTGTAAGGCCCCTAACACTATTTATGTGTTCGAACACGAAATGATTAATAAAACGTCCGTAGTGTATACTGATTGAACACTGATTTGAATGCAACTTAACAATGTAATAATAACGAAAATATGATTAGTATCCAAAATTTGTATTATTCTTTGCTTGCACAGTAATATTTGTCTACTTATAATGCAAATAAAATATTTTTATGATATTATATTACAGTTACATTTCAATTGAATATTTGAAGCGCACGGATCAAAGTTGTTTGAGCCGATTGTATAGCGAGCCGACGCGGCAGCTCTACGCACACAGCTTTGGTCGCTTATGTGTGCGTGAAATTAACGAAGAAATACCTATAGTTGACTTTGCGCGCAAGGTGTATACGCTCTTAAGAGTGAAGTCGTAGTGGGGACATCTTAGTATCTTTCTAGGATTCTTTTGCATCCCTTTAGTTTTACTCAAAATTTAAAACTTGTTTAATTGTAAAAGGATTTACTAAATTATTTTTAGGGAGATTTTGGATATGAATACTACCTTTTCATAAATACAATAAAAAAGAATTACCCTATTATTGAGATACTTCTTTTATTTGATGCGGACAAAAAGTCTTCAGTTTCTTAATAAAATATTGCCTTTTAACATTATAAAATTTACCAATGATTATTACTTTGCTTTCAGACAATGGCAACCCCGGTGGTCTGCTGTCAAGTCAACCGGCACCTGAATACTGGTGTTCAGTGGCCTACTTTGAACTGGACACGCAAGTCGGAGAGACATTTAAAGTACCATCCAGTAGACCGAATGTCACGGTGAGATTATTTTACTGCAATAAATACATACATCATAAACTCACGTCTTTGTCGTAGAAGGGGTAGGCAGAGGTGCCAGGACACCCACATTTCGCCTTGTATGTTCCATCCGAGCCTATCGTCATATTGGCTACAAATTCCTGACTCTGGGCTGATAATGAATAGAAAAACCAATATAACTTTGCCCAACCCAGGATTCGAACCCAAGACATCAGTTTTGTAACCATGCCCAGTACAACTACGCCACCGAGGCAGTCAATAAATATTATATGGAAATAACAATATAATGCAAAAGAGATCAACAAAGAGGCAACAAAACAATATGAGGAACTCATAAGCCCTTGTAATTGAATTCTTTATCATTAAAGAACACAAAATCGTGCATAGGGGCTAATATTTTATTGTAAGGCATAGCGATATTTCGTATAGAAAAATGGAACTAGAAATTTCGATATATTGGTTTTTTATACTGAAGTTGTCAGTAGGTGAAATTAAGTTTTGGGTGTTTAATTTAATTAATTAAGTAATTTAACTTTCTGTTTTAGGTTGATGGCTACGTGGATCCTTCAGGAGGCAACCGATTCTGTTTGGGAGCTCTCAGTAATGTACACAGGACAGAACAGAGTGAGCGGGCAAGGTAATGATACGCATGTAATATTTTTTTTTTTTTTGTAAATCACTGGTAATATTTCATTATTATTAAGCACCATTTTTTTTAACATTTTTTTTTCTAAAAATAGTAAAAATAAACATAAGACTCAGATGATTTTGTTATTTCGTTTCGGATCATAGAGTAACCAAATACCAGGGGTATTGAGGTGTCGGTGTTTGGTGATGCTCGACAATGTTCGGCGGTGTTCGGAAGTATTCGTGTATGTTCAGCGGTATTCGGAGGCATTCGGTGCACGTTTCTCCAGCGTTAAAGTGGCTGGCCATTTAAAAAAAATCCGCTAGGTGTTGCGATCTGCACTCATTTCCCGCGTAATGCGCTTGACATTTATTGTTGTTTTACCTCGGAAGTTTTTGTTGAAATGTTTTTTGTTTTCTTGTTTATTTGTTGGAATTGTAATAAGTGTATCTCTATACAACACGTTTCCTACAGACTGCACATCGGCAAGGGAGTGCAGCTGGACCTCCGCGGCGAGGGCGACGTGTGGCTTCGTTGCTTGTCGGACCACTCGGTGTTCGTGCAATCTTACTACCTGGACCGGGAGGCGGGACGCGCGCCCGGGGATGCTGTGCATAAGATATACCCTTCGGCTTGTATCAAGGTACACATATCTAAGTAATATGGATATGTTAACTGTTAGATATTTAGTTTAATATAATATTGTGGTTGAACAAGGAGGTAGGTTGGTTCCCTGCTTTTGCTCTATGAATGTGTCATGTGTAGATGTAAATAATAAAGTGTGCAAAATAACGTGCTTTAATTAATTACAACAAGACTATTAAAAATACAAAATATATAATTACAAATATAACATTAATAATGTGACAGTCTCCGTGGCAGCTGGTTAGACACTGGCTGTGAAATGAAAGGCCGTGGGTTCGATCCCTTCACGGAAACAAATATTTGTCAGGTCAGTAGTGCGATTCACGTAACTTTTTGACGCGCCGATCAAGTTGCGGTGCGGTTACAATTAAGTTTACGCTTTGGTACAAAATGGTATTCTTGTAAGTGTTTAGCTGCGCGTGAACTGCGCGTGAGCTGCGCGTCAACTGTACGTCAGATGTATGAAATTTGTTTGACATTGACATATACGCGCAGCAGTAGATGACGCTAAAACGTTTGCGTGACGCGAACTTGACGCGAGCGTATTTCGAGAATACGAAAAGGGCTGTTTTGATCGAAACTTAATCGCAACTGCACTACAGCTGAACTTATTTTATTACGTGAATCGCACTACTGGTTGTTTGTGAGACTGCAAAGTCTCTCGTAGTTTCTAAACACAAGATTCAATTGATCTTAATGTGGGGTCGGGAATATGTGTGTGAGTATTGGGTGTATGAAAAGAAACCTACCACCAGTATCGTCATGACCTGGTAAAGGTCGCAGTCGCTGGACGCAGGCTGTTTCCAACAGGTCACTAGAAATCATTGGGGGAGGCCTATGTTCAGCAGTGCACTTCCTTTGGCTGATGGATTGGATCGGATTTTTTTTTTATAGTGTGAATGGCGAGGCTAGCATGCCGTTCGCCTGATGGTAAGCGATGCGACCGCTCATGAACAGTAGCAAAACCAAACAATACCTTGAAATACAAAGCAATGCTTGGCATTCCACTGCGCTCGCCATCCTGAGACATAAGGTGTTAAGTCTCAATATGTCCAGTAGTTACTCTGGCTACAATGTCCTTCAATCCGAAACACAACAGTGCATTTAAACTGCTGTTTGACAGGAGAAATAGACATTGCGGTGGTACCCACCCAGACAGCCTCTCACATATGAGAGACCTACCACCAGTGAGATGATTGAGTGAGATGGATTGGATCGGATAGTATTGTCTTGGGGATATAGACATGAGGTTGTGTGTGGTAGGGGACTGTTCCGCCCTCACTCCACCACTGTAACTCCTGTGAGCCAGGATCAACAGTAGCACGCATGTAATAACACCGAGCATTGACTCTCGGCGAGTCTCCGGGACTTTTTTACTTGTTTTTAACCAGCAACGAGATTAATTAGAAAGTTAAATCAATAGGAGGAGTTGGAAACAAATTATTATCCACTTCTCTTCGTGCAAAGCGGCAAAACATTGAACTAAAGAGGTAAATAACCTCGCAAAAAAACTTTTACAGCCGAAGAAGCCTACTGTAAAGCACCACGAATCAAATCGTTATTGCATTTAAATGGAATGGGGGATGGTGGTATGATGAATGGTCGTATGGTGGTGGTGGTATGGTGATGGTGGTGGGGCGTGTGTATTGATAGTCAATTATCACGCACTATAACTGTGAAGGAAAATATTGCTCGATTGTAGAGGAGGTTCCTGCCTTGCAGCGGGACGTATATGGGATGATATACAGGGTATATCAAGACTGCTACCGAAAACGAAGCCGGGTGGTAGTTTAAGCGACTTCAGACACAATGCAATAGAAAATGTTGCAAAAAATGTGTCAATTTTTTTTCTTTGGTCTTATTGGGGTGGTGGTCGGGCCATACATACTTCCAAAACCTACTTCAATGTTGTTATGGGGGACTTCAACGCAAAGTTGGGCAAGAGAAGCGATGCAGAGTTGAAAGTGGGGCAATTTGGACATGGGCAACGGAACCTCAGGGGTCAGAGGCTGGCCGACTTTCTGGAAAAAGAGGGACTCTTCGCGATGAACTCTTTTTTCCAGAAGCCGCCTCACAGGAAATGGACCTGGTTGAGTCCTGACGGTTCTACGAGAAATGAGATAGATTTCATCTTGACGACGAATAGACGGATGTTCAGTGATGTCTCTGTGATCAACAGGGTGAAAACCGGTAGTGATCACCGAATGGTTAGGGGCACATTGAATATCAACGTCCAATTAGAAAGGCGCCGCTTGATGAAGTCTACGCTCCGACCTACTCGCGCCCATATCCAAAACCCCGAGAGCTTTCAACTCGAGTTGACAAATCGCTTTGATTGTCTAAAAGAAAACCTTGCAGTGGACGAGTTAAACAGCGGTTTGGTAGAAGCTGTCCATACGGTGGGATCTAAGTATTTTAGACCTCGCCGTAGAGATAGACCACAAAAACTCTCGATCAACACTCTTGACCTCATGGCCGAACGTCGATCTTTGACGCTGCAGTCTTCCGTTGACGCCGAAGCATATCGGCGGCTCAATAGACGGATCTGGAAGTCCTTGCGACACGATGTCCGTGCTCACAATACTGTGAGCATTAAGGAGACAATTGAGCGGAACGGAGGCTCCAAAGTGTTTGCAAGAGACTTGTCTATTGGGCAAAGCCAGTTGTCTAGGCTGAAGACGGAAGACGGCCGCGTGGTATCGACGAGGGCAGAGGTATTAAGGGAAATCGAGAGGTTCTACGGACAGCTTTACACCTCGGTTGCCAAACCTACTGTTAGCTCGGCCGAAGACCCGAGAGCCGAGTTAATCCGACACTTTAGCGATGATATCCCGGACATCAGCCTGTTTGAGATTGAGATGGCCCTCAAACAACTTAAAAACAACAAGGCGCCGGGTGAGGACGGAATCACTTCAGAGCTTCTGAAAGCGGGCGGAACGCCGGTACTGAAAGTCCTTCAGAGGCTCTTCAATTCCGTTCTCCTCGAGGGCTCAACGCCGGAGGCATGGAGCAGGAGCTTGGTGGTACTGTTCTTCAAAAAAGGTGATAACACTTTGCTGAAGAACTACAGGCCCATCTCGCTCCTGAGCCATGTCTATAAGTTGTTTTCAAGGGTCATCACAAATCGTCTCGAACGCAGGTTTGATGACTTCCAGCCTCCTGAACAAGCCGGTTTCCGAAAAGGCTTTAGTACCATAGACCATATTCATACGCTACGGCAGGTTATACAAAAAACCGAGGAGTATAACTTGCCGCTTTGTTTAGCGTTTGTGGACTATGAGAAAGCCTTTGATTCGATCGAGACCTGGGCTGTGCTACAGTCTCTTCAGCGGTGCCACATAGACTATCGGTACATCGAAGTGTTGAGGTGTATATACAACAACGCCACCATGTCGGTCCGAGTACAGGATCAGAGCACGAAGGCTATTCCACTACAGAGAGGCGTGAGACAGGGAGATGTCATATCTCCGAAACTGTTCACTGCCGCGCTGGAAAATGCCTTCAAGCTCTTGCAGTGGAAAGGATTCGGCATCAACATCAACGGCGAGTATATTACTCACCTTCGATTTGCCGACGATATTGTAGTCTTGGCAGAATCGCTGGAAGACCTTAGCACTATGCTCGAAGACCTTAATCGAGTTTCCCAACAGGTGGGTCTTAAAATGAACATGGATAAAACGAAGATCATGTCGAATATCCATGTTGTACCCACCCCCATTGGAGTTGGGGGCTCGACTCTCGAAGTTGTAGACGAATATGTCTATTTAGGACAAGTGGTCCGGTTAGGCAGGTCCAACTTCGAGAGAGAGGTCAATCGGCGAATCCAACTCGGTTGGGCAGCGTTCGGGAAACTTCGCGACGTCTTCTCGTCCAAAATACCTCAGTGCCTAAAATCGAAAGTCTTCGATAGTTGTGTGTTACCAGTGATGACATACGGCACCGAGACGTGGCCTCTCACTGTGGGCCTCATTCAAAGGCTCAAAGTCACTCAACGAGCCATGGAGCGGGCTATGCTCGGTGTTTCCCTACGAGATCGAATCAGAAATGAGGAGATCCGTAGGAGAACCAAGGTTACCGACATAGCCCATAGGATTGGCAAGTTGAAGTGGCAGTGGGCCGGGCACATAGCTCGTAGAACCGATGGCCGTTGGGGCCGAAAGGTTCTCGAGTGGAGGCCACGTACAGGCAAGCGAAGTGTTGGACGCCCGCCTACAAGGTGGACGGACGATCTGACTAAGGTCGCAGGAAGTCGCTGGATGCAGGCCGCTTCCAACAGGTCATTGTGGAGATCATTGGGGGAGGCCTATGTTCAGCAGTGGACTTCCTGTGGCTGATATGATGATGATGATGATGATTGGGGTGGTAAATCCATTTTGTCCTAAAATAACCGTGTATATTCTTTTATTTATACATACTCTAAGGTTTAAAAGAGTTTAAATTATTATTATAGCAAAAACTATGGATTTACCACCCAAAGTCGACGATATTTGAAAAATAGTTAAAAATAATCGCGTTTCTCAGTAAAATTTTTAGTTGTATCGTGTCTGAAGTCACTAAAACTACCACCCGGCTTCGTTTTCGGTAGCACTCTTGATACACCCTGTAGATAAATTTGTTTAAGGTTTTGGGGAGCGATTCGAAATGTGATGGTAATATTGATGTCTTGCAGGTGTTCGACCTGCGGCAGTGTCACCGACA
The DNA here is from genome assembly GCA_009982885.2 of Hyles vespertilio. Lineage (NCBI taxonomy): Eukaryota > Metazoa > Arthropoda > Insecta > Lepidoptera > Sphingidae > Hyles > Hyles vespertilio. The sequence goes on from CM042810.1 coordinate 5,809,879, forward strand.
GATGCAGACGCAGGCGGCCACCGCGCAGGCCGCCGCCGCCGCGCAGGCCGCCGCCGTCGCGGGGCACATACAGCCGCAGCATCCCACGCTCAACAAGTGTAAGGGCATCACTCACTATAGGGACCGAAGACTGGAACGCAATTCAAATAATAAATTGCTCTTAACTATGCGCAGTTAAGAGTCTGCATAGCCGCGATTAAGCGGGATTAACGTAGTCAAGTGCAACTTATATTTAAGTTGCGTTCCAGTATTCGCGCGCTGTTCACGTGACGTCTCTATCTCTCTTCGGCTATATCAAGGCCTTCCTTCAAGCAGTTTTAACTACCTATTAGAAGCGACATTTAAGTGGCAAGCCAGAGCCGCGGTGACCCATTTGGAGTATTGTCTGTCTGTCCGTCTGTCGGTCACCAGGCTGTATCTCATAAATCATGATAGCTAGAAAGCTGAAATTTTCACGAATCATGTATTTCCATAACTAAAAATAAAAAAAAATAGAAATATTAAGGAGTATAAGTTTATTGTATGGGAGCCCCCCCCCCATACAATAAACGTGTTATTTCATATTTTTTGACGTGACAACGTCTTAAATTAGGTTGCGGCTGGGAGTCACTTATGAAAAAGTGTAACGCCCGGTAACGTAACGGTGCGCGCGCAGCACTAGAGAATTATTTTTCAGTTTCACCCACTTTTTCCAAAATTGTCCCATAGCTCCCCCCCTGCCTTCCCCCACCCTTATTCCGAAATAGTGCCTATTAGCCTCCCCACGAAACCTACCCCCCCCTCCCCTACCCCCACCCCGAAAATTTACCTCACCCCCCCCCCAATCCTATCTCGGCCAACATAGATCGTAGACCCACCGAGTTTGGTATCCTCGGAACCGTCTTGGTGAGGGCTACAAATTGACCCCGCCAGAAATCCCAAATTACGCAAAAACCTTTCAAACTAAATAATTAAATAAAAATAAAGTTAATATTAAAGGGGGCTCCCATAAAACAAACGTTATTATTAACTCGAATTAATAAACAGGAACAAACATGATTTTTAGAGTTTTTAGGCTTTCTTTTATAGATGATAGTACGGAACCCTTTGTGCGTGAGTTCGCCTCGCACTAAGTCGTATTATATTATACATGTATTTATTTATTTATTTTTTAAATAAAACTATTATTTAGTGTAATATTTGACCGTATACCTGTTGACTGCAGGTTTGACAGCGGCGGCCGGTATCGGCGTGGACGATCTGCGGCGGCTGTGCATCGTGCGACTGTCGTTCGTGAAGGGCTGGGGGCCCGACTACCCGCGCACCTCCATCAAGGAGACGCCGTGCTGGGTAGAGGTGCATCTGCATAGGTAAACATATAGATGGGTATATAACAGCCTATTTACTTCCCACTGAAGGGGCACAGGGTTTTACTATAATTAAAAGTACGATTGAGAAGCGTAGGCCATGTAATCCATCATGATTATATATTTAGATGTACAGGTAATAAACAATTGGTTTATAATATCTATCGAATTTTAATAGTTGATAGTGGAGCTAAAACAAAGTTTTTTTCAAGTTTGGTTGGGTGTATTATGTAGGTAAAGTCCTGGAATGTGATTTTCGCACGCGAATACCATAACGTGCGCGTGCGTTGTGTTTAACGTGCTATATTGACGTTGACTTAGTCAATAGTGAGTATTATTATTAGTTGACGATAGAGCTTAGTAGTTTGAATATGTATTGCAAGAGTGTGGTGGATTGTGATTTAAGTCACCTTCTGTAATGTGGGACGGGCCAGTATCCAGCAGTAGCATGTACTGGCGATGACAAATAGTAATCATACATATAGTACGCGACAGGTAATGGTGGCAATCGGGGTTTGAAGTGACACTTGGGGGAGGACACGCGTTTATCGATATCGATCCCGCTCACCTGGTTCTTTGTGTATTAAATTGTTTATTCAATTGACTACCTCATAATAGATTTTCTCTAACGATTTTCTCTAACTCTTTCACGTGCAAATATCGATTAGTTACAAATTCTACATAAAATATTTAAACATATTGCATGTAATAAACTTGACTTAATCATTTTACTCTATGTTATTGTAAAAATATATCGATATAATCTACTTGGAACGTGATACTACATCACTAGAAAATTATCGAAATATCGATTTGTCGCAGATAATGTATGTTGAATGTATGTTTCCAGAGCGTTGCAGTTGCTGGACGAGGTGTTGCACACGATGCCGATCGACGGTCCGCGGACCAGCATCGAGTAGGAGTTGATCGGCTTCTTTTGAGGCCTTCGAGCGACAGCCAACATGGCGGCCAACGCTACATGTGCAATTCTGTTTCCGGACGACAAGTGTCGCCTAGTGTCGAACGAGAGTGATTGTGAACGAAACCTGTCCAAAATCAATGGTGTATTATTCATTGTCGGTCGAGTGGCCGCACCTATAGCAATAATTTTTTAACCTTTACTTTGATCATCGATAAGATTTGTATAATTAATGTTAAGTGCCGGCGATATTTTCATTGTTACTCGTCCCAAGTGCTTTTAAATTGATGTAGTGTCTTATTTTTTTTATTGTAAGCGTTCGGTGTTTTAAGTATTTCGATTCCACGAATTGATAGTGGATAATATGCCATTTTGTTTAAGTTTACCGATTGCCATATGAAAGCATTTATTTTATTAATCTATTATAAATACAAAATTGTGTTTTCGGCCTTTGTCTTCCAAAATTAATTATTATTTGGTCTTCCGTAATTGTTTTTTTTTATCGTGTATTATTTTCGTAGAAACTACGATTTTTGAGGTCGTACATAAAACGTGTTTAGTATTTGTTCTATTCGTGACGAATAGGCGTGTTTTAATGTACTTTTTGCGGTTATGTAAGATATTATTTTGACGATGTTGCAGTTTATTTTGTTAGTTTTATGTATTGACCTCGTTTTTACAGAACTCATAAGGTGGGACAAGAGAAGTATTGAAACAAATTGCACAATGTGAATGAAGTGCATCGCTCGCGTTTATTAAAAAGGTGAACTTTAATTTATGTCTTGTATATCTATTGATAAATAAGTAGTACAGTTGCGGCCAATCTGAAGGAGTTAATTTGAATTTATCGATATTATATTGCCATCAGTTGTCCGCATTGTAAGTTAATATATGTATAACAGTATTGAAACGGAACAGACTAAAGAGCATATAAAGGGATCTCAGTAAAATATTTTTCACAAGTACTAAATGAAAAGTTTATAATTATGTAAGATAATAATATTTATATTTAAAAAGGTTATTGATCGACAAACAGAGTCACAGCGAAGTTAGACGGATTGTATTACTGTTGACTATCGTTTCGTTAAATTTATAAAGATTCTAATCGACGGCGCGTTGTGCGGTATATTTTTACACGAGAATATATTTGTCCTTTTGGTACCTGTGCGTCGTATTGTTCGCTCCAAATCTGTGGGGGTTACTGTATACTCCGACACAAAATTACCACGAATGTTCGAACGTAGTACGCAAAATGTGAGAATTTTACTAAATACTTTACAAAATGTCCGAAAGTTCTCTATTCTACGCTTTAACCTTAGGATACGCTCAAAGTGAATGGTAAGTGTCATATAGAATAGTTTCGATTTTTCGAAGTGGTTTTTTTAAAATCGTGTATGTGGACTTCGATCGTCCGAACAATTGAAATTCGTGTCGTAGTATAGAGTAACCCCTGTCGCTCAGTAGATTCGTACTCGGTTTGTCGTACTGTTTTATTGTAGAGAGAATAATATACAAATTTTTAGTAACAGCAATACCAAAATAAGGCATTTTTCTATAAGTAGCATAGATTGAATATGACAAGACATAATTATGGTTCAACTTGAAAGAAGCCAAATGGGAATTAGCTTTTTACGTAATTTTAAGGTAATATAAGTTTATTATTTATTAGATGTGGGCGATTATGATTGAAACAAATTTATCGATAATCATATTATAAATAGTACCAATAATCGAGTAATCACTGACCAATACAAATAATAAATTTATGAATACTGTAAGTATTAATCACAATGCACAATCGATATAATAGAATCGATTAATTAGCCGAGTGATAATCGCCTGCGTCTATTATTTAAGTTTGTAATTTATGTTAGGTGTAGTTTTGGCGATCGATTCGCGCTGCGAGGAAGGCTGTATATTTGTTAGCGTGATGTGCCTGCTTAGTGAAATTACATGAACATAAATAATGAACCCAACAGTCACATACATAGTCCTGACCCCACGATAAGATCAATTAAGTCTTGTGTCGTTGGTCAGGACTTATGAAAGTCACAACAATCGAAACTCAATTCAAAACATATTACTATCAATATTCATGACTAAATTCTTAAAGTATGAAGGATATACGTAATCTGGTCAGGTACAAAATAAGACTCAAATTCAGAATATAGTGTTGTTATAAAGATGTTAAGGGTTAATGCTTTGGCAGCTAAATTATGTACTGTCAATGTTAAAAATAAATGCCAGTGCAATTATATTAAGGGTCGCATATTATACACTTCCGACCTTATTCATAGTAAGTATAAATCTATTTTAGTTATCAACTGTTTTGTCTCTTTCCAAAGACCTTTGCATTCAGTTCGAGTGAAGAAGACAAAACATTGGATAGTTAAAATATGTTTGTAAATTGTCTATGGATAATGCTGTTAATCTGAAACTGTTCCATACATTAGTACTTACTACTTGGCTTTTGGATTTACTTTTATTTATCGTTTTTCTTTATCAAAACTATTCATTGGCTTTACACGACATTACACAATGATAGGGTATTTGAAGCATTTTTTAAATTGTATTTTTGAAAATGTATTTATATACAATTCTATTAAACGAAGAATTTCACTAATTGATTCACAATTAAATAAGTTCTAAGCGTTTTAAATCTTGTGGGAGATAATCAAAAGGGACGCAAAACAAAACTAGTGACGTCACTGGTGTTATTATGCGTTACAGTGCGCGGGTGAAATGTAAGATGTCCCCACTACCTACTCTTTAATTTAAAATTATAACATTTGCCTCAATTACAGTATATTAAAATACTGTTTTCACACATTTTTTTAATTGGATGGCATTTTTGTTTATACGCAGAATAGTAAAAAAAAATCAATCATAGTCAAATGAAAATTCTATTTTTATGAAAATATCCTATTACTGTACCTCAAAAACTCATATAATTTTGTTTGTTATTTCGATCGACGTTCATGTAATTTCTCTAAAACTGTTTATTGATTGATCTGTGATGTGCTAACAAAACCTGTTTATATGTAAGGCGAGCGCGAACTCGAAGATTGGCTATAAATATAAAAAAATCTTTTTTCTCGTTTGAAATGTAATTATTATGAATCGGTACACATAGGCGTAACTAATTTAAGAATAAAATGACATATTTTGTGTACGGAATCTTATGTTGTAAGACGTTCGATATAAGATATTAATTATAGTGGTGTTTCTGAAACTATGAGTATAATGAGATTTTTTTCTTGTCGTTTGCTTAAGAATTTTTTGCTTTAATTATTATTATTACTTGGCAGATTTATAATTGTCTTGTTTGAATGATTTTATACGGTTGATGTTAGTGAAGAGTTAGTGTTTAGCGATTTTTTGAACAATTTATTTTTTAATTGCATTGTGTTGAGTTAATTTTGGTAGTTGAATTAACAAAATTTAAAAATAGGAATCCGTTCCTAAAACCACATCTATTTACCAGAAATGTTAACTACACATATTTTTACCTTATACCCATTATCGAATAACAATTAAATTCAAAAAAATGTCGATATATGATGCAAGAGTAGGGTATAAACGACATGTATCAAATTGACAGCTGTCAAAATTCACTCAGCAATTTACACGAACGAATATTGTCTACGACAAAAAAAAGCTTTTATAGATTTATCTCTGAGGAGTAATATGCTTGCAGTTTTATAATTTTCGCGCAGTAACATGATTTTAAAACGTCTGTCTGATTTTATGCGTAGCGAGCTATCATCACAATATAATATTTTATTTGTTATTACTTTTTATGATTTAGTTTATTCGATCGGATTTTACATTGTTACCAACGTTTCTTTGAACGAAGTTTGCAAGTTATTAAAGTTGTGTAAATAGTACAACACGGAGCATGAACGGTACCTGGGCCGACAAAGTATACGGCTCGGAACATATAAATTATATTCATTAAAATTTATAGAAGCTTTCACAAAAACAACTTGTATCAAAAATACCTCTTTATAGTGATCAAAAAAGGATTCAAAGGGTTTTTAGATGATATTAAAAGTAAAATGAAAAGTAATCGGTAAGTTTTTTAAAATGATGTTGAAGTTTTGAAATGATAAAATATTTGTCAAATTCTACATGCCACAGTTATTGTGCTAACAGTTTTCATGTTCTCTCGTACAATTTTATTGTGAAACCATTTTCTAAGTGTTAACGCTGCAGGTATTCGATTGAGTTGTGATACAAACTGCCAGTTACGACTGTTTTTTCACTGTATGACTGTAAATATCAAACATCAGAGTAAAATTGAAAGTAATCTGATTTATGAATATTACTAGCTCATCTTACAATCTATTGAATGATATGTAAAGCAATGTTTCATTTCATATGTACAAATAATGTTGAAACTCAGAACAGGAAATTATCCTATTTATATTGGACTACCACGCTGTATGTATATAACAAAATAAACATCCAAAACAATTAGTAAAGTACAGAACATAAAATACATGACATCCTTTCACTCAGCCAAGTATATTAGTCATGTAGGCGACCACTGCCAAAGTGTACGTAGCTCTATAGAATGTCCGCGGCGTTGGCTTAGGGCACAAACACACGTAACGGGCGCGGGGCGGACGCGTACGTCTTTTTAACCGACTTCTTCTAAATATAGGGACGCACTTTGTACTATGAAGTTCATGAACCAAAAGTGACTCATTTAAATTGGCAAGGAAGTATGCGGTTTGTCGGATATTGCACCAGATAGACAGAGAAAGTGGGTAGATTGATCTCATACGAAGATTTTGTTTTCGAGTTTCGTTAGGTGAATGAGATGGCCGGAGGCTTACGACTTCTTTCATTCGCTCGTTTGTTTTTTTATTTCCTTTCCATTTTCTATTTCCAGAGGCCAAAAACTACAATCCCAATATTGTAAAATGTAAATTTTATTAGGCGATGTTGCTTCCATCTTGTAGGCCGTTTCCTCGTTTGTCATACCTGTACAATAAAAAATTACATTACCATGAATCCATAAATCCATGAATCCATCAATCTTGATTTGTAACAAAAAATAATCGAACTCTTATAATATCTGAATCTAATTTAATCGTTCCGTGACAGGCCAGAAAGACGCCCGCACCCGCACGCGCGTCCGCACGTCATGTGTGTTTATGCCCTTACAGTTATTATTGGAGTTATACCGAAGTTATCCAAAGTTGATGTAATAATGTTCGTTGTTAACATTATGGACGTTTTTAAATAAATATTGTCGCTTGTGTATATTCGCTACGTGGTCTTGTTTAAAACAAGTTGTGACGTTTCATGTTTTTTTTTTCTTTGTACTTTTTGAATGTATTTTTCGTGTACTGTGTATTTGCCGTGTTGGAGGTTGAGCGTCCACAAGTATTCTAATCTTTTAAAAATATACGTGCTCCATCTAATATTTAATTAATTTTCATTCATACTAAATGCAATAAAAAGAAGCCATTTCCTATGATCTCGTGTGGTTTTTGTTTGAGACATTACCAAGTCACTTTAGCTATAAATAGTTGCTTCAATATGCTTATTTATTTCTTTTTGTATATTGTTTTGTGTGTCCTTTTTTAACTAGATACAAAAAGAAAATAAGATTAAAAAATAACGATGGATTCTTCATTCATGCGATCTTCAATTAACCCTTATTCATGTCGTTATTTAAAACGGACAAAAATGTCACTCAGATGTATACTTAAAACATTTTAAGGCGTATTATGAACACCGTCCTATCTTTAAATCTTTATCAAATCATACAAAATATTTCTTTTGAATAATTCAGTGGACGCTCAATCTTCACAAATAGTATATTTTTCTACCTAAACCTTAGTTTCCCAAGTATGTACATCCAATGTTTTCCTTGTACGTACTGTTCGGGGCCTCGCATACGTTTCATATGAAACGAGCCATGTTTTGACGTATTCAGTTGTTTTATTTGACGTGTTTATTAGGACAGTGTGTTATAACAATGTTGAAGGGATTTAGACTACCGCAGACGGTGTAACATAGCCTTAAGCGCATAGTTAAGAGTGAAACTATGAAACAAATGAATATAAAGGTTATTCCTCTAGTATTGGTTTCATTATCCCTTTTAAGCTAATAACAATTATAATATTTAACAGCTTCTGTGACGCAGTTGGTTAGGCGCTGGCTTTAGAGTCTAAGAGGCCGCGGTTTCGATCCCCGTGGCGAGAAAAATGGGTTTATGATTTACACATTTTGCAAGAGAGGTGTTTTTTTTTGCAATGAATGGCAAGACGAGCATCCCTTTCGCCTGACGGTAAGCGATACGTCCGCTCATGAACAGTATCAAAACCAAAGAACATCTTGAATTACCAAAGCAATGCTTGACACACAACTGCGCTCGCCACCCTGAGACATAAGATGTAAAGTCTTAATATGTCCAGTTGTTACTCTGGCTACAATATCCTTCAGACTGAAACAACACTGTATTCACACTGCTGATTGGTGGGAGAAATAGATATTGCGGTGGTTGCGACACAAAAGTCTTTATTTTTAATATTCACTACAGAGGACCATCTTATCTGATGACTCAGGACTATTCTTTGTTGGATGTATTTATAGAACCGTCCAATTCTATTAGAGATTATCTGCAACGATTAAAGTCACACCTCTTTGATTTACCTTTGCCTTTCTGCATACTAATACGCAAGCATTGGCTACTGAGCTTTGTCTGTCATCTCAGTTCGGAATAGAAAAGGGAGCAACGCATTATTTATTGCAACTAGTGGTGATGTATGGGTTGATCTGTGGCCATGTAGTCTAGAATACAATGTAAGAGACAGTGGCACTGCATAGAGGCGATTTTAATAATCGTCGATGGCATTGCATTGATACATGTTATATCCAGACTGCGAACGAAAACGAAGGCATGTGGTAGCTTTAGTGACTTCAGACACAAACAACTAAATTTTTTGCAAAATAAAGCGACCATTTTTTTGTTTCCTATCGTCGTGGTAAATACATCGTTTTTTCCTAAAATAATAATAAACACCCTTCTATTTTTAAAGCTTCTATTGTACGCACATGTTCCAATTATTATTTTAGCAAAAAACTATGGATTTACCATCCAATCGAAATGATATTTAAAACATGACAAAAAAGTCGCGTTATTTTGGCGAAATGTTTACATTGTGTCTATAGTCACTAAAACTACCACTCGGCTTTGTTTTCGATAGCACTCTGGATATACCTGTATATGAGACTTTTGTATCCTCAAAAGTCTTGCGCTACTGGGGGTGTTAGGTCTAGTCACGCCGTTGGGTTGCTCACGCATTAGTATACTCTATATATTTTAAAGGTACACATGTTGTAGTGTTTTCACTCTATTTTTGTGGTAATTATAATAACCATTATTCATAGCCGAGCGTGCGGGATTTATAGTTGGTCCGCTTTAAAAGTTATTGTCGTCTGTGCGGTGCAAGTTATAGGCGATCACTTCGATATTTGGCAGAGCTCAGCCCTGAGACGTATACGTAAGGATGAGTTCTTCGCCTTACCAGAACGAATTTCAGTCACAGATATCTCCGTAAGTATACGGTACCTACAAGTAAAACTCACAAACTGGAGTGCCCAACTTTGTAATTTAATCCAGCATCTCAAGGATTCACAATTCCAATAAGTCCGATAGTAGTAGGTAGACGATTCCGATTATTTGTCTCAAAAATGTTGCCTTGTTATTGTTTAAATAGGCATATATTATGTAAGTTTTTTTAAATATTGCTAGTGATGAAAATAAGCAAGATCCCTGATGTCTTAAGGGGGATGATCAATGTTGTTAATTTTCAAGTGGATTCCAAGCCCACAATGCTGCAACAATAACGCTGTTTGTTATCAACTAATTCTTCCCGATGTTTTTTGAAGCAAATATAGATGCGTATTAGCGTAAAATGCCAATAGTTAAAAATGGCCATGGGACTTTTTATTTTTATTGTTCTTTATGGCATATTTATATTTTATCGCTCAAAACTCTTGCCCAAGTCCCAACAATCGTCATTGGTCATTTTATTATAAATACCTCGCGACTCACTCAGATCGGCACCATTCCAATACACAGAGAGTACGAGCACTCGTTTTCCAACTGCGAAAACACAGGCGACACCGCGCTAACATTCAATAGTTTTTATCCTCTCCCTGTGGTTACTGTGTGGCACAATGTTATGTGTGCGGTGGTGGAAAACTCTCCACTCGGTTATTTTCGTGTGTGACCTGTGGATCGACACTGGCCCTCACATTTTATTCGTATGACCATCGCTTTTCATCATGTATGAGTGTTAAACTAACAAGTTACATTCGAAAGTAACTCTTTAGAGAAAACTTTTAATTGTGATACAACTTTAACTTCATAGTCTTATCTTATTTATTGCTATAAATAGATGTTAGGCGTGTGCTTCTGAATCAATTCTGGAAAAAAGAATAAAGTTACTAAAATATTTTTTATTGGATACGCTAAAGCCTCTTAAAGCATTTACACACCTGAACCCTAATAAGACTGTTTTAATATTATAAAAATTAATTAGAATTAGTGAGTGCCATCTTTTAAATCTCTTAATAATTGTTGCTGACTGTGGTCTAACCCAAATTGCGGCGGATCGTTACGAATAACACTGATAATTTTGGAAATATACCAACAAATTCACAACTATCCATGGTACTCTCGATTGTAGAGGAGATGCATGGCCTGCAGTGAGACGTAGGTATATAGGCTGATAGACTACCAATCAACATATCTAGAACATCCCAACTGTAGTATAGGAGTAAGGTTCCAAGGGCAGGCATTTGAGACGGCTCTTTGGCGCGATTCGTCCGTTATATCCACCTGACCTACATCATACATTACGTTTGCCAAAGACGCTGACGAATCCAGAATTTCATTCACACTGACAGTTCTTTAGACACTGAAGTCGATCAATGTATTTAGCGATCAGTTAATGAAGAATAAAACGTAATAATCAGTCTGAATTTTGTTCTACAATATTTCTACATTAACCTAATGAAAACGTAATTTCATGGATGATATTTTTCTCCCCTACAATTAGGTTCCTAACTTCCTATGTGAGACATTAAGTTTTTTCTACTTGATATTGCGGCTTAAGGACCGGATCAGGGCCGTCTTTACCTATGATGGGGCCCTGGGCACACAAAAATTTGGGGCCCTTTTGAAAAATAAAAATTAATCTAACATTTATTTACTATGATCATTTCATATCGAAGTTATGTATCAATCTTGTCGTAATTGTCCCTCTCAAAGGGATGTAATGTAAGAAACTGTGTATGATGTCTCCAGATCTTTCTAGGTTAGCTCATTACACAGGCTCACTAAAATGTTTTTATTAGTGAGTACTGATTACCACTAAAATGGTTAATAAGTTTTTTTTCTAAAACCATTTATTATTTGCGATTGCTTTTTTATTTATATGGTATTAATCCTTATCAAAATAATTTCGTTTTTAATCGACTTAAAAATAGGAGATTATGTATTTGATGTGTATGTATATAATTTTGTCAGAGTTGCATAGTTTTTGGATATCTAAGTCTATACCAGCGCCTGAACACGAATTTCAAATTAAAAAATGTATGCATGTTTGTATGTTTGTCCACGCATAGCTCAAAAAGTATAAGTCGGGTTTCAAAACTTATTTTTGCTTTCGATTAGATAAAGTCCAACTTAGGAGTTGTATAAGTTTCATCAAAATCGGTTACTTAGTTCGTGAGATAAGGCAGGAGTGTCCAACTTTTTTCAGTTCGCGACGTGCATACATGTTGACTATTTTGTCTTAGCGTCCTAACCTAGATAGGTAAGGGTAATAAGATTCGATTACTACAACAGAAATTAAAAAAATAAGAAATAGAAAATAATTTAAAAATATTAAACCGTCTTCAAAATTGTAATAAAAAGAGAGAAATAACATTAATCTTTTAATAGATCTAAAATATCTAAATGGGCCATCCATTTTTTGAGGTCGGTTCTGGCCTTAAAGTTTGAGATCAGTGGAACCCCACGGTTCTACTCGCATAGTTGGTATCTTGATGTTATAAATCATAACAGTAGTCTAGCTGGCACCGACTTCAAAAAATTGTTGGCCTATTTAGGTATTTTAGATCTATTAAAAGATTATTTTTTATTATCCGGAATTAATGAGACGGGACAGGAAATGATGTAACAGGATCGAGTCTTGTGTCGGGGGTGTCAGAAACTACGAGAGATTTTTCACTTTCAAACCACAGCAAACCCAAAGACGTGGTATTGAGAAAATTTGGAAATATGGATTAAACGATTGTGAAGCAGTACATCTGGTTTACAGAAACCACACTTCACAGACGTAAAAAATAGTAAGTAGTATTATTTCATACTAGCGGCCCGGCCCAGCTTCGCCTGGGTGGAGATATTCTTTCACTCCACTGAAGGCAGCCTTTGTGATATTGATTCGTTGGTGGGAGAAGTGGTGGGAGGCGCCCGACATGACGGCCCAGTGGTGGCATGCGCGTGAGCTGCGCGCGGTACTGGACAGTACTTGGGCACTGCATTTTTTTTGCATTTTTTCTAAAATAAATGTGGCCTAAGTTACTCCTTATTATATCACCTACCTGACAATAAAAGTCCCGTCAAAATCGGTCCAGCCATTTCAGAGATTAGCCGGAACAAACAGACAGACAAAAAAAATCTATGGTCATATTCGTTATAGGTATCGTGTATATAACGATATGTATACTCCATCGGTTTAGGTACTTAACTAAATGTAAACAAACCATAGAAAAGGTTATTTAACATTACCATTTCTCATTTCTAAATTAATTGAAGACAAAAAAATGTTTCTGTATCAGCCCATATACGTCCACTGCAGGGCACGGGCCTCCTCTACAATCGAGAGTACGATTGAGAGTGGTTAGGCCATATAGTCCACCACGCTGGCCTAGTGCGGGTTGGCGGACTTACATACCATAGAAATTTTATAAATCGCTATGGTCTGCAAGTTTCCTCACGATGTTTTCCTTCACCGTTTTAGTGCGTAGTGATTGACTATCAATACACACATGACTCCGAAAAGTCAGAGGTGTGCCCTGGGATTCGATCCCGCGACCACCGTGAACATGTTGGCAGTCGCGTCTAGTCCGTTTACCAACAGGCGACCACGCACTTAAAAAAATGTTTACGTAAATGTAAAACTACATTGCATGTTCAAATTTTATTATAACGATTATAATTATGAATGTGTGAGCTTGGAAACAATTAAATTATGTAAGATCATAATTAAATTATCTAAATAAAGTTGTCTAATTTTACATTATGCAACCTGTCTATAAAAAAGACCCAAACAGTCAGCCATCCAAAACATTTTCATAAAAGTTACAAGAAATATTAAGCTACAAAATCTAGAAGTACGACTTTACCGTAATGCGTCCATTTAAATGAAAGATAATGCGTTAGGTCGGATAACTAAGCATCATCATATTATGTTATCTATTGCAGCCAATTATTATTCATTGCCTTAATGTACTTACTGTTTTCGTGAAGTGGTGAAGTGTTTGGAAGTGTTCATCTTTGTTCTTTACTCTGTTTTAGTTATTATTTGTTATAAGCTGCTGTTAATTGTTGTTAATACTTGTTACTTAAAATACTTGTTACTTAAAGTGCGTGGTGGCCTGTTGGTAAACGGACTAGACGCGGCTGCCAACATGTTCACGGTGGTCGCGGGTTCGAATCCCAGGGCACACCTCTGACTTTTCGGAGTCATGTGTGTATTGATAGTCAATCACCACGCACTAAAACGGTGAAGGAAAACATCGTGAGGAAACCTGCATACCACAGCGATTCATAAGAATTTCTATGGTATGTAAGTCCGCCAACCCGCACTAGGCCAGCGTGGTGGACTATATGGCCTAACCACTCTCAATCGTATTCTCGATTGTAGAGTAGGCCCGTGCCCTGCAGTAGGACGTATATGGGCTGATACAGAATACAGAATACTTGTTACTTGGTTGACTAAGAAAATATTCGTAAATTGGACATTGCAATAAAATGTTGAACAACCATGCGTCACGTGTTCTGGTTTGTTTACATTTAGTTAAGTACCTAAACCGATGTAGTATAGTTAGACGTTTTTTTTATTTTCACTTTACAAACAGACACTTCAATTTTATTTATATGTATAGACTAGCTGTGCGCGCGACTTCGTCTGCGTGGAATTTAACAAAAAAGTTAATTTTTTTTTTTTTGCATTTTTATTTTAATTATCAACCTTTGTAACGCAACCATACCGCGATCTAATTCTACGGTGGCGCCATCTCTTAGCGAGCGGCGGTAAACTCCCGTTACACATTTATTTTCAGTTTTTTGTATTAGCTTTATTGAAAAATTTCTTTATATACATTATTTTTTACATGTGATATTGATTCGTTGGTGGGATAAGTGGTGGGAGGCGCCCGACGTGACGGCCCAGTGGTGGCATGCGCGTGAGCTGCGCGCGGGCATTGCAACATTACTTTATTTTTCTAAAATAAAAGATTTTTTCTAAAATAAATGTAGCCTAAGTTACTCCTTGTTATATCAGCTACCTGACAAAAAAAGTCCCGTCAAAATCGGTCCTGCCATTTCAGAGATTAGCCGGAACAAACAGACAGACAGACAGACAGACAAAAAAATTTTAAATATCATTTTCGGCACAGGTATCGTGTATACAGGGTATATCAAGACTGCTAACGAAAACGAAGCCGGGTGGTAGTTTAAGCGACTTCAGACACAATGCAACAGAAAAAGTTGCAAAAATAAGCAACAAAATTATTTTTGAAATTTTTTTCCTATTGCCATATTTTGGTGGTAAATATTTTTTTTCCTAAAATAATAGTGTATACCCTTTAATTTATAAATACTCTAAGATATAAGAGAGTTTAAATTATTATTTTAGCAAAAACTATGGATTTACCACCCAAAAATGACGATATTTAAAAAATCATAAAAAATAATTGTCGCGTTTCTATGCGAAAATTTTTGTTGCATTGTGTTTGTAGCCACTAAAACTACCACCCGGCTTCGTTTTCGGTAGCAGTCTTGAGATACCCGGTATAACAATATGTAGTTGGTTTTTTTTTTATTTTCACGTTTAAAACAGACACTTCAATTTTATTTATATGTTATAGATTGAACTGTTTTTTTTTAAAGTGTAATTAATGTCTGTCAGTAGCGTAGGTAACTCTATATTATCTGAGGCCAGTGGCAAAATCTTACCAAAAAAAACTAAATTTATAAACTCTATGATTAATTTAATAATTTAACTTTATAAATAAGAGAGCCTTAGCTAAGGCCAAGGCGGGGCACATCCGCAGAATTGGCGAGCGACTCCAGAGCTATCCCTCTGGGAGACTTGCTTTTTGGTCGCTCGCTAAGGCTTTGGAGGGTAATTTCTGCCTGTCCAGTCTCCCACCACTGCGTAAGCCCGATAACAGGTTGGCCCACAGTGCAAAGGAGAAGGCCGATCTCATGGCCCAATTCTTTGCCTTTTCCGGCTTCGTGGAAGGTCGCCAATGTACACCCTGTCCCCAAAAGGGGTGACCGATCGGACCCTTCGAGTTACAGGCCGATTGCTGTCACATCCCTCAACTCACCAAGGTCTTGGAGTGAGTTATAAAACACTCAGCTCCTGAGGTATCTTGAGGATCGCCAGCTGATTAGTGACCGCCAGTACGGTTTCCGTCACGGTTGCTCGGCTGGTGATCTTCTTGTGTACCTCACGCACCGTTGGGCGGAGGCTTTGGAGAGTGGGGATGAGGCGATTGCGGTCGGCCTTGACATTGCGAAGGCGTTCGACCGAGTGTGGTATCGCGCCCTTCTGGCGAAGCTACCTGCGTATGGAATTCCTGAGGGGCTCTGCAAATGGATCGCCAGCTTTTTGGATAGTCGGAGCATACAAGTCGTAGTGGACGGCTGTTGCTCCGAGACCAAGACCATTAATGCTGGTGTTACACAAGGTTTGGTGCTATAGCCAACATTATTTATCCTGCATATCAATGACATGTTGTCTATTGATAGCATGCATTGTTATGCAGATGATAGTACGAGTGACGCGCGGTACATCGGCCAACGGAGCCACTCTCAGGATTCCGTTATGGAAAGATACCACGTAGGTGCAAGCTCTGGAATTAACTCCCTGCATCGGTGTTTCTTCAGCGCTATGACCTGTCCTTCAAACGAGGTTTTAAGAGAGTACTATTATCGAGGTAGGCGCGACTTTGTTGTGCTGGTCCCCTGGCACTACGGAGGTCCATGAGCAGCGGTAGCCGCTTACCATCAGGCGGGCCGCTAGCTCGTCTGCCTACATGGCAATAAAAAAAATATATCCAAGAATTGGTAAACAATCCAGCGAATTGTTGATTGTATCTTACTAATTTTATAAATCAATGTTACATTCCTTCTCTGCTTCTGGCATCTCGGGCCGAGGACCCCTTAGGGCCTGAGGCCTTTCAAGCTCGGGGAGCAAGCAAAGTTATGCAAATTAACATTGCCAATTGGAATGTAATAAAAAATCATCTAAGCAGTTCTTAGTGAAGATTTGTGTGTTGAGCCGTTATATCGGTAAGAATGTCTGCCAACCGCGCTGTGGGAATATTCCGAAATACAGTGCGTTATATTTAGCCCCCGAGGCCGCCGCTGTTTACATGTTTTTCACTTTACTGCCGTGCTATTTTACACTAATGTTTCCTCACTTGCTTATTTTTAAGAATCGAAATTCATTTTATTTCATCGTTTTGACAAATAGTACAAATTGTAGGACGTTAAGACTTGAAATAAATACATTCCAGCTAAGAAGGCATAAGTAAGTTTTTTAATAACCTAGTACTTAATTAAATTGTGATTTATTTCTTTGGATTACAAATAATGTCAATCTAGAGTTTAGGCTTGGTCGGCTTCGAATTATAATAACTTATTGTTTCAAGAAAATATAGCTTTATAAAATTATTTATGAATGCTGTTTAATTGAGTTTCGTGAATAAAATCAGAAGCATCGCCACGTGGTTTATATTAAAGGTGTTAAAAGGATATTAATATCCAAGGTTATAGGAAACCGTTGGATGCAGCCCGATTCTGATGGGTCATGGAGAAATATCTTGGCGCAGGCTTATATGCAACAGTGGACTAACTATAACTAAAGATGATGACAATGATGAATACCGACCCACGTGTTTATTTATTTGATATAACTGTCTGGTTGGCGTAGTTGGATGCCGGCTGAGAAACGAGAGACCGCGGGTTCGATACAAGCACCGAGACAAATATACGCGTGACCAGTATGTTTTTTCGAGTTTGGTAGTTTGTGGGACCGAAGTTTCTCGTAGTTTCTGATACCTACAACATAAGATTCGATGTAATTGTGGATTCAGGGTTATGTAGATTACTTTTGGGCGTATGTGAATATTATTCATTTCAACTTTAAAGGTAAGCCTTTATATAGTATTTATATTATAGAGGGATCGCTGTCATACATTTGTGTCTTTTTAAAAAACGTACCTAGATATTTTCCTGTTCGCAAGCGCTCATATATTAGTGAGACTGTCCCGCTCTCACACCCACCACTGCAACTCCTGTAAGCCAGGATCAACAGTGGCACGCAATGTAATGACACTGAGCATTGAAGCTCAGCGAGTCTCCGGGAATGTCTAACTTGTCTTTAACCCGCAACGAAATTAATCAGAAAGTTAAATTACATAATAGGAGGAGTTGGAAATAAATTATTGTTTATTTCCCTCCGTGCAAAGTGGGTGACAAAACATTGAACTAAAGAGGTAAATATCCTCACAAAAAGACTCTTACAGCCGGAGAAGCCAGCTGTAAAACAATACGGATCAAACCATTATTACATTTAAATGGGACCCATTATGTGAGCTGTTACTAGATTCCAGTAATAGGTATAGCAAAAACGCCGTAAAGCACGGAGGTTGGCCAGGGCCGTTCAATCTAACTTCTGCCGTCCAGCGTTGCCGCCGCTGAGGTACCCAGAAGGGTCGCTGGTTACCGCCCTATCGTTATCACCTCAGTGATGTGTAAGGTCATGGAGCGGATCATAAACGCTCAATTGGTCCGCTACCTGGAGGATCACTCGTTGATCAGTGACCGACAATACGGATTGCGTCATAATCGATCGACGGGTGATCTTCTAGCGTTTGTCCTGCATCGCTGGGGTGAGGCGATTGACCGGTGTGGCGAGGCTCTTGCTGTGAGCCTCGACATTGCCAAGGTGTTTGATAGGGTCTGGCAGCGTGGTCTTCTGTCCAAGCTTCCGGCATACGGTCTACCCGGCAACCTGTGTTCGTGGATTTCCGGCTTTCTGCATGGGCGTAGAATACGTGTAGTCGTTGACGGACACGCTTCGGCGCTCATGTCGGTAAATGCCGGAGTTCCTCAGGGCTCGGTGCTGTCCGGTCCGAGCCCGGTCGGTATAAAGCGCAGGTCCGGCCGGGTATGGAGTACTGCTCTCACCTCTGGAATGGATCCGCCCAGTACCTGCTCGATGCCTTGGATGGATTGCAGCGGCGGGCCATCCGCATTGTGAATGATGCAGACGTTAAGAGCAACTTAGAGTCGCTACAACTCCGGAGAGATGTCGCCTCTCTAAGCGTGTTCTACCGCCTGTATCACGGTGAGTGCTCTGAAGAATTGTTCAACTTGCTCCCCTCCTCTCCATTCCTAACCAGAACCACGCGTGCTGGCTTGCAAAGCCATAGCTTGACGGTCCACACCATCCCGGCGCGAACCAAACGGTTCTCAAATTCGTTTTTCTGCCACACCGTCAGGCTGTGGAATTGTTTGCCGGCGCACGTGTTCCCTCCTTCCTACAATCCTGGGTCCTTCCGCCGTGGTGTGAAGAGGCACCTTAGCAGGCCGACATAATTGTTTCCATTGGCATGGGACTGCCGTCCGATGCCAATGGAAACTCTGCCTGGGCGGCATTGGCACTTTCCATCAGGTGCAATGCCGCCACTATGCCAGGCCATTGTAAAAAAAAAAATACTTTCGCTTTAAAGCATGTAGTATGCAACTCCAGATTACATTTGCATACTATCTAGCATGGTTTTACGCTCATTCTGCCAAAGACTAGACTCCCAAAGTATATGATGCGTGGACTGTTCATATTCGCAATTAGGTGTTGAACATGGGCACGCAGGCGATTCAACAAGCTTAAAAGAGTATAGTTTAGATTTTAAAGTTACCATGGCCCGTGAGGAATTGTGATACGCAATAATTGACATCTAGCTATATATTCGATCACGCACGCAAGGAAAATATTGGTATAGATGCCGTCCCTTCAAAGATACCTCCCATTTATTTTGCATATACTAGTGAAAGTGGAACTAATTATTTAAAAAAATATTGCTATAAATTCCTTCGATAACTGAAAGTATATTTAGCTATAAGCCTTTTAAAACGAGTTTGATGCTGAATTTGATTTTACATGGCAGAGAAACTGTCTTGTCAGCCTAACGAGGCAGAAAAAGGTGGCCTCCATTTTTAGGTTTCCGTACCACAAAAGGAAAAAATGGAACCGTTTAAGGATCACTTTGTTGTCCGTCTGTCTGTCAAGACCCATTTTTCTCAGGAACGCGTGAAGGTATCAAGCTGAAATTCATATTAAATACTGAAGTCTACTGTTCTTTGGAGCTGTGAAAAAATCAAACTTCTATATAAACGCAATCAAAAGATACAGATGTTTATATTGAAAATATTCGACACTTGCAAGGGAATAAAAACATGTGGGTTACTTCCCGTGAACTCACAATCTTGAAATTTGGTACGAAGTAACGTTTTATAGCATAGATATAGGACAAATTGCGAAAAGCATAAAGTTTTATTTACTTCATATAACAAAAATATTTTTAATAATTTCAATACTTCCAGTCGACATAAAATCTTGAAATTGGCATGAGGCAATGGTTTAAAGCACACATAAGGGAAGAATTTCGAAAAAGTTAAAATAGTTACATTACCTGGGTTTGTACAGAACCCTCGGTGCGCGAGTTCGACTTGGCCGGTTTATTATCTACATTTTAGAAGTATCAGCGTTCCCTCTATATTATATGTATATACTCTAAGTTTAAAGGTAATGGATTCCCCGATCTAAGAATTGAAGAAGATGAATTATTCAAGGTTAAATGCATAATGCAATTACACTTATGACGCAAGTGATGATGTTGATTTGTATTTATGGAATATTGTTTAATTTTGTAACCCGTGACGTACATTTTATTTATGGATTCAGAATTCATTTGTAACGACGAGTCATTGCGATAAATACGTCATGATTGTACCGTTTTAGTCCATAATCGCCCACGCTAAGCACGACACTACTCTACAATCAAGAGTTCAATTGAGAGAGCTTAGGCCATAGCCTATACTGTCCTAGGGACTAGAATTCACATGCCATACCATACCATAAGGGTAACTTGTTTAGTTTTTTTATGTAATAAATGTTACTACAATATTATTATTTAAATGTCTATATGGTATGTTATTGATCTGTTATGTTGTTGTTTTGTTTTTGTAGTTCAATTTGTAGATTTGCTTTGTATTTTAATTATTAGGTTATAATATATTCCTAGTTATTATATCTTAATATATTGTATGCCAATTCGGCGGGTCATAGTTGCTCAAACTAAAATCTTATGTACACCATTTGTACCCACAATAAAATGTTGTGAATTTTGAACCATATAAAATCTTGTTAAGATCTCTATGGGATAAGGGTTTCATCCCATATACTGCAGGGCACGAGCTTCCTGTATAATCGAGAGTACGATTGTGACAGTCTAGTAATTATCTAACAATTCACACATAATTCCGAGAAGTCAGACATATAACCTGGGTTTCGAACCCACGACAACCCTCTGGGCTGCCGGATCTGATAAGTTATCAACAGGACAACACACATAATGTTCAGGTAACGAAAACAATGTAAAACCAACAAATATAATTAAAAATATTTTCACGAATTCGACTCTATTTGCAGAGGTCATAACTCAGAACAGTCTTTTGTTTTTTCTGACTGAAATTCCAAAAGAACAAACGTTGTTTGCATACAAACAAACTGTTCTTACTAAAATACAATATTATTACAAATATTTATATAAGTGATAAGTCATTTGAGTTGTTAATCACGTCATTAACAAGAGGAAAATCACAACAATGCAGCTTTAAAGTAGTTTAAAGTAGTTTAATGTTTATTTAAACTGCGTTACAAAATTTTGCCTTAATAGCTAATCAGAACAATTTACAAATTAATGTAACTTAGCACTATAGCTTATTTAACAGTCTGTGGCCCCAAACTAAGCACAATGCTTGTATTTTGGGTGCCTGAGTTGGACTAGCGTTTATTACATAAGATCTACAATTGTTTTGCAGTTATTGTGATGTAGCGTTTGTGTGTTTGTATGTATGTGTGTGTGTGTATGCGTGTGTGTGTGTGTGTTTGTGTGTGTGTGGGTGTGTGTGTGTGTGTAGAATGTTAAGTACATTGCGTGGGGTTTAGGTAAAGAAAAGGTTTTCGGTCTCCTCGTAATTAATAGTGTTGAGCCATTTTTTAACTAATTTTTGGCAAGAGTATTTTGAGGCACACTTTATATTACAGTATTTGCTGACAACGTTGTAGATATAAAGATGTGAATAATTTGAGCTATGTCTGGCCATCTGCGAGTTGGTGCGAGGAAGGGGAATTGAAAACAAACGTTTTGAAAGTAAAGAGTGATAGTCGGGTCTGAACTTTATATTTTTATGTACGTTAAGGACAGCTTTTAGTATAAATAGATGTCTTACTCGGAGGACGGGAAACTCTTTATAGAGGACGTCAGTTGGGAAGAGGATAGGTTTTTTTAGGATCACTTTCATAACTGCTCTTTGTGCTCTTTCTATTTCCAAGAAAATGGTTTTGCTGGCGCTACCCCATATGGAAATTCCGTACTGCAAGATAGATTGACAGATGGCGTGGAAGACTGTTTTGAGGGTTACATGTGGTGTACAGTCTCGCAGTTTTTTCATAATGTATATCAGCTTTCTGACTCTGCCAGATAAATTGTGGATGTGTGTTTTATACGACAAGGTTTGGTCAAGTGCAATACCTAAGTGGACATGGGAGGACGTTTGGTCAATAAGAGGACAAGAACAGATTTTATTTTGAGTATCGTTTGGACTAGGGTTACAACTATGGAGTTTTATAGTTAAATCATTAGGCGGTCTAGACGCTTGTGTTTTAAAGAATGTTATGCACTTCGTTTTTTTGGCGTTTACAGTTAATAAATTTAGGTTTAGACCGGTTAAGACAGTCCGAAGGCCAGTCTCTGCCTGGTTATACGTTTGCGTCCATGTTTTGCCATGGAACACAATAGCGGTATCATCAGCATAGGACATTATGTGTGAATTGGGGACAGGCAGATTAAGAATGTCATTGATATACAGTGTAAAAAGAGATGGGCCTAGAATACTGCCTTGTGGTACACCGAAGGTAATAGGGAGCGTGCCACTCTTGTGATCGCCTACTTTAATGTATTGGGTGCGGTTTGTTAGGTAACTTTGGAACCATTTATGAGCGACTCCTCTGATTCCCGCGGATTCCAATTTTTTTAGTAGCAATGTGGTGGAAACAGTATCAAAGGCTTTTGCCAAGTCAATGAATATAGCCAAAACGCGTTCACCATTTTCCACGTAGGAAGATACCAAATTCGTTAACAAAGCGATTGCGTCCTCGGTTGATTTGCCTTTTCTAAAACCAAATTGCCGATCGGAAATTAACTTATTGTGTTCTATAAATTTAAGTAGGCGTGAATTTACCACTTTCTCCAGAATTTTTGAGAAAATGTTCAGTAGTGCTATGGGTCTGTAGTTCTCCGGTAAGTTGACTTCACCGCCTTTGTGTATTGGGCTAATTGCCGCGACCTTCCAACAGTCGGGAAAAGTTCCGGTTTCTAGACTGAGGTTTATAATATGGGTGAGTGGCTTAACTATAGATGATTTTATTTTCTTTATCAAGCTCGGTTTGAGTCCATCTGGACCTGGCGAGCTGTCGTTTTTGAGACCGCTAATTAAGTTTGAAATTTCGAGCTCATTCGTTGGACGGAAAAACAGAGATGATATAATATTTCTATGAGACTTATGTTTCCTGGCTAAAGATTCCTCGGTGACAGAGAGTTTTCTTAAAATTTGATCGGATAGTGACTTCCCTAGTGAGGTAAAATATGCGTTGCAATTATTTAAGGATTGGGTAGGATCCTGTGTACCTTCAACTAATTTAGAAGTATCCGTCCTCTGTGAATTTGGATCGTATATATTTTTTAGGGTTTTCCACAGTTTCTTTGGGACTTTTTGGTTCCCTTGGATCTGCTGGCTATGGTATTCTGTTTTCATTTTAGATACTAAATTATTGCAAAAATTTCTATACCGGGTGTATATTAAACGAATTGTTTTGTCATCGGGAGCCCTGCGAGACTTTAGATGTAAATTATCGCGGTGACGCATGCATCTTAAAAGTCCAGGAGTAATCCACGGCTTTAGGTTGTATTTTCTCCGACTGACTGTATTATAATGAGTGTGTTTTTTTATTACTTTTGTGAGGGTGTCGACAAAAGCATTTACGGCAGTGTTGGTACACTGTGAGTTAATAACATCGGACCAAGTAAATTCACAAAGTTCGGCAGCAATGGCATTTTCATCAGATATAATTTTAGACCTAGGTTGGCATGGAGTTTTTTGTCTGATTTGCAGAGATGTTGTAGCAATTGCTATGTCATGATCAGTAATTGAGCATTTACAAACTAATCCTGTGGATTTTGAGCGTGATTTCAAAAATATATGATCAAGACAGCTACGTTCCCGTGTAGGCTCAGAAATTGCTGGGATGAGAGCGTGTGCCGCCATAAGACTTAAGTAATCGTTATGGTTGCTGTTTGTTGTATTACATATGTCAATGTTGAGGTCCCCTGCAAAAATTACAGTTTGATGTTTTTCTAGTTTATTTAGTGTCCTGTCCAGCGAGACATTGAAGGCCTCGAGATCTTTCGAGGATGGCGAGCGATAAATTCCAAGAAGTGCGATACTATTGTTAATGATTATGAGAATACTATCGGCATTTGTGATTGCCTGTGGAACGACAGAAATAGACCACCGATTATTGGTATATATTACTACGCCTCCGTTTTTGTTTAGTTGTGAGATAGAACGTGAAGCGGTGTAGTTTGGTAAGTGTTCTAATATAGTTCCCTCGGAGAGCCAACATTCAGTTAGGACAATGGCATCAAATTCAGTGTCGAGTCTTTTGAGAACGGTTAAAAAGATATCAAAATTACGTTGGTAACTTCTTATATTAAGGGTAAGTATTTTAAAGTTGTCATGAGATTTGGGTAGTAGTTCCCTGCAGTCTTCTAGTTTATTTAGTGTGTGACATTCAATAGTTAAACTATCGTCAATATCTTCTAATATTTTGTGCAAAGCCATGAGTAACAAATATAAATTAATATAGCTTTAATTCTTATGATTCAACCATTAACAAAAGTTTTAGAATTAAGTCATTAATAAGATATTTCCAAGAAGGCCAAAAGGTGTGAAACTTTCTCAGAACCATAAAATAGTTTATAATAGACAAGATAGAGTGCGTGTGCGTTGTAAACAAGTATTGGCACATTTGTGGGATGAATGAGTCACGCCGCAGGTAAACGCTTATACAAACACTTTGGGCATTTCCGTTCGTAATTTGATTGCAAATGTCAATTATGTAAGGTTGAGTTTATAAATATTTTTATGTGGTTAACAAGTCCAATTTTTATTTAGTGGGATCAATATTTTGAATATTCATACATCTACATATATGTATTAGTCATGTTATGAATGAATGGCCGTCAGATTGTTGTACTGTCCTCCCTCTTTGTATCTGGGTAGTTGTACTTCTTAGAAGGGTTTCGCTGGCTAAGAATGAAACTCCATCGTTTTCAATAACAATATTATTCTCTGATTGTTTTACATCCATGTTTCTACATTACCTGATCAGATCACACCAACGAGACATCAATCAAAAGATACTGTTTTACATTTTTCAAATACCTCATTCCATTTTTCACATTTTAAATCTATTTCTTTTTAAACCAACAACTTTAATCCTTGCATTAAGTTTGAATGAGTATTTAATATTATTTGTATAAAAATATAATAATTTACTAAACAAAATGTTTACTACTCACACTATGATGCTAAAACATTCACAACAAATTAAAGAAATCATTACAGTCACAAACTGAGAAATTAGTTTTCATATGCAAGTTAATGACTTAGTACTCTATAATTGTATATTAAATGCAGGAGTTGCCCGCATGTAAAAGCGCTACTAAGGCTTTGTATTTTTTTATTTAAATAAATTTTAAATCTCCCTTATTTTTGTAAAACTTGGAAAGGAAATATTATTCTTGAATTGTTCCTTATAATAAAAGGAAATTACACATTTAAATAAAACACATAAGTCAAATAATATTGTACTATGCCTCAAGTGCTTTAATTTTAACCAGTCGAAGATTTAGCAGCTTTAAATACTTAGGTGAAGTTTAACCGCTCTCAACACGTTAAAGTCGGGGCGAGTGGGGTAAATCACGGCAAAACCTTTCTACCTTACTTTACTCAAATTAAAAACTTTTTTATCAAGATATGTTTTTTTTTTCTGAAGATTTTAACTTGCACCGTGTGGTATAAGCTTTCACACCTGCATGCAGATAGTAAACGCAAGTAAAGAAAGTTTTCGTACAAGCAGGTAGTTCACGCATATAATAAACGCAAGCCAAGATAAATTAATGGAATTTGTACTTGAACTTGCAGAGAAGTAATGCAAAGTACATAATAAACCAGACAAAAGATTTCCTCATGGAACATTTGAAACACAAAAAAATGTAACTAATGTAAAAATGTAAAATAGTTTAGAAATAATTTATATTACAGGCGTACATATCGGGATAAAAATCCAGACTACTCAATTTTCAATATCACTATGCCCAACCCGGGATTCGAATCCGAGACTCCAGCTTTGCAATCATATCGTAGTAAACTGCGTCACCTAAGCAGTCCGTAAGAAAGTAATGAGTAAAAACTACAGTGATGAGGCGCTACCTTTTTTCAAATATGTATAGAATAAACCCAACAGTCACATACATAGTCCTGATCCTACACTAAGACCGAGTCTCATCTACGACACGAGGCTATCACAAACTACGAGACAGATTTCGGTCTTACAAACACCCAGACCCAAAACAAATATTTGTGGGTCACACAAATGTTTATCTCAGTGCGGGGATCAAACCCGCGGCTTTCGTTTAACAGCTGGTGTCTAACCAACTGCCCCACGGAGGCTGTCTTACTTCAGGAGAAATCTGGATGTAAGGCAATAATTTGATGATACTCGTAATAATAGTGTATGCCTACTTAAAGCATTTTTTTGTAACTTCTTGTTAAAGCATGATAATTAATATTGTAATACGGTAAATAAAATAATATCGATGGAGCTTACCTTTTTATTGGTGGTAGGTGTCTCATATGTATGTAAGAGGCCGTCTGAGTAGCTGTGCCGCAATGTCTGTTTCTCCCGCCATACAGTAGTGTAAATGCACTGTTTTGTTTCGGATTGAAGGACAATATAGCCAGAGTACCTACTGGACTTATATAACATCTCATGTCTCAGGATGGCGAGCGTTGTGGAATGCCAAGCATAGCTATGTAATTCAATGTGTTGTTTGATTTTACAACTGTTCATGAGCGGTCGTATCGCTTAGGTACCATTAGGCGAACGGCATGCTCGTCTCGCCATTCATAGTAAAAAAAGCTTGTTATTTAATTATTTATTGCTATTAAATGCAGTAGTACGTAGGCGCCGGAGCGAGGGTGCGTCACATTTGTTTTGTATCTGGAAGCTGCCAGTCGCACCGCGCCAACTTATTGTTGCTAAAAAGGTAAGTCTAGTTAGTATTGCAGACTTTCCCACCTTGTTCGTATGACAAATTCATATTTTTGTAGAGGGATATGGGATTATGAGCGACTTAATCACACCCATTTGTTCTGAAATGAAATTGCATTGGCCTGATTTATTTAGGCGCGAAGTTTAATAACATAGAAAATTTTGTCGTGAAAAGTACCTGTAATTATGTATTACTTTAGAGTTGTGACGATTGCTTAAGTGGAGAGAACGAGAGTAGTAGTAGTTGTATAGATTTTTGACGGTTGATGAAACGAAATAGGTATGTTTGGATAGTAGCATTTGGCGCTTTATAGTATAGTCTCTGCCAACCCCATTGAGATATACCGGGTATCTCAAGACTGCTACCGAAAACGAAGCCGGGTGGTAGTTTTAGTGGCTACAAACACAATGCAATTAAAAATTTCACCTAGAAACGCGACAATTTTTTTTTATGATTTTTTAAATATGGTCATTTTTGGGTGGTAAATCCATAGTTTTTGCTAAAATAATAATTTAAACTCTTTTATACCTTAGAGTATTTATAAATAAAAGTGTATATACTATTATTTTAGGAAAAAATGTATTTACCACCCAAATATGGCCATAGGAAAAAAATAACAAAAAAAAAATTGTAGCTTTTTTGCAACTTTTTCTGTTGCATTGTGTCTGAAGTCGCTTAAACTACCACCCGGCTTCGTTTTCGGTAGCAGTCTTGATATACCCTGTATATGAGAGTTTACGTACTATGTACTGGTGACAAATTGATTGAAGCGTTTGTTATCAATTATTGTTTTAACGATCTGTCTATGTTCTGACTCCTGAAGTAATTAATATTAATCTCTACTTTTTAAACTTGTAGTGTCCTACTGCTTACAACAATTCTGCTTCTAAAGCTTTTCTATCACCGAAAAATTACCTCCGTATTTTTCACATTCTTAGGAATCGTATAATATTTTATAAATGGCTTTAGTAACAAGATCAACAGGACAAATATAAACTATAAAAATATATTCTGGAAACATTTTGTTAACAACGAAACATCCCGCCATAGAATGAAAGGTAACAGACCAATTCGCAATTCTCCGCTTCAGAGTTCAGACTTCAGTCAAAATAAAACTTTCGCGGCGTCTAGTGCTGCCGAACCGACAATCAACCGATACGATTATCGATAAAACAGATATAGATACCACACCTTTTGATTTATTTATTATTATTTTTGTTATCTGTATTTGCTTGTTGTATTAACCTCTTTTCTATTTATCGGAAGACGTTTGTAGGTTGTGATTTATGCAGTAGTATTCATTGTATCATCAGAATTTTAAATGTTTTTGTATTGAAATGGAATCCCCAGGTTCCGTACTTAATTCTTCTATATTTTAGTATCCTTGGAAGTAAAGCCCTTGGCCTTCTCTAAAGTCAGACAATGTCAGTTAATTTATTTACACCCACTGGTACTATTATGATCACACCGATTCTTGTGCAGCCGTTGTGCATCGGTATTTTCAATCATCATTCTTACTTGAGTGATGACATAATTCGTCGTCTTCATTTAATATTACATTGTTTTGCAAAGGTTATTTCGTATCAGATGTCGTTGTGTGACTCATTAGGGAAGCGAAAGTAATAAAGTTTATACAAAGGTATTGATACAAGGATGTTTAAAAGGCAGATATCATGTATTACTAAAGGATTAAGAAAAACGTGTGCGATAAAAAAAACATGTGACGTGTAACAAAACAAAAATAAACTTACTTATTAATTTTCTAAGTATAAATTAATAAGTTCAGCAACCAAATTTATGCAATATGCAACTCTTAATCTAACGTAATCATTAAACATCAAACATCTGGGTGATCGCAATTTTTTTTTACCTAAAACAAAGCATATCCTTAGCTTAATATAAATTTAAATATTAATACAAAACAAAACAATAACAATCTAAAAACAATATTCACTAAACTCCTTACAATAATATTCACAACCCTAACATACTCAAATACAGAACAGTCATAAGATATAACTTTAACAAAGGACTGGCATATAAACACCTCTACCTGGTAAATAAAAAAAAAAAGGAAAACCCACACCAAAGAAATAGCATATGAACATCTCTATCTAGATAAAAAAGAAAACGCTCTACCGATAAGTGCGGTAAGCCCGCATCCCTACTATCCCGTGTCCCGCGTAGTCCAGCGCCGCTGACTGCCGCCGACTGCCCGGGCGCCCGGCAGCGCATCCGAACGAACGAACGCAACCACACCCGCATTATTCGCAACACGCGGCCGTGTTTACGAACGCTATTCCATATTTAAAAATTCAAAATATATTTGCGAGTTCTTGAGTGCTGTGTTAACATTTGGATTTTTATTGTTTGTGATTTAAAGGTGAGTTGTTCGGAAATTGAAATTAGTTTATTTTTAAATAATGTTTTCTGTTGTTTTGTTAAACGCTCTAGTGATTAAAAACTTTATGGTTAATTTATCTAATTGCTGTGAGAGTTTTAAATGAATTGTCAGTAATTTACGAAAGGTATTGAACTTATTGCTTTATATTCGTTAAATTAAAGAAGGTAGAGCTCTTCTGTGAATTGTGACTTGAATTAATTCTTATCAATAGTTATTTTTGGTGTTTTTTGTTGATTGCTGTTTTTTTAGAAATTATTATTATTTAAATGTATGTGGATTAAATTATGGGACGTTTTGAAAACTTTTCTGCACAACAAGAATTCTTCTCAACCGTGAATGGATTCAATCCAGCATGAAAACCATATAATATTACACACGTCTAGCCCATACAAATATATATCCGTGCGGAATCGAACCTGCAACCTATCTGTATCAATAGACTATGAAATTTCATATTTTTTAGAAAATGTGTGACTTAATTACTCTTTAACCAACAAAGTCTTTAACTAAGTATCACTTTGCAACCATAGAGTATTTATATATAGAGGGAGCGCTGTCATACATTCGCGTTTTGAAAAACGTAGATATTTACTTGGTCGTAATGTTGGTAGTGCTCCTATAATAGTAAAAATTAAATTAATTATTTAGCAATAAATTGCTATAAATTCCTTTGATAGCCAAAATTACATTTAGCTATTATCTTTTTAAAACGAGTTTGAGTGGAATTAAATAGACCTAAACTACTTATTTTTATTATTTTTTTCAAATAATTTATGTATGTTGCCCAACCTGTTCAAATATTAGCCAATAGGAGGGCAGAAAAAGGTGGCCCGGCACCACCATTTTTATCTACGTTTTTGAAGTACCAGCGCTCCCTCTATGTATATATACTCTAAGTTTGCAACTTATAAGAATTTTTTTTTATAATATTCTAGTAAATGATTACTTGTACGATTAATTTTTAGATCATAATTAGAGATGACAATTTTTATTCTTGTACCTTCGGAAAAGCAAAGGTTTTTTTTATTTTTGGTATTTTAATTTGAGTTTCTCATGTCCGCCATCTTACAGGACAAAGGAAGCGACATCATAATGCCTTAAAATTAAATAAAAACCGTAACGCGTTATTAGGCACGTGCATTACGGCCACATAGTACGTAAGCTGACTAATGCCACTGAGTCAAAGCTCGCATTTAGATGCGCGCGCACCCGCGGATGCTGACCAAACATTAAACTTAGATGATAAATGACAGATTTATATCATATAGAGGATATATTTAATTTTGATACGTTTTTGAATAACTTTAAAGTATTGCTAAGGGGTCTGACAATCTAAGGTCATCGAGTTTTCTTGTGACGTAGATACGAAAATTTAGAATACCTCAATCGATTACTATCTTAACAGTATCAAATTATACTTGAGGAATGAGTATCGTTTTCTTCTTAAGTTCATTATTTAAAATATATTGTTTTCGTTTTGCGTGCTGCCATAATCGTCATTTGCTTACGACAGGACTGTTCATACAATCGAGAGTTTGATTGGGAGAGTTTACCCTCTACAACACTTTGGTGGATATAATTATAATGTTTTAAAATATAAAGTGTTAGTTGTGCTTCTAGTCATGTTGTTGTTTTTTTTGCATAACAATGAAAGGTGAGACTAGCATGCCATTTGCTTGATGGAAAGCGATACGACCTCCCATGGACAGTAACAACACCGTGAATAATAAAGCAATGCTTGACATTCCACTGCGCTCGCCACCCTGAGACATAAGATGTTAAGTCTCATAAAGTCTAGTGGTTATGCTGGCAACAATGTGCTTCAAACTGGAATGCATCAGTTTACACTACTGTTTGGCGGTAGAAACAGATATTGCGGTGATACTAAACCAGGCTTAGTAATAATATTATGGACAGATCTCTGTGAATCTACCTTAGTCTACTTCCTGTGTATGATTGATTTTGAAACATTGCGTGGTTTGGATTGAACAATTTTGTAATAGGGTTTTCGTCGGAACTAGATTGGTCGTTGAATTGTAAGCAAGAGCGATTTAAAGCGAATGCAATCTCCATTCAACAGCATAGCGATAACTAAGTTAAATCGGTACACAAAGTACACTAGTGAATGGCGTAACGTTGATATGACTAGATGGGGTAGCCGGAAGTGTAACAGGATACCCACATTTCGCGTTTTCCGTCCCACGATGTGATCAAGGCTAGGTAATCTTCATAACAGGCGCGAATTCCTAACCCCGGGTTGATAATGAGCAAAAAAATTAAATATCACTTCAACCCGGGATTTGAACCAGAGACCTCGGCGTTGTAATCGTACTATAGTGCAACTGCTCTACCGAGTCAGTCACCATTCATTTTTCGGTAGGATAATCGCAAAAACTGATGGTGAAAACCCCCGTCATTATTAAATATCATTAAACGTTATTGTTTAGGTCGGCGAAAGATAAGTATCTTTAATAGGTGAATATTATTCGGATTGCAGTTTACTTTCCTTTGGGAGCTAATTAATTTGTAATACAAGTAAAAAGAATAAAGTCACAATGTGCAAATACGTAGATCACGCGTTTCGTTGCACGCAGTAAATTTATCGATGCAACCGTGGTACTAAGGTGTGTATTCTATAATTCTGTCAGTTAAAATTGTTGTCTAAATATGAGAAAGGCAAAGGGATAATACGGCCGGCAGTAATTGTAGCTAGCTATTGACAATTCTATCGTGTTTGTCTTTACATACTGATTAAGGTACACAAAATATGCAATCAAGAATTTGGGGAAAGCTGTGGCCATTAAAGAAAATTTTGGGATGAAATATACATTTCATCCTGTGGCATCAAATTTAAATGCAGCACGTCAAAACGCATGTGTTGAGTACAGTTTCAGAAACATTTTTTGTAAGCCCGTGTAAATAATAATAATAATATCTTTATTCACTCAGAGAATTACAGTCCTTTGATTACAATACTTTGATTACGAGCTACCTGTTAGTTTTTTTTTAACATTGATTATGCTATACATAAACCTACATATATAAAACACACATATATATTCATATTACTCATGTCACTAATACAGCAACATGATGGTGTAATAACGGAGAAACAAAAAGTAAAGATTTTCGTTTCTAATAAGCGATTGTCACAGAACCTAAGAGTTAATGTAAAAGCTACCTTTAGGAAACCCAACTTTAAACGAGCAACTTGCCAATAGACATAAAAACTAACCACATGGCGCCTGTTTCACAATTATTTTATAGATTTGTTGAAATGCCTCGTAAAATGGCAATATAACTACAATTTCTTGACACGAATACCGAAGAATACCTCAGACTAAACAAAAGAAAATAAAAGATTTTATTGTCGTATATTATACCAATAGTGCGTGGTAGACTGTTGGTAAACGGACCAGAAGCGGCTGCCAATATGTTCTCGTTGATCATGGGTTCGAATCTTAGAGTGTATCTCTGACTTTTCAGTCATGTGTGTATTGATAGTCAATCACCACGCACTATAGCGGCGAAGGAAAACATCGTGAGGAAACCTTCATACAATAGAGATTTATAAGAATTTCTATGGTATGTAAAGTCCGACAAACCGTATCAGGCTAACGTGGTGGACTGTATGGTTTACACTCTCAATCATACTCTCGATTGTAGAGGAACTCCGTGCCCTGCAGTGGGACGTACATATATGAGCTGATATAGATTATACCATAGTTTCAATTGAAAGTATTTGAACTGTGGTGCTACTCATTTTAATCCAGTTTTGCCAAATTCAATAAATACACTCAATGGACACATCAATCGTAAAGATATTAAGTCTCGTGTTATAGGTATAAAAAATCGCAAGAGACTTTCTGTTATCACAATGCCCAATTCAAACCAAATATTTATGAAGGTTACGAATTACATCGCATGAGAATCGTATGCCAAAATCCCATGACATAATCGCCATAAGATTATCCTGTTTGACAAATGTTCATACGATGCAACTTTTTACCTTACGATAATCGCCTTTTACACGAAGAAACTCTGTCTTTGTAAATAGAGCTATATACAGTATTCGAACTGGCAGCCACATGCTTCGTAACTTGCTGTTTAAGCAAGAAAGAAATTAATTTTCAATGAATAAAGTGCTAAAAAGTAAACAAAAGAATCACAGAACAATAACCTGTTTTTTTCTTTTTTAAGACTTTTTTAAGAAAAGTATATCATAATGTAGGGTATTAATCATTGTTTTTATACGGTAATAAGTCAAGCGAAGAACATTGTGTTTTAATACACAATCTAAATGACTCCGAAACTACTTGACCTTTACTTTAATCCTAATTTATTCTCAAATAGTATTTTTTTGTTCGAATTCAAACCAAAATTATAATGTGTGCTTTAAAAAAACAGATATAATGTTTAAATTGTTTTTAGAAACCCTAGTTGCACTTGGTAGAATATTTATAAAAAGGCGGCAAAAAAAAGATCTTAGAACTTGAATTGTGCTTATGATATTATGAATTTATCAGATACTAACATATCAATACTAGTCGGATTAACGCATTAAATGTTATCATACTCTGTAAAATGAAAGTATTTTAAAATAGAAGAAATAGAAGATTACTCAATTTTATGCTTTTAATTGTAGACTTGAACCATATAATCAATGTAATTTACGTTGATTGTTAGACACATAAGTGTCCGACTCACTTATGGCACTCAGAAACGCAAGTCTTTCACGGTTATTAACTGGCCGACCAATCGTTTAATTGCAATTAGCGTCTAGGTAGCCTGCATAAGAAATTATTAGATATCGTGCCAGTCGTCCCATTTTTTTCTCTATTGGTTTTGGATATTTAATTACTTTGTAGCTAAAGTAGTGAATAAAATCAATTTAATAAGCAGTTTTGCTACCTTGTAGGCAAATATATATTTTTGCCGAAATAGTCATTTGTACGCGATGTTTGTACGTTGTTGTTTGCTCTCGCTTACGCTTACTTTGAGTGATAATGGTTGAGTTTAGTTCGATATCTCAACAACAACTCAAAGAATTATTAAAACCTAGGTACATATCTGTCAAATGAATAACTGGCAACCTTTACTAACATAGGTTGAGCTAAAAGTGAAATCTCTTATAAGTCCCACAAACTTATCTGACCCGGTGAGAGAGTCGCTGTAATCGAATTTGGTGTTGCCACTAAAAATAGATATTGCAATAAAGTGGGTAATGTAAGATTTTTCAATCCGATCAATAGTGTCGGGAAAATGAGTGGACCAGTTTCATCTGCATGTTATTTTACCTTCAAAAGATTTCTAACAAATCGCTCCCCAAACTCTTAAACAAGTGTATCTGTATCAGCCCATATGCGTCCCACTGCAAGGCACGGGCATCCTCTACAATCGAGAGTACGATTGAGGGTGGATAGGCCATATAGTCCACCACGCTGGCCTAATGCGGGTTGGTGGACTTACATACCAATTCTTATAGCAGGTATGCAGTTTTCCTCACGATGTTTTCCTTCGCCGTTTTTGTGCGTGTTTATTGATTATCAATACACGCATGACTTCGAAAAGTCAGAGGTGTGTCTTGAGATTCGAACCCGCGACCGCCGTGAACATGTTGGCAGCCGCGTCTGGTCCATTCACCAAAAGGCTATACTTACATCTATTGTACTAGTACTTACAAAATTATGTTTACGTGAAATTTATTTTGAAAAGCTGACAACACTACCCTGTGTCGGCAGCTACGCGTTGATACAATTTTTCGAAGGATATTTTTGATGTCTGAAGTCGCTTTTCTTCCTTCGTAAAATTTAATACCTGAAGTCTAACGTTCGTAGCGTTACTTTTTAAAGTTTTCGGCATTTTCACTAGTTTAAAATAACGCAGCAAAAATAAATACATTGAGTAAACAACCAATGGCGGATCTGTCAGCGACTGGCAGGTAGATTGACAATTTGAAATGACGTCTTTGTTTCCACTTTTGGCCACCGGGCCAGATAAGTTTGTGGCTCTATAAGTAATTTAACAAAAAATATAAGCCGTTTATTATTCGATGACATTTTGACAAGTAAAACAAGATGGCGGAGTGGCGAGTGTTTATCGCGCATCAACGTTAACATTTAAGTGAAACGTAAAAGGTCTCGGCACAGGTGCATCGCAATTAATCATAATGGACGCCATTTCGTGATATAAACGACAGACACTGGACTTTGAGAAATGAAGAGCAGTGTTAGAACAGTCTTAGTTTACTCATCATTCAACTTCGAAATGTTTATGTTTATAGTTGGCCATTATTCCAATTGTGTGGTTGTTAAGCTTTTCCCTTGTGTTATATTGAAAGTATATGACGTAAATTCTCCTAAGGACTACAAAGCAATTTATCAACAATTGTTTTGTTATATCTATTCTATAATAAATATAATACGATTGCCATTTGTAAATCTTTTTCCCTAAAGCTCCAATATATTACGACGAACTTAAGTATAAAATACTTGAGAATCTTAGCATTACCTTTTTTTCTTTCTACTTCTAATGTTTTAGTCTACTTTTTCGCAAATGTCTTTGGTGTTATTAAAACAGTACTACAACCAAAAATAGTACTAATAAAATATAAATTACTTTAGTGCCAGATAATCATTACGATCATTAGTCGGGTAGATGAACGAAGAGACACGCAAGGTGACGGTCTACAGGTGTAACCATAAAAAAATGTTAGCACCGTGTTGATTCCTCGCTAATAAGATAATCACTAATGTTCGGGCGCGTATTACATTTATCATAGTGTTTACTGGGTATTGAAGAATAAATATAGGGATAAATAATGCATGATCATAGGCCGACCTTATTCTTCATGAAAATGTAAGAGCATTTTGTCGGAATTTTGAGATTATAAATGGATGGTCCACCGCCTTTTTAATTATAGACGTACTTGCACTTAAATGCATTATATGTGTAGGCAACGAATATAAAGTATTTAATATAGAGTATCTATAATACTCTAAGGTATTTAATGCAACTATGGAAACCTCTTTGAATTCTTATTCTGTTCAAACAAGTTTCGCGGTTATTTTATCTTCAATGTAATTTTATTTTTTCATTATTTTCAATTTCATGTATACAGAACGGTATGATTTTCATCGACTGGCTATTTAATTGCGAACTACAAATATTTTTCGTTAGTTTTCCTTCATCCATCCTACATTTTTTAAAGTCTGGTATTTCGTGTGCTAGTATGACGAAGTGAGTGCAAACCTCAATGCACCTAAGTGCAGAGCAATATCCAAATATAAAACAAACAAATACCTATTCTTAAAGAGTTAAATCGATCGTTATTAAGTTTGTTGTTTCTCACTCTGTTACATCGACATTCTCATCATAATTATCTACATCATATCTCACTTGACAACTAAGCGGAGTCTCATCCAATACAACATCCCCGTGCAATACCGGCACACTAAATAACTAGACTAGATTCTAACAGTCCATTTCTCCGTCTACATATATTAAACCATTACTGGTATTTTATTAATCAACGTCACAGTAGTATGCGGCCCACCTGGCGGTGCGCGCGCGCCTCCACGACCCACTTACAATGCTAACAATAGTGCCATATGAAATGGTTCATTTCATTTGAATTATAAAGACAGAGCCGGATTTAAGCATCGGACTATGGGAAAGAACGTTGGAACTGGAGAAAAAAGTCTCTCATATGTGAGAGGCTGCCTGCGAAAGTACCATCGCAATGTTTATTTCACCCGCCAAACAGCATTGTTGTTTCGGATTGAAGGTCATTGTAGACAATACAGGGTAACTACTGGACATATTGAGACTTAACATTTTATGTCTCGGGATGGCGAGTTCAGTGGAACGCCAAGCATTGCTGACTAATTCAAGGCGTTGTTTGGTTTTGCTACTGTTAATGAGCGGTCGTATTGCTTACTATTAGACGAACGATAAGTGCGTCTCGCCATTCATTGCAATTAAAAATAACCAAAACAAAGGAGGATGGACTCATATATAAATATTGGCCTTATAAAGCCCTTAACTGCGATGAGTGGAAAGTGGAAAGAGAGACCTTTGCCCTGCAGTGGGTCATTACGGGCTCATAATAAATGATAATACATTTTTAAAAAGGCTACATAGCAGAAAAAACGACTCATTTTAATGTTTTCGTGAAACTTCTGTATCATGGCCACTAATTTTACTTGTTCGGCGGGGTGTTGGTACCGATACCACTCCGCCATAGATGAAATTGGGTACATAAAATAATCGGTAGACAACATTTTATGATACTAGATGAATTAATTTATATAATTATTCATGAATTACATCGTTGCAATATTTTCTTTCGAAACGTACTCTAAATCACAGATTATAAAACTGGGTCACTTTTGAAGTTAAATAAATGCATAAAAAAAATATTTAAAAAAATTATGAGTCATATTTTAATGATCACCTATTTTAGCATCGATATATTGGATGATGTGAGCTTAAGTCTAAATCCGTCTCCGTATATGGTTCCATTTATAAGTACTCTATGTGTTTACGTACCTGTTTTATTGATTGCCGCTTTGCGGTGCCATATGTGAAGGAAATTGGGTTACTAATAGGGAACTGCACATAAATACATCTACATTTCATTAAGGACTGTACTAATCTGCTGATTTTAAGTGATATATAGCTTAGAGTTGATTATTTGTTGTGTTGAAGGAATTTTTTGAGACAGATTTCGCCTATTCCATAGAGAAAATAAACACTATGTTATAGCCTATTCCATAAACATATTTGCGAGAAAGATAGATTTTTATGTCAATCATAGCATAGATTAGAATTATATACAGAGAATAGCACCTAAGTATCAACTTCCCTATTATCATAATATTAGAATTTAGATTACCCTGGTTCTACCTACCATTTTAATCAAGCATTTAGCAGAGGCCTTACATTTTCATTCTCGATCGTCAATCAGTGCCAATTTTATTGTAGCAATTGTTTCAATTCCTTTTTAAGAACATTTGAAGTTACGATTAATTTAGTTTGTAATTCAAATATTTTTCTACTTATTAGTAATAAGTATTTGGATTTACAAACATTGGCAAGCCGAAGAAATTAATATCGAGACATAATATTAACTA
Source organism: Hyles vespertilio (assembly GCA_009982885.2). Taxonomy (NCBI): domain Eukaryota; kingdom Metazoa; phylum Arthropoda; class Insecta; order Lepidoptera; family Sphingidae; genus Hyles; species Hyles vespertilio. The sequence goes on from CM042810.1 coordinate 5,848,690, forward strand.
AACGACGGTCTGCTCGGAACATCACGAATTCATAGGAAATTTATTTATCACGTGAAATGTTTCACAGACTGTTGAAGTTGGAAATTATCTTGGGAGACATGTAGATGTATTCGATCATTTAATTACATTGAAATACCCAGATATGAGGGTTAAAAACGAACAGTCTTTTTATTAACTGTCTTCAAAAAAGGGGGAGGTTCTCAATTCAACTGTGTGTTTTTTTTATTACAATCAGCCAACAGTTCTTTCTCATTTGTGATACTAAAATTGTATCAGGATGTAGGTATGGAGGTATAGAGTACTCTTCAACTTCTTCAACATTATGCATTATGTATTCGTTGCTGTAAGATTACACTTACATATGTTTGAACTCTGAACGATTACATGTCTAACACTTTCGTTGCTCTTTCTTTTACTCTTTTCGGAAAATAACATGTTATAGCCAAATCATGATTCACCAAACCAATATCTCTAACAAAACTATTGTATGTTCTCGGCCTTTGACACAATGAAAATGATTATCAAACGTATCCACAATATGTGATTTAATTAATCTTCGCACAATACTATGCATAGCATCAATCGATATCACACACAATTTACAGCTCGCATAGGAATGGGATGCGCAGTTTCCTAAATATAAAGCTGGCTGGAAGCCACTGGCTATAATTATCGTGAGAGTGCCAAAATTCTATTGCCATATATCTGACATGGCGGGGAATGTATGCAACTATTATATTTTCCACGCTTGTTTGCCTTTCATGACGTTCCACGCTGTAACAGCTTATGATTTTGGAGCAATGTTCTGGTTTTGTCAATTATCAATGTGACCTTGGGAATTTTGATGCTGTCACACGATAATAAATGATACTACAGATGGTATGGGCAATGAAAAAGGGATAATCCATCAGTAAGAGATAGGTTTGTCTCGATTATTGAAATAATTATGGCAATAAGTCTAAAAACTTTATTTCGTGGTGCTACAATAAAATTAACAATTAAACATTATCTAGACAAGCATGAAGATTCTTCATCGTAATTTATGTAACTTGCTTTTTAGTAATGCGAATCCCCCAAATTTATGGAGCATGATAAACTCGATACAAAATGTCTAACCTTTACGTATATTGCATTGCAAGTATTTTTCATTTATAATTTTATTGTAAACGTGATTTTATTTACATAGAGCATCGTCTGGCAAGAGTTATTTATTTCCGACCAGTCGAAAAAATTACGCCGGCTTTCTTAAAACCGGATGTGCACTGACTAATCTCGGAACGTAATATGCTTGCATGAGTCCCTAGTAAATCATTACTATGTCGTATAATGAATCAAAATATTAAGTTAAACCAATATCTATTCTATAGTTTTGTCTCGGGTCTGGGTGTTTGTGAGACCGATAAGTCTCTGTAGCATATCCACAATACAAGACTTTATTGATCTTAATGTGGGGTCAGGACTATCTGTATGATTGTTGGGTGTATTTATTTATTTATAGACATCTACAAATCTACATTTAATTGATGATATTTGGAATAGTAATAAAAAACCAGGTGATGTCAGAAAGGATGTCGGTCTTTAATTTATAATCCAAGATGGCTGAAAAGTGCGGTTGCACCGACGTGACATGCGATAAAGACAAGCAGAAGAAATAAATCAGAACTATAACTTACAAATCTCCTCTACTGATTCATTAACGATCGAAGTGTAATGAAGACAGGTAGAAGAAGCAAACCAGAATGCAATATGACTTACAAAAATCCTCTACCGATTCATTCACGTTTAAAACTGAAATTTACAAGAACCACGTCGATTCGACCTTCCATTTTGTAACGGTTATCCACAAATAGTTTACCTAGAGCCCGACCTTCGAACACATGGAGTAATTCAGACGCTACCAAATCATTCACACTGATCGCTATCTTTTGCAGATACAAACCTTCTGGTGGATGTTGAATTGAGCTGAAACGAAGACAATATGGCGGCTAATGGGTAAGATTTTTCTATGATTTTGATAAAATTAGGCTAGGTTTTGATCTTGAGGCTTATTGTTGCTTTAATGATAAATTGTCGGATTTCCAATGATTTTGATTGAGATGATATTAAGTTAAATTTTAACTCATATTTAAGCTTCTTTAGTGCTAAATCGTCTGATTTCTAAATATTGATGCTGAGTGGACTTGGATTTAAATTCAAATAATTTTCATCTGTAGTTATGACAGGTTTAGGATATATTTTAGATTCCAAAAGTCTTGAGAAAATAACTGAGGAAAGATATTTGTCAGTTGCTATGTTAAAAATAACATATTTTCAATTTTCCAATTTAATTTTGATAAGAATATCTTGTTAACTATGAATGAATTTCTATTCATAATAGGTTTGTTCCAAACCAATTTAATTTACAACTATTTCGCTGTACAGAATCTGTTATTATTATAAGTATGAAATATTACCATTCGTTTGAAAGTTAAACAAACGTAGCGTCGGTTCTTGCAACTAGCAAACATTTGTCTAACCTTGAAGTGTTTTACGGAGAGGGTTCTAATTTCGTAGATGCTATACATAAATCTTTTCATAAAACGCGGGATTTATTGCTTACCACAAATATTTTTATTAGTTTCTTCCTTTTAATATATATTTTATTTTAGGATCTTTTACTCCAGCCATCATAGTTGTAACTCTTAATGAATTTAAGACATTTTCTTCTACAATTACACGAGTTGGGATTATCACTGACGTAACAAAACGCGGGCAACTAAGTTTAGGATTCCTACTCCTCCGTATTATGACCATGCTGTGAACGAAGCTCGTAGAAAAGTATTTTTGTATGAATCACTATAGAACATTACACTATTCGTTTCATCACTGACAGTGACGAAGGTGTAGCCACAGTTATACACTTTCCTTGATACGTTTATAGCACAGTTAAGGTATAATACTGGGTAGTGCGTGGTGGCCTGTTGGTAAACGAACCAGACGTGGCTGCCAATATGTTCATGGTTTTGGAGTCATGTGTGATTTGAAACACCACGCATAATAACGATGAATAAAAACATCGTGAGGAAACCAGTATATCATAGCGATTTGTATGAATTTCTTTGATATGCAAAGTCCGTAAACCCGCAGTAAAACAGTGCAGCGTGGTGGACTATATGGCCTACCCACAATCAATCGTACTCTCGATTGTGGAGGAGTCCCGTTCCTTGCAGTGGGACGTGTATGGGTTGATAAAGTACTGGGTAGATGGCAAAGACTCTCGGATTATGTTCTGATACATTACAGTAAACTGTAGTGGGCAGAGATTCATACATGATCTTGTCTTTGACCCAGCTGCATAGCATATCAAAATTATCCATTGTGGATCTAATAACTGAGAATAGTAAAGTGGAACAGGTCAACAATTCCCCGGCTCTCGCTAGAGCGGGTGTCGGCAACGTAGTCGATGTCAGCCGAGCGAAAATAACCCGAAAATTGGCCGCCTTCCAGGTACGGAGCCGGACCGGTGGCTGGACACATGGGCAGAATTCCTAACTTCGGCAAAAGTAATGTTAATGTGAGTACATATTTTGTAACTATTGAATGCGTAGCATGTGTCTTTAATATAAGTTTGGCAAATGGTTCCCGCGATGGTAAGCGATTACTATCGCCCTTGAATATCTGGAGCGCTTGGATCTTAGTTGAGTTGCTAGCCACTGAAAATTCGAAGAGATAGAAAAAGAAAATGGTGAAACTTGTCCGAGATTTCGAAGCTATTGCCTAGAGTTACTTAATAGTTCACTGTGTTTAGACCATATTTTGATGTTATACACTCTGATAAATCCCATTTTTCTTCTGACAAATCTAAACGTTAAGGCTGCAAAATATTATTGACATCGATTTTAATTAACTCAAGATGGTTCATGGTCAGATGTCAGGAAGAATATGAACGATAATGTAATATTTCGTAGTAAAATTCGAATCGTTGAACTTACTCTTTTCTATTATAATTAAAAACAGGTTCTTATGATCTATTTTCTCATTTCCAGCCAATGGGATCTGTGGAGCCACCAGCGTGCATTCAAAACGCCATGATGACGAAGGACAAGAAGCCCTTCACATACACACCTGGAGGATTAGATCTCTCGCAGATACGAACTCCAAGCATGGCCAGAAGAATGGCAAGGCAAGATCACGAGCAACCCAACCACGCTGGTTATCATCCACAAGGAGGACCTCAGGGAGGAGTGCCGCCCCCACCACCGCCACCACCAAAAGTTCCTGCGCCACCACCACCCCCACCCATCGTCATCCAAGCACCCAATTCAAAAGAACCAAAATCATTAGCACCAGGCGAACGGCCTAAGATTGACATACCAGAGAACCCAATCGGTATGTTAAGGAAGACCCACAGCCCATACCATTGGGAGGCAGAAAAAGCTGAATTACAAAGGATGGGACCGGTTCCTAAATACGTAGAGAAGGTGCCAAGTCCTTTGACCGTGAAAATGCCCCCGTCATCATTCTCGCAACAACAGCCACAAAACTATACTCCGCAAGGACAAAATAATTATCAACGATCGAATAATACTCAAAATCACCCCGAAAGTCCCATTTACAGACCTGAAGCACAATACGCTCATCAGAAATCATCCTCTCCTAACATAAATGGATCACCTCCCACAAGGGAATTATTGCAACGCCAGGACTCTCAATTTAACAAGAGCCCTCAGCCATTTAATAACCAGTCACCAATTAGTAACAATTCTCCTTATTCTCCAGCTCCTAACAACAACTGGAGACAACCTGAGAGGAGAGATTCACCCGCTAGCGCAAACAGCAATGTACAACAATCACTACAATTCAACCGCGGGCCATTTTCACCTAACACACAGCAATATTCACCGAACTTCCAAAACCAAAGTCCTCCGACTAACTCTGGGCCAGTGTTCCACACCCTGCCCCGAGCTGGTCAAAGAAACCAGGACACAGTTAGCAATAATATTAATTACAACAACGCACCCAAACAACAAAGCCCACAGGCTGAGGGTAATACTGCTCCTTGGAGAACTAATACTTTGAATAGATATCCAAAGGAATCAGAGAACAAACAACCAGCTTATAACCAGAATGCTAATGTTCAACAGACGTACAACGCGCCATGGAAATCAAATGACGCTAACAACAATGAAAAGCCTTATGTGCCTCCATGGACGCAGGAAGCTAAAAATCAGCAGCAATACAATCCACCATGGGTAAGCAATCAAGATAATAACAATAACAGAGTACAAGAAAACTCTGCTCCCTGGAGGTCACATGAAGTTGAACGATCTCCGCCTACTAAAAATGAACCTCCTCGTTACCAATCGACGATATCAATACCAGTAACTCCCAGGAAACAAAACACACAGCCAGATTACAGTACGCCACCGCAGAAAGAAGCTGTGTATGTCAACCAGGAGCCAGTGTACTTCTGCCCTGACAGTCCCAAATCGATCCCGCCGTGGGTTAAGACACAGAAGGAGAAAACCAAAACTCCTCCACCAGCTTGGTGTCAAAGACAGGTAGACAACAACAACGACCCCAGAGAGTTAGTAACACCTCCAAGGGAAACTGTTCCAGAGTGGGTAAGGAGAAGTAACGAGGTCCAGAAAGGCGCTCGCGAAGTAATTAGTCCCCCTAAATACCAACAGCCCGCTCAGCCGGCGTGGTCAACGCGACCTTCTGAGAATCGCAAGAGCTTGCCAAAGGAGAACGCGCCAAGCACGCCTGGAAGCAGAGTCATTCCTATTCAGATGGAGTTGTCGAGCACAGAGACCAGGGATGCGGGTAGACAAGGCCACCCACAACCTCAGTTGAGGATCACAATTGGAATGAACCCGAATCCTAATGAGGCTCGTGCGCCCTTCTCGCCCCCTACTCAGCGTATAATGAGAGTGTTGTCACCACAACTGGTGAGGATAGACGACAATCAGACGCAACACGAGCTGCCCACACTGAACAGAACCTTCCAGAACCAAGATCAGCCGAAGACCCGGATCATTCCGATACAGATTGAAGGGAATGGCGGGGCTAACAAGAGGTGAGTTCATACTTTTACACTAAAACTGATCGATAAAATTATCGCCAAATTGTTTTAGAAGATCATATAGAATGAAGTGGTAAAAATATTATTATTTAAAATTAATATTCGGAAGTCTCCCAAACTTAATAGGCACTAATATTCTAAGCCTTATAAGGCTAGAAAAATATTTATTTATTTAATTGCTGTTAAATATAATAATATCAATTTTGTATATTAGCTTCGATCAAATATAAAAAATATGATAGTCAATCACCACGCACTAAAACGGTGAAGGAAAACATCGTGAGGAAACCTGCATACCATAGCGATTTATAAAAAAATCCATGGCATGTAAGTCCGCCAACCCACACTAGGCCAGCGTGGTGGACTATATGGCCTAACCACTCTCAATCGTACTGTCGATTGTAGAGGAGGCCCGTGCCCTGCAGTGGGACGTATATGGGCTGATACACACTACGTGCAAATCCACGTAAACCCACAATGGCACAATATTCCTATCGGCACTGTAGTAGCGTCTGTTTTTATGGAAGAACTCAAAACTGTATTCCTTTCAGCTTCGGTGGCCGGTTCTAAGGGAGCTTGTTTGCTGGTCCAAAGTAAACACATTTTTATTGCACAGCTTCTTATTCGATGAGTCAGTGTAACATTTGCTTTATATTTAGCGGCACACGCTTTGCAAACACGCTCTAATTCTGTTTACTTCACTAATCGAATCATTTTTCGCTTCGTTTATTTGGTGTATTAATTGATGTGAATCACGTGTTGTATGTATTTGGTTATTGCAATCACAGGTTGAAGTATTTTAGGCTGTATTGTAGTTTGTATAAAGCTTTATTTGGTTTGTACCGATGTTTGTATAAAATTCTTGTGTTTCTCAAGGTATTTCCAGATAATTGTTTTTTAATTACTAACGGATGAAATTAATAGACGATCTTCATCGCTATTTATAGACTGATCCAGGAAATCAACTCTTGGTTTTAACATTTATCGACTCCTCCAAAAGACGTAATTAGATTGGTTTATTTTCTCGATAATCTTTAGATAGGCATTAAGTTCGCTTTTTAATTCCTTCCGTAAAATGTTTAAAATCTCGGAAGGAGGATTCGTGAAATTCTTACTTCTAGCACTAACGCTTCTAATTTCAGTATCCATCTTGTACATACATTTGGGAGTTCATATTTATTGAAAAATTCACGTATTGAAATAAAACTATTATTTACCGAATTTATCTCGGATTTGGTATAATTTTTACTTTCTTTATCTTTCCGACGTTTCGATAACTCCGTCAGCTCCGTCGTGAATCAAACCCGTGACCACAAAAGCTGTAAAGCAACCAAAATGTCGGGAAGTTAAAATAATGTAAAAATTAAACCAAATCCGCGATAAAATCCGTAATAAATAGTTTTACTGCAATATCTAACATTTGCGTAAATCTTGGAAACCTTATGTATAGTATTTAATCATTACCTATTTCTGTTTTTCAGCGTATACTACCACAAAATCACGGTCGAAGGAGCGCCGCGACAATCCAAAGCTTTTAGAGTACTACAAATTATCACAGACACTCAGGACACCGACGACATGCGCAAAATGGAGAAACAACATGGTTTTACTGATTTATAATAAGGAAAAATCATTTAAATAAGTTTTAAAAATTGTGTCAATAAAATGGTAAAACAATGTCACAAATTATTTTTTAAGGTAACGGGTATGTGAAGGGAATATTCCCAGCATGGTTTTGTTCAAACGATAAGTTTATTTATCATAAAGAACAAAAGTGTGATTTATGTGTGTAGTTACCGAATTGATCTTAATAAAGTAATGTGAAATAAAAATATAATTTGTTGTAAGCGCTTCGACAACGAAAATAATTAATTAATTGTAATTAAGGGAGAAAATATTTAACATAATTGTGTATAAATGTATTCTATTAATATTATTTTTGTATATAAAACGAAACAACGAATGGGATAGTGCTTTTGCGTGATCTAAACTAATGCTCATGAAAACAGCTAGCTTACCAAAGAGAAGTAATAGATTTATTAAATTATTCAACTAGTATTATAAAGAATAATGTAACATTTAACTTAGGTTATTCTATATTTCAAGTTGAAAATACTAATTCAAGTAATTATTATAAAATACACATAATCAATATTAACGGCTGCTAATGCGCACCAAAATTTAGTGGTAACAATTTTTTAGAATAAATTATTATTTAATCAATTTGAAAATATAGTTAGTTAAAATTTTATTGATCTTAACTAAATTTTATTAATTTATTTTTGATAGTTAATGTAATATTTCAAAATTTAATGAAGAAGCAGAATTGGTAGAATATTTAATAAATTACTTTATGTAGTGTTTTCAGTATACCGTCGTACCTATAAGTTCAATAAATATAAACAAATAATAAGTTTAGGTTAAGTTATGCTAATTGTGAATATATTTTTATATATCCCTTTACTAACGAAACTGTAATATACGCGTATATATTGTATTATATACCTTATTTTTGTAAGATGCAAGAGTACTCAGACGTAAATATTATGTACCTATAGTTTGTATTGTCTAATTTGGTAATTTTGCCAAATAATGGGACCAAGGATGTGTATAGGGAACGAATTGTGCCCAATATTGGCCTGTACGGGCCAACATGTGATCATCAAGAAACATCGAAAAGTATTTACAGATAATAAATAGTCTGAGTAATCTTGTATCTTTTCCCTTTTATTTCCTCTTTAACATTTATTAACGATCAGTATTTATATATTTATGTATGTATGTGTTATACTATGTATGTATGTATTTTTTGGAAAGATTAACATATGCAACGTTACGAAAACTAACAAACAATCCTGAATTTGTTACTGTGAAATTTCCGTGATTTTGAAATGGTTTTGTATTTGTGATTAACCAAAATGATGGTTTTTATCATTGTAATGGTATACGAACTTTTTAGTTGTTAAAAAATATACTAAGGAAAGCTATTATTCAGCCTGAATAAATTAACGCTTAAGTAAATTAACTATATTAAATCGATTTTTTTACGTTCCATTTAAAAAGGTAATAAAGAAAAAAAATATCAAAGCATCCATATTTATTTTAAACATAATTATTGGCATAATAATTATTTATGTTTGAAATATGTTACTTTAATAAAAGTTCTATACCATTGCAGTGCAAAAAAATCTCTAAAAACAGACAAAGGGTGTGGCAATCTAGTCAGTGTGATCTTTTCTGATATCATATTATATTGAGGTATTATATGATTTATATACATAGTTATAGATTTTATATTTTGTTTAAATATAGGCGATAAGTATAATTTTATTTTTTAATAAATTGGGAAAACCACATTCGTTTTTGATTTTGTAAATTTATATAAGAATGATGCGAATACTTGTTTTAATATGGTGAATCATATTCAGAGAACTTCAGAGGGCTTTAATTGTCCTCGCTTTTTAAGACTTGTCATACAATATTTGTATTACAGAAAAGTACTAATACATAAGTAATAATTATTAAATAGATTTTGTTAATTAGATATGAAGTTGGTTAATAAAATGAATATTCAATATAAAATTGGATACACTGTTAGAAATCCTTTTTTAGTATATCATACTGTTATGTTTTAGTTTGTAATGTTTGAAATTTAAAAAATATTGCTTTCTATAATAATGTTTTTTTATTGCCATGGTTTTGAAAATGAGCAACCAGGTCACCTGGCAAGTGATCACTGCCACCCATGAACATCTGCGACGCTTGAATCACAGGCGTGCTGGTAGTCCATCAGAAGAGGAGCGAGAAGGAAAATGGATGGGACCTGTGTAATAGTCATTATTTATAGTTAACCCAGATAAGCCTAAAACAAGTTTTTTGTAAATCATCAGAACTAATGATTTGTTTTTTAATTTCATTACCCTCAACACGAAGAAAAAAAAATGTTGAAAAAATTATCTGCCATAAGGCTTTTCGGGAAATGACCGTCCTATATATAGGACAGTAGGATAATAGGTAGCAAGTATAGTTTAGTATTGATATTGACCAAATTGAATATAAAAGGTATATTTACTGATTAAAAGTGTCCTAAATATCTACATGAGTCATGGACATGAATGTCGTGAAAGAAAAAGTCAAATCTACCCACATAAAATTTTTAAATTTCAAGCTAGTCTACTGAAAATGACTTCAGAACCTATTATTTCGGACCATATTATTTCTCGCAAGAAGCTGCCTAACTTGTAGGTTTGTTTTTGCGATTACTAATGTGATCTCTACCGTGTTGTCTTTGAACAAAGATAACTGCTACTGGAATTATTGTGTTTGTTGGCTAGTTATTCAGCGTCACATTCTCAACCACTGAGTCGTTTTTTACTCTGGCCTATCAAACTGTTCCAGTGCACTTGATGTAAGGTTAGCGCGATCCAAACAGGGTATCTAATGGACATACACAAGCTGATCCCTGAATGCGTTACACTTGCATGGGTCATCGACGAGTTTTCCACCAGTGTATATGATGACAGCCCTACACGGTTCGATAACCAACACCCGGCAATATGGTAATCAAGCACATTGCCAGCTGTTGGTTCTTGGACAATCTCACTCGACGAATGAAACGCAACAGCGAAGATGCTGCTATACAGTTCATCTGTGAGCTAGTAGAGCCTCCTTGGCTGAGGAGACATGTGTTTCGTAGCTTTAACGACTTACAGCAAACCTCTACCACTTACAAAAGTCCTTATACAAAAATCTACATTAGTGTGTCAATAAATGTTAGTCAAAAGTGATCATATATATATTGAGTTACCTCTCAGTATTTTTTCCATCATCAGAAAAGATTTCAACATCATAATCCACGCGATAATTATGACACGTGCCTGTAATAGTGTGAATATAAAGTTACCCCGTATTATCCTACCGTCCTATATATAGGACATTACTTTTTATTCCTAATTATTTCCACTTTCACGAGTTTTCGAAAATAAGGAACAGGCTATCTAGAATAAGAAAAATGTGAAATATAAAACTTTACTGTAATCTACAGTTTTTTATACCTACCTTTAGTGCACCTTGTCTGGGCACACTTTTATTGCGTACTTTGAAGTGAAATATTTCTATGAAATGAATTTATATAATTGATATTCTATTTTTTTATAAGAAAAAATAGTATCCTTACTTTAAATAACAACAAATAAAATCAACCATTTAAATGGTTAGTTCAATATTTTTTTTTATTTTGACTGTCCTACATATAGGACAGTAGGCTTATCTGGGTTAATATGTGTAATATTGCATAGAACACAATTATTATTATTTATCGGCTCGGTTGCTATACACCACGTCTTCACACCGTTCCGTCATCAACCTCTATCTCTGTTCTCATTAACCCCTTGTTCGTATTGTGTATAGTTCGAGACGACAGATGCAAAGAGTATGAATATATACACTACAACGTGGAAAGGGTTATTACGCATCCGGCAATACCACTCATCAAACGAAATATGACAGTGCAGAAGCAGTGCACTTTACGTTGCTGTCCAATGAGACAGTGGTACTGCACCGGGCGAGCCTGCCCATGAATGTTGAGTCATGATTGACAGTTGCATGGCTCTACCACTTCCACAAATATTATAAACAATGAAAAAGTGAATAATTTATTGACTCCATAAAATATTCATTTGATTTCGGTGTGAAAAGCGGTTTTTACTAGAAAAGTACGAGCAAAAAACTCTAATGTTGCTCGTTTAACAACCATATGACTAAATAGTGATTATTACAAAAGTTACAAGTTGGTTTGATTCTGAACAGTTTATGAGTGATTCGCTATAGTTTATGAGGCATAATTTATGTTTACTAATACATAAAAGCATATAGGATATACGTTCATTCAACATCGGTAGTCGTTTGCATCCAAGTGTTGATAGATGGCGTTGAAGTCACGCACAATTATTCTTATTATTTTTTTACTTTTATCGATATGAATGTCGAGACGATCGTGTTATTCAACTGATATTAAGCGATACGAGCGCTCATGGACAGAAGCAATGCTTGGTATTCCATTGCGCTCACTATCCTGAGACATAAGATGTTAAGTTTCAATATGTCCAGTAGTTACTCTGGCTATAATAATGTCCGTCAAGCCGAAACACTACAATGCGTTTACACTGCTGTTAGATACGAACTATTAGTAGAAATAACATGTACTTTATATAATAAATAAATATAATAAATAAATCCACAGTCACATACTTTGTCCTGACCCCACATTAACGACATCCATTAAGTTTTGTGTAGCGGCTACCATAAACTACAAGAGACTTTTTTGTTCCACAAACACCCAGACCCGAGACAAACACTTGTGGGCCTCACATACATTTTTGTCGATGCGGGGATCGAAGCCGCGGCGTCTCGTTTCACAACCGGCGTCTAACCAACTGCGCCACGGAGGCTGTCGAAATTATAATATATGTTTTGTTACACAAAATGTAACACACACCCTGCATCAAAGAAGAGGCTCTATAAACTACAAGTAATAATGAAAATAGTGCAAAGAAGCCCACAAGAGGCGGGCTCGTGATATCCAATACTTAGAGTTCATAACTGCGATCTAAGTGCAAAGTTCGAGCCAGCTTGTATGGATGCGCGGTGTTAAGTGTTGTTAACAAGATACAGCTATTGCTTTTCTCAAAAATTAAATATAATGTGCACACATTTTTTTAATATTAAAAAGTATTGTTTATGTTAAAGCTACTCATACAGATCATTTACAATTTACTGGCGTGTGGTGTTTGTAACTAAAAAAATAAATACTGCCACCAGAGAATATGTCTGGCGGTCTTGGCGTGGAGATCGAACCCGCGGCCTCTCGTTTCACAGTCGGTGTCTAACCAATTGTGCCACAGAGGCTGTCACTTACATCCACGATGGTTTTCTTCCCCGCTATAGTGCTTAATGAATGACTATTAATTCACACATGACTCCGAAAAGTCAGAGGTGTGCCCTGGGATTTGAACCCGCGACCACCGTGAACATGTTGCAACCGCGTCTGGTCCAATTACCAACAGGCCACAACGCACTATTATTTATATAAAAAAACCTTAACTCGCGCCTGTATCACCAATAAGGTAATAACGGTGTGGTAATTTCATCAGAATTCTTGTGTATCAGCCCATATACGTCCCGCTGCAGGGCATGGTTCTTCTCTGTAATCGATAGTACGGTTGAGAGTGGTTAGGCCATATAGTCCATCACGCTGGCCTTGGCGGATTGGTGGACTATAGAATCACATAGAAATTCTTAAAAATCGCTATTTTAATTTAGGTATGGCAGGTTTCCTCGCAATGTTTTTCTTCACAGTTTCCAGAGTAACTACTGGACGTATTGAGACTTTACATCGTATGTCTTAGGGTGGCGAGCGCAGTGTAATGCTAAGCATTGCTTTGTACTTCAAGGTGTTGTTTGGTTCTGCTACTATTCATAAGCAGTTGTGACGTTGTGGGAATGTCACCTCTTATATTTGCGATCTATAGTTCAATACTCGGCATAAATCCTATTGTCTATGCCAATCAACGTCTCCGTTGCGCTGATTGGTTGATTCATTTCTAACATCTGTCAAATTTGACGTACGAACTGTCATCGGTGCTCGCATAAATACGCGTGTAACGTCGCTCGCGTCCTCCTTTTCATAACCTAAAAGCCGCGTGCTACCACGCGTCTTTCTGAACCCGCTGGGGTGAGTGTTCAGTGTTCTATCTGCTAACCGCTTAACTGCTTGTTTGTCAGTGTATTCTGTCTGCCGGGCTTGTGAGCTACCACGAGTCGCTGGCACGGAATGCAAGCCTAGTTTGCATTCCGATCTCTTGGACGCTGATTTCAGGTTCTTCTTCTCCTTGGCGTTCTTGGCGTACTTGGCGTTCTTGGCGTCCCTTTCGCTTATTTCGCTGCCCGCTGTTGCTCCGCACCGCTTCCAGCCCGACTGCAACCGAGCTTGCGCCTGCCGCTGACCTGCGCACCGTAACCGGCCACGTGGCAGCTGACTTCGCCGGCGAGCTGTCGCCGGGTTCCGCCACGTGCCGAAGACCCGGATTAGTGTCCAGTGAAGGCCAGTGACTCCTGTTGCATACCACCAGCAACAGTGCCGGGTGTAAACAGTGATGCGAATCTATTAAAGCCCGAACCACGTAATTACCCTGAGTTCTCATTTAACTACCTACCCCTACCTGCGGGCGGCCTAACCCGCCGCACAGTCGTAACGCTCACCATCAGGCGAACGGCATGCTCGTCTCGCCATTCATAGCAAAAAGAAGAATCATTTATAATTTATAATTTATCATAATTTATAATTATGGATTCTTATTTTTTATTATTTCGATGCATTTAAAATATTCGTTGTATCGAGGGTAAATAAACTACATCTTAAGTTGTTACCGTCTATAAAGTTTTAGTTATTTTAATTTAAGCTTTTGTTAGTGAGATAGTGTAGACAGATTTAAATTCGATCACGAAATATAAATAGGTCTGTTAGTTTTGTTTCTCATTGAATCAAATGGTAATTTGTATTTATTATAGTTCGTGGAATTGTTAGTGACCCTATTGTTATTTTAGAAACTATTAGAAATAGTTATAGGTACATTTTCGTTATGATACGCATCTGATTTGTTGGATAACAAAAGTTATAAGACCTTTGTCTTTCCTACCATCCATTAATAAGTAATATTAATAAATTGAAAATATACCGGGTATATTAAGAGTGTTACCGAAAACGAAGCCGGGTGGTAGTTTTAGTGACTACAAACAAAATGTAACTAAAAATTTCGCAAAGAAACGCACAATAGCAACAATTATTTAATTATTTTTTTATAATATCCTCGAGTTTAGGCGGTAAATCCACAGCTTTTGCTAAATAATAATTTAAAGCCTTGCGTATCATAGTTTCTTTAATAATAAAAGGATGTACACTATTATTTAAGAAAAAACGATGTATTTACCACCCCAATATGGCGATTGAAAAAAAATACAACAAATATTCGTCACATTATTTTGCACCAAATTTAGTGGCATTGTGTCTGAAGTCACTAAAACTACAATCTAGGCTCGTTTTCGGTAGCAGTCTTGATATAACCGGTATGATTTTTAATTCACTTTATTCTTTTATTTCATCTCTTTATTTTACTTATTGTCATTCATATAATCATAATGATCTGAATCTTGTGCATTTGAGTAGAAGACCCAACTTGAAAACTCTTACCGACAAGAAACTTGCTCAATCCATCACAAAGAGGCTCCCGTGTGTATTACTAACAAAGTAGTAAAAATCAGCAGTAAAACTTCTATTAGGCTGGATAACAAACATTTTACGGCCTGTTACCACGCCGGACATAATGAGTTTTGTTGCAAACTACTTTCAATATAATAATTATCTTGAAGAACATAAGGAACTATTAACTGTACTTATTGAAGGGATACTCCAAAAAAAACACTTGTCTTCCGAAAGTAATTACTTTTAATGTGAAGGGATACTCCAAAAAAAACACTTGTCTTCCGAAAGTAATTACTTTTAATGTTACTTCTTCACTCGCTATGACACAATTAATTTATCAAAACCAAATATCTTAATAATCATGGGTCTTGTTTTTGAATACCCACATTATCTTTACATTTATTATAACACTGATATTTATATTATTATAAGATTGATATTTCTTATTACCTTTTCTACTTAGAGGAGTGTCTATAACCAGAAATCTATCGTTACCCAAAAGTTTTGTAATGCGATATGGACCATGAAATTTTGCTATGAGTTTTTTTGATTTACCTACTTGTTCTTTATCTACTATCGTTCTTTTAATTCTTACAAGATCCCCTACCTTGTAAGGTGTTACATCCTTTCTTCGTTTATCAAATTGCATTTTAGAATATTGTTGCTGCTTTTCAATCCTAGCTTTTGCTGACGATCTTATTTCTTCTAAATCTCTATCAGTAACGCGAGTAATTATTTCATGTAACACTTCATTCATCATATTCTCAGAAGAATTTAACACTTTGAAACCGAATAATAACTCGGAAGGACTTTTACCTGTTGCTTTATTCATAGTTGTGTTCATGCCTAATTGAATATCGCCGACATATTCGTCCCAAACATTATCACCCTTACCATGACACTTGGTACTCAAAGCATCAAGTATGGTCCTATTATACCTCTCTATTTGGCCATTTGCTCTTGGGGTGGCAACTGCATTAAGGATATGCTTAATATTTGTATTAGCCATAAACGATTTAAACTTCCCGCTTGTAAAACAAGTTCCCTGATCAGTAATTAACCGCGATGGGGTTCCAAAAATACTAAAATACTCTTTGAATACTCTAATAGCGGTTGTACTTTTAGAATCTCTTACAGCTTTAATGTTAATAAATTTTGTAAAAGAGTCAATAATAGCTAAAATATATGTGTTGCCTCTTTTTGTACGAATAAATGGACCTAAATAGTCGGCATGAAGCGTATGAAACGGAGTGTCTACTTTCGGTATGGGGTGAAGCATACCTTCCTTACTGACGCCTGGAGCCTTATGATGTGCGCATTCGAGACATGCGGACACATATTTCTTGACAAAGCGTCTCATTTTAGGAAACCAAAATGTTTCGCGGATTCGGCTCAACGTTTTCTCATAGCCAAAATGACCCACCTCATCGTGATTCATTCTCAGAACCTGCCACCTTACTGCCCTTGGTACTACCCATTTCGATTTATCACCTACAATTCGAAACACGTTATTCCCCTTTAATTGGTAATTTTTATACACATCTGCTATAATACTTGTATTTTTGTCACGTAAAATATCTCGAATCCTGTTAATTTCTTCGTCATTGCTTTGGACAGTTGAAATCCAATCTCCCACATCAATATTCAAAACGTCAAGAAAAGGTGTCTCATCATCTCCTACAACCGGATCAGTCACAGGAGCCCGACTGAGAGCGTCCACGTGTGACATACGTGTTCCAGCCCTATACACGATTTCACAATCGAACTCCTGAAACTGCACCCACCATCGAGAGATTCTTGGAATGAGGTCCCGCTTTGTCAAGGTTGTCCGTAACGCATTACAGTCAGTGACGATCTTAAACTTTAACCCTAGCAAGTAAACACGAAAACGTTTCAGTGAAGCTATGACAGCCAAAGTTTCTAACTCGAACGAATGCAGTTTTTGTTCATCTTCACTTGTCTTCCGACTGTAATACGCCACGGGTCTCAGCAAATCATCACTGTGTCTCTGCATCAATATGCCAGCGACTCCTAGCATGGAAGCGTCAGTATGCAACTCAGTCTCTAGCGTGACATCATATAAGGCCAAAATAGGACGTTCAGCTAATTTCTGTTTCAAAGTATTGAATGCACCGTAATGTTCATCGTTCCACCTCCATGTAAAATTTGATTTTAATAAGTCAGTAAGAGGGCGAGCAATCATAGCAAAATCTTTAATAAAACGTCTAAAGAAACTAGCAAGCCCTATGAATCGTCTTACATCATGGACATTTCTGGGTACCGGAAAATTAGACACAGCTACAATTTTATGGGACCCCGGTCGTATACCATCACCACTAATCCGAAATCCGAGGAAATCAATTTCTTTGAAAAAGAAGTTGCACTTTTTAAGCTTTAATGTAAGCCCTGCTTCAGATAGTAGTTGTAATATTTTCTCTAAACGTTCAAGTCCCTGTTCAAAAGATTTAGCAGGTATAAGTATGTCATCCATGAACACTATCGCAAAATCAGCCTTAGATTTTGACAAAATTTTGTTCATGGCTCTTTGAAAAATAGAAGGCGCATTTGCCAAACTGAATGGCATCCGCTTAAACTGGTATTGGCCATCGGGTGTAACAAATGCCGTTTTATCTTGAGAATTCTCTGCTATAGGTATTTGGTAGTAACCAGACGCACAATCAAGAGTGATGAACCAAGAATTCCCTGCCATCATGTCCAATTGGTCGTCAATCAATGGTAGAGGGTAGTGTTCTTTTCTTGTTTTAGCATTTAATGCCCTGTAATCTACGCATAATCTCTTCTCGCCTGTTTTCTTTTTAACAAGTAATATCGGACTTGCGTACTGAGAATTAGATTCGCAAATAATATCTGCTTCAATCATTTCCTCAACCATTGATCGCACCAATTGCCGCTCTGAGTATGAAAGCCTGTACGGCCGGTAAACAACCGGCTTATTATCAGCTAAATCGATTTCCATTTTTACAATGTTTGTGAACCCTAAGTCTTTTAAGTCAGTTGAAAAACACTCTTTATATCTAAGCAATAGCTCTTTTAGTTGGATTAATTCGGCGTTAGTTAAGTTAGGATCAAAGTTCAGTTCAGAGCAAAATTGTTTACCATCCGCACACAAAATATTAACATCCATACATCTATTCGAATTAAGCGCACGTGTAATCAAGGATCCAGTTTTTATAACAATGACGTTTTTAGATACATTATAAATAAGTAAACAACCCTGCCCGCTCACTAAATCATACTCACCTGGCAGAAGATAATATTCATAACCAGATATTCCGCGAAGTGACCCTCGCACATATACAGTTCCACAATAATCTATTGGGCACGTGACTCTGACAAGGCTCATCTCTTGAGGTTGTATAGAAACGTTTGAAATTGACGCGAGATAAAATTTCTCTTGTGTTTCCCGTGCAAATATTAAGGTATTAAAAGTTTTCGTAATTACAATACCTGGCTTCTCCGTGAAACTATGTCCTATTAATACGGGATACTTGATAATATTATCTTCCACGATTAACACGTCGACCTCTTCTGAAATACTCTGAATTTGTATATTGACGGTGGCATAACCTATTGGCAACACAACATTACTGCCTATACCCCTCATAGTGGGTAGATTAGAATCATTAAACCATGAAATCCCTAAATCTCTTGCTTCGCTACGTCTAATTAATGTGCATTGACTGCCTAGGTCCACAAATCCTAATATCGAATTACCATTAAGTTTCACCTGCATGATATATTTATTGTTATCACAAACAACATTTTCCATATGTACACGTAATATGTCCTTTTCATTGTTTTTATCACCTTTTCTGTTATCCGAAGGTAGTTTTGTGCAGTTTATAGTTGTATGGCCTAATCTGTTACAAATGTTACATTTCAATATTTTTTTTGTACACCTGAAACTAAAGTGGCCTGGTTCATTACAGTTGTAACATATTATTGGACCACTTGAAATTTTACCCTTTGCGTCATTGTTAATTTGTTTGGCATTTGAACTGCTCGACATAGCGCTAACTTTTTTTATCGTGAAATCGGGGTTTGTCTATTTCACGCATTTGTTGCCTAGTAGATTGAAAATATTTTAACACCTGCTCAGGTTCTTGACAGTTCAAAGCCTTAGCACCTAACCTTAACGACCGATCCTCGATACCGTATAATAAACAGTCTACAGCTCTTGTACCCTTTATACCGCAGCGGTTTAATAAACTAATTTTTTCGTAATAATAAAGTTCTAATGAGTCATTGTATTTGACTCGTTTTGATAACATTTCTGTTAACATTTCCGCGTAATCCTCACTACACGGAAATGATTCAACCAATTTATTCTTCCATTCTAGCCACGAAAAAGACATAGTAGGTAACGTTTGGTACCAAGTTTTTGCCACACCTACCAATTTTGGCAAAGCGTAATGTATGATCTGATCGTCCCCCCATTTGTATAATTTTGCACATTCTTCAACTTTATTAAGCCACATTTGAATAGTCTGAACTTTTGCCATAGGGTCAAATTCAGGAATAACATTTCCTAACATCGGGAATTTGTTACCCTCATGTCTCTTACTATTTACTAAAGTATTCATCAATTCGGTCAAAAATAAATGAGTCATGTTGTCAGTACAGTTATTGGAACGTCTTACCGGTGAGCTGGATCGTTGACTCGCCGTCCTTGTGACACTGCCTGCGTGTTTATCACTGCGACGAGACTGCCGCCGCGAACTTCTGTCACGCGTGTGGTGGCGCCGATGCGGTGCATGGCGCCGGGTGGAGCTGCCCGAACTCCCGCGAGTCCGCCGGCGCTGCCCGCGACGCCGGGTGCCACCACTCGAACTCGAACGGCTCCGCCGACGCTGGCGGCGAGGCCGGGTCGAGCTACCCGATCGCCTATGGCTCCGCCCGCGCCGCCGGTATCCACGACGCTGGGTTGATCTGCTCGAACTTCTGCGATTCTGCCGATGTGCCGAAACACACCGCTCAGGAACATCACCAGGACTTCTTGTTGACGACATCCTTACTATTGCTTCGCTTCCAGAATTTTGCCGGCTTCGCCTTCTTTTCTCCATTCCGTGACCATCCTTAGGCATTTCGTAGTTACATTCACGATGCTTTCTTTTGGTCACACGTGATTCATGAGTGTTTTCCGCCTTACTTAAGATTTCCGGGCCGTTTTCCATCATACCAACTGTAGGTATCGTCACCAAAATTGTAGGTTTAGCCGATAGAAAAGTTGCTAAAGTGGCGTTTGCACATGTAATCCCACTTCTGAGATGAAGGGATACTCCAAAAAAAACACTTGTCTTCCGAAAGTAATTACTTTTAATGTGAAGGGATACTCCAAAAAAAACACTTGTCTTCCGAAAGTAATTACTTTTAATGTTACTTCTTCACTCGCTATGACACAATTAATTTATCAAAACCAAATATCTTAATAATCATGGGTCTTGTTTTTGAATACCCACATTATCTTTACATTTATTATAACACCAATTTAACATAAATCCTTTTAAAACTACACAATATAATTTACAAACATACATCAATACACGTTGTTAATATACAGGGTATATCAATAATTACATAACAGATCAGTACATTGTATCTAATCATATATTGAGTCTAACATTATCTATTGTGCTTTTTGCCAATTTTTGTATATAAATAGTAATTGGTCAACAACAAAGTGAGTATAATGAGACAAAGCTGTCTCATTTTGTTCGGTAAGTGAGATTTCTGGAACCTCAATACCCCTTTCTTCTTCCCATCTTTTTCCTTTCCGGTCTCCACCTGATTTGATGGGCCAGGTACACATTTATAACCTAAGCATTGTGAATATTAATGGACGGTAATGATCATCAGATGACCTGTTTGCTTCTTTGCCTGTCCATAAAAAAGACCGTTTAATAATTGCACGTCAATTAAAAAGAGAATTCGATGATGTGGAGAGGCGGCAATCTTTCTTTGCTGGATAAAGTTAATGTGCCGGTCTAGTCGAAACCACATATACAAATGCTGAACACGATGCAGTTGCGTGGGTCATTATAAATAAAGTCTGTAAACATTGTAGCTCTTTCTAGGAGAATACTGAAAATCACACTCAACAAACAAAAGGGGGAAAGAAAAAGTTCTAAGTCTATTAGTTTCTCAATAATGAATGGATCCGATACAAAAAATTCAAATGTATCCTTTTGTCATTTTAACAATGTGTTAATATGAATAAATTACATAATACACAATAAAATCGTCATCTGTGTACAAGTGCATCACTTGGTTAACGCGTGGGCTTACATCAAAGAGTTCCACTGCCTCAGAATAGTCCAGACGTCATAACCATAGAAATACTTCAAAAATTCACTCGCAACTGAAAAATGATTTTTGATGAGGTTGGTTGGAAGAGCCATAATAAACAAAAGTATGGACACTAAAATATAGCTTTTTACTAGATGGTTCCACACACATATAAATAAAATCAAGCCTTTTTCCCAGAAGGGGTAGGCAGAGGTGGTATCAGAACACGTTTCGGCTTGTGTGTTCCGTCCCGCGACGTAATAGGGGACGAGGCTTAATCGGGCGCGAGTTCTTGAATCCGGGCTGATATTGTATTGAAAAATCCAATATTATTTTGCCCAACCCGGGTTTCGAGCCCGTGAAATCAGCTTTGCAATCATACCGTAGTACAACTGCGCCACCGAAGCACTTCCGTCCACATAAACTAAATTTTTATAGGAGTTAAAACCACGCTTTGATTATTACTGCAACATGTTCAGTTATACTCTACATACATACCAAGATTTAATTTAAGTAAGAGTCAATGATTTATTTTACATCATGTGCATTATTTACCTTTATTTAGGTGTTTATTTATTTCCTTCTTATCAATTAATATAGAAAATATAATATTTGTGTGATCCATAGGTTTTGTTTGGGGTCTGGGTGTTTGTAGAATGAAGAGTCTCTCGTAATTCTGATACCCACGACACAAGATTCGATCTTAGTGTGGTGTCAGGCCCATGTATGCGGCTGGTGTATTTATTCTGTATCAGCCCAAATACGTCCCACTGCAGGGCACGGGCCTCCTCTAAAATCGAGAGTACGATTGAGAGTGGTTAGGCCATATAGTCCACCATGCTGGCCTAGTGCGGGTTGGCGGACTTACATACCATAGAAATTCTTATAAATCGCTATGGTATGCAGGTTTCCTCACGATGTTTTCCTTCACCGTTTTAGTGCGTGGTGATTGACTATCAATACGAGGTGTGCCCTGGGATTCGAACCCGCGACCACCGGTGTATTTATTATTATTACAAAATATGCAAGGTTTTGGTATTATTATAAGGAACCCAATAAAAGAAAAGTTTATTTTAATCATCAATGTGTTGACGTTAGCTTTTAATTTGAGATATTCTGTGACGACTTATGTGACGAAAACATTTTTTCGAGTAGAAAACATCGCGAGCTCGCGCATCATTTGCAAATGTATTATTGGATGTGTTAATATAATATAGACTAGATGTGACAGTGGATTTATGTTATACCATTCATTTTTAGTCTTCTTTGGTCCGGTAAGTAAGTAGATGCACTGGTTTGTGCCATGTAACCCTGAGATTGATGTTAATGAACTTTAATTAAGTTTATAGAACATTCAATATTTAATTTCTTGTTGATATATTGGGTCTTTGATTGTTTCATAATTAAAATCCTAACTAAATAACATGGCACTATTTAAGTAGCAACTTATAGTATGTGACATTCAAAATAAGTAATAAGTATTGTATTTTATAATAATGTTACTATACTACTTTTGTAATTATCCACTAACAAGTAACACATCTATCACTTCACCAGAACAACCTTAAAACCGGCCTAAAACTTCACAAACAGGCCCACATTCCCGCGCAATATTAAGCTGTCAGCCTGGAACAAAGGGAATGCATAGAAACCTTTCCTACTACCCGACTGCGCGCATATCCACTAGATTTGTGATCTTTCTTTGTTTGTGAATTGTTGGGGCTTGAGTTTCAGTTATTGATTGTGTTTGTGAAGCTTACAGTGTTGTGGCTAGGTATCCTTGTGAACTGGGTGGTAGTGGAAAAAAAAAAGAAAAAAAATGACTGAATCTAAATAGTGTATGACATTTTATGGATTCAATAAATATTTTCATTTCATTTCAGGTGTTTATAAATAGTTATAAGTATAACTGGTATTTCGTCTAAAGTATAATAATAAATATTATAATATAACATACTGCATATATTTTTGAATACACACATTTATATTTTTTTATTGCAATGAGTGGCGAGACGAGCATGTAATGATGGATTTCCAAAATTTTATATGGTATGTAAAGTCCGCCAACCAGCACTAGGCCACCGCCCACCGCGGTGGACTATTTGACTTAATCACTCTCAATCGTACTCTCGACTGTAGAGGAGGCCCTGCAGTGGGACGTATATGGACTTTTACAGATACAGATACTCCATTATAGCTTCTAAGGATGTGGTCTTGGGCGTTACTTTTTAAAAACGATATGAACTTCGTATGTTCGGATGTTCGACGTCCGGAGTATTCCACTTCTAAAAATCAATACCATTCTCTATTATACTTATTTTCTTTGAACTCAGCCATCACTTCACTCACATTAGTGAAGTGTTACGTACGGCGTCCAAACCTTGGAAGATCGTATCGTTTTTATAGAGTAACCCCCTTATCGTTTTTTTCAGGAAGTAATATATTTTTGTCAGTACAAAATAGTCATTTCTAGTACATATAAATGAAGCTTGGTAGATTGGATTGGTCTAGCCACGGCAACGGTTGCCAACGTAGCTCTGACGCAATACCGGTGTCTTTTATCTACAGACGCCGGCGCAATTGAGCCGACTCGGGATTTGAATAACGTAATGCATACATTCGAGATTACTGTAATGTTCACGATTATTTTCGGTGAAAATTATTACGTTATTTATGTTGTCTCAATGGTTTCTTATAAGACTTTTTGGAGCTTTTTTAACCGACTTCAAAAAAGGAGGAAGTCATAATTTATCCAGCAAGTCCTCATAATTTATTGAGCAACTAATTTAAGTTTACAATGTAACTTTTGCCACTATATCTGCCTTTCCGCAACCTCCGGTTGCCATTACGACAAAGAACACACGTGCATATTACGTATGTACGTACATATGCCTTTTTCCCAGAAAAGGTAGGCAGAGGTGTTACTGGGGACACTCACGTTTTCGCCTTGTGTGTTTCGTCTCCCGATGAGATAAGGAGCGAACCTGGCCATCGTTTTGTCCAACCCGAGATTCGAACCAGAGACCAACAACTGCGCCACCGGAACAATCGATTGCACCAATAAACCAATTTGAATAACCTTAATTATCACGAAATATCTTCATACTACGTGACAATGAACCACGTCACCTGCAGAAAACATTGTAAAAAGTATGACAGGCAACCCTCCCGCGCGGTCGGGTGTCGTTGCGACCGAGCGGTCCCATTTAACGAGCCATGTGACACACGTCTAATCCATTAGCGTCTAATCACGGGATGCGACGTAAATCCGACCCCTATTGACCGACGATCGTCATTTTGATAACATTTCGCCCGAAACCATTACATTTGAGATTGGTCTCGCTTTTAAAGTAGGTGCCGTTTATTTTATTCAGATAGGTAAAGTTTAAGTAAGAGGTTTCGTATGTTTTGCAAAATAAAAGTACTGTGTTCTCTTTGTGTTGTCATTTATAAAGTCACGGGTAAAAAAGGGATAATTTATTAGTAGTCCTTAGTATAAAAGTATGCGGTAATGGAAATTATAATTAAGTTAACTTGAACAACTGTTCAACTGTTTTGATGTATTGGGAATTCGGCCCCTTGTAAAGCAACCGACTTGTTGCCCGAAACTTCACTGCATTTTAGAGGACACAAATATTACAACCGTTATATTTTAGGTTGAGATTAAATCGTAAATAAAACTATTCAGTGAAAAGTTTTCACGGCCATTTAAAGCATAAAATCGAATTGTCTATGACAAAACATTCAAATAGAACAATAGTTACGCTAACCGTCACATGACATTAAAACTGGAACAAGCTCAGAAATCCTTCACACACATCGTAAAATTAAAATTAGCGCAATCTCACCGCTCAGTTTAGATACATAATAAAACAACATACATAAAACAATATCGTAGGGTTGTCTGTTAATTAACAATTTGACGATGGCGCCGACCGCGGGATTATTAGACCCGGTCGCCATTACCGGGTTGATAGCAAATAGATCCTCGTAAAATGAACATTGGGACACCTTCCGGCGATCTGTTGGTGTGAACTGTTTTAATCAATTTGTTGTTATCAGACCTTTGTCAAAGTTGACCATCCTGTCAATTGGGAATTATTGATGGAGGTTAAATATTATTATGTTACATTTATATTCGATCATAGGACACACACATGGTAGGTCTCTCATATGTGAGAAGCCATCTGGGTAGGTACCACCGCAATGTCTATTTCTCCCGTGAAACAACACTACTTAAATGCACTGTTGTGTTTCGGATTGAAGGACATTGTAGCCAGAGCAACTACTGGACATATTGAGACTTAACATCTTATGTCTCAGGATGGCGAGCGCAGTGGAATATTGCTACTGTTTATGAGCGGTCGTATCGCTTACCATCAGGCGAACGGCTTGCTCGTCTCGCCATTCAATGCAATAAAAAAAAAAAAAAAAAAAAAAAACATGTGGCATATGTCAAAGGTGGCGTACGCTCATCGTAAATTGCAAGAATATCATTTACCTTTTACATCTTTCAGGTTTTTATCACTGGTGATAAATTCATTAAAGGTAAATCAATTACAGGAAAATATACTTGAAAGGATTAGCAGCGTTTGTGTTAAATACTGTTTAAAAACTCATTAGATTGTAACGCATTGTGATTCAGTAATCAACGTAATTTGCTTATTCAATATAGGGTATTTGACTCCAATTTTTTTATTGTAATTATTAAAACGTATATAGCTATGGACTAACAAACAAAGAATTTTATAAATCCATTCAGAATTAAATAAGTTAGAAACGTTTTAAATCTTGTAGTGGGAGTAACAGAAAAGAAATGCTAAACCAAGATAGTGACGTCACTAGGGTTATTATACATTACAGTGTGCGCGTGTGAAAGAGACAGCAAGATGTCCCCACTACAGCCCTACTCTTTAATTTTAAATATTAATATTTGCCTTATGTTACAAGCTACTTTAATACTTTTTTGACAGCAAGGCTTTATTTTTAACAGCAAGGCTTTATTTTATTAATATTTGCCTTATGTTACAAGCTACTTTAATACTTTTTTGACAGCAAGGCTTTATTTTATTAATATTTGCCTTATGTTACAAGCTACTTTAATACTTTTTTGACAGCAAGGCTTTATTTTTAACGTATTTGTGTTTGTAAGCGAAACAATACCAAAAATCGATAATAGTCAAATACCCTATTGGAGTACTACTTCGATGATTTCTACTGTATCAGCCCATAAACATCCCTACTGCCGAGCACAGCCTCTTCTACAATCAAGAATACTATTGAGAGGGATTAGGCCGTATAGTCCGCAACGCTAGTCTAGTGCAGGTTGTATATTTATGTTGTATGTGGTATGTATGTACCTACCTACCATAAAAATTGTCCGAATCGCTATGGTATGCATGTTTCCTCACGATGTTTTCATTTACTGTTATAGTGCGTGATGATCGACTATCAATACAATCATGACTCTGAAAAGTCAGAGATGTGTCCTGGGATTTTAACCAGAGACCACCGTAAACATGTTAGTGGCCGTGTCTGGTCCGTTACCAACGCACTTACTTGATTTCTGCCAGTTGACAGTTGATTTTTATAGCATCTTTTACATCCTACAAAATGGAAATTACAATTCTGCAAATTGAGCGCTGTACTTCGCATGTCATAGTTGCATTCTGACTTCCATTTTCCCATCACTAACTGGCGTAATAAATTGAATTCTATTAAGCTGTACTAGGCGAGCATAAGAGACATAGAGGTGTCTAGCAAAGACAATCACAGGTATCCGATTGTGCGACATTGGGTTCAATTAAGTCGAAATGGGAGGCACGCGTCGATTTGTACCAGTGTGAAAGGGGAGGGCCCTTTCACTCGTCCCGGCGCCCCTCAGTTCAATTTGATTGTGTCACTTCGAAAATGGAAAATTTAAGCCTTTCACGTTAATAGGATTCATTTGTTGATATCGGCAAAAAATAAAATTTTATTTCCGAAGGAGTTTTAGTTGGGGCTTTTTAATGAATTTGTGGAGTATTTGAAAAAAAATGTAAATGAGAGTCAGAGGAAACAAGATAATGGCAGTTGTTCCGGTAATCCATCCATCCATCAGCCAAAGGAAGTCCACTGCTGAACATAGGCCTCCCCCAATGATTTCCACAGAGACCTGTTGGAGGCAGCCTGTGGGTTGGCGAGCGCAGTAGGGGACTGGCGTTAATGACGCTGCTGCCCGCCATTAACCGGGGAAAGGAAATAGGATTTGTGGGTAGAGGATGTTATAGGAAAGGAGAGTATGGCCTGAGGGAGTGGATACTGCAGTCACGGACGGGAAGTTAAGGTGACTGCAGTAGCTCGGGGGCCGAGGTCGCGTACTCGTAGCACCTATACTAGGGCAGGCCATGACCACTAGATAGGAGCATCCCTGACCCGATCCGGTAATGCTTTGACGCAATGAATGCAGGCAGCAGGATATGAGTGTGGTGCCAATAATAATTGTATCTTTGGTAGCAAAAATGTGTTCTTTCCAGTTGCGAAGACCACATATTAAACATCCATCAGTCACAAACATTTTGAAATGGAGTTTTTTTTAGTTTCAATCTTATACTTATATGCTGTATATGTAAATATCTATATTTTTAAACGTTTTTTTATTTCTTTTAATAGTGGGACGTGCATATCTGATGGTAACCAGTAACCGTAATGAACAGTATGCAAAACCAAACAACACCATGCAATGCTTGACATTTAACTGCGCTCGCCATCCTGAGACATAATATGTTAAGTCTCAATGTGTCCAGTAGTTAATCTTTCTACAATATCCTTCAAACCGGAACACAACAGTGCATTCACACTGCTGATTGGCGGGAGAAATAGACATTGCAGTGGTATATACCCAGGTGGCCTCTCACATATGAAAGACATACCGCACTTAACATTATTGTATTACTGTAGATGTGAGATAAGGGCAGCTAGGTGAAGAAAAATATATCCTTGTAATATAATTTTTTTGTATGTTTCATTTGCTGTTGAGAGGGTTTAGATCTTACGAGTTGGTGAACTTGACCTATATTTGAAATACTTGTGGCATGTGTATGCTTTGTTATTGATAACAAAGTACAAATTCAGAGTTTGCTCGCTTTTTATAATGGATGTGGTACTTGTAATTCCGTGGCGTAGTTGGATATGCCGCGCCGGCTGTGAAACGAAGTCGCGTTTTTGTTCCCCATAACGTAATAAATGTTTGTGTGATCTACAGGTATTTGTTTCGGGTCTGGGTGTATATGAAATCAAAAAGTCTCTCGTAGTTCCTGATAGTCACGAAACAATCTTAGTGTGGGGTCTGAATGTATGTTACTGTTGGATGTATATATATATTCTATAATGATTGCTATCTTGGTTTTGAAACGTGTTCAATGTCGTTTTTCCTACATATTTTGTTTCATGTTTTTTTTATTATTTGTATAATTATGAGATTTAACAAAAAACCAATATCATACTTGCTTCGTACATCAATGTCTAATATTTGTTCGTCTGACAATACCGAAACGCGAGGCTGGTCGTATTTGTAGCGTCGTTAACAACGCTATGAAACTACGGCCTCGCTCTACCAACTGGGTAGAGACGGTAATCTGTACTCTACCACTGAATCGTCCTTCTATATTATAATATGCATTGTTGTATGTGCGATAGCTATGGCGACCTAACCCGGTATTTTCGTAGGGATGGTGTCACAAGATTTCTGTGAATGGTATTTGTATTGCAATGAATGGCAAGACGGGAATGCCATTCGCCTGATAGTAAGCGATACAATCGCTCATGGTTAGTAGCAAAACCAAACAACAGCATGAATTACAAAGCAATGCTTGGCATGTCATGGTTCCGAAACGAGTCACTATGTGTCTTGTTTAAGGGTTGTTTTAGGGTGACAGGGAAATGATCTGTATAAATAGGGCTGTTTTCATGTGGAGTATACGTTGATCCGACACTTTAGCGATGATATCCCGGACATCAGCCTGTGTGAGATTGAGATGGCCCTCAAACAACTTAAAAACAACAAGGCGCCGGGTGAGGACGGAATCACTTCAGAGCTTCTGAAAGCGGGTGGATCGCCGATACTGAAAGTCCTTCAGAGGCTATTCAATTCCGTTCTCCTCGAGGGCTCAACGCCAGAGGCATGGAGTAGGAGCGTGGTGGTTACTTCAAAAAAGGTGATAACACCTTGCTGAAGAACTACAGGCCCATCTCGCTCCTGAGCCATGTCTATAAGTTGTTTTCGAGGGTCATCACAAATCGTCTCGAACGCAGGTTTGATGACCTCCAGCCTCCCGAACAAGCCGGTTTCCGAAAAGGCTTTAGTACCATAGACCATATTCATACGCTACGGCAGGTTATACAAAAAACCGAGGAATATAACTTGCCGCTTTGTTTAGCGTAGACTATCGGTATATCGAAGTGTTGAAGTGTATATACAACAACGCCACCATGTCGGTCCGAGTACAAGATCAGAGCATGAAGGCTATTCCACTACAGAGAGGCGTGAGACAGGGAGATGTCATATCTCCGAAACTGTGTACTGCCGCGCTGGGAAACGCCTTCAAGCTCTTGCAGTGGAAAGGATTCGGCATCAACATCAACGGCGAGTATATTACTCACCTTCGATTTGCCGACGATATTGTAGTCTTGGCAGAATCGCTGGAAGACCTTAGCACTATGCTCGAAGACCTTAATCGAGTCTCCTAACAGGTGAGTCTTAAAATGAACATGGATAAAACGAAGATCATGTCGAATATCCCTGTTGTGCCCACCCCTATTGGAGTTGGGGGCTCGACTCTCGAAGTTGTAGACGAATATGTCTATTTAGGACAAGTGGTCCGGTTAGGCAGGTCCAACTTCGAGAGAGAGGTCAATCGTCGAATCCAACTCGGTTGGGCAGCGTTCGGGAAACTTCGCGACGTCTTCTCGTCCAAAATACCTCAGTGCCTAAAATCGAAAGTCTTCGATAGTTGTGTGTTACCAGTGATGACATACGTCACCGAGACGTGGCCTCTCACTGTGGGCCTCATTAAAAGGCTCAAAGTCACTCAACGAGCCATGGAGCAGGCTATGCTCGGAGTTTCCCTACGAGATCGAATCAAAAATGAGGAGATCCGTAGGAGAACCAAGGTTACCGACATAGCCCATAGGATTGGCAAGTTGAAGTGGCAGTGGGCCGGGCACATAGCTCGTAGAACCGATGGCCGTTGGGGCCGAAAGGTTCTTGAGTGGAGGCCACGTACAGGCAAGCGAAATGTCGGACGCCCGCCTACAAGGTGGACGGACGATCTGATTAAGGTCGCAGGAAGTCGCTGGATGCAGGCCGCTTCCAACAGGTCATTATGGAGATCCTTGGGGGAGGCCTATGTTCAGCAGTGGACTTCCTGCGGCTGATATGATGATGATACGTTTATAATAATAATAGTTCGTTAACAAGCCTTGAACAAAATCTGATAACCGTCTGTGAATAACCACAACCCTTGGAAATTGTGTTGGCTTGTTGTAGAGATATGAGGATAAAAAGGATTTTCTAAAATTAAACATAACAAATATCTGTCTATAAGGTTGAGACGTTGAATGAAACGGTTGGATATATTAATTTCTTTATTTTATTTATGTGCGTGGTGGCCTGTTTTTAAACCGACCAAGCGCCCATTGAATCTCAGTGCACACTTCTGGCTTTTTGGGGTCATGTGTATATTGATAATCACTCACCACGCACTGTAACGGTGAAGGAAAACATCTCGAGGAAACCTGCATGCCAAAACCATTTGTAAGAATATCTATGGTAAATAAAGTACGCCAATCAGCACTAGGCCAGCGTGTGGACTATATAGCCTAATCACTCTCAATCGTACTCTCGATTATGGGGGCCCGTGCCCTGCAGTGGGACGTATATGGGCTGATACAAATACAGATACAGTTCAATAAACTCGATAACATAAACATATCATTCAAATGTTTCATTGACGTTTCTTAGCGATTGATAAAACTTTACGATTCCCGTCTGTATCGTGTTGTAGTTTTATTAGTATCATTATGATTTTATTGTATTAGTCATAGATCAGTTGCGTCTTTGGTTTGTGAACGTAATAAATATTACCATTAAGTTATTGCATTGACGCATTACACATTACTGCAACCGAAAATGACGCCAGGTGGTGGTTTTAGTGACTACCGATACACCTAAAAAAATCGAACAAAAACAACACGTATTTTTTTTTGTTTTTTTAATAAGTATCATCGTGTTTGGGTGGCAAATACATAATTTGCTAAAATCTGTCAATCAAGTCGAGCTAAAAAGCGGCACGCTCGTACCATCCTTTTCTCGAAGCAATTCAGTCAATTTTCTACCACCCTATAATTTCGTTGTGGTTAACCAGTAGTTTAAGAATTGTATCTTGTCAAACTTTCTTAATTTTGTCACACACTGACTGACTGACTGACTGACCGATCATCAAAGTCTAAGACACTTCTAGCAGACACAGAACCTTCAAATTTAGAATAAAATTAGTGTTTAGTGTCTAAATTAAGGGAAAACTTAAACATTTCATAATTTCTGTCCAGTTTTCTAGATACACCAACTGCATGAATAACTTTGTAATCCCATATATAAATATTTCTTTCGGGTCTGGGTGTTTGTGAGACCGAAAAGTCTCTCGTAGTTCCTGATACCCACGACACAAGACTCGATCTTAGTGTGGGGTCAGGACTATGTATGTGACTGTTGGGTGTTATTTATTATTTATTTATATAAATGTATATGATTACAAAGTTATATTTGCAGTTAATGAATCACTGTACCCGTATATAATGGAATAATAGTTGTAGTTAGGTATCTATATATATGAGGCATAATAGGAGGGGGGTATAGAGAGGAAAAGGGTGTATTCAGCCCATGAAACTGTACAACATTCCCCTAGATAAATATGACGAAGAAAAACATGCAAATAAATAGACTAAATAGCTCGAAATTATCAACTTGGCCAGCAGCATTATGTATAAATTGTACGATACATTATGTTTTCATGCGATGGCCAAGTCGATCTATTTATTTAAAACATAAAGGATTTTTAATATTGATATGATAATAACTTATGTAATTACTTTATACTTCCCTTAAGCAAGGACTAAATAAATTAACCGACTTGGTATTACATGGATCTCCCAACTTTTTGCGGTAGAAAAACTGAGGTGTGAGTCTTGGTATTTTTTCACAGGATGTTATTGATGGGAAAATAATTTAACATGTTGACTACCAAGAAAAAAAAACACGTAGCCCGTCCAGGCTGCGTCGATCAGTGCGGTGCGGTCGACCAACTTTCGCGAGTGTTTTTGATCCATTCTTACATGCTGTAGGGCAATGTATCAAACTAATGCCCAAATACTGGAACGCAACTTAAATATAAATGGCGCTTAACTACGTTAATCCCGATTAAATGTACTGGCTAAGTGGGCCGTGCGCTGTTAAGAGCAACTTATTATTTGAATGGCGTTTCAGTATTCGGGCGTGAATCTCATGTTAATTAACCCGCGTGGCTTTCTAGTTAGTCCGAATTAAGATGGTTTTCGAAAAACATAAGGTCTTGGAACAAAATAGGAATCAAAACAGACTAAAATTTTCGTGGAACTAATAAAGTCATATTCTAGAGAATAAATGTATACTTGTTAAATAGTATAACTGCGTTTTTTTAAGAGTACGG
Organism: Hyles vespertilio; assembly: GCA_009982885.2. Classification (NCBI taxonomy): domain Eukaryota; kingdom Metazoa; phylum Arthropoda; class Insecta; order Lepidoptera; family Sphingidae; genus Hyles; species Hyles vespertilio. The sequence continues at coordinate 5,882,042 of CM042810.1, forward strand.
TATTGAGAAAAATATTTTGCAAAGAAATGTTGTGACATTTGCAGTTCGATTGCAAGAATAGGCATATCCCGCCTGCGCAATCTTAAATACTGATCGGTTGTTTTCATGCACTCACGAGAAATCAAACCCACGCTTTGACGTTTTTAATGAAAGATACATTTTTCTTTTCACAATTACATGAAAGATATATCGCTCATTTGCGGTAACAACGACGCAAAACAATGTCACCAACATTGACTAGTAAATATTTGAGGACGATTAAAATTCACTAAAATATCGCCATTAATTGTAAAGAAACTTTTGAAGTAAATTACTGCCTTGGTGGCGCAGTTGTACTCCGGTATGATTCCAAATATGAGGTCTCGGGTTTGATTCCCGGATCGGGCAAATTATATTGGAGTTTTCTATTACACAATTATATCATGGCCTTCTATTGTTAGACTTAAGCCTACCCAGGTAAGTTTAAAATACCCCTTCCGCGGCCGCCTATTGTTGACTTACGCTTACCCAGGTAAGTTTAAACCATCCCGTTCAACCTTAAAGAAAACTTTTTGATGCTGAGAACATGTGACATAAAAACACAACTTAAGCTCTCGCTAACATCTATTTCTATACTTTGCGGAGGTCAACTTATAATGGTTGTTTAATACTAATTAGATATTTTATGTAACCGACCAATTTACGCTGAGAAATGTAAATTGAAAAATATTTACGTATATAAATATCGATGCATTCTTGCGTCATAATTTACAATATGGATAAACAGAACAATTATGCAAAAAAATTGGCAAATGTACAAGAAAAATAGCGTTTTCATTAACATTGCCGCCTCGCCAAGGTCGCGTATTGATGATGCATGTTTTTTTAGTTGGCAGATAAAATATAGAGACAGCATGAAATGGTAATACAACTAAGAAGAGAACTATTATTGATGAAACTATAACACAATTGTAATATGGGTTCAAATCAGAATTGTCTGAGCAGGACAAATTAAAGATTTTGTTTTACATGAATGGCGAGACGAGCTTGCCACTTTTCTGATAGTAAGCAATATATTAATTAATAGTAGTGCGTGGTGGCCTGTTGGTAAACGGACTAGACGCGGCTGCCAACATGTTCACGGTGGTCGCGGGTTCGAATCCCAGGGCACACCTCTGACTTTTCGGAGTCATGTGTGTATTGATAGTCAATCACCACGCACTAAAACGGTGAAGGAATACATCGTGAGGAAACCTGCATACCATAGCGATTTATAAAATTTCTATGGTATGTAAGTCCGCCAACCCGCACTAGGCCAGCGTGGTGGACTATATGGCCTAACCACTCTCAATCGTACTCTCGATTGTAGAGGAGGCCCGTGCCCTGCAGTGGGACGTATATGGGCTGATACAGTAAGCAATATATCGACTCATGGACTATAGAAAAACCAAGCAGCTCCATGAATTACAAAGCACACGACAAACCTCCAAATACCACCCACATCACCTTGGAGGTTGGAAATCTACTACAGTACGTTTTTCCCGGCACTTTCTCCCACGTACTACAAATCTGTGGAACCAGTTGCCAGCGGCATCATTCCCGGACAGATACAACCTGGCGACCTTCAAAAAACGAGCGTATTCCCACCTCAAAGGCGGGCAACGCATCTCCATGCCCTATGGTGTTGCAGATGTCCATGGGCGGCGGTGTTCACTTACCATCAGGTGAACCGCATGCTCGTTTGCCCCTATAATATAAAAAAAAAAAAAACAATATTTGGCATTCTACTGTGCTCGCTGTCCTGTGACATAAGATGTGAAGTCTTATTTTAATCAGAACGCAACAGTGCATTTAGACATATTTTTCTAAACTATAAATATGATTGAGATTTAAAATAAACGCATTTTGTATGGAAATTGAAAGTAAGTAATAGTTCAAAAACAAGAAAAGATTTTCCACAGAATAATGACTGACCACACTGAGGATCAAAACTCATCACATGAATTTTTTCAACAATAGTATTTGAGCAAAAAAAAAATTTTTTTTGCTAAAATACAAGTTACTATTGTTATTTACATTCATACAAAGGTGCCTGGACACCCACATTTCGCCTTATATGTTCCGCCCCATGATGTGATAGAGGGCGAGCCTATCGCCATATCGGGCACTAATTCCTATCTCTAAATGAATAGAACAATCCAATATCACTTTGCCCGACTCGGGATTCGAACCCGAGACAACTTTGCAAGCGTGCCGTAGTACAACTACGCCACCGAGGCTTCCCGAGAGATAAGGACAATGTGCCAGGAATAAATTGTCCTAGTACTGCAGTAGTTACTAGTTAAGCAACTGGATCGCAGGAGTTGCTCTAGTATGGAGGAGATGCGGGATCATTGACATGCAGCGCGGCGGCCGCCAGACGCGCGGGTTCTGTACCTGTTGCCAACAGCCGGGGCTTGCACTATACACTGCTACAGAAGGGTCAGTTTGATTTGTTACTGAAATTCAGTCTTTATTCAAGAGCTGACAAAGCGAGAACTACAATTATATTTAATTAAATATCTCATTACTAAAAAAATTGTGAAATCTGCAAACAATACCGATTTATTTTTTAATATTTTTTGTAAGGCGAGACGAGCTTGCCGTTCGCCTGATGGCAAGCGATGCAACAGCTCATGAACAGTAGCAAGACCAAACAACACCTTGAATTACAAAGCAACGCTTGGCCTTCCACAGCGCTCGCTCTCCTGATACATAAAATGTTAAGTCTCAATATGTCCAGTAGTTACTTTCGCTACAATGCCCTTCAATCCAAAACACAACAGTGCATTTAAACTGCTGTTTGGCGGGAGAAATGGACATTGCGGTGGTACCCATCCAGACAGCCTCTCACATATGAGAGACCCACCACCAGTAAGATTAGAAAAGATTTGTAAGAATGTACATGGTGTATAAAGTCCTCCCACCCGCACTAGGCCAGCGTGCCAGCTGCGTATATAGGCTGATACAGTACTCTAAATTGTTTTAACGATATAAATGAAGCTTTAATGTACGCCTTCGATGATATTTTTATTAATAGTAAATGCAATGCTGTTCATATGAGGTAGAGAAAAATGATATTCGCTAAGTAAACAAATCCGAAGCACAAAAGTTACCGATATACCAATACAACATACTACAGAAAAACCGCGTCATGTTTGTATTTTATCTTATTATGGTACCACACCACCCAAGTGAACCCATTCCTACAATTATTATATTTAGGCTTAAGGTTATAGTGTGGCTGTAGCAATTTTAAACCTTTAATTTCTCGCATTTAGCAGTGGTGCATCTGTACAATTTACGCTGTGGCCATTTGCGTAGGTGGATTTATTTGAGCTATTTTATTGTAATGTACGTGCGTAGGTCAACCCGCGCTGTCAAAATAATGGACACGATTATTAATAAGATTTCATATGTATTCTTTAGTTTTATTTGTACATGTAGAATAAGAATAATATTTCAATGCAGTGCATTCATTTTATTTTAATTCTACTTTATTTGCTATGTTTCTGTAACTGAAAATAAATGTAGATTCATTTATATTTTTTTCATCAATAATTTATTTTGGATTGGAGGCTAACTGGTTTTCCTAATGGTTAATTCTATTGTTAGGTACGTACTTGAAATTTTTGCAGTTACAGATGAAAGTAAGTTTGTCGTATTACCTGTAACAAAATAAAAATAAGATAATGCAATACAACTTAGTGGACAGTGGACTTAAAAAGATAGCGGATTAGGATTAGCGGATAAGGTTCAAAATCAGTCGCAATGTTGCCTGGGGGTTATCTGGGTCTCTATAATGGAAGGACCAGCGATGGTTTTGCGCGGTTTTAAGTCGGGGCGCCTTTCGCCCTGGGATGTCCGGTGCCGCCCACAAAACGAATGACGGTCATTGAAGGGGTTTTGGTACTATTGGCGAAGGACCCAGCTCGGCCACAACATCCACATTATGCCGGGCTGGAACGCTAGTGACACAAACATAAATCGGCCTCCCTAGGGTATCGAAAGGCTAGCTTAATAGCTTTTCCTCATGTATCAAAAAAAGGTGGTCTTCATAGCTTGCCACTTGAAGTCTTACATAAATTGGTTATTAAAAGTTTTATCATCAATCGAAATCACATCACGTTGTCATGACATATTTATTGTTGTAGATTTTATTTACGCATTTGCAAAATAACCATATAAAAATCTCAGTTACTGTTAAGCATGCAAAAAGATGCTGAAGTAATTGCCGCTTAGTTGTTGTAAATTTTATCTCAGCCCCATTAAAAGGTTTAAGCCCGTAATGTTGTGTTACTTTATTGTTGATTAGATGTGTGCACAAATTGCGAGTGCAATTGCAGTGTCGCAGCCAGATTTGGAATTCTAAATAAACATGTGCCTAGAACGCTTTTGGCTCATTCTAATTTATTTAAGGACGGGAGAAAATCCTCAGAATTCTATTATTAAAATAACTGTGTTTGGCGATGTGAGGGAAGGAAATGTTTACAATTTAGTTTTGTAATTCCCTTGACCTCAATTTCGTTTATATTTTTTGTAATGCTGTGTTTTTGGGTATGTTATTTAGCTTTGTGTTTTCTTTGTACGTTGGTGAAGCTATCCTGCACATGTTTTTTATTTTTATTTATTGGAATCTCCAACGAAGATAACACATTACATTTATATTTAAGTAAATATGTATCCTTTTGAAATATAGCCATGTGTGTATTGATAGTCAATCACCCCGCACTATGCCGGTGAAAGAAAACATCGCGAGGGAACCTGCAAACGAATATTTTCGCACCGCAATTTGTTAAATTGTGTAAAGTCAATGTGTAAAGTCCGCTAACCCTCCCTAGGCCAGCGTGGTGGACAACCTAACCACTCTCAATTGCACTTTTGATTATAAAGTAGGCCGGTGTCCTGCAGTGTGACGTATATGGACTGATAAATGTAAACTGCGTGTATCACTAATAACAGGCGAGTATAGCTTGCAAGGTTTTTAATAAAAATGATATTAACAAACCAAAACGGAAAAATGCTATTTATCTCACTTATCCATTGCAAAGAGATGTAGTTCAATATTCTACTATGTGCTGAAATTACTGTCAGTCTTAACTTGTTTTTGACCTTAGTGATACATTACTAATAAGTTAATTGAGGAACCTGCTGGTAATGTGAGGTGATTATTTATTGCCTATGTATGATTACGAAGCTGAGGTCTTGGGTTCGAATCCTATCCTGGAAAAGTGACGTTGGATTTTTCTATTAATCAGTCCTGAGTCAGGAGTTTGTGTCCGATATGGATATACGCCTCTTAATACATCGTGGGACGGAACGTACAAGGCGAAATGTAGCACTTCTAATTGAAAATTTCAATGCATTTATTTCAATGCATCTTGTGACGGCTGCAGGTACTGTATGTAGCATGTTCCCATATTGTACCTAAATGTATTAGATGTAAGAAACACTTTAATTACCATTGGATGTCCTTTAATAAATATAATAAATAAATAAATCTCTCGGAAAAGGCTTAAGTTTAAGGCCAGAAAGTGAAGACTTTAGCTGTGATAATACTACGTATCGCAGAACTAATCCACACACTGACACAAACATTTATATGATCCACAATATATTTTTTTGGTGTAGCTTTCGACTGAAAAGTCTCTTGTAGTTCCTTATCCTTATTATAAAAAAAATAGTGTGATTAGGGAGAAATGTGGGTTAAAAGAAGATGAAGATGTTAAAATAAGATTGAGAAAGGGATGCTTCGATTGTTTGGCCATATTGAAAGGATGGATGAAAGGAGGCTGACGAAAGAGATTTATAATGCGAGAATTGATGGTGGAGTCGGTCGAGGACGTCCGAGGCGGTCCTATAAAAAAATCAAATACGAGACCTTTAGAAGAAAGGAAAAATTCGGAGTCCTCGAAACCGACGAGCGTGTATGAAGAAATTGATGACAGTTGAAGAAGCGAAAGATGTATGGACCGTAGCACTTGGCGCTCAATAGTCTCTGTCTACCCCAATTGGACATAGGCGTGAGTTTATGTATGTATGTATGTAGTTCCTTATCCCCACGACGTAATACTGGTCTTATTATGGAATCAGGAACAGATTTGTGACTAATGGATGCATTTTTTTCTAAAACTAGAGCATCGTGTCTATCAAGGAAACGTTCACATAAAGGCTAAAGCGTTGTTAAAGCTTGTCGACGCGTGACGAGACTAAACGAAGGATTGATGCTAATTAGTGGCTTTAAAAGAGAAATATTAAAACTGGGACAACCTTATAATGCGAGTATTTCTATGGGAGACATTTTCGTGGCTGGGAATGTAATAGCTGTATGGAATACGTTTAGAAAATACATGGTTTTTATGCGGCTTTTGGCAGGTTGAATTTGAATTCGGGTGTGAATCCAAAGACTACAGTAATCTACTGATGGGCCCCTCATATGTGAGGAGCCGCCTGGGTAGATAACACCGCATCGTCTATTTCTCCCCTCCAACAGCAGTGTAAATGCACTGTTGTGTTTCAGATTGAAGGACATTGTAGTACCGGACATATTGAGACTTAAAATCTTATGTCTCAGGATGGCGAGCGCAGTGCACCAAGGATCTCCGCTTTGTAATTCAGTGTTGTTTGCTACTGTTTATGGGAGGTCGTATCGCTTACCATCAGGCAAACGGCACGATTGTCTTGCCATTCATTGTAAAACAAAAACAGATAATGTATTTGTTTGGGTGTGAATCCTCGAGATTGCCTTATTCGATATACATAGGTGGATTAGAATGAAATCGATATTGGTAATGGAAAGCCGTCAAATTGCTTGTCTATGATCTATTTTTAGCTATCAACACAGCGAGAGAATAAGCAGTTCATGCAATGGAACAAGATTACGGCTGCCAATTCGATATTGTAGATGCATGCAGCCTTTGCTAAAGAACCCGGTCAGGCATCGGAAGTTGAATATAAAAGTCGATTCATCGCAGTGTTTTTCGATAAAGTTTATAGTTAATTCTATTACTTTGTATGAATTTCGTGCTCGAAAAAATTGCCTAGCATTACATAATTGAAAGAAACTATTTTTTTTTTGACAGGGAGATCAATGAATCTCTATGCATTAAAATATTGCACATGTTCACGGTGCGATCACTTACTGTATGGTGAACTGTTAGTTTATTAAACCCCTATAAAATAAAATAAAACTTAAATAAACACATGCTTTTTCCTCAGAAGGGGTAGGCAGAGGTGCAACCAAGACAGCTTATATGTTCTGTCTCACGACGTGGGGTGAGTCTATCGCCAATCAGGCACTAATTCCTAACTTCGGTCTGATAATGAATATAAAGGCCAATATAACTTTGCCTAATCCGGGATGCCAAGTCGAGACCACTGTTTTGCAATCATACCGTACTTCAACCACGGAGGCAACATAAAAAATATCTTTTTTTTCTTATTTTTATGAATGGCCGGATGAGCATGGACGGTGGCAAAACCAAACAACACCTAGAATAACAAAGCAATGCTTGGCATTTCACTGACACATAAACATTAAGATGTTAAATCTCTGGCTACAGTGTCCTTCATACCGAAACACAACAGTGCATTTACACTGCTGTTTTGCGGTAGAAATACATATGAGAGATCTACCACCACTCATGCAAATAATTTTGTAATTTGCATAAAAATCATACAAGATGAACACAGATCGTCTCGTGTTAACCGAGCGTTGCGCAATTGGTTCTCAAAATACAACCGTTGGATGTTCTCGCGGCCTTGATGACGCTCTGATAAATTAATATATACATCATGCATTCCTCAGCTGCCCTTTACGCTATATAACTAATTATAAACTTGTGAACATTTACAGTCGATAACTCAGAAATACAACACGGGGTGAATTAAATTATAATTTCACAGATACACAGATAATTTCACAGAGACAGCCTCCGTGGCGCAGTTGGTTAGAAACTAGCTGTGAAAAGAGTGTGACGTTGAGTGTGTGAGTTACAATCGTTATTAAAGGTTGTGACGTTGTGGGAATGTCACCTCTTATATTTGCGATCTATAGTTCAATACTCGGCATAAATCCTATTGTCTATGCCAATCAACGCCTCCGTTGGGCTGATTGGTTGATTCATTTCTAACATCTGTCAAATTTGACGTGCGAACTGTCATCGGCGCTTGCTTAAATACGTGTGTAACGGCGCTCGCGTCCTTTTTTCCTTAACCTTAAAGCCGCGTGCTACCACGCGTCTTTCTGAACCCGCTGGGGTTCTTCTTCTTCGTTCTTGGCGTACTTGGCGTTCTTGGCATCCCTTTCGCTTACTTCGCTGCCCGCTGTTGCTCCGCACCGCTTCCAGCCCGACTGCAACCGAGCCTGCGCCTGCCGCTGACTTGCGCACCGTAACCGGCCACGTGGCAGCTGACTTCGCCGGCGAGCTGTCGCCGGGTTCCGCCACGTGCCGAAGACCCGGATCAGTGTCCAGTGAAGGCCAGTGACTCCTGTTGCATACCACCAGCAACAGTGCCGGGTGTAAACAGTGATGCGAATCTATTAAAGCCCGAACTACGTAATTACCCTGAGTTCTCATTTAACTACCTACCCCTACCTGCGGGCGGCCTAAGCCCGCCGCAAGAGATGCCGCGGGTTCGATCCCCGAAACAAATATTTGTGTGAACCACAGGTATTTTGTTTCGGGTCTGGGTGTATGTGAGACCGAAAAGTCTCTCGTAGTTCCTGATACCCACGACACAAGACTCGATCTTAGTGTGGGTTCAGGACTATGTAGGTGACTATTGGGTGTTGTTAATTTTTTTTTTGTTGCAATGAATGACGAGTCGAGCAAGCCGTTCGCCTGATGGTAAGCGATACGACCGCTCATAAACAGTAGCAACATTCCACTGCGCTCGCCATCCTGAGACATAAGATGTTAAGTCTCAATATGTCCAGTAGTTACTCTGGCTACAATGTCCTTCAATCCGAAACACAACAGTGCATTTACGCAGTGTTGTTTCACGGGAGAAATAGACATTGCGGTGGTACCTACCCAGATGGCCTCTCACATATGAGAGACCTACCACCAGTTATTATTTATTTTTGTAATCATAGTGTATTGAAGACTGCGATTTGCTATTTATATTTCTATTTGTGTCAAATGTGTGGTGACTGACTATCAAAACACACACGACTTCTAAAAGAAGAATGCCCTGGTATTCAAACCCGCGCTAACCGTTATGGCAGCTTTGCTTTTTACCAACACACCACAAGGCAGTTAATATCTGCTCCAGTGCAATAATATTTAAAGCTTTATAATTAGTATACATTAATGGAGACGCCTAAATACATGCGTGATATATTTAGTAAATGTGACACGTTTTAATAGAATGTACATATTTATTTACGACAGACGAGCGGAGCCAAGGATGCATTGTCATAACAAATAATGTCTTATTGTATTCAACGTGCCAAAGTAATGTATGTAGATATTGTATAAGTGGGATGTAATGGATTTGGCGTATTTCAATTTCTTTTTCGGTTATTTTTTTATTGCAATGAATGACACGAGTATGCCATTTGCCTAATGGTAAGCAATACGACCGCACAATTACAAGACAATGTTTGGTATTCTATTGCGCTGGCCATCCTGATACAAAAGAAGTTTAAATATGTTTAGTAGTAATTCTGGGTATCATGTCTTTCACACCTACCCAGGCGGCCTTTGACATAATATGAGAGACCTACCACCAGTAAATGTGTTGCATTTGTATTTAGGTTTCGGCTTTGTATGTATTGTGATTAAAGCTACGGTTAATTAATTATCTTAGCTCTTATACGTAGCAACGGATATACTCTCCTATTACCAAATAAAAGGGCCGAATCACGGAAATATATTGGAATATATCTTATATGTCTGTGATACCGAATAACTGTCTCATATAATTATTTTAATAATAATCCCCATATTTCGTTTGGCTGGTGTGGGTGCGTAAAAACAATACTTATTTTTACCCTTAGATTCCAACTTTTGCCAAAATGTTGTGAACTTCTATGGGCAATGATAATCGTTTAAACAATATATTTTTTAAATTATCTTTTAAGTTTTGTACGCAATAATACAGAGTCCTGTACTTGCGAACTATTCCTTTTCACGCGAAACTTTTAGCAGAATTTACATTTGGGATAGTGGGGCAATAGTTACATTACAGTGCGGAACATTTTCCCAGTCTTTAGCTAACATCTTGTGCTCGAAGTTTTTGAAACAAAAACATCGCGCGAGCAAGCGAAAACACACACGGTTTTACACTTCATTGCTTATTTAACAGTAGTGCATATAGCTCACTTATTTACATTATGGTTTTATGTAATGAAAAATAAAAACCGAATTAAAAAAAAAAAAAAAACAATGCCACTACAATGACTTCACTAGCCAACAAATAAGAATATGTGGATAGCACATTGGACGAGGGCCACCAATAACGAAACATGTAGGACCAATGCCTTATATTAAATAAAATTTCTACATTTCATATCTCTAGTACCACAATTAGAAATAACTTTTGTGGCGTGGGCATCAAAATCTATGAGAGGCGTTTAGACTCTCGTCGTTTGTAGTCGAAACAATTAATATTTGTAGGCCATACAACAAGATAATATTATTGAGTAACGCCCAAATACTGGAACGCCATTCAAATAGTAAGTTGCTCTTAACAGCGCACGGCCCACTTAGCCAGTACATTTAATCGGGATTAACGTAGTTAAGCGCCATTTATATTTAAGTTGCGTTCCAGTATTTGGGCGTAAGTTTCATTATGTTCAATATTCCTATTTATGTCGGTCAAACGTGAAGTTTTCACTTTTTATGGGGGGCAGTGATCACTTTCCATCGGGTGATCTGTGTGCTCGTTACCCGAACCTATGGAAAAAAAACTTACCCACAATATCCTTAAATAAACTATAGTACAATATCAAAATGCGTCCACCATTGTTGATAACGGACCAGACGCGGCTGCCAATAAGTTTACGATCGTCGTGGGTTTAAATTCCAGTGCACACTCTGATTTTTCGGAGTCATATGTATATTGATAGTAAATTATTACGCACTATAACGGTGAAGGAAAACATCTTGAGGAAACTTGCATACCATAGCGATTTATAAGAATTTTTATAGTATGTAAACTCTACCAAACTGCATTAGGCCATCGTGGTGGACTGAACGGCATAAATTTATTCAATCGTACTCCCAAATGGAGAGAAGATTCGTCCCCTGCAGTGGAACATATATGGGCTGATGTAGATACAATATTCAGCGATATTCGATGGAAGTAGTTGAAGAATATTTGGCGAGTGAGGTCGGCGAGTAAACAAAGTGTAGTGAAGTTTGCGGAACTTGCTAGAACACTGCAACAAATATAACACATGTTGGATGTTCCGTGGAGTACAGACTTCACGGGAAACTTTGATTAAATTTCACGCCGTGTATGACACCTATACATCAATATATTGCTTGATACAGACGTGGATTTTACATGGCTTTTAACTGAATTGCAGAAGTAATCATGATTGTAAATTTTGATTTGCATTTTATTTCTAATCGTTTTTTTTAAATATAACCACCCCAAGGTGGTATGTGTATCAGCCCATAAATACCCCACTGCAGGGGATGTGCCTCCTCTACAATCGAGAGTACGATTGAGAGCGGTTAGGCCATGTAGTCCAGCATTCCACTGCGCTCGCCATCCTGATACATAAGTTGTTCAGTCTAAATATGTCCACTCTGGCTACAATATCCTTCAAACCGAAACACAACGGTGCGTTTACACAGCTGTTTGGCAGGAGAAATAGACAATGCGGTGGTACCTATCACATATGAGAGACCTGACACCAAGCATGCTTATTAATATTACGAGTATATTTTTTAATTACGTATTTTTACATTGTTTCAATATTACACAGAAATATTATACCTATATGTTGTTCCTAAGCCGTACATCACTAGTTTCGTTGCAAACCGCACCGACAGCTATGTTTAACTCTGTCATAATATTTTTATATTGCGCACATTGTTTTCCTTTGAAAATGGCGGTCATGAAAATACTATTTTATATTCCAGTATTCGGTACGTGAATAAAATTCTATTAGGCGAACTTAACTTGGCGACGTGTCGTAAAAATGGATTTGAATTATTGTTTCAATATTGAATTTAAGTGCGGCGTGTTTGCATCGGAATGGTGTGTTATAAGAGTATAAGTTTTACTTGAAAATATGAATGGGGTTTTTGTAATGTATATTTTTGAAATAGATTAACTCTATTTTTTTAATTAAGGACGTCGATTCTAACACATACCTACTTATATGCATTTTTTAATTAAGTCATGTAAAATTAATAAACAATCGAATTGAGACCCTGCTTTTTTTAATTTATTAAGCTTTATACATATATAAAAGTATACAAGGCGATCTTAATGCCAATGGTATTCTCTCCCAGTGTTCCTTTTTGAAGTGAATACACTAGTGTAGAATCGGGTTTTCTATATATTACGAGAATCACTAAGCGTCGCTACTGCTTATATGATTAACAATTATAACTTCTTATTACAAAGCACAGCACCGTTGTACCGCACTCTTCAAGAAAAGATATCAATTATCGAACGTTTAATGCCTAATAATCATAGGTTCAATTCCGTGTCAATTCTCACCGAAATAAAGTACACAGTACTGTTTGCTGGCAGAAATGGACCCAGCGGCAATACTTATGAGACGGCTCCTTATATCCGAGTATTTACCATCGTAAATATAAGTAAATTTATCAATATAAATAGATAAAATAAACACACCCAACAGTCACATACATAGTCCTGACCCCACACTAAGATTGAGTCTTGTGTCGTAACAAGAATACGAGAGACTTCTCGGTCTGGCAAACACCCAGACCTGAAACAAATGCTTGTGGTTCACACAAATAAATGTCTCGGTGCGGAGAGCGAATCGCGGCCTATCGTTTCACAGCCGGCGTCGAACCAACCGCGCCACGGAGGCTGTCCTATGGACTGATACACTATATATTGTATCAGCCTATACCAGGCATATCAAGACTGCTACCGAAAACGAAGCCGGGTGGTAGTTTTAGTGGCTACAAACACAATGCAACTAAAAATTTCGCAAAGAAACGCGACAATTATTTTTTATGATTTTTTAAATATCGTCTTTTTGGGTGGTAAATCCATAGTTTTTGCTAAAATATTAATTAAAACTCTTTTATACCTTAGAATCTTTATAAATAAAAGGGTATGCACTATTGTTTTAGGAAAAAAATGTATTTACAACCCAATACGACCATACGAAAAAAATAATAAAAAAAAAAAAATCACAGTCAATCAGTTATGCAACTTTTCTCACGATATTTTCCTTCACCGTTATAGTGCGTGGTGATTGACTATCAATACACACATGGCTTCGAGAAGTCGAAGTGTGTTTGGGGATCTAGTAAAAAAAATTAAGTGGAAGATATTAAACTCAATGGTTAACTTTAGGTTTCCTTTAAGTATTCAAGTTCGCAAGGTGCTAAAGTCATTGAAGATCACGTGATTCCTATTCACAGTTTCCGTGTAATACACACCAAGTTTAATTAACCTTGTCAACGTATTAACTATTAAGTTTTGTCAGCGTAGCAAGTTGCTACGCTAGGCTTCAATACAAGTTTTGAATCGATACCGCTACGAGACTACGAGATGCTATGCTGTTAGCATTGAAGCATTATATAGATGTAACATTATATCTTGTATGTTTTGTGTTGGGACTAAGTGCTTGGTTTAGATTGATAGGTCTTAAAAAATATGTTGGTGGGATATTCGTAAGGGTAGCGATTACCATATACTGTTATTGAAAACAAATGACAGTGATACATGCAAATATTCGATGACATACAGGTTTTTGAGTTCTGTTTGTTTTTATACAGTTTCAATCAAGCCGGCATAGTTATAATGATCTTTATTTATTTCAATGATTGGTGAGACGCAGTATACCGTTCGTCTGATGGTAAGCGATACGACCTCTCATGAATAGCAGTAAAACCAAACAATAACTTGAATTACAAAGCAATGGTTGAGATTGCTCTCGCCATCCTGAAACATAAGACATTAAGTCTCAATATATCCAGTAGTTACTCTAGCTACATGTCCTTCAATCCGAGAAACAATAGTGCATTTACACTGCTGTTTGGCGGAGAAATAGACATTGCGGTGGTACTTACCTAGGTAGCTTCTTTCATATGAGAGACCAGTAAAATTTTATCAGTATCTTGCGGAGGATAGCCATCTCTCTACTTGGATTACTCTGCATGGCCATAAGGTTCCTTGGAATTTACCATGGCAGTATTAAAAAGTAAATAGTCAATCGGGTCATGTCAAACCTTGTCTTTAATTTAACTTGCCATTGAAAATAATCGTCTAATGTTTTGATAACTGGTTTCAGTTCAAACCCGTTACTATTTATTTTTACTAAAAGGGTCTTAACGGTAGCTATAATATCTCTAAGGTATGTGAGGGTTTTTATTAATATTAAATGTGTAATCTGTAAATGAAAATTGCGAATATGTTTTTAGCTTTGGTCTAAATATGTATGCAGATTTTGCTCTCTGAAATCGAATTCTTAGTAATGTAACATTGTTTTATTTGATTTTTGATGTCGGACGCCTACAAGTTGGTCGGACAACCTGATGATGGCCTGACCTAAAAACCCTTGGGGGAGGCCTATGTTCAGTAGTGGACTTCCTGTGGCTGAGATGATGATGATAAATAGTAGAGCCTTGTTCTTATTCCGCACTAAAACGGGGTTGGGATTTTTAGCGTCTCGCTATACCGATCCCTATTTCCAGTCCAAAACAAGATAAAAATAATAATAAATCGACAAATTAATGAAAGGAAGATTTTCTTTCCTATAAATTTGTGGCGGTTGCAATACGCCAACTTAGATATAGCTTTTAAAGCGGTTGCAATACGCCAACTTAGATTTAGCTTATAAAATAACACGCTTATTATTTGTAATTTGAACATTATTTAAACACGCATTTCATTTTAAGATATGACTGCAGATGTTTAACCATAAAACATCTGCGAGTCGTTTTACTAAAATAAGAATTTTTGTGTACCCTATTGTATAATATTAGTTAAAAAGATGCTGTTCTAAATTATTGTTTCCTAATTGTAATGGCCCGTTCATGTCGGGGCAATAAAACTGTATTATTATAGTTAAGTTCTTTAGTGGCGGTAATCCTTTGCAACAATTTTATGTTTTTTAGACAATAGTACACATGTTTGGGTAAACCTTTCTGTTTGGACAATAGCCCAGATGTTTGGGCCGACCTTAATTTTTAGTTGGGATAGACCCTATTTTATGGCTTAAATATATTTTCTGGAGGATTTATCCCCACCGATCCTCATTCGGGTAGTCCTATAAAAGGGTCGGTTTATTTGGATGAAGGAAGACAGTCTGCCATCTCTCGTCACGAGCACATCTCGCTCCGAGTCGCATAATTATAATTTTACTCTGTCTGTGAATGTATTAAGTGTTAATTTACAAAATATACAATAGTTAGTTCCTGGAAGTGAGTGCTTATTCTAATACCTACACTTATAACCACCAAAAATTGAACAAGGTTCTCGTCGTTCATAGCTTATAAATGCTGCCATTATAAAACCATGACCTGTGGGCAAATATGGTGAAAAATATAATCACGAATATTGCCAAAAAAATCAAGTCTTATTTTTTTTTCTCTAGTTTCTGCCTACCCCTATGGGATACAGGCGTGAGGTGTTGTATATATTTTTTCAAATTTTTTCAAACATTATCGCGGAACATTTGTGTTAAATTAAATAACATCTGTCAATATCATCCTATATATTAATTGCACAGCCGCCAGTTTAGTGTACATTCGTTTCGCCAGCGTATCTGTCGGAGCCATTATTAGCGTAATGTTCATGAAGCTCAGCGAGTAATAAAACATTATCTATTTATATTGAAGGTCATCTGTTCAATACTGGCGCTTGTATTGTTTTACAGTGGTTTGAGTAGTAGCTAAGATACTAGGGGGTAAGATAAAAGGGGAAGGGGGTTAGGGGGCAAGATAAGATAAGGATAAGAGGGGGAATATATGGGTCTTAGTATTTTCCTTTAACTTTGAATTTCAAAACTTCAGATGTACAGTTGGTTCATAGACTTAAGGCTGACTGTGAAATAAAGTCTTGCTGGTTCTATCTTGGTGCTACTAAGACTAGGAAGTGATTTTTGTAATAGTTTCTGATTCCAATGACAGAAAACTTGTACCTTAATGTGGGAGCAAGGCGGTAGACATGTGTTACTTCTTCAATTTTGTGTTTATTTAAGAAAACGTTATTTGTATTCGGGTTAAAGACAACGTAATCATTTTTGGAAACGCGAGGAGCTTAAATGCTTCGAGTCATATAAATCCGTGTCGCTGGCTTACATGAGATGCATTTTTAAACTGATTATTATATGGTAGGATAGTGTCTAATATATAATATACCGTAGGTATTAATGAATAAGATAAGAAAGTGAAAACGTAAACAGTATTTGTTGCAGGAACTAGTAAATGTGGTAAAATTATTTCGGATTGAAAAATACGTTCACGTATTTGTCGAAGCGAACCGCAGACGTATGTTTAATTTCGTTAGTTTGTTGTAAATGTTTAAAATTGTTTTGTAAGCTTTGTACCGGCAATGCCAATTGGCAATATGTCACGTGGCTGGCCGTCAAACACAAGGTTACGCGCAAATATATGTGTTTACGTTCCCATTTTTATTTTGTTACTATATAGCCAATTTTATTTGTAGATTTTTATGAATTATCTTATGTTATCCCTTATTTATAGATTTCGATTTGTATGAGGTGCTGTGCAAACTTATTGCGATAGCTTTGAAGCTCAGCAGGCATACAAAATTGCAGATTTAAGAATTATAGATCAGAGATTTGTGAAATTTAATGTTTTTACTGGTAATCAAAAGCATAACAAAATAAAATAAAAAAATGTAGAATGTATTAAATTCGTATCTTCCTGCCAGGATAGCAATTACTGTTTAGCCATGCGTGAATATTTTGTTGCACGAACACCCAATGTTGAATGTACATCCCATTTCGAGTAGTCTGGTATTCATCTTTCTCTATGTACTGTATCTGGATATTACTGATGTTGCCTTGACGCGTTAGAATATACAAAATAAACTTTATGAGATTGTTTTTTAAGCCATTATATTTCTCATGGTAATAACATATGCAATATAATGTGCTTGATGGCAGCGATACTATCGTGTACATCATTGCTGTCAACAGCACCTTGTTAGCGGCTGGCAACTTCAACAATTGCATGACAACTACGTCACATTGTTTTTTACCATTGACTTTCATCTCCAAGTGACATACCAACAACCTGACGCACTGCGGACGCCTGAAGATGCCTTTAATTCTCCTTATCAAGACCCCAGTGGTGGACAAATGAAGGTTGGCACATTGGAGCGCAGTCGATAGCTACAACAACCCGGGACTGCATAGAGATCAGACGCTGGAATCGTGCTTTAGGGAATCAGAGACTGGAAATATCGCCATTGGCATTAGAAGTGTTCCGACCGCCGCGCGCACTTGTCGCCTTCGCTGGGTTTTCGCTCAAACAATAAAATTATAAGCGATTCGTTTATAAATAGCCGGCTGGGCGCTGACTTGCTTCGTGAAAACTGCGTAGTGCCAGTCTGGAGGATTAGAGGCGTGCGGTGCGCCGGCGCTACTGCGATCGACTGCTCCCAGGTTAGTACACCTGTCCCACGTAAAGCAATGTCATTATCACTATTATTATAATACAGATAACAAAGCTTCATTCATCGGTCGACGCCGCGCCGCGCTCGGCCGCTGGCACCGCGTCCGCGAAAAATCAGTGTCACAGTTAATTCCGTAGTTTAAAGTAAGTAAACCGGGAAGCAATTACCACTGTGCGTTGATGGAAGTGACGTGTGCCCCCTAATGTTTGATAATTTAAGTTATTCATATCACTAATAAGTGACAAGTTTAACCCGATCGTCAGATAGTGAAGTATCTGGTGCCACAGCGATAATGTTACATACGAAAACGATTACGCTAATTAATGTGCTGAATAATTCAGACGGGTGTCGCGATTGTCATGGTACATTAGTATGTCTGTCAAAATGGAATGCTTTAGAGGGCGTCATAGAAAACGATATTAATTAACACGTAATTACACTTAGTGCAGAATATATTGTAAACCTAATTTTCGATAATTTGCCTCCAAGAATGTGCGTTAGTTAGGAAAGATTATCGTTTATTTTTATGATACAGCGTGGGCGGGGGGACATTTTGTAACGTTTCTCGAATGGTACGAGTAGTGCAATATCAAATCTATTTCTGTGGACGACAAACCGTGACGTTAGTAATGAACCTCTTCTTTAAAAAATTGTTTACGTACTGTATTTCAATAAATCAGACTCGGGAACAGATGTGTTGGTGATCGATGGTGCTCGAGAAATAAGCTTTAATGTTGCTATGCATTCCACTGAGCAATTTAGTTTAATTTTCTTGATAATTACATTCTTATCTCATAATTAATCTTGGGTAAAATTGTCTGCTTTTTTCGAAATTATATTTTTATTTTATTTTATTTTTTAACATGCTCGACGAACTAGTAAAGATTAACGACGTAAGTTATAATATCAGGCTTTCAAACTCCTTTGGTATTTAATTAAGTACTAAAATAAATATTTTATTAAGCGTCAATGTTGAATTTGAAATTATTTGTATAAAATATAATAGCAATGAGTTTCGTCCATTTCGCCCATCAAAGCTTTTGAGCTAGCTGCTATTATTTTATCTGTATATGAAGATACCGATGAATTATCTAGCTCATATTAAAATATAGCTATCAGATTGATTTTATCTAGAACGCGTGGTATCTAATTATCTTTAGTTGTAACAATACCTTGTAATATTTATTATACTAAATCTGGTTTTAATTTACCACATTTGTTGAAAAATGTGGTCTTCCAGTCACTTTTAAAATCATTGCATTTTCATGCTACAGTATGACCTTTTCTGATCGTTCATTTATCTTAAGTCAATGATGATAAATATTGTTTTGACGTAAACCAGATTTTCCAAGAAAATCAAATGCAGTTTTAATAAATTATTTTACGATTGCTTCGAGATGGATAGCTTGTAAACACACGAGCACTTGCAAGATTTTTTGGCTTTTAAAAGATCGAGAAAAATAAACAGACCGAAACTGCTGTTATTTCAAAACATGGGAATGTTCCGACCTATTTCGGCAGAATAAGTATCAAACGAATGGAAACGCATTGGTGTACTTTGAAAATAATTATGTTTATTTGAATCCGGTACGGCTGTGAATAGATTTGTTTTATTTTTTATTAAGATGTTATAGTAACATCAATTACACAAGCTCTCAAATTGATTGATGATTTAGGTCAGCCTCCAAGATCTCTATGATTTGATCTTAGAGAAATAATACTGATTGTATTACTTACTTCTTTCTTTCCTTCTGTTATTTGTGAGATCAAAGGTTTTTGTATTTAGTTTTTAATTATTTGTTTTCAATGACTATGATATTCTACAGTTTTATGATATTTCCTTTCATACAATTGACTGTATTTAATAGGACATAATTTTTAAAACAATGTCATTATTCCCTATTCTAGAGATCAATAATTGTTGTATTTAGTTTTTAATTATTGGTTTTCAATGAGTATGATATTTTGTATTTTGATAATATTTTCATTTCGAGAATTTAATTGGATATGTTATCAAAAAATATTCTTCATTATTTTTGTGAACAATAATTTTATTTAGTTTTAAATTCTTGGATTTACTGTAGATACATTTCCATCGGGAGAGGCTTCAAGCTTCACTATGATCGTAGCATATTTTTCCAATCTTATGTAGTTTACTCAAGATTTCTAAGATGAATTGGAGCATTAGTCTATGTAAAGCGAGCAGCATATTGCGACTACAAGAGTACATTGTATCGTTTTGTTTATGTATTTTATCATTTAGAATATTTACGAATTCAGATTACAAAAAGAGTATTGTTTTGGTTTCCTTAATCCTTGGGAGCCCTTTGTTATGTTTTGACCACGTACATTACCACTTAATTGTGATGTAAATTCAGTAGTAATTTAAAACGCAGCTGCTAGTTTGAATGTTGAAGCTTTATTGTTAAAATTTGTTTTTGTTTAAGTTTTAATTAATACAAGCCTCATAATAGTTGTAAAATCTGATATAATTAATATAACTGCTTTAATTTCGACATTATTATGATAATCCTCAGCAATAGGAAGTTTACTTCTTAAAACAGCCAAACCTTCTCCTGGGTTAAGATTTTCTATTCATTATTTATTAGATTCTAACAAATTTAATCCCAATTTTAGTTACCAATTCTAAAACTAGTTCAGCAAGTAGTTGGATTAAACCTATCCGGCTATCAAATCGCACTGGGATGTTACGTGAACTAAAGCTCAAGTGCCTTTAAGCAATGCATTCAAATATCTATGTACAGCAAAGTATAAATACGTTAACATTTAGTTTTTTGGGTTAAAATTTGTGATTACTCATAGTTAAATGCACCCAATAGTCACATACATAGTCCAGAACCCAAAAGATCGAGTCTTGTTTCCTAGGTATCAGGAACTACAAGACACTTTTCGTTCTCACCAACGACCAGACCCAAAACAAATACCTGTGGTTCACACAAATATTTTCTGTGCGAAGATCGAACTCGCGGCCTCTCGTTTCACAGTCTAGCCAACTGCGCCACGGAGGCTGTCAGTTTTATTAATTTTGTATACATGGATTGAAATTTATTTTGATATCTAAAAGTTTGCTTGTTCAGTTTTGAGAGTAAATAAACATCCACTCGTGGCATAGAAATATGAATCAATAGCATGTTTTCTCAGACGCATGATATCATTGCCTAGGCGTTAACTGGTTACAAAACTGATTCACCGAATATTGGGAGGTTATTTCACTCATTCAGTTGTATTCCAAATTCTATACGTCCTATTGTTTTTGGGTTTTTAAAATTTTAAATGTCTGTTAATATGGAGATATTATGGTGTGTGCTGTTGTTTGTTTTGTATTTTAGTAACTTTTTGGTTGTGGTTAAGAAGAAATTGATGTTGTAAGTGTTTCTTCTTTAATATTATTTTGTTTGATTTAAAGTTATACGAAAGTGCTTGTAACTTTTTTCAATAGAATGGATTATGTTTTGTAGAAAGTTTCCATAAGATATTGCATACAAAGTGATGGCCTAAAAAAGGTAAATCAACTATGGGTAATAATAATTATGATGTCGCCACTGGCATATGGACATTTTTTTTATTGCTGCTAAATTCCGCCATCCCACACTTGGCCTGCGTGGTGGGCTATATGATTTTATGGTGTTTGCCTGCCGACTAGGCTTTCACTCTACGTATATTTTTAATATCGTTGTATAGATTGAAAAAATATATATTACAGTAAAAACAGAATAACAGAATAAAATAATTAAACAGAAAAATATTTACAATTATGAATAAGTTAAGAAGAAGGAACGATTAAGATTAATCATTTTAAAGGAAAAATGTTGATACGAAAAATCTAAAATGAATCAAATATCGAATACCGATGAAAAAACACACAAATTTTATAAAACATTTCATCCGCCACATCTTAAACCTTCTCAATTATATAACTCGATTGTAGAACACTGGGACTTATTTTGGCTGACAAATGTTATTGTAATGTATCAGCCCATATACGTCCCACTGCAAGGCACCACATAGTCCAGACCATATAGTCCACCACGCTTTCCTAGTGCGGATTGGTAGACTTTACATACCATATAAATTATTCCGATCGCTATGGTATGCAGGTTTCCTCACGATGGTTTCCTTCACCATTTTTGTGCGTGGTGATTGACTTCAATACACACATGACTCCGAAAAGTCAGGGGTGTTGAGAGGCCCTGGGATTCGAATCCGCGACCACCGTGAACATGTTGGCAGCCGCGTCTGCTCCGTTTACCAACAGGCCACCACGCACTTTTCCTGTAATTATATCAAATCAAAAATATTTACTGTTATAGACCGAATACACAACATGCCCATAATATTTAGCGTATGCTCGACCAATGCAGACAATGCTGTGACGTGTGATGGCGTCACATATTTGGCGGCAGGTGAGGGAACACCTCATACACCCACACGATACATTGCACTCCAAATCTACTCTTACGTATGAATTTATTTTGGAATTTCAATACCAACGGTCTGCAGTCTATACCTACTGATTTTTTAAGCAATGGAAAGTTTGAAGGAGTGGTAGGTGTTAAAATAACTCTATGAAGAAAACAACATTGATATTTATATTCCTATTCTTACAATATTTAATTATAGATTTTTGACAGCCTCCGTGGCGCAGTTGGTTAGACGCCGACTAGGCTGTGAAACGAGAGGCCGCGGGTTCGATCTCCGCACCGAGACATATATTTGTGAACCTCACAAGTATTTGTCTTGGGTCTAGGTGTTTGTGAAACAGAAAACTTTGTCGTATTTCCTAATACCCAGGTCACAAGACTAAATTGATCTTAAAATGGGGCCAGGACTATGTATGTTGGGTTGGGTGTATTTATTTACTTATAGATTTTTATAAATAACGAAACTGCAGTATGAAAAAGTGATGTAAAAAATAAATGACAAAAATCTAGTAGCGTTTTTCCGGATACCACAAATCTATTCTTGTCTCTTGCGACTAAATTTAATGTTGGATTTCCTATATTTGTAAAGTCTACAGTCTGTTCCTAAAGATTTATTTACAGATATAAATCGCAAAGGGAAAAATAAGTGTTAAACAGTGATTTAAAAACGATGTGGCCCAAAAATAACATTTTATGTTATTCCTTCGGACAGCATCAATCATCATAGTATTGTGAATTTAGAACAGTTTTGATTTTAGTATTTTTGCTATTGAGATATTCAACACGTTTAGGAAAATGAGATCATGCTTTTATGTCGGAATAAAATTTTTCAGTCAAAATGTTTTATAAGCAAGACTGTGGTCCAGTTCATCCAATCATCATCAATCAGACAAAATCCAGTCCTACGCCAATTCTATTTTTATTAAATCAAGACCCAAGACTTCAAGCATTGAAATCCATGAGCGATCCATGTTATACGACCAATATTATATTTTTAATCGTTCGGATTTGCGTTTTCCGTTTTCTTTTTATATCCAGCTTAAACATTGTAGCCAAGGTAACTACTGAACATATTGAAACTTAACATCTTATGTCTGAAGATTGTGAGTGCTTTGGATTGCCAAGTACTGCTATTGTAAATGACCAACCGTACCGTTAACCATCAGAGGAATAGCACGCTTGTTTTGCCATTCATATCAATAGAAAAATCCGTACCGTATTACGATTCGGAAAATTTTTATCAACCGACTCCATTTGTTTCCCATAAGGTTTATTCAAGTCACGTTATCATTCAAGTATCAACATAGATACATAACCGTCACGCCTGTATCCCATAGGGGCAGGCAGAGCCTATAGAAAACCCCAAAAAACCCTTGAACTTAAAATAATAGGTATTCAACAGCTGGCTACATTTGCCAGTAATATATCATTGTAGAGCCAAACCATTTGCTTTTCGTCTGCAATCAGCCGTTTGCTAATTTCGATGTGTTTGTGTGTTTAAGTCTATTGGCACGATAAATCGTCTTTATTTGTATGTATAGTTTAATATCCTATTGTTTAATGTATTTATATATGGATCGGATGTGTATGTTCATAAATATGTATGTTTTTGTATGTGTGATCAGATATTAACTTCATTTTAAATATGTAGGAGGATTCTTATAAGTACTGGCCGCCTGGTCTACCCAGTCTGTCCTTTACGAAATATATCGATAACTAGGGTACACATAAAGCCAGCATAATTGTATGTATTAGAAAGATATATTATGCACTCGCCAGTTCATATATCTTTGCATTGAACATCAAGTATTTGTATTTTGCTATTATAAATAAAATTAGGAATTTTTATTTAAATATTCGTTATCCGCATTACGATAATATACTCAAATTCATCTCTTTGCTAATGCAATGATTTCTAGAAGGCCAAAAACTTTCTTTCCATAATAAAAAGCGGAAAGAAAACTAAGTATATGTTTATAGAATATTTTCCTTCCAAGATTTTCTGCGATACAAAAAATAAAATACACCAACATCGCGTAAGTTTCACAAACTAAAAATACTCGGTGTAATATTTTGTAAAGTTAACCTTGGTTGAATCAAAGAGGATTTTATAGCGGAAACAGTATTCAAGTTTGTTATAAACTTTTACATGCTGTAAAATGGGGTGAATCGAAACTGAAGGATGAATAGAAACGAGACTAGTCAAGTGTAGAACTGTGAAATTGCCATATTTGTGTTTACAAAATACGAATTTTGTGTTGAAAATTAATGTATGATCACATCCTTACTAATATTATAAAGGTGAAAGTTTGTATGTATGTATGGATGTTTGTTACTCTTTCATGAAAAAACGGCTCAACAGATTTTGATGAAATTTGGTATAGTGATAGCTGACACCCTGGATTAACACATAAGCTACTTTTTATCCCGAAAAATGTAGTGTTCCCGTGGGATGAGTCAGGAAACCAAATATACATATTTTCTACTCTTTCAAATTCAAATTGTTGGCACGGGATGTCCTCTCCTACGGAAGGGAAATATAGTCGACGGCACGCGGGAAATATAGTTAGTAGACACGCGAAATAATATGTTCTTGATGTGGATTGGACTCAAAAACTATCTGCACCCGGGCGAAGCCGGGCCCGACAGCTAGTGAATTCATAAAACAATCAATTTATCTCTATTCACGCTTTAGTTGCCATCCACCCCGTTTTACTCTTGGAATGCCTTTATCACGAGATAAGATAGGTTGGTATCGTTTATTTCCATATTAAATCAATACTTTTGCTATATTCGGTATTGAACTGATTTCGCAGGCGAATATTTTTGTTCTCAATAGGTTTAGATCAGCCTAGTTTTTTTTATAATATTCGTGCATTTCTGTTAATGTCTAAAACAAGAGGATGTAAAGGTGAATTTAATTTGAATGATCGTGCAGCAAGTTTTCTCAGTAGTTATTCGTACGTTTAGCATCTAATTTAGTCAATTACATTGTTTTGTGCTTGCTGAAGAATCATCATCATCAGATTTCAAATGTCCACTGGTGGACATAGGCCTCCTCCATATTGCGCCTGTTTACCTTGTCTTCTGAAAAATAAACTAAAAGAATTTACTCATTAATGAATTTTCTGTGGCAATCTAAGATGTAGGTAGGGGTTTCCCTATGGTTTCCCTACAATGTTTCGATGGTTTAACAGCGCTTTTATGTCCTACGCATTCATTTATAAAGTCGAAGTAATAAGTACGATGGTGTCTTAAATTGGCCTATGCATCAAGTTAAGGCGTTTATTTCTCTCTCTCACAAATCATCCGCTGATTTATAATTTCCATATAAAATCTCATCTGAATTATGCCTAATGGCATTTACGACGCGCTTAAATTTTTTCCATTTTGCCAATTCTATTTCCTTCGCAAAATGTTCTGTTTAGAAGTTAAATGGGAAATCTGTGTCCATTACAGCTCGGCTGAAATATCGCGATATTTTGTAGTATACTTATAGGTGAGTGAACTTCTAGTTATGTGACTAAAGATCTTTGGTAACTATATTTTTTATTAAAATCATGAAATATGTACAAATGGCCGGTATTATTTTATTCTGGGTTCGCAGGTGTTCGTTAAGTTTCAACTATTATCTAAAAGATTTGAAATAATTCGAACTGTATGTATGTATTTAATATTCTCAAAATTGCACAGTTTTTCGATATCTTCGATATCTTTAGTATACCAGCATGTTACTATTTAATTCAATAGTCTATATTGGGTGATATAAATGATATATAGATTATAAAATGGCGCCAAAATATCAACATAAAACAATGCTTTGTCTATAAATCGGTATCAAATATACCCAAATATTAGCCAAACATTCCTCCAGACACCTAATCAGATGTTCAAAGGTTGGGCAACCCCCGGCAAACCCATATCCGCCAGTAAAATCACACGTAAGTTCATTAACACTTGGCAATGTTTATACGCTACCTGGACTTCCACCGGTCCTGGCAGCCTGCCAACGCAATGCCATTCTTCAAGAAGTCATTGATACTCTTGGTAATTTCACGCCTTTGAGATATTTTGATTGAAATTGTCCGTTGATATACTTGCGGCCAAATTAGTAGAGTTTTAAAACCTATTTTAGTTATCGATTGTTTGTCCCTTTCCAGCGACATTTGACTTCGGTTTGAGTAAAGAAGACAAAAACTGAAAAAATCCCAGACGTCACATTCGTAAAATACAGGGTTAGGCCGAATGGGTTTACGTTACAAAAACTACTATGTTATGGATTTAATGGATACTAAATGCAACAATTATTAATTTTATACTTGGGTTTGGTACTTTGTCGTAAATTATGTTGGTTCCATAGTGTTTAATTACTATTAAAACGTCTAAAATGGGATTTTTAACAAAAGATTACACAGTAATTAGTATACGTGACAAAAATGTATATTACCTTATATCAATTCGCGAGCATCAGATCTATCATAAACATGTCAGCTAGTTTTATATTTTAAAAGAGTCTATATTATAATTCACAGCGATAAGTGGGCTGACGACTTTACATGTTACATTCTTTACGTTTTAAATAAATGGATCGACTTGGCCATCGCATGAAAACATAATGTATCGTATAATTTATACATAATGCTACTGGCCAAGTCGATCTATTTATTTAAAACGTAAAGAATTTTTAATATTGATATGGTAATAACTAACGTAATAACTTTCTATAGAAGGTCCCTTAAGGACTAAATAAATTAATCGACTTGGTATTACATGCATCTCACAACTTTTTGCGGTAGAAAACCTGAGCTGCGAGACTTGGAATTTTTTTACAGGATGTTTTTGATGGGATCTCACGTCTTTTTGTAGAATCCTACTTTTTTTTCCTTTTCGGTACTTCTTACTTCTAGAATATCACTAACGATTTTTCTTAAAGCCTCTGTCTTATGGATTATTCTTATTTTTGTAGGTATCAATTTATCACAAATATAGCGGATTTGATTATTAATGTTCTTTCTTTCATTGTAATTGATATTTTCGAGTTATTTAATCTATTTATTTGCAAGTTTTTCTTCGTCATGTTTTTCTAGAGAAATGTTGTACAGTTTCATGGGCTGAATACACCATTTCCCTCTCTATATCCCCTCCTATTATGCCTCATGTATATAGATATATATCTACAACTATTATTCCATTATATACGGGTACAATGATTCATGAACTGCAAATGTAACTTTGTAATCCTATACATTTATATGGGATTACAAAGTTATTCACGCAGTTGGTATATCTAGAAAACTAGACACAAATTATGAAATGTTAGAATTTTCCCTTACTTTAGACACTAAACACTAATTATATTCTAAATTTGAAGGTTCTATGTCTGCTAGAAGTGCCTTAGACTTTTGATGATCGGTCAGTCAGTCAGTGAGTGACAAAATTACGAAAGTTTGACACATTATAATTCTTAAACTACTAGTTCAAATTGAATGAAATTTTAAATATACCGTGTTTACACAATGCCTACTTAGTAACTGAAAATACAGGCTTCTTGCTTTAACCACAACGAAGTTATGGGGGGTTGAAAATGGTCTGAATTGCTTCGAGAAAAGGATGTTACGGCCTATAGCTCGACTTGGAGGGGGCTCGGCCGCGCCCCCAGATAGATAAAAGATAATAAATACACCCAACACATACATAGTCCTGACCACAACTATCGGGTCTTGTGTCGTCGGTATCAGAAACTACGAGGTACGGTTCGGGCTCACAAACTCCTAGATCCGAAACAAATGCTTACGAATTATACAAATATTTATCTCGGTGCGGGGTTCCAATCCGCGGACTTACGTTTCACAGCCAGCGTCTAACTGTACCCCAAGCAGGAACATTTGGCTCTATAGTATAGTAATCGTAATAGTAAAATTTTGTATGGGAATTTGAACAGCGCCATTGTGAGCGTGAGAAGTGCATGGTGGCCTGTTGGTAAACGGACTAGACGCGACTGCCAACATGTTCACGGTGGTCGCGGGTTCGAATCCCAGGGCACACCTCTGACTTTTCGGAGTCATGTGTGTATTGATAGTCAATCACCACGCACTAAAACGGTGAAGGAAAACATCGCGAGGAAAGCTGCATACCATAGCGATTTATAAAAATTCTATGGTATGTAAGTCCACCAACCCGCACTAGGCCAGCGTGGTGGACTATATGGCCTAACCACTCTCAATTGGTAGTCGATTGTAGAGGAGGCCCGTGCCCTGCAGTGGGACGTATATGGGCTGATACAGACAGAATTATGAGCGTATATGGAACTAAATTATGTATGAAAAGTGGTAGCACGAATAATTTTTGACGTATAGTATCGTTGTAGTAATAGTATAGTAATCGTTGTCACGATACTATTACTATACGATACTTCAAAATGTTCCTGCTTGGGGTACAGAATGCTACATTTTAGTTATAATTTGTAGCTCATTCGTAGGTATTGGATCGTTAAACAAATGAATACTTACAAATCTTTGTATCAGTGACATTAATATGTTTACGCGGAGGTGACATACATACCGAAAATAACTGAATGGCTTCATAATAATAACTTGTCCGTTCCCACGCTTTGGAATGTTCGGGGACTGAAGTTTCATTTGACATTAAACCTAGCTATTTATGAACTCGTGATAAAAGTGTTTTGACAAATTAAAAATACTTTATTAATTTTTAATGCTAACGTAACGTGCCTAAAAATTATTTGATGATGATTCGAGTTCAATGAAAGAGATTTAAATATGTTGGTCGATAAAAATGTGTCAATTTATTGAAACCCACTATACACAGGCTGAATTTGAAATAGGCGAAACTTGCGTGAATCATTATGTATATTCCCAATTCGAATTGGCGGGACTTAGACACAAATTGTGAAAACAAAGTACTTAACAAAAGACATACAAATATAATATACTACAACTATTTATAACATAAAATAGAATATATAATTATTTATTTTGGTTTCCTGCGATTCTGGTTCGCCTAGTGCGGGGCCCTCTGTAATAAATGAATAAATGATTTGATTTGAATTAAACTAATTATACCGAATCACATAAAACAAAAAAATTGTGAGTTCACTCCGATTACATGTCAATATCCTCCAAACTGAAAAACAACAGTGCATTTAAATGCTGTTTGACGGTAGAAATAGAAATTACGGTGGTACCTACCCAGGTGGACTCTCACAATTGATAGACTTACTACCTAAAAACAATCAATGGCTGTCAATATATATATAGATTTTTAGCTCTACATTATATGCCGATTAAATACGCCTAGTTTCTTATCTATGTGACGAGTACACAGACCGCGATGGCGCTAGGCCAGCGATCTAAAACTATTCGGCACAAACCGCATTATCTGGTATTGCACTAACGCATATCCGATAGCTTGGAACATTGTCAAAACTAGCCATTATCATTGGGTTTTTGTGTTAGAAATTATGAGGCTGTTGGGTGAAATTTTGTTTAAATATTTAGGTAACTGCTGATCTAGGCAAGGCTGGAAGATTAGTGTTAGGGTTTGTTAGCATTGGTATACTGGGTAGACTTTATAATATTGGAACATCTTAGATTGGAACCGAATAAATTTTTACTCAGAAAATTTTAGCATCGTGTGGTAATTTACGCGTATAAATCAAAATGGGTACATCGACAGTGGCCTCGGCAACTAAAAATACTGCTTCTGTCTTTCTCCGGAGTATCGGGAATTTCTTCTTTGCTAAACTAAATCCGTTGCTTTACTATGTCTTTCGGCTATTTACAGTTTTCAGTCGAAACATTTTAAACTGCAAAGGCGTTAAAATACGCAGTAAAGTTTTTGTCGGTTGTTAAAATGTAGTAAATTGTTTAGTATGAATAATCCCGTTGTGTTTATTTTTAATGCAGGTAATAATGATCAGGTGAGGTGTAAAACAAAATTTAAAAAATATATATTCTTCATATTCTTTTTCCTTCCCGCTCCTCTCCTGATGTTATGGGTCGGCAACACATCCATGATCCGAGTGATATGGGTGTTCATGGGCGGCAGTGATCACTTACCATTACGTGAACTGTTTGCTCATTTGCCGGGACTAAGCATTAAAAACAAACTGTCTCAGGTTCATTCATCAATGTTGTTTCCTTTTTGTTGATTTAACAGTGTTATGCCTAATAATATCTCATTCAAATAATAAAATAAAACAGTGATCAATTCTAATCAATTTGCGTATTTTATAGAACATAAGATATTAATATAGAAGTTAATTCGGTAAACATTTTAATTTCTCAAAAAAAATATTGTGTTTGCCATCCGATGACCGGTGTTTAAATAAATCCTAAAAGATTTGCCCATAAATTGACTAACGCCCGAATAATGGAACGCAACTTAAATACAGGGTATATCAAGACTGCTACCGAAAACGAAGCCGGGTGGTAGTTTAAGCGACTTCAGACACAATGCAACAGAAAAAGTTGCAAAAAAAAGCGACAATTTTTTTTTGTAATTTTTTTCCTATTGCCATATTTTGGTGGTAAATACATTTTTTCCTAAAATAATAGTGTATACCCTTTAATTTATAAATACTCTAAGATATAAGAGAGTTTAAATTATTATTTTAGCAAAATCTATGGATTTACCACCCAAAAATGACGATATTTAAAAAATCATAAAAAATAATTGTCGCGTTTTTAAGCGAAATTTTTAATTGCATTGTGTTTGTAGCCACTAAAACTACCACCCGGCTTCGTTTTCGGTAGCAGTCTTGAGATACCCGGTATAAGTTGCGCTTAACTACATTAATCCCGCTAAAATGTACTGGCTAAGTGGACCGTACGCTGTTAAGAGCAACTTATTACTTGAATGGCGTTCCAGTATTCGGGCGTTAATAATGAACAGAATATGTTCCTATATTTCTTATATTATGTGTGTCCTATATTTTCGATCGCTTTGTCACAAACGTCACCAACATAAAAAGTTATTTTTACAACTCAAATCCAATTATTGTAGTTTCTTTAAAATTTATGATACCTACTCCTTAAATCGATTACAATTGTTATATACTACTCTCCTACTTCGTTTCAAAAAGGTGCTTAACGTTGACTTATTGACCTGTGAGGCGTGAGGTTTTGAATTTGATTCCCAAATTGAGCAATCCAATTTGCGTGAGTCTTTCGGTTCAGATAATTTTATGTGTCTCGTTTATTTTAACCTTAACAATAATTACCTGCGTGGCTAATCAGGTGATCTCAGATCTTGATATCAGGTTTAAACTGGTCTAAGTGGTGATCCAAGAGGCCGGTGTTCAGCAGTGGACTTCCTATACCTGAAGAGAAAGAGAGAGAAATCTTAAATCGTGTTTAATTCTAAATGTGTATTTAACCGTATAAAACTTATATTCCACCAATAATCCCCAATATTTTGCGAGACTCTTGTGACGTAAAGCTTAAAAAAAAAATCAGCTCCTTAATCATATAACAGTCATCACAGCGCCATTACGATGTAAAGTGTTTTTATGTGTTATTGAATTATATAAATAACTATAAATATGTCAATCTTAAAGCTTTATTGTCTCGCTAAAAGTCAGAGATGAAAAACTTTTATAGCATCAATTTGGGTCACTCTAAGTTTCCAAGGCGAAAGAATATTTTTGAGTAACCCTGACTTCTTTTTGAAGTTTTGTAAAATATTATGTTGATTGCATTGGTATTTGATGCATAAACGAGTATATATGTGTAATAGGGTTGTGTCCAAGATTTTATTTGAGCAGTAAGTAATAATTCCTTAAAAGCATCGTTTATAAAAACAAACGAATTTGAAAACAGCATCAAAATTGAATGTAAAATGACTGAGATATTAATACATTTAATAGTATGGTGGGGACACTCGTTGTCTCTTTCGCACGCGTGCACCTTATGGAAGATGACGTCACGCCGTGCATGTTGCATCCTTTTCTATCACTCCTACCACCAACTTTCATATATTTGTAACTTGCTTATTACTTAACGGATTTTAAAAATTCTTTCTTATTATGATTATGCGTAACGTAACCTTCCGTTCTAAACAAAAATAAAAATATATTAAACTAGCGGCCCGACCCAGCTTCGCCTGGGTGCATATATTTTTTGATTCCACTCCACACCAAATACATGTTATTTTTCGTATTAATCTCTTGTATACCTAAACTTGACATAGCTATCCTACTGTCTGGCTCAATCCCGTCTCATCCGTCTGTTCAGTCTCTTCCCGATCCGTCCCATCCTTTTTCTTTTATTATCCATCCCGTCTTCGTACGTGCATTTACATTTCGTCCTATCAAATCTGTCAGCTATCCCAGCCCTCTCCCGTACCTTCCACTCTATTATATCCCGTCTCTCCATATACATGTACATATAAAGATTGCCTTATGAAATTTTGACATTAAAAACTTTAGCGTTTTTTATTGTCCATCCAATATTCCGTCCCTTATTTCAGCACCAAAATGCTGTTTTTCCTAATAATATATTAATATTGCACGCCATTACTTTTTGTTAGTAATAAAGTAATAATAACAATTTAAAAAAAGAATTGGCCAAATTGGTCCAGGCGTTGTTGAGTTATGCGCTTACCAACACTTTTTGTGATTCATTTTTATATTATAGAAGAAGATATTATAGTCCACCCTGCTTGCTTAGTACGAGTTGGCGGATTTTATTTCACGTAGAAATTAATCCGAAAAGTCAGAGGTGTGCCCTGGGATTTGAACCCGTGACCATCGTTAACTTGTTGGCAGTCGCGTCTATTACGTTACCATATACAAATTAATAAAACCTTCATACTGCCTTACCAGGTGACGTAAGTAATAGAACAAATATTTAAAAATATAAAACTGCATATCGTTTCATTATAATGTCTAGATACGGCATCAACGTACCAATATTTTTTTAATTCTTGAGTCTGAAAACAATACTAATGCGAAATTTAAATATGTCCCCCAGCGCATCTAAAAGTATAAA
Organism: Hyles vespertilio; assembly: GCA_009982885.2. NCBI lineage: Eukaryota > Metazoa > Arthropoda > Insecta > Lepidoptera > Sphingidae > Hyles > Hyles vespertilio. The sequence continues at coordinate 5,915,322 of CM042810.1, forward strand.
TTCAAAAAACAATGTCGTTTATGAAAACGAAAAATTATAATTAGATATATTTTGGTATACTCCGGCAAAACGCTTCGATAGAGTATACTTTGTTTAAAACTGTTGCAATAATCTCAAAAAACAATGGGCGATTTTGGTAGATGTGGACATCGTTTTAATTTACATTTAACAAAATTATGCGCAAGACGCCGTATCTAGATAATATTATATACACGATGTACACATTTTTGAATTTTGTTCTATTTCGTCAGCCGTCAATGAAAGACAATGGAAAGATAGATCATTTTACGTTGGATGGTAGTTGAAGCTGGACCGTCTTTTACGTCTCCCGTCAAATAAACAAAGATCATCCTATATTGGCTGGACACATCACGCTTAAACGATACCCAAAAAAAAGGTTTTTAGTATCTTCCTCAGAAATTTTCCTATTTTTCTCACCCCTAAAACCTTCCCAGGACTTCCACGAATATTTCAAGACCAAAATCAGCCAAATTGGTCCAGGCGTTGTTGAATTATGCGGTTACCAACACATTTTGCGATTCATTTTTATATATAAGACTAGCCTATTCCAATAAGATTTTACGTCTCTAATATTTAACAAGAAATTTTAATTTTATGAAATGATAATCGGTAGGTCCTGGCTGCGGCGTATTTTTGCTCGGTATTGTAATAGGTAACCCGCACTAGGCCAGCGTGGTAGACTATATGGCCTAACCACTCTCAATCGTTCTCTCGATTGTAGAGTAGGCCCGTGCCCTGCAGTGGGACGTATATGGGCTTATACATTACATTGTAATAGGTTTGCTATAGGATGAGCTCTTTAGACTAATATATCAAAAGTCGATGTCATGCATGCGGCTGGTCGCACAATAATAAGCCATATTGCAATGAGACCGAAAACCACATAGCACCTGATATCAACTATGTAGATTATGGAAGATAGAAAAAGGCTTCTTGTCTTGATAAAGGCAACGTCGCCGCAGGTAAAAAATATAACAACATAATTATAAATACTCATAAAAGTAATCATCATAAAAATGTCTTGAAACACCTCCCACACTGATGGATAGCAAACTTAGTATTAAGATGCACAGGGGAACTTTTAAACAGATATTACCTAAATATTTCGTTAGTCCGTGAAAAGAATTACAATGACAAAATAAACTCCACTTAGCAAAAACTTTTTACATTACTTTCTTTCAAGTAGTTTAGGAGTTAAATATATTTCTTTATGCCGCTTTTAATTTGTAAACTTCTTGTAAATTACGTTTCAAGAGACTTTTTGTTGTTATTCGAATAGTTTTATTATGAAATATGGATGTATCAAAGTAAGTAAACGTCAATACGATGCAATTTCCTCATTATACTTCCCTTCATCTTAAGTCCTAAATTACTATCAATTGACAAATAACAATCAAAAGTCAGATATGCCCTGCGATTGAAAAATAAAACGACTGTTTCTGTAGCGATATCCGATTTGTGACCGACAGGCCATTACGGATATAAAATAAATAGTCTCCATGAATTTCCAGACTATTTTGTTATTGCAAATAATTAGATGTTATACTTAAACACAGTGTTTCAGTTTCACACACAGTGAAAAGCGTCTCAGATCTGCTTAAAGGTAGACAGACGACCTGGCTAAGGTTTCTGGAATTTGTAGGAACTTGGATATAGGCAGCTTCCAACATTCGCTATGAACATTCTTGGGATAGGCCTACGGGTTTGACTTTTTGCACCTCAAGAGAGACAGACCGAGACTGATAATTGCTTTCGCTTATGAACAATAATTAGCTTGGCAAAAAAAGAATGTTTTTAATGACGGCGGTAAGATCGAATTTAGTATTAATATGACAACCCGTTAAACTACCACAGAAAATATTTAAATACCTGTTATTTGTATTAATGATTGTTAATAATCTCTTTATTATTTTAAATTACAAAACAAACAAAAACAGTACGAAAATGTATAGAAATACCTACATATAAAATTACTCTGCGGAAACAATGCAATTTTAATAGAGATGCCATAATTGTTTTTCTATATTCCCAATTGTCAACGCATCGTACTCTTTTTTGCCAAGTTATATTGGTCACTGTCGTGTCGTACTGTCGATTGTAGAGGAGGCCCGTGCCCTGCAGTGGGACGCATATGGACTGATACAGATACAGATATTGGTCACTCAAAAATCCCTGTTCAATTAATATCAAGACCACAACTTACAGAGATGCCTCATTTCTGAATCTCATTGAGGCCGGTTAGTGTTAAATCCGTATACATTTCCTGTTTACATCACAATGACGCCGCATGTGTGCACAGTCCGTTTACAATGGAACTGGAAATAGCATCTTTAAGCTCTGATCGCTTGGTACAATGAATTCGCATTGACGGCTCATATATCGATCTAGATTGTGTTTATCCGTCATGGTATTGTGAATTATCTATATGAATCATGTTTGGTTTATGGTTTATTTAAATAATAAGATAGTTGAGTGTATTCGAATGAATTATTTGATATTAACTTTATGGAACAATTATTATTAGATATAATTTTACTATTACAATTTAACATTATATACAGAAATATATAGAATTTAACGCTTGAGTCATTACAAATTGCCATTTTAAGTAAAATCCACTTACCCGCACTAGGCCAGCGTGATGGGCTATAATATGATCTAATCCCTCTCTTAACTTCTACTAAAAATCGTAAATATTGCGTTAGTTGTTAGTTCGTTACATTCTTCGACCGCCTAGCTTAATTCCTTACTAAAATGGGATAGGGAGATGGTACATGAAAATGCAATAAGAATTCTCAACAACATTCTCTTAACATTTCATAAAAGTGGAGTACCCTACTTAGAAACCAAACCAAAAATTTCACTGTTCACAGCCCATCTACAATGCTACTAAATCAAGCTAAAAATTACAATTGATTCCATTTCACTCGTTACTCTGCATCGCAATAAATTGAGCAAAAACTTTTTGTTATATTGTATGTATTTATTATCACGAAACAAAAGTTGGTGTTGGAAGACCAAGTTTATATTTGTCCGGGCAACCAAAACCGTAATAAATCAACCGACGGCCGCTCGTTTTTGCATCGTCTAAAATAAATATTTATCAAGACTGCATTTACAAGGAGTGGAGAACGGTACGGCATGTATATTAAATTTAACGATACGTGAAAATAGAACAGTCGTTTTAAATTGTGATTAAGATAAAAATGTGCGCAAATATTGTATATTTTATTTGAGATGATTTTCATCTAGTTTCTGAAAAAATATTGAAATATAAAAGTGGTAGATAAAATCATCCGATTGATTTGACGGCCGATTGGTGATGCGGTTAAAAAGTTTCGTTATTTTATCTCTATACGGGTTCTCCAGTTACTCTATATTATGTATGTTTGTATGTTCACTGATTGACTGAGGAATTGAAGACACATATAGGAATAATCTTAGTTTGAGGCAGTAATTAAAAACTATTCTGAACAATTAATAAGCTGGTTTGAGCCCTTGTGGCGTTATAGAGGTTTTCATAAGTTCATAAATGAACATTTTAATAATAAATTTTGAAGTTCTTGAAGTTATTGTAAAACAGGAAAATTAAAAAACATTTTTGAAATATTTACGTAGGTAGGCTTTTATCTAACCCGATATTAAACAAGTTCAAACGAAATATTAATAACAATAAAGCACTTGAAAAATATATTTAGCCTCAATTGTTCGTTAGGAATAAACATTTTTTTATTATGGTGGTCCCTAAAACGAGTAAACATATCACAGCACGGTTACCTAATGGTAAGTGATCATTGCCATCCACAACATCCATAACACTTGCATAGTGGATTTGTTGCCGCCCCTTCAAATCGGGAGGGGAGCGGAAAGGAAAAAATGGGACGGAGAAAGGGGTATTGGGCAATGTCAATTACCAAACGAAACGCGAAAGTAAAGAAAAACATCAAAACGGAAAAAACGGCGATACCATGTGAGAAAGTGGTGCCGCCTCGGACGAGCCTGCCCATTCATTGCTAAGTCATCACTTACAACAGCGTGGCTCTACCACTTTTAAATATATATTTAAATATTAAGTAATCATTTACCATCAGGCGACTTGCTAGCTGGTTTTTCGGACGCAATTTAAAAAAAAAATCATTCTTCTGTTCAAATTAAAAATAAAATATTTTATTTATTTACCATATTGACCAGCACATCTCATATATTTAAACAGTTGTACACTTTCCTAGATAATATTGAGCAAAAGCGCCATACCGTTCTCCCTGCGCTTATTTTTTTTATTACACAGTTTTAATAAAGCCAGTTCTTCTTTGTGTAATCAATTTATTTGACTTTCATTTGGGCGTTGAGATTAATTCTGCAACGGAAACCAAGATAATACCTTAGATAATACCTTTTGATCGGATTTTAAAATTGATACAAAACCAACTAGCGGAATGGCGTGGAAATTAAATTATTTATACTTTTATTCAATGTTAAAAGTGAGTGATAGTTGTATTTAGTTAAAATCAGAATTGGAGGACATTGAAGGTTGTTAGTTCAAACCCAGAACATACTTATTTGTTGTGACAAAATTGTGGATATTGTAGAATGGGGGTGTTAACCTTGTGGTAATGTCCTTAAGCGATATGTATAAACTAGGCTGTTATTTAGCTTCGGTTTCATATAAATAGTGATCAGGTATCATGGCTAAAATAAAACCAATAGTTGTCTCCAGCACTGTCTCGCCTCTACCGAGCGTCCTACCGCACAGGTGTTGTGCCCGAATTTTGGAGGGAGTCCAATGTGCAACCGATCCTCAAAAAGGGTGATCGATCGGACCCTACCAATTACCGTCCTATCGCTATCACCTCAGTGATGTGTAAGGTCATGGAGCGGATCATAAACGCCCAATTGGTCGCTAGCTGGAGGATCACTCGTTGATCAGTGACCGACAATACGGATTCCGTCATAATCGATCGACGGGTGATCTTCTAGCGTTTGTCCTGCATCGCTGGGGTGAGGCGATTGACCGGCGTGGCGAGGCTCTTGCTGTGAGCCTCGACATTGCCAAGGCGTTTGATAGGGTCTGGCACCGTGGTCTTCTGTCCAAGCTTCCGGCATACGGTCTACCCGGCAACCTGTGTTCGTGGATTTCCGGCTTTCTGCATGGGCGTAGAATACGTGTAGTCGTTGACGGACACGCTTCGGCGCTCATGTCGGTAAATGCCGGAGTTCCTCAGGGCTCGGTGCTGTCGCCCACCTTGTTTATTCTGCATATCAATGACATGTTGTCGCTTGGCAACATTCATTGCTATGCAGATGACAGCACGGTTCATGGGCGATACCACTGCGGGCCTCCAGGTTGCCGTGTCGAAACTGTGAAGGGACGCGAAGATCTTGTCATTGAGCTCAATCGGACCTTGGATCTCATTTCTACATGGGGTTCCAGGAATATGGTTGAGTTCAATGCCAAGAAAACCCAGGTGTGTGCGTTCACGTGCAAAAAATCCCCGTTCTCACCCCTCTCCATTCTTCAGGGTACTCCCCTCTCAGTGCGGAATGACCTGAGTATCCTTGGTGTGGATATTCGCTGTGATCTCAATCCAAGGAATCACATCCAGGGCGTAATATCTGCCACATCACGCAGGGTTGGAGTCCTGAACAGGGTGCGTCGGTTTTTCACGCCCGGTCAGCTTTGTCGCTTATATAAAGCGCAGGTCCGGCCGGGTATGGAGTACTGCTCGCACCTCTGGGATGGATCCGCCCAGTACCTGCTCCATGCCATGCCTTGGATGGATTGCAGCGGCGGGCCATCCACATTGTGAATGATGCAGACGTTACGAGCAACTTAGAGTCGCTACAACTCCGGAGAGATGTCGCCTCTCTAAGCGTGTTCTACCGCCTGTATTACGGTGAGTGAGAATTGTTCAACTTGCTCCCTTCCTCTCCATTCCTAACCAGAACCACGCGTGCTGGCTTGCGAAGCCATAGCTTGACGGTCCACATCATCCCGGCGCGAACCAAACGGTTCTCAAATTCGTTTTTGTGCCGCACCATCAGGCTGTGGAATTGTTTGCCGGCACACGTGTTCCCTCCTTCCTACAATCCTGGGTCCTTCCGCCGTGGTGTGAAGAGGCACCTTAGCAGGCCGGCATAATTGTTTCCATTGGCATGGGACTGCCGTCCGATGCCAATGGATACTCTGCCTGGGCGGCATTGGCACTTTCCATCAGGTGCAATGCCGCCACTATGCCAGGCCATCATAAAAAAAACCGAGGCTTTAGGACATATGAAGGGTGATAAGTCCTGAAGCCTCAGTTTACGAATGAAAGAAGAGACGTGCTATAATCAATTACGAAACAGGAATGTCGGTAAAGTGTTGTCTAATAATTTATATTTAGTGCGTTCATGTATTTTTTATAGCTTGGCGACCTTCGAAAATGTCTCCGGATGTGAATTTTAAAATAGATGCTCCATTTCTTGAAAATTATTACGTTTTTTATGTCGTTAATTCTGAATTACAATGACATTGAGCGTTTATGCGAGTGAGAAGTTATTTATTGTGTTCAGTAAATAATGTAAGATTTCGGAGGCTCTAGTATCTTGTGGGAGCCACCGCGACTGAAAATGAAGCAGGATGATAGTTTAAGTGACTACAGAAACAATGCAATAAAAATATAATATAAACAATATAATAAAAATATAAATAAAAACGCGACAATGTTTTTTATGATGTTTTAAATAGCATTGTTTTTAGGTGATAAATCCATAGTTTTTGCTATAATAATAATTAAAACCCTTGTGTACCATAGAGTCTTTAGAAATAAAAGGGTGTATATTTTGGGAAAAAATATATATTTACAGCCCAAATACGACGATACAAACAATTTTTATTAATTTGTACATTGCCTTAAATATAATACCATAACGGATTTTAAAACTAAGGCGATATTATACTATACTACTTATATTCACTAACAATAAAATAAAAAAAAGGAAAAGTATACCTACTTAACAAAAATACAACAGTGATTAAACATTAAAATGTATAATCATCCTTCAATGCATCTTTGTGCTACCTCTGCGAATTTATCTATTTATTTAAATATGAATCCATGCACAATTACAATTGCACTCGATCAAAAAAATCCTCTTGAACTAAATTCTAAATTATAATCCTTTAAAAAAGGCGATAGTTTGTGTGTGTTATTTGTTCAAACTCAAACGGCTGGACCAATTTCCATGAAATTTGATACGAAGGTAGCTGATACCCTGAATTAACACAATACTTTTCATCTATAAAAAATATAACTTTCCCATGGGATGACCAAGGACTTCAAATATTTACATTTGCTACTCTTTTAATAGTCATGTTGAGTATAAATATAAAACAGTGTATACGCAAAATAATATTTATAAAACCAACAATAACAATGCAAAGCGCAGCCTCTAAAGATCCGCTAACAAAAGCAAGTAAAACATTTAAGTCACTCCCGGTACACGTTGTCCGCGTCACTTACAAGACTTCACTTTTTTATCCTTTCAGTTTTTTTGCAAAGATGTCGGCCGTACCGCGCAGACTTTGTTGGAAACGCTTTTTGTTCAGTTAATGTTATGATTAACGTTTTAAAGTTGTTGACTTGTTTGTGGCTGTAAAATTATTATGAATTATTTATAGGGTCGGTTTTAATATTATAATTTAGACGCCCTAGGTCACTATTATGACTAGTCATATAATATTAGAATCGTTTAATTAAGGTATATTATTCGACCTATGGTTTGCTGATATTCCAGTATAGTATCTTAACATAAGATTTGGTCTCTTATATTTTGGTGCCTCATATAGTATGTAAACAGAAATACATCATCTACAATCGCAAATCCGATTGAGAGGGGTTAGGTTAGGCCATATAGTCCACCACGCTGGCCTAGTGCGGGCTGGTGGACTTCACATATCATAGAAACCCTTACAATTGTTATGGTATATGCAGGTATCCGACCGATGTTTTTTTTCAACATTATAGTTTTTTTCTAAATGTCACCAAAAGGATAAATGTGTCTGAAAAAAGATACTGCTGGTTTTTCTTGTGTATAAAATTATTTTTTTCCACTTCAGCAAATTAACTTCCATAGTGGCTCAGTGGCTAACATTCTGAAACTAGGTTTTATTCCTTTCAGTATCGGTTGAATTATAGTGGAACGGTATAATTATCATTATCATCAGCCCTTCTGCATCACCTGCTGAACATAGGCTTCGCTCAGAATATACCACTGGGCTCGATCTATAGACTATCGTCTCCAACCGCTACCAGCAGAAAAGGAATAGTACAGGACAGATAAAATAACTGATATAATATTAATAATTTTACGTTTTACAATTTGAAAGAACACAAAAGAACCATGCAATTCAATTTTCATATAAAAATACTTGATAATTGGGAACGGAAGTATAGTTGGCCAATTCGCATTCAAAACATTCTCGTACGCTATTTTTAATAACAGATGTACGTTTTTGTATACTCGCTTGCTATAATAAGTATGTGTAATATGTGTATTTTCACGCCATGTCATCAACGGTAATAACAGTAAATTGTTTAGTAATTAATACAGAATCTGAATAAGTATGTCATTCAATATATGTTCATATTTTAACTACATTAATTCAGAGGCGTAGCAAAAAGCTTTGCCTCTCTGTATTACTACCTAGTAGTCCAATTTCAATCCATTGAGGAAGTAATTTTATGGTCCAAGCGAATGAAATTCAAAAACTCATACTAAGTTGATAACCCCACCTGGCAACCGAATCGAAAACCTCAATATCTAAATCCCATTACCCTGCACTAAATTAAACCATGAAAACACCAAGCAGGCGATAAAACGCGGAAAATATATCTGAAATCTGCATCGTATGTTTTACATAAAAATATGAGAATTACTTTGCCTTCCATCGGACGTCGAAGTCTCGAGGCATCCGATCGCATTATGCACAGACTATCGCCTTAGGAGATTTCAAACGATGAACCTATCTCGCCGAACAGACTTCGCCTTTCAACATTTCTCCCCACGACATTATTTCGCACAAGTTACCGCAAATAAGCTGTGAAATGCTGTTTTCTAGCTATCTACATTTTAAAGCTGGCGGTTTCCAATCTTTTTAAGCCCGCGGGTGTACCTCTACACCTGTAACTTCTGCTGTAGGGCAGGTTTTAGGCATTGATTTAAAAACAAAGTATAGGCCCTTCAGTACATTTGGAGTATTAAAAAATCGCCGTGTACTTTACGCTAATGTTAAAGTATCTTTTTTTACTAAACTTTACATACAATGGAGCGTCGTATCACTTAGGTCGAACACTTAATGCGCTCTCTGTTCTTTCCATATAATTATTTCAATGGGTTTAGGCTATATAGTATTGCTATTTTATGTTTGCGGCTTGACCTATACTGTTGGTCGAAATAGATAAGTATAATTATATAATTAAGATAAATAGGTACAAAAAATGAATTGAGAAAGAGATGAAAATAATTGCTTTACGAAGCCCTCCTTCACATTCCCCGGTGTACCAGGGCACCGCACACAGTTTGGGAACCAATGCTTTAGTGCAAAAACAGATATGAAATATGATTGGATTTTATTCGCCTGTTAAAGATATTTTTGTGCTTTATTATGACGGCTACCCGTTTGTTCTTGTGATAGTTTAATGGGGTTAATGTTCTTGACTTGCTGGATTCTTGCCTAATGCATAGCTGAACTGAATTTCAACACGATTTAGCTCTGATTTGGTGGTTGTTTACATATTTAAAGTTTTTATTTGTGATTTTTGTATTGCGATGAATAGAGAAATGAGCATGCCATTGCCCTAATGGTAAACAATACGTTCATACATGGATAGGAGCAAAACTAAACCACATCATGAAATACAAACCAATCATTACCAACCTGAGACATAAATGTCAAGTCTTATTATTTTTAGTACTTATTCTGGTTTCAATGTCGTTCAAATCCGAACACAACAGTGCATTTACACTGCTGTTTGGTAGGAGAAATAACCATTATGGTGGTACCTACCCATGCGGTCTGTCACATATGAGAGACCTACCGCCAGTAGCTTGTTTAAGCTACGAATTACTATTACGTAAAATAGTAATCACACTCGTAAGCACAACTTTTGAAAAGCAAAGCCAATTTCCCCGATATTGACCCGGTTCACATGTTTTCTGCTCTTAGTAATTGTCGTGAGTTATAGGATATGTCTCCGACGTTCTATCTCTTTTGTCTCGTCGAATCCAACTCGGTTGGGCAGCGTTCGGGAAACTACGCGACGTCTTCTCGTCCAAAATACCTCAGTGCCATAAATCGAAAGTCTTCGATAGTTGTGTGTTGCCAGTGATGACTTACGGCACCGAGACGTGGCCTCTCACTATGGGCCTTATTAGGAAGCTCAAAGTCACTCAACGAGCTATGGAGAGGGCTATGCTCGGGGTTTCCCTACGAGATCGAATCAGAAATGAGGAGATCCGTAGGAGAACTAAAATAACCGACATAGCCCACCGGATTAGCAAGTTGAAGTGGCAATGGGCAGGGCACATAGCGCGGAGATCTGATGACCGATGGGGTCGGAGAGTGCTCGAATGGAGGCCACGTAGCGGAAAGCGCAGCGTAGGACGTCCACCCACAAGATGGTCCGACGACCTGGTAAAGGTCGCGGGACGTCGCTGGATGCAGGCTGCCTCCAACAGGTCTCTGTGGAAATCATTGGGGGAGGCCTATGTCGAGTTTCTCCTTTGGCTGATGGATGGATGGATGGATAGGATATGTCTCCAACCCGCCCTGGGACAAATTGTTTCTAACGGGATTTTGTAACCTGTGTGATTGAACTAATGGATCATTTTGTATTGTGATCGTAATTGATCGACTGATGGGGATATTATTAAAAAATATGTAAAATTATGAATTTATGAAACAACGGACTTTCTTTATGAAACAAAGGACTTAAGGAAGTTTGCTTTTACTATACAATAAAAAATAAAAACCTAAAAAATTACACGATACGCTCGATTTCTATAATAAAACGATTCATGTTATAAAAAAAGTACCAAAGAATTTATGGAGATGTAGCACCAAAATTCGAAATAAATATATAAATAATAACATCTTATGTCTCAGAATGGCGAGTGCAGTGGAATGTTGCTACTGTTAATGAGCGGTCGTATCGCTTACCATCAGGCGAACGGCTTGCACGTCTCGCCATTCACAGCAATAAAAAAAAAAAGAAAAATATTCTGTAATAATTCAGAAACGTTAATTGTAAGAAATGAACCTGCGTCCTTTCGTATCTCAGCTCTCATAACAACTACTGTTGTGTAGAGGCTGTTAGTTTTTTCAGCGAAACGACCTATACAATAGACCAATACAGCACACATAGATAATTTACTACCTACCGATCTAATATTAGCCCTTTTCATTAACCTAAAGTGTAACCCGCCTATTTTGAGTATCCTCAAGGCATTACGTGTGATAGTTCACTTTGGACAGGTTAAAATGATCGGGATAAGACACCTGTCGCGTACAGGACGTGTGGTCGAAAATAGGAACATACTGATTAGGGTCTACATACAAACTTTGGGGGAAGGAATGTTTTGTGTAATTAGCACCTTCCTCAATTTGGTGTCTGGATAGTAATACATGGATAGGGACCAGCGGCGTGCACAGGATTATGACACTGGGTATGCGGCGGAGTACTCGGTCACAAAAACTTTTTCTTTTATAGTTCTTTAGCATAGCCACAGCCACACGACGGATCTCTAAGTCGGAAACCATGCCAACATAACAAGTCTTAGATGTACTACTATTCATGTCCATCTTCTACGGCAACGCAGACAAAACAGCGATCGATCGACGCGGCGGAAGAAATTCTAATAAGTAAAATAAAAAAAAACTCACCTAGTCAGCTTTCAATTTTCACATATTCAAGGTTCCGGTTAGTTGAGATTACTATACCTATCCCGATGTAAATAAACGCAAGATTTCGGCCACCTCATTCATTCATTTGATAAACATACATTTTTAACACAAACCTCGCAATCAAATAAAATTTAAAAAAATAAACAAACACACTAGTAAAAGCAAATGACTACAATTAATATCGAAACTTAGTAATAAACTGTTAAATGTACACACTTTCAAATGTTAAAATGAAAAATCCGTTAAGAAATCTATTTTTTTTTACAAAAATACTAGTATAAAATAGTAAACAATGCAAAAACTCATAAAAAAAGCAAAATGGCCCCCGCGAAACACAAAACATTTCTATTTAAACAAATAAAACCTTACTAACCAAAAATGCATAATGTGCATAGGTGATTTATTAGAATCCAGCCTATTAATTTTACTCGGATTATAGGCAACGAACATTTACGATTACTCCCGGCAACTGCCGAACTCCCGAGGCCTGCCGCAGGAGTCGCGGCTTTCAATATTCATGGGTGTGTGCGTTTGCGACTGTGCACGGACACCAAAATTACTACACACATGCAAACAAATGTAATGCGGCACGCGGCGGCATGACTTGGTTGATTAGGTACATTAATTTGCTTTGCAGCGCCTCTTGCTTTTCGCGTGGCAACCATAATGTTTGCGTGATTGCAAATAGGTGCTATTTATGAAATATTAGGCGTTTTTAAGTTATTATATTTTGTTTATTCATTTATTTACTATAAATTAAAGTCATCTAAAACGTACGAACGTTATAATAAAATATCTGTGAATGGCAAGTAAAGCACTGCATTTCTGCCTACAAGGAGTGCACGCCCCTGATAGGGACTACAGATAATGGTAGGAAAACTGTCATTTTGATGCAAGAGTGTTACGTTCGACATAAGAATTTGATTGATGTTTATGCTTCCAATTTGTTTCGTTCATGCATTTTAAATTGCTTTGAATGGTGAGACGAGCATGACAATGGTCTGGAGACAAGCGATACGACCGCTCATCGACAATAGCGAACCAAGCGGAAAAATATATATTTTGGTGGTACCTATTACCCAGGAGGCCTTTCACATATGAAAGGCCCACCCGCAGTGAAAAGTTATTTAAGAATTTATAGTAAGTCGATTGTAATTCAGAGAGATACGACAAATACATAATATCGTTTTTTAATTGCTCATGTTTCATTTTATTCGACGGATGTTTCATAATTAATTAATAGAGCTATTAAAATTAAAGTAAAAATAAGTTATTGTGTCCTTGACAGAATAAATTGGAATAAATTAGCTTTATTTTATATTGTCGATGTCGATAATTAGCATTTTGTTAAAAATAATTTCTTTTAAATTTCGGTTAAGGTTCTCTTTTTTATTATAATGAAGAATAATGTTAAGAAACTTTCTCACTTGGTGGTTGTTAATTGAGTTTTATCAAGAACTTGTTGATTAAAAGATAATTGAGAAATAAAGCCGCGGTAGCTATGAAATAGGCTGCCGAACACTAATCGAGTTAGCTAAGTTTATTTTTACTGTCTCAGGTGTAAAATAAGTAGGTAGTGTAATAAGACTACCGACTTGAATAATAATTTAGCACGTGTTATTTAGTCGAGAAATCTAGGTAAAGGAGCAAACAGCACCTGATGGTGTAAGAGTATCACCCTCCATGGAAATCTACTACTATATAAATGGTAGATATCTACTACAATATTTATGGCCGTGGTCAAGCTGTTGTCAGTATGAATAGGCAGGCTTGTCTGGGGCGGTACCACTGTTTCACACCAAATTGACGTGAAGCGATAGCTTTCTTTCGTTGAGTGAGATTGTCGGATACCCAATACCCCTTTCCTTTTCCCATCGTATTTTCTTCCCACATTTCTCCCAATTTGATGAGCCTGCAACACTTGCGTGATCCAAGCGTAGATGTTCATGGGCGGCCGTAATCACTTACCATCGGATGACCTGTTTGCTAGTTTTCAATAAATTGCAATAAAGTTGCAATAAATTCCTTCTTTTCTTTCTAGTTTGCCGGACCTGTGCTATAAAATATGGCCAATAAACATCTCATTATTTTCTAGGCCTACAATATTGGGACCGTAGATGAGTAACCTGCCTTTCAAAGTGGGAGCAAGAATGGGATGTAATGCCATAGGCGAACTCATTCACCTAGTGTTCATAAAAAAAGATCGCTTAGAAGCAATGGTACTAATATTTATTATTACATTTTGAATCTCGATTGTAGTTCCTTTTGTTTACGTATTCATCATTATAGACGCATTTCATTGCGTAATCCTAACGGTATTTACACCAAGGACGTCAGCAGAGGTCGGTATTGGGCAGTAAAAACTATTCACGTACGTAATTACGTATTGACTAGTTATTGTGATGTAAATTCTTGGGCACGTGCGAGTACATTGTTGCCAAATTTTCTTAATATGCTCGTTTGAGATTTAATAACGGTCTTGTTGTTGGGGGCGGAAGGTTTCAAGAATGTAATATATAATTACATAAATTCACACCTTTTTCCCAGAAGGGGCAGGCAGAGTTTCGCTACGTTTCGCCTTTTGTGTTCCATCCCATGTGATAGGGGGTGAGCCTATCGCCATATCGGGCACAAATTCCTGACTCGAATGCTAATGAATTGAAAAATTCAATCTCACTTTACTCGACTCGGGATTCGAACCTGAGACCTCAGGTTTATAATCGTACCGGAGAACAATTACACCATTGAGGCAGTCAATCAGATTTTTATTTTAACATTTACTTTTTAATGAATAATTAATTAGACAAGAATAATAAAATAAATTAAGGCTAACTTCATTAAAAGATTTCCTGGAACAACATCGTAATACATTTTTATTCATCCATTCACATCAAGTAATCGGCCATTATAATTACATTGTAGATATTGACAGCCTCCGTGGCGCAGACGGTTGGACACCGCCTGGGAAACGAGAGGCCGCGGGTTCGATCCCCGCACCGAGAGAAATGTTTGTGCGGCCCACAAATATTTCTTCCGGGTCTGGGTGTTTGTGAGACCGAAGTCTCTCGTAGTTCCTGATACCCATGTTTGTGACTGTGGGGTGTTATTTATTTATTATTTGTTATGGTATTGTTAATAATTTGAACGGGGCTGTTTTGTATCTGATACTTGGATGTGTTTCAGATTTCTGTTTATTTATATAAATGTTTAACAAGGTTAAGAGAGAAAACGTGGTTAAAAAGCATGGGGTTAAAGCTTTTAGGAGCAGATGTAACGTAATTATAATTAGGTGTTTTGGTTTTACTGGTGGTAGGTCTCTCATATGTGAGAGGCCTCCTGGGTGGGTACCACCGCAATGTCTATTTCTCCCGTCAAACAGCAGTTTAAATGCACTGTTGTGTTTCGGATTGAAGAACATTGTAGCCAGAGTAACTACTGGATATAATACAACTTAACATCTTATGTCTCAGAAGGCGAGCGCAGTGGAATGACAAGTATTGCTTTGTAATTCATCAAAGAAATAAAAAAAATCGCTATGAAATTTGTCTCGGCGTAGGAATTGAATCTGTACTATCTTTTTCGAGGCTATCGATGTACTTATTACCTGATAGCTTAATTAGATCATCCATTACTTATTTGCTTACGAATTATATCGCAATATGAACTTTTCTGTATATTTCATAAAAAATAACTAAGTATTGCAAAGAGTCAATACGAATAAATAGCGGTTATTAGCATTGTTCAAACAAGTAGAAGTATCTTTAAAATATTAATTCTTTTGTTTGTTTGTTTGCAGAATGGCGACAGAGGCGAAGTCCGCGAGCTCAGAAGTTACAGTGAGTCTTTCAATTTTTCCTATTTAATTTCCGATGTGCATAATGGAAACGCGTTTTCTCTTGTTTTGATTCGATTTATTTGCTATTCGATACTGGTAAATTATTTTCTTTTGTAATTTATATAGAATATTGTATTTTTTACATGTAATGTGTTATGGCATTAATTTTGACATTAATTGATTAGATTTTTCGATTTAAAGTTAGTTAAGATCGATTCTGTGATTTAAAATTCCGTCATGTTAAAAATAAATTAAAAAAAAAACGCTTGAATATGTAGATATAATAAAACCGTTTAATAATTGCACGAAAAGAGTTTAATACATGTATGTACATAAAATTGCTTTCTTTTTTTCCGTCCCAAAATAAAACTGTTTGAGAATCTACGCTAGCTCATGTAAATTTATTCAGTTTGTTGATCCCAATAAAATTAATAAAAACAGCAATGCTAAGAATTCCCGTTTTTATGGAAAATGCATGCGAATTCTGTTCCCGTGACGTCACGGGGCATATCGGCCACTGTATGCGAGCAATGTCGATTCGGAAAGTTTTGGTTTGTAGCCAACATTAATAGCACAGTGATATTTGGACGAGTAACCACTGTCGACCGTAAATCTTTGCTAAGCTGCATTTAAACAACATATTTTATGTGAACATTAATATTACATATTTCCAAGACAAAGTCAAAGGAAAGTGGTGTATTTCGGGAATGTCGCACCTCGTCTACAACAATATCATGTGGATGCAGTTGTAAATTTTATTAAGATAAGTCTGTTGTCAAAAAAAAGTATACTCACAATAATAATATTATAATGTACCAATTTAAGAAAAATCAAATATGATTGCCAACGTCAAGCAATATATTAAATTTAATGAAATAATAAAGTGTCACATTAAATGAGTTAAGGACTACATCTGTCAGTGCGCGTGTGAGCGAGATGCAAGATCTCCGAGCGACACAGCGAGCATGAATGAAGACGCGAACGCAATAAATAATAATGGCGAAATTGTCGGAAGTATTCCCGATGTTGTTTTGACGATTTGCTCAAGACAAATTGTAGACGAGTCGGCCGTTAATATTGGGGTCGGTACCGAAATACATAGTGTCGGGCGAGGAGCGGCAGTAGAACGCAAGCGGCGCACGCGCCTGCCGCGCGCAACTCCCAGATCCCAATGTACCGGCTCATTTACGACACCCGTGCTATATTTAACCGCTCAGATAATATCTGCATGTTCCACACAAAAATAAGTGATCCATTCCTCAAACGTGTGATGTGAAAATTGATCTACGAGTGCCGTTCCGTGATATAAATGTGCTAACTGGATAAACGGCCGGCAGCGCAGCCACACAGGAAGTAAATATAATATTTGCGGCCGTAGCCCTCGTGAGTATCTCGTGTCTATTTTCTACTTTTTTGTCAATATGCCAAAACACGTCCGGTGCTTTTAACTTCAGAAATATGCTGACGTTTTTCATAAAGTTTATGAAAGACATTATGTATAATATGTAACTGCGGTGA
Organism: Hyles vespertilio; assembly: GCA_009982885.2. Taxonomy (NCBI): domain Eukaryota; kingdom Metazoa; phylum Arthropoda; class Insecta; order Lepidoptera; family Sphingidae; genus Hyles; species Hyles vespertilio. Next base: position 5,932,640 of record CM042810.1, read on the forward strand.
AATTATTTCAGCAAAATGAATCCGCCGTCTGCGTTGCACGGAGCGATGAGCCGGGAACGTAAGCCTTTCACATACACGCCCGGCGGGCTCGACCTCTCGGAGATCAAGTCAGAGCGCATGGCCAAAAGACTGATGCGAAATGCTATGAATCAGGGAGTTCCCGACACGCCGGTTCATTCAGTGCAGTCCCCACCGATGCCCTCGTCCCCAGTTATAGTCTCCAACTTCAATTGTCTACCGGTGCAAGTTTTCCCAACGTTCAATCTACCGGCTAATCCAAAATCTTTGTTGCGAACGAGGAGTATTCCCAATCAACCGCAGGAGCCAACTGTGCCCAAGTTTCCTCCGGCATCACAATTTGTAAACAGACCAGAGCCACCTGGTGGAGACAATTACGACAGATTCAGTAGACCTTCGCAACCGTATACACAGATAAACAAAAACAGACCGGCTTCCATGTATGAATACAGTACACCTAGCAACCCTTATTACGCTGTGCCGCCACCGAATTATAACAATGAATATATTTCCCCTACTCTTCCAGAAATAAGTTACGATGCACAATATTTTAGTACTCAAACACCGAAAGTACTTCCGGTTTATGATAAGCGACCTGAAACGGAAACTGTAACGGCGCCGGAAACTATAAAACCGGTAGAAACTCCAAAAACAACAATATACGAGAAACTTGATCGTGTGGAATTGCCAAAATTTGAAAAGCCAGATACTATAGAAATGTCGAAATATGAAAGACCGGATACTGTTGAATTACCGTACTATAAAAATCATGATACAAATGAAGTACCAAAAGTTGATACAATTGGAATGCCAAAGTATGAAAAACCGGATAATGTTGAGACACTTAACTATAAAAATCATGACAATATTGTCGGAATGCCAAAGGTTGATGCCGTTGAAATCCCTAAGAACGAAAAATCGGATACTGTTGAAATACCAAAGTACGAAAAACTGGACATTGTAGAAACACCTAAAATTGAAAAACTTGATACAGTTGAACCAAAAGTTGAAAGACCTGATAGTATTGTATTACCAGAAGTCGAAAAAAATTATACAATGGCAGCAAAAGTTAATGTTGATGTTGTTATACCAAAAATTCAAAATCTGGAGAGTGTGGATATAGCAACAGTTGAAAAACCTGAATCTGTTGTAGAAGTTCGACCTAAACCTCCACTAGAGATAAGTACTGATATTGCGCCTTCAATAGAAAAACCCGCTGAAGTTAAAGTGGGTATAGACAAACAGGTTCAATTAAAATTCATGTATACTTATTATATGTATATTTATATGTGTGTTTACATTATTTGTTATACGTATTTACTATACAATATAAAAGAGCTATAGAAAATCTGTCATATATCTCATCGTGAGTTTCGTATTTTGTTTTACTAATGCACTGTTGATGTAATTGTTTTAACAATAGTTGATTTTTTGCGTTTATTAATATTCATTGCTACACATTTTCAAAATTTAAAGCACTAAAAAATATGAAATTTATTTTCAGAGAGAAGTGAAAGTTGTAAAGAAGACAGTGAAAAAGGAACAAAATAGTAGTGAGCAAATGGCAATGAAAATGGCGATGCCAATATTGAAGCGGAACTTACTGTAAAATTGCCAACAAAGAAGTCGAGTGGCAAAACAGAAACAAAAGTGGAAGTGGTTAAAAAAGTTTTACCTGATGGATCTGTGGAGGAAGTTAAGACTACCACAACAAAAACAACAATCGACGGCAGAACGGAAATTAAAACTAAGACTGAAACTACAATAACACCAAAAGATGAAGAAGAAGAGGTAGAAGTAGAAGAAGAGGAAGAAGAAGAGCAAGAAAATGGGGAAGTGGTTGTAGAAGAAGTTCAAGATGATAAAAAGAAAGTTGTGGAAACTTTGGAAGAAAAGGACGCAGAAGAAAGCTCACAAGTAAAAGAAAACGGAAATGATACGTTAATTAAAAATGAAGAGAGATCAGAGACAACTACGACTACTACTAAAAGAGTGGTTGTAGTTGAATCTGACAATGAGCCAGCAGAAGAAATAGAGGAGGAACAAGTAGAGGAGGAGGAAGAAGAAGAAGAAGTTCAAGAGCCAGAACCAGTCGTAGTTGTTGTTAAAAAGAAGACTGAGAGACTAGAAACACCTCCATTGGAAAACGAGCCTGAAGAAGTTGAGGAAGAAGAAGAGGAGGAGGAGGAAGTGGTTGAAGAAAAGAAAGAAGTGGAGAAGGAAGAAAAAGTCGAAGAAGTGCAACAACAAACAGAAGAGCCAGAGGAAGAAGAGGAGAAAGTAGTTGTTAAAGAAGAAATAAAACCATCGCAACCACAAGAAGAAGAGGAAGTTGAAGAAGAAGAGGAGTATGAGGAAGCTGAAGAGGTTGAAGTAAAGAAAGAAGTAAAAGAGGAAGAAGCAGTTGAAAAAGTTGAAGAGAAAAAACAAGAGATACCCGTTAAAGAAGAGGTAGAAGTTGAGGCAGAAAAACCTTCCGAAGAGGTTGAAAAATTCGCGAAGACAGAAGAAACAAGGAAAGAGGAGGAAATTGAACGAAAATCTGAAGTGCAAGAATTGGAGAGGATAATTAAAATTGAAAGACCTGAGCCTGCGCCACAAACTGAAACTAAATTGCCTTTACGTGAGCCGTCCATACCACTAGATAAAGTAGAAGATATTGAAATTAAGCCAATTGGTCCTGGAGTTATCACAAAGACTCACACGGAGAAAACTGAAATCATCACTAGCACTTCACCTCAACCACCTGGTGTACTCAGCTCGCAAACAGAATACAACAGAGTTGAAAATATTGTCACTGTAAATAGAACTACTAAGACACTGGATAGTACTTTTGATAGTGCACCATCTAACGTTCCTGATGTGAAAACTTATTTTGCTCAGCCAAGCAGAATTTTACAATCTCCCATGCCATCTAGACCTTACCAACCCGTATACCCATCAGAACCAACAACAGAAAGGCGTCACAGTCTATTATTGGAAAGACTCAGCGTAGAGCGCCAAATGCCATCAGAAATCTACCATAACCAAACTTACGAACAGCAGAGACAATGGTCTCAGGAACCACAATCGGAAATTTTGACCATTAGTAATGTGAAACCAAGCTCAATTACTAATCAGCAATGGTATCAGCAGAAAGAGTCGTCTATTAGCAATGTTACTCCTACTCCCGCAGTAGCACCGACGCCTACACCTTCTTGGGCCCAACCCCAGCAAAAACCTCAACCGCAGTCAACTTACAAGCCTCAGCCTATATATCCACCACAACAAACGTACCAGCCGTCACCTACACCACATGTATACCAACCCTCACCTACACCACAGCCACAATACCAGCCACCACTAGCACCTCAACCGCAATATCAACCAACTTACACTGACACTAACCAACACAACGCACCCAGCAGTTACTCAACATATACTCCTAAACCAACAGTTTGGCCACCACCTAAATTTGAAGCCGCCACACCTGCACCACCGGCAGCACCCACACCTCAACCCACTCACTACATATCTGACTCATACCAAAAGACCACACAACAGCAGTACTCATCCTCCTATGTTCCACCTCCATGGGAACAAGACTCATCTTACGTGACAGACAACTCTCAGAACTACTACAAGCCACCACCTACATCAAACACTTTCAATCCTACCCCAACTCCCGCCCAAAGCTGGAAGCCACCGGCACCAAAGAGCAAATTCTCGAAAACTACTCCCACGTCATACATACCACCTGCTCCCAACCAGTCCTTTGTTAAGCCCGTAAGTAGCAACGACGTCTCGAAGCCTTTACCTGGACGCAAAACGTACTACAGCGAGTATGAGAGACGTTACATTAGTGTGCCTGAGGCTAATTACGTCCCGCAAGAGACCAAATACCAGCCACAGCCTGATCCATCCCCACAGTACTATTACGACAACAACGAACCTTCGGAAACAGTCGAACACCAATGGAGGAAAGAGCTTCGTGAATTTACTGAGAAGACCTCACAGACCCAAATTCAAACTGATCAGACATCGGTAAGGCCGCCCTGGGAGGTGGATCCTAAATACGCGAAGACCCCAGAGACGTTCACACAGACACAGACACAGACACAAACACAGACACCAACTCCTACTTGGAGCCAGACATTAAGGTCTCGTTCGTGGCGCGACAGGAGTTTCGAATCAGAGTTCGTTGGATCTCAAGAGTGGCCAAAGACGAGTACTTTGGGAAGGGGGAGGCCTTTATCTTCTTACAGTAAGACCGAAAGCACCCTCGAGAGGACCAGGGGAGTGTCCGTGGACCGGTACAACCCGAACAATTACCAATCGCCGACTTCTTTAGAGCACCCGCCAGTTCAGACCCACACTTTGAACCCGAATGTGGCTCCCCACACGGGCTACCATAACCCTAGCGTGCCCGCGTACCACGCCCGTGCCTCAGCTGAACCAAGGTGAGTGAATCGAATTTTTATAATATTCTCAATTCATTTCAGTTATTACCATAACTAATCAAAGTAGAAGCTGTAGAACCTACGCAAGTGTACTGTATTTCAAGGTCATTAATTGTGTACACTGCTACGTATAGCCACTATATATACTGCTATATTTGTGGTAACCGCAAGTGCTAATTGTACTCGATTCTCTAATTGGACATTATAATCATTCAACATTTTAATTTCCGAAAAGCTTATAGTTATTATAGTTACACTTTGCCTTTGACGGATCAATTGGCAAAATTAAAATAAAATTATTTATCAAACTCAGTAATAATGTATGACTTGTTCAAATTCTAAATAGTACTAATTATGAACTTCAGAGAGCAACCAGTGAGCTACAAGCAGCCACGGCAAGTGATAAGGGAGCCGCGCGCAAGCCCGTTCCAGTCAAGATCTTTCAAGTACCTGCAATGGATCACAGGCACGGACGATTAAACTTAGACTTAAGATATATCCTCCACTTACATTATTAAATACGGATTTATATTGATGTTAATATAATATTGCTTTTTAAAACGACGTTATTGTACGGAGTTAAGTAACATCCACACTATTGTCTTCAGATGAATCAACATTACTTTCTGTTGTAATGTAATTTGTTACGTGATTTTTAACAGTGTTGCTTATAACGATAATGAGTTTAACAGTTTCAGCACAACTATTAGTATTGCTATTTATTACTATTTTGCCGTGCCAGTAACTTACTACAAATTCTCGTTTATAATTAGATTGGTTCGGCTTGAAAGCGCAACAGCTATTTGATAGTGTGGATGCGTCTTAATATAATGTGAAGTAATTGAAGATTTATTATAGGTTATTAATAATTTTCCTTCGTAACAATCCTAAAATTCTTTGAATCGAATTCGAAGAGATTTTTATGAAGCGAAACACCAAATGTTTGGATGTATAGAATTGTACGAAAACGATTTGATCGATTGTATGTGAATTTTGTATAAATTAGTTATCTGTTAACTTTTACCTTTACTATAATTTTTAACTTTCAATTTCATGAGGTTAACGTTATGCCAAAACTAAGAGTAAGTTGCATCAGATTATAATATATGATGTTATTTTTGTATGATTAACCCGAAACACATAAAATATTTTTGAAGTGAAAACTTCTTTAGCGGCGTTGAGCACTTTTTCTGTAATGGGTATAAAATCTTAAACTCGCGTCAGGACACGTGACCTGATCGTAAGACGAAAAGCGTAAGACGGATGGAGAGTAGACAGCTGTCAGTTAGCTGTCAGTTTATAAAGCTTTGATGAATTGCCAATGATTTTGAGTGGAGATTTCAACATAAACTTCGCAGACGATAAAAATCAACTATTAATTGAATTTTTAAATAATGAATTTGGTTTAACTATGTCGAATGATCGCAATCTTAGCACAACGAAATACAAAACTACTATTGATGCGGTCTTTATTAGACATTTAAATAGATTCGAATCAAAACTGTTCGTTTCTTACTTCAGCTACCATAAACCTATCGTATCAGTTTTAGAGATTGGCGATGATAGTTCTGGTAATGATGATGGTGAAAAAGTCGTTGAAATTATGGATGAAAGTTGATTTTTCGGAGAGATAAACTTTTTAATGTAAAATAATTGTAATAGTTTTAAAGTGTTAAATTTTTAATGTAATATAAATTGTCATGTTTGTGTACGATAGCGCAATAAATGAATATTGTATTCTACCACATAAATGATAGTACTTTTATACTGATAAAGCAATTGGTGCAAAATTATTCCCTAACCATTCCAAAATATCAAACATGCTCAACGTTAATAATCAAGTTTTCACTTCTGCCGGCACTCCCGGAGTGCAATTTTTTATTTTTTTTTTGTTATGAGCTGTAAATGTTGATGATCTGGGTTCATTTTAGATCGACAATCGATCCACTTTGAGTGACTTTTTTAATTTGATAAATTTCACATGAGTATTAATGTGTACCCCAGTACTTCAATATTCCTCTTTAGGAGCGAAAATTACTGGAAAATCAAAACCAACCATAGCTAATTATGAGTTCTATCAACCATGGGTGATATTTGTAGCAATTCTACCTACCCTTTCGGGAATACAGGCGTTATATTAAGCAGCATAGTGACCAAGGGTTCTAAACATACTTTCGGGTTATTAGTATACTAAAAATAACATTTATTATACCCTAGGATAATAACAACCTCTTAATGTACAGTCAGTTTGCTAAAGGGCCCTTACTTAACGTGTTTGCAAATATTATGAAGAATAACTCTAAGCTTCGCAATATATTATGTTTAACATAAAAGTACTTATCGCTAGTAATTATATATCGTTTGCGAATGCATTTTAATTTATGGAAAAAATGTTATGGATAAACAATTGTTCTTATAAACTTACTAGGGTTGAAACTTAGGACTTATAGCTGAGTGACATTGAAAACACTATCTTATTTGACAGCAGACTCATTACCAAGTTTGACTTCCAGGTTTCGAGTCCAGACATAACATGAGTATGGATTAACATAAGAGTATTTAATTAAATATATTAAAAGTAATTACACGTTATATAATATACATTTAAATATCAAGTCATACATTTAGAAAAAGGTCAATTTCTGTATGTAATATACATTTCATTAGCTACAGAATGGTGACTATTTTGCAATAATTAAATTTATAAAGCATCTATTCGGAATTTCACGTAACTTCTAGTCATTCGTTAATATTTCAATCAGTATAATTATTTATAAGTTCATTTGTTTGTTCCATAACTAGTGTACTTATGACACATCGCGTCTTTTATTGGAAAAAAACGTTTCATGTTTCATTTGTTTACACATTGCTTAATTAATAAATTGAATTAATTAATTTTCAACAAACACGAGTCACAAATAGATATTTATGTATTAGTTTCATGGTCCATTGTACTGTGACATTTTGTTTTCTACACTACTACATGTTAATTGTGAAGTTATTGTTGAGTTTCGTTTAATAAAATTATTAAATTTTTACTTTTATTTTTGTTTCCGTTTATGTAGGCGTCGTGTCCTGAAGAGAATAACAACAAAGCTTTTATCAATAAACATAACATTCAAAATTCGCAACATTAGGTCTTGTATATCAAAAAGTACCTACGAGAAACTTTTGGTTTTACAATACAACATAATGAATATTATCAAAACAGATGTACTTTATACTATGTACATAATTATTAACTTTCACCATAGTCCAAATATTGGTCCTATTTTAATCTAATCACTAGGATCTTATGATCACACCTTTACAAAAGACATGTAAAACATCAAAACTATTCTATTATATCTCACATTTCAACAAAACCTTAGCAAACTCTAACAGAAATCCTCATGCATCCGTAAAATAAACCACATATAAATTCTACGGGTCCTATTCAATGCATTTTTAGAACACGTTTCGGCACTAAGTACAGCTAATTTAACCTTGCAACCCCTTTCAGCTAAGTGCAAGGTTGCGGTCACGTTCTAGACCAAATCAGAATATACGTCTTTACTTCCCCTCTTTTCACCCCCATCCACCCCTTGGAAACCGTAAAAATCCCCTCTTTATGGCTTCGGTACAGCGAAAACCTCTCTTCCTGAAACCAAACTACTCCGGACCTAACCACATAGACATAATCTCTGCAGAATTTAAAATTTACTTGATTTTATAAAAGGTTTGTGATTAAGATTTTTCAATAATCTGTTTAGCGTTCTTAATAAAGATGATAATAATGATATGAATGATTAATTAGATAATACATGAAAATGAGGACTGTAGGATATAATTAGTAGTATATTTTTTGTTGTTGGACTAAATGACTGTTGCGATTGTAATCATAAAACCAGTGCGCAACATTTTTTTATCGAATCGCGTGTGATTTCTAAACCAATACTAATTACAGGTTACCGTCGCAACGAAGGTTCGTAAGTAATTGAATTTTAGACACGATATATTTTTACATTATGACAAAACTAAGGCACCAATTAATGATTTAAACAGACATTCCAGATTAGGATTTTTTTATTGCTATAAATGGTGGAACGAACATGCTATGCACTGGATGGTAAGCGATACGACCGCTTATAGACAGTAGCAATGCTTGGCTTCCACTGTTAGTCCAGTAGTTACTCTGTCTACAATATCCTTCACACTGGAATACAATTGTTCGTTTACACTATTATTTGCCGGGAGATAAAGAAATTGCAGTGGTACCTGCCCAGCGAAGTGAAATAAAAAACCCTAACACAAACAAATCACAGCGATATTAAACCAAACTCCAAGAAGCCTGCACCACAAATCTCGTAATGAAAGGGGAACTGCAATAAACGGTACCGTACAAATGAGTATCGGATCGCGGACGCGACACATTGCTACACTTGGCGTGCATCCAACGCATCCATCACGCGCGCCTGTTACCCAATTATTGTCTCGTGTTTCACGATATCAACGCTGTCTTTTGGAGTTTTTGGATCCTTGACGAGGAGGCATGAGGGTTATTGAGGATTTGTGTCATTGAGAATTTGACAGCTAGTAGTAAAAAAAATATCGAAATGAGAACGAGTAACTGTGGAGGTTTGGAGGCCATCGGCTTTATAGTAGTTGAAAATAATGAGGTGTTGAAAAAAGCAAATGAAAAACAAGCTGGTTTTCAAAATTTAAAACTAATATTAGTCGGTATTGCATAAAATCAATATATTTGTGGACAGCTTAAAATGTGGTTTCCTTCCAATGTGTGTATCTATCTATACATATAAATAAAATTGAAGTGTCTGTTTTAAGAGTGAAAATAAAAAAAATCATGTCCTACTACCACAGATCACTCCCAATCGATACCTAATGCAAGGCAGCGGTTGCGCCCAACACATATAAGCTATCAGATAATGGTTTCTTAGATTTACGCGAATGTTACACATTGAAATAAAACTATTATTTACGGATTTTATCGCGAATTTAGTTTAATTTTTACATTTTTAACTTCCCGACGTTTCGATTACTTTACAGCTTTCGTGGTCACGGGGCGGACTGAGGTATTGGTCGTCCGCTCTGTGACTGTTACAAATCAACTACCCTTATTTTACAAATATTAAATTAAAAAGTTAATTTAAATAGTTAATCTATATTTGCGATCCGATCTACGCAGAAGGAGCTCACAGTGTCCTGAGGTCTGGCAGTTGGTCTTTTGGGTTCCGATTTAATTAAATGTAGAATTGGATCCCATGCTTGTGCAAGCTTCAAGCCATCTTCTCTATTGAAATTTGGATGTTTTTTAATTTCAATAGCCTCGCGAAACATCCTGGGCAGGAAACGGTGTTCTTTAGCGAGGACTTGGGGCTGGTCAAAGCGGAGGTAATGCTTGGAGCCTTCTTCTATATGTTCAGCAACTGCAGACTTCGTTGAGCGTCGATGTTTGACGTCAGCTATGTGTTCTTTCACGCGGGTCCCTATGCTTCGTTTTGTTTGGCCTATGTAGGAGAGGCCACAGTCGCAATCTATTTTGTATACGCCCGGTTCTTGCAAGGGTATGTGGCACTTGACAGGTGGTAGAAATTGACTAATCTTCTTGGGCGGCTTGAAGTAGGTCTTTATAGAAGCACGCTTCAGGATATAGCCAATTTTGTCTGTGACTCCTTTTATGTAAGGCAAGACAACGGGGACTCGTTCAACTGTGGCTGGCTTCACTCGGTTTCTGTGACGGCGGCGTGGGATTTGGAGCTTGTTGTCTCGCAGTACCTGCTTGACGTGTTGCAGCTCAGTCGCCAGGTGTTTCTCGTCACAGATTCCTCGTGCTCTCTGAAACAAGGATTTACCCACGGTAGCTAACTGTTTTGGATGGTGGTGAGAATCGCCGTTCAGATATTTATCTGTATGGGTCTTTTTTCTATACACAGTGTGACTTAAGGACTGATCGGGATTACGGATAACTAAAACATCTAAGAAAGCAAGAGATTTATTATGTTCTAACTCCATAGTAAATTGAATTTTATTGTTGATGGAGTTAAGGTGATTTAAAAATGCAGTTACTTGGTTAGATGGTAAAATTGTGAAAGTATCATCTACGTACCGCTTGTAAAATCTCGGCGAGACTGGGGCTGTACTAAGGGCTGTCTCCTCAAAGTCTTCCATGAAAATATCGGCGACTACTGGAGATACAGGTGAGCCCATAGCGACGCCATCCACTTGTACATAGAATTTATTATTCCACAACATATAGCCAGATGTGAGGCAATGTTTGAGTAGTTCTGCATATTCTAGAGGCATGTCTTTCTCTGCTAACTTCTTAGAGACAATTTTGATGCAGTCTTGTACCGGAAGACTTGTAAAAAGTGACTGGACATCAAAACTAACCATTGTTTCATTGTCAGCTAATTGTAGATGTTTAATATCGCTGACAAACTGGTATGAATCCTTCACAGATGCTCTAGTGTTACCTCTGAGTGGTGAGAGTACTTGCGCTACGTGCTGAGCCAGTCTGTAGGTTGGTGTGTCGATCTGACTCACAATGGGACGTAGTGGAGCATTTTCTTTGTGTATTTTCGGCAATCCATACAATTTCGGAGGTTTTGCACACGAAGGGATGAGTGACTTAACGTTCAGATCTAACTTTTCGGAGTATTTTATTATTAAAGCGCTAGTGGACTTTAATATTTTATTAGTCGGGTCTGATTTGACTATTTTATATGTAGTGTCGTCCGATAAAAGATGTTCAATTTTCTCGTTATAATCTGAAGTGTCCATCACTACCGTCGCATTTCCTTTATCTGCACGGAGAACAGTTAATTCTTTCCTCGATCGCAGGTTCTTTAAAGCGATAAATAAGTGTTTTGGGAGATTTGGTTTGGGCACTTTGTTTCGTCGTAATAAAGATGATATATCTTGACGTATCGCCTCCGAATCTTCCCTTTTCAAATTGTTAATGAAGAGACTGTTCTCAACGTTACAAATAATGTCTTCGTACGGTATCCTACGTGGAGTTACAGCAAAATTTAGACCTCTTGATAAAACCTGAACTGTGTTTTCATCCAATGATTGTTTTGACAGATTAATAACCGCGCGTTGTTTGTCTGCGCAGGAGTGAGTGTTATCTATATTCGGGTGTGTTCCATATCTACAACTTTGAGTGCAGATATGGAACACACCCGTGTTCGTGTGCAAAACCTCCGAAATTGTATGGATTGCCGAAAATACACAAAGAAAATGCTCCACTACGTCCCATTGTGAGTCAGATCGACACACCAACCTACAGACTGGCTCAGCACGTAGCGCAAGTACTCTCACCACTCAGAGGTAACACTAGAGCATCTGTGAAGGATTCATACCAGTTTGTCAGCGATATTAAACATCTACAATTAGCTGACAATGAAACAATGGTTAGTTTTGATGTCCAGTCACTTTTTACAAGTCTTCCGGTACAAGACTGCATCAAAATTGTCTCTAAGAAGTTAGCAGAGAAAGACATGCCTCTAGAATATGCAGAACTACTCAAACATTGCCTCACATCTGGCTATATGTTGTGGAATAATAAATTCTATGTACAAGTGGATGGCGTCGCTATGGGCTCACCTGTATCTCCAGTAGTCGCCGATATTTTCATGGAAGACTTTGAGGAGACAGCCCTTAGTACAGCCCCAGTCTCGCCGAGATTTTACAAGCGGTACGTAGATGATACTTTCACAATTTTACCATCTAACCAAGTAACTGCATTTTTAAATCACCTTAACTCCATCAACAATAAAATTCAATTTACTATGGAGTTAGAACATAATAAATCTCTTGCTTTCTTAGATGTTTTAGTTATCCGTAATCCCGATCAGTCCTTAAGTCACACTGTGTATAGAAAAAAGACCCATACAGATAAATATCTGAACGGCGATTCTCACCACCATCCAAAACAGTTAGCTACCGTGGGTAAATCCTTGTTTCAGAGAGCACGAGGAATCTGTGACGAGAAACACCTGGCGACTGAGCTGCAACACGTCAAGCAGGTACTGCGAGACAACAAGCTCCAAATCCCACGCCGCCGTCACAGAAACCGAGTGAAGCCAGCCACAGTTGAACGAGTCCCCGTTGTCTTGCCTTACATAAAAGGAGTCACAGACAAAATTGGCTATATCCTGAAGCGTGCTTCTATAAAGACCTACTTCAAGCCGCCCAAGAAGATTAGTCAATTTCTACCACCTGTCAAGTGCCACATACCCTTGCAAGAACCGGGCGTATACAAAATAGATTGCGACTGTGGCCTCTCCTACATAGGCCAAACAAAACGAAGCATAGGGACCCGCGTGAAAGAACACATAGCTGACGTCAAACATCGACGCTCAACGAAGTCTGCAGTTGCTGAACATATAGAAGAAGGCTCCAAGCATTACCTCCGCTTTGACCAGCCCCAAGTCCTCGCTAAAGAACACCGTTTCCTGCCCAGGATGTTTCGCGAGGCTATTGAAATTAAAAAACATCCAAATTTCAATAGAGAAGATGGCTTGAAGCTTGCACAAGCATGGGATCCAATTCTACATTTAATTAAATCGGAACCCAAAAGACCAACTGCCAGACCTCAGGACACTGTGAGCTCCTTCTGCGTAGATCGGATCGCAAATATAGATTAACTATTTAAATTAACTTTTTAATTTAATATTTGTAAAATAAGGGTAGTTGATTTGTAACAGTCACAGAGCGGACGACCAATACCTCAGTCCGCCCCGTGACCACGAAAGCTGTAAAGTAATCGAAACGTCGGGAAGTTAAAAATGTAAAAATTAAACTAAATTCGCGATAAAATCCGTAAATAATAGTTTTATTTCAAAGCTATCAGATAGATATAAACCGATGCCAAATGTCGCGTCATCAGTCTCGTCCAAGTAGTGGACCCGCACATGTCGTCACACGTTAGCGAAAATTACATTTTGGGAACATAATATTACAGTTAATAATGATTTGTTCAATAAAATGGTGTGCAAAAAACTCAATAAAATAAAGTATCTAAAAAAATGCAATTAGTTTTCATCGATAACTAATATTCATTAAATTAATTTGGTCCCGAGCGAGATCAATTTATACTGGTTAATGTGTCAATTTTTTTGTTGTGTGTTGCCAGTGATGACTTACGGCACCAAGACGTGGCCTCTCACTATGGGCCTTATTAGGAAGCTCAAAGTCACTCAACGAGCTATGGAGAGGGCTATGCTCGGGGTTTCCCTACGAGATCGAATCAGAAATGAGGATTAGCAAGTTGAAGTGGCAATGGGCAGGGCACATAGCGCGGAGATCTGATGACCGATGGGGTCGGAAAGTGCTCGAATGGAGGCCGCGTAGCGGAAAGCGCAGCGTAGGACGTCCACCCACACGATGGTCCGACGACCTGGTAAAGGTCGCGGGACGTCGCTGGATGCAGGCTGCCTCCAACAGGTCTCTGTGGAAATCATTGGGGGAGGCCTATGTTCAGCAGTGGACTTTCTTTGGCTGATGGATGGATGGATGGAATGTATCAATGTCAAACAGTCGAGTTCGGATGGAGAATCAGCCGTCTCTTTTTCGCATAGCAATAACCGTAATAAGCCATCTTTTTTTGGCGAAATCACGCGTTCTTCTAGTGTTTGACGCATGTTTATAATATAATTCCCAGAAATATCGATATTGTAAAACAATAATGTAAATTAATTTTATTAAATGAAAATGTCACAAAATATATATATTGATTTAAATAAAAATTGCAAATTACCATAATTACGTTATTTTATGTAATTTGAAATAGTTAAATTTGTTAACAAGGTACTTTTACAATATATTTTTTTATCTTTGGCGTAATTTAATTTCCTTTTTTCCCTCTAGTTGTATACGTTTTCAAATATAATGGGAGGGTATTTATCATAAGTTTTAGTATACTAAGTTTATTGAGAATTAGTAGCACAAGCTATTGCACTAATTTTAACATACGTTGTATATATCATCTCAAAACATTCATAGTTCGTCAAGTGGGTTTCATCGTCACTAATTGTCGATATTACATTTACTACAGCCGCCGTCAGAATTCAAGAAACGGAATAAGTTTTTGTAGCCCTTTAGGGCGTGAAGTTTAGTTATTTACTATTTCATATTTTTATCTGATCTTTTATATCAACACTTAATTTGGGTATTTCGCCATTATGGTATACAAAAATACAAGGTGAATAATAGAAATAAAACCGTTACATACTAAAGTATAAATCTTAATCCTATTTTATTCGTAGTTAGCGGTTGCCGGTTGGTATAATTTATCAGATCAGGCCGGTGAAAAAATATTATCAAACATTTAACAAGTTGGTAATTAAGTTATAGAAGCGATGATAACACATGAACTTACTGGAAAATCGAATTATCGATACATTTTTTTATTTATCGGCTTATGCCTCATCTCTCCAGTGAAGTCCACATGACCGCGCTGCAACCCGCCCACCCCCCGCGCAGTTCCCTTCGTTGGCGTTTTCGGTTCAGAACAAAACTATCGTAATGCGGTATCTATTGGAAGTGATCTGTGCCTACTACATATCGCTATATACACGATACCTGTGCCGAAAATGATATTTTAAACATTTTTGTCTGTCTGTCTGTCTGTTTATTCCGGCTAATCTCTGAAATGGCTGGACCGATTTTGACGGGACTTTTTTTGTCGGGTAGCTGATATAACAAGGAGTAACTTAGGCTACATTTATTTAAGAAAAATAAAGTAATGTTGCAATGCCCGCGCGCAGTTCACGCGCATGCCATCACTGGGCCGTCACGTCGGGCGCCTCCCACCAACGAATCAATATCACATTTACAAAATACTGGATAAAGAAATTTTTCAATAAAGCTAATACAAAAAACTGAAAATAAATGTGTAACGGGAGTTTACCGCCGCTCGCTAAGAGATGGCGCCACCGTAGAATTAGATCGCGGTATGGTTTCGTTACAAAGGTTGATAATTAAAATAAAAATGCAAAAACCAAAAAAAAATTAAATAAACTAATCAACTTTTTTGTTAAATTCCACGCAGACGAAGTCGCGGGCACAGCTAGTATTAAAATAAGTTGGTAAGATAATTAGTAGGTTTTATAAATGCAAACATATTTTTCTTATATCTCTAGTCACTTGTCCTGGCATACATATTTGCAGAAAGTCGTTGAAGTCACATCCAACAAGACAAGTCACTATGGAAATTCTTAGAAGAGGCCTTTGATCAGCTGTGGAGTTCCTATTATTTTGATAGAGATTTAGTTATGGAAATACTTTCAAAGTAAATATTACATGCAGCCGAATACTAATGATCTTTGATAATTTATGTATTTAATAATTCAATTAATGAACATATTTATAAGTGTGAACGATTCGCAAATGATATCATCATTATACAGAGTGAAGATACTTTTTTTCATTGCAATTAATGGCGATATGAACATGCCATTAGCCTGATGGTAAGTGATATGACCGCTTATGGACAGTAACAACATCATGATTTACAAAGCAGTACGTGGCATTCCATTGCGCTCGCCATCCTGAGATATAAATAAATAAATAACATCCAAAAGTCACATACATAGTCCTTCTCCACTCTAAGATCGAGTCTTGTGTCGTGCGTATTAGGAACGAAGAGAGACTTTTCGGTCTTACAAACACCCAGACCCGGTGGAAATATTTGTGGGCCCCACAACGTTTTTTCTTGGTGCGGGGATCGAACCCGCAGCCTCTCGTTTCACATGCGGTATCAAACCAACCATACATATACCTCTGGCTACAATATCCTTTAAACAGGAACACAATAGTCCATTTACACTGCTGTTTGGCGGGAGAAGTAAACATCAGTGAGGCAATAGACATCTGTAGTTTCATTTCAATGTACAGTAATGTCTCTATGTAACACTATAAGCCGATAGCTAATTATCAAAACAAACAGATCGATTCCACGCAACAATTTCATAGTTCCATCCCGCGGGATGCTATCCCGGTCTGTTGCGGTTGATGCGAGCACACCGATACCAATGTAATCATTATTCAAATCACTCTTATTTCACACTTCGTAAATTTCAAATGCTCTGTGGATTGCGCTGTTGTGGTATGCCACACGTTTGAGGTTGTAGGGATGGGATGAGTTCGGGTTGCGAAGCCGAATTGTTTAGTGTTAGATGACAGAAAGTATTTTTAGATTAGTATTAAAAACACAGTTTTTATTTGTGGTATGCATAGCTATCGACTGAGATGTCAAGAGTGTTTTGCATTTATGTTTTATAAACAAGTTAGTGTTTTTTATCAGATTGTAAAACGTAAACAGTACATTTATGTCATAGTGGATTTTATTCAAGCCTGTTTAGTTTTTATTGTTTCTAAAAAACGTTTGAGTTTTATAAAAGAAACATGTCAAAAATAATACGGAATCAGGAACTAAAATAGTCACAAAGCTGCCAGTCACAGCAGTGCTACTATACAACACAAAAACTACGGTACTGTTAAAAAAAATATTTTGTTCGGAATTCAAATATTTATCCAACAGAAATGCACCAATATGCCGGTACGATATTCATACCGAGTTCATTCTGACCCGCGCTCAAAGAATCACTTATCCCAGAGTGCCACATAAATAAAGAACGAAAGATGCATGACGCTTTGCGCATCCCTAATCTCGCCATTTTTGGCAATGTTCGCGTGTAAAGCGGCGTGATACGTCGACGTGACAGTTCTGATATTTGAATCCTCTGTGGGTTAACCTGCACTGCATACGTGTCCATGGATTTGAAACCAAATAGATGACGCAATGGCATGGAAGCAGTTTTGTGCTTTATAGTGGGAACAGTCGTTTAGATATGAAATTCTTTCTTAACGCTAAACTATATATTCAATAAACATAATTGCGACCCAGGCCCGTTCTTGTAGAAATTAACTAGAAATATAAACCAATTAAATACAATTTTGCCTTCGACTCTGTGAGTAAAATGTAATGATATTTCCTTTATATTATAAAATCTGTCACTCGGGATAAAACAGAATATGTTTAACGACAGTCAATTAAAATGCTGTAATAAATTTAAAGCAGTATGGGTAGCGGGATCTAGGATATTTTTTACTGATACTATGGGTATTCTTCTTTAAAATTTCTGTGTTTTGAAGAACCTGATAAGCGTACGCAATAATGTCGAAAAACGACAAAGCGTGCCTAAATAAGACATGGTTGAAGTAATTGAGTAAAATGATGTTTCGTTAGGACACATAGAGCGTTCATGCGACATCTATTAGGAGTCGGGTCTGTGATACGGACACTATTTACAATTCCGCAGCTGCACTTGACGTGTCTGTCAGCTTCAGTGTATCTAATTTTTCGTCTTTTCATGATTGTCACGGTAATTCCTATCCCATAATAGAAGTTGCTATAGATGACGTTACAGAAGCATATTGGAAATGACGCATTTTGGATGTATTAGGTGGGACTGTCATAAAAATCGTGTCGTCCGATCGACAGTTTTTATGCTTTAGTCTTCCTAGGTAGGAATAATAGGTAGAAATAATAAGGTATTGGAATATGATCTATGTTTTATATTATTTTGCGTACAGACACAACCATTAAAATAAAACATTAAAGTCAAAACACTATTAAAGTAACTTGTAACATGAGTAATATTAGTATTAGAAATTAAATAATTGGAGCGTAGTGGGAATATTTTTCCGTCTCTTTCACACGCGCACACTGTAATGCACGTTAAAGCCTAGTGATGCCACTAGTTTTGTTTTTCATTTGTTTTCTTTAACATCCTCTATAAGATTTTAATCTTTCTATGATTGTTTCATTCTGAATTTACAAAATTATTTTTTTGTTATATTTTAGGTATGGAATGTATGGTCTTCTTTTCTCTCCAATTTTCAGAGGTTAGCAATGTAAAAATATCTATCTATATTGGTTTCTTAGATTTACGCGAATTTTACACATTGAAATAAAACTTATTTACTGATTTATCGCGGATTTGGTTTAATTTTAACTCTTAACAGTCACTGATCGGATGACTAATAACTCAGTCCGTGACCCGAAAGCTGTAAAGCAATCAAAATGTTGGAAAAATAAAAAATGGAAACATTAAATAAAATCCGCAACAAAATCCATAAATAATAGTCTTATTTCATCTATATACTTCCTAACCATATCCTTTTCTAGATTACAACCACACCAACCCGACATCTCCAAACCTGTCGAAAACACAACACTGGGAATACCCAACAGAATACATCTACGCGTTGCGTGCAAATTAGAGCAATTTTCGATATTTCTTCTCGTTGTGATAATGGGCATCCCTTGGCGCGAGATAACGAACCTCCACGGGAGTCGGGTAAATGTTGGGCCGCGCAACGCTTTTTACCGATAAAACATTAGACGCTTAATCGGCTAACGAGAGGAATTCTGGGAGCTTTTTTCTTTGTTTTTTTTTTTTTACATAATACCTAAAGTCACGCCTTTTCCCAGAAGGGGTAGGCAGAAATGCCAGGCCACCCACATTTCGCCTTGTATTCCGTACCGCGATGTGATAGGTGGCAAGCCTATCGCCATATCGGGCACAAATTCCTGACTCTGGTGATAATGAATAGCAAAATCCAATATTACGTTGCCTTTTTTTGGAATATGTATTTTTTTTACTTATATCAACCTTTAAAAAAAATCGTGACGAGCATGCTGTTCGCCTGATGATAAACGATACGACAGCTCATGAACAGTAACAAAACCCAACAACACCTTGAATTACAAAGCAATGGTTGGTATTCCACTGCGCTCGCCATCCTGAGACATAAGATGTTAAGTCTCAATATGTCCAGTAGTTACTCTGGCTGCACTGCCCTTCAAACTGAAACACAACAGTGCATTTACACTGCTGTGGGAGAAATAGACATTGCGGTCAGCTTCGGAATAGTGTATTCTGTGGAGAGTTGGCGGTTTTTTATATATTGTTTATTTAGACAAGCGAGCTCAACTAGAGGGTTTTCGAATAGGAATTAGGAAACCGAAATAATATGGAAATCTTCGTGAAATATCAAAATAGTGTAGTCATGTTTAAAATGTTGTTGTTGTTTTAAATTCGCATAGACTGATACATATCCAAGAAGGCACCTATCACTAATTTTATTACTGCAAAATACAAACAAGATCAGCAGATAGCTCGTCTCAGGGTAACCATTACGCCTGCCTTTAAAAATAAAATCTAGTGTTTTGAAGCTAGTTTATTCATTATTTTTTCATTTGAAATTCACGGAAATTGCTGTTTTATTTTATTTTTTATTTTATTAAGCTTCATATACATATATACAAGGCGGACTTAATGCCTGTGGCTGTTCGTATTGGTGATTGTTCACTGGATATTTTTTCGTTTCCGTTTTTGGATAAAATATAGATTTTCGCAGTAGAATAAAATCAATACGTAGGTCTATGACTGAGTAAACCACATGTGCCAAAAGGTTTTAAAGACGCTCCTACCCTCAGTAGTTTACTAGCAACCTCAAACGGAAGGCAACCTCACCCGTCCATCCACATCAATACCCTTATCTTCACAAATACCTTCAGTTAGATAACGCTAACACGTTTCCTCACTTATGTAGCTAAGTGCGAATGAGTGAGACGCGTTGACAGGCCGCCTTTGGGAAATCTCAACTGTAGAATCCAATTAAGAGAAGAACGTGGTATAACATGTCGATAGTTTCCGTAAATCCAGATTCGTAGAAGTCCCTTCGCCTCCTGAGGGACTGGCTGAATATTTATGCGAATCAAATGATAGGGGTTCGTACCTTTTTCCGTGTGACTTGGGTTGTGTAGGGATGGGGGTGTGTCGATGATTTTTCAAGATTTTTGACGCTTCGTTTTCGGACGATCTAATTCACTGGAAGTGTGTTTTTTTTATTAAAAGTAGTAGTTTTCTTGTATTATTTATACGTGAATGTCATTTGATCAAAAAACCATCATTAAAACATGTTAACGAGACTTTTAATTTTCCGTATAATAGAAAATTATTTTATATACTACTCGGTACTAGTTATATCAGATTATACTTATACCACTCACGGCTTGATTAGGGCTTAAAGGTAAATCATATACTTATACGATCTTAGACTGTTATAATGTATTCATATCCAACTTCGGTTCATTTTTTTAAATATAGGCACGGCAACTTGCATATCGAGTTTTGTTCGATGAATGAAACTGTTGGATGCCCAATACCCCTACCTTTTTTCCATACCTTATCCTTCTCGCTCCCTTCCAGATTTGATGGGCCGGCAACGCATATATGACCAAAGCGTTATGGTTGGTTCATGGGCGACAGTCATCAGTTACCATCAGGTGACTTTGGTGCTCGTTTATCGGATCTAGACAATAAGATTAAAATACAAAGTAATCCTAATAACTCTTGATGTTAATGGAGTCATTATGTCGGCCCATTACCCCTGATATAGATAGATTAGTAAACTCGATTTATTACCATTTTTATCATCGATATGTCGGATAAAAAGCATCGATACCCTGCCATCTCTATGTTACATTAACTGTCGATATACCGATTGTAATATTGTCTTTGCTTATGTAAACGTTTTGTTTTCATATTTACTAGTTTACGGATTGAACAAATTTACGAAATATTTTGATTTTCAGGGTATTATTATTAAACAAGCTTCATTTATACGTGGTTACTATTGAATATTTTCATATACTGGGTTTCGAGCTTGAATACTTATACTCAAAATACCAGAGCAGTAACTAATGAAATATTGAATGGAGAGATGGGTTAAGAATTAAATTACTGGCAACAATACACCAAAACAGAAATACATTTTTAAATAGCGTTTGTAAAATAAAAATAGCCTGCCTTAGTGCCGTAGTTGTATTACGGTATGGTTACGAAGTTCGAATCCCGAGTCGATCAAATTGATATTGAATTTTTTTATTAATTATTACCCCGGAGTTAAGAATTTTTGCCTGATACAGCTATAGACTCACCCTCTATAATATCGTGGGACGGAAAATACGGTTTACGGACGGTTCGTGATTTACTGCTTAAGGAAGTTGCAGAATCATCACAATAGTATGTTACTTATATATAGTATATTTCAAAAATAAAATCGAAAAACATAATAAAAACTAATTAAAACAGTATACAAACAAATACATAATACATCGAAACATAAATTCTAAAAAAACCATTACACATCACCACAAAATATTTAATATTTAAAACTAACGACTTAGTCAAAGAGACCGCCCCGAACCGTCCCTGGCGAGAATGTTCCCATTATACTGGCAACGTTGCCACGTTGGATTGCCAGAGATATATGCTGCACCAGGAAGGATTCGGCACTTTGATCCTGACCATTCCGCCTCAGACGACGCCCCAATTCACGGACAAAATCCTTAGCCTCCGCGCACCACACCCCACTGACCTCAACCGCAAAGGGAACGAAAAAATAAGCTTGTTCCAGCATGGCATATTTATGATGTTTCTAAGTCGCTGCCAATTCAGCAGCCGACCCGGCTCTTCGAGAGGTGCGAGTTAAGTGAGAGGCGGCGTACTTACTAACACAAGTCGCATCCCACAACAGGCAGCGACCTTTCTCCCACGGTACAAGTGTTAGTCCAGGACGCTTCCCATCGGAGCAACTCAACCCCGGCGGTTCCAAAGTGCAAGGTAAACCGGCGGAAACCAAAGCACGGCGAATGACCTCGTTGAGCATGTGGTGGCGCGGGAAACGACCCGCCGATCTGGCACAAACCAGACTATGGTGACCCGCAAACCTGTGGCTCACAAATTTTGCTCCCAACCCTGAGCGCTACGGCTACTCTCAGCGAACCGTCATCGACGAGGGTACCTAAGTGGGGAGATGGAGTGGCATGAAGCCAGGCCCCCGCCTCAGGGGTAGAAACCGATTTAAGCCTAGCCAAATCGACTCCTCGTGCCGAATGAAGCAGCTCGGCGTTTCGTGCCGCACAAACCCGCTCGTCCCACAAACGCTGCACACTCGGGTTTGGTTTGGTTTGGTGGTTTGATCAGCGGCCGGACACAATAGCGACCATGCACTTAAAGCCTCCACTGCGTACGGAATAGCAGAACTGCCACCCTGTAATGGGAGTATGTTAGTGACCAGTTCTACAACCCCATGCGCAGACGCCAAAAAGGCCACCACATCCACCGTGTCGAATCGGAAGAGATGTTTGTATCCATTGTTTATCGTCGAGGTGTATATTTAAAATACTCTCTAAAGCGTCCTTAATGTCATTATCCAATGCATCAACTTCATCTGGAAAAAGCCACGTGGGACATGTTCTTAGAACGTACATCAGTTTGGGTACAGAGAGGCAGCTACGGAAGAGTGTGAGAGCTACGTGGCCAGATACATGTGGGAGAGTCGAGCAGAAGCAAGCATTCGTCTCCGGTTACGGAGACAGTTAGTTAAGCCGTTTTCAAATATTGGAGCGCCCAGAAGCTCAAACGACTGTTCATCGACAATTTTAATGTTAGGAAGTATATTTACTATTTTCTCGATTTTTTCTCCAACGACGTTTCCACAGCGGTACAGCTCACATTTTGCGCTATTTATAGTGAGCCCAATATCCCTCAGCCTGAGAATCAACATCTCCAAATCTTTGGCGACAATATCAGGGTCTCCTCCGATTATACCGTCGTCAAGGTACCATACATTAAGGGGCGCCCCAAGCGTGGCAATTATTCGGTTAACTGTCAGACTGAAGAGTAGAGGGCCAAGTGGATCACCTTGTTGCGCACCCGTTTGTGATGTAATTTTGTGACCGTTAAAATATAAGTTGCTGGGACAGACGTAACACTGGTCGAGAAACGGGCTTAACAGAGGAATTTTGTCTCGGGCCTCGACCAGCATTGCGCCTCTCTCTATACTATTAAAAGCGTCCTTGAGGTCAATTTTTACAATGATATTGCCATCTCGCTGTGGATCCGTCGCGAAAATACGAGTAGAGTGAATGGCTGCCTCGCAACCCCGTGGTGTACCAAACCCTAACTGATGCGGCTGCAGTAAGTCCGCAGCCTTGTCGCGTACGGCACGACAACCCAATTTCGCCACGAGGCGACGTATCACGCTGCCTACTGCAATGGGCCGTATACCACCATCTTTTTTGTTGAGTGCACAAAGCGACGCTCCATATAAAAAGGGGCACACATCGCTACACAATTTTCCCTCAAGGAGAAAATTGCACAGGCTCGTTAGGGATTCCAGCAGTCTTGGTCCATTGTCTCCAGCAGAAATTGGCACCAACTCCTTCAAATGCTGCGGTCGCAAACCATCTAGACCTGCTGCTGAACTGCAATGAAAAGACGCGATTGCTTCCGCCACATCTTTGGAGGTTACTTGCAATACTTGGAGACAATCCACTGAAGCTGGTGTATAAGACATAGAGCGAATGGGAGACGGATGCTGTTCCCGCAACCTGTCAAGCGTTACAGGGTCCGGGGCAGCCAAGGTACAGTCCGAAGTGAGAAGCCTAACCGCCCCTCTTAAGTCTCCGTCGAACACTTTCGTTTCGATTTGTTTATATAAAGATGAAGTTCTCTGCGGCCTCTGGGCAGGTAAATAATCAAGAGTGTCCCTGATATTCCTTTTAACTTTACCGGTCAATGACTTTGAGTCGTTGCCATCCTCTGAGACCCTGAGAGCAGAATATGCAAAAGAGAGCAATGCATACCAATCATTAGGAGAGTTATTTTGAAGGCATTTCACAATAATAGAATTTAATCTACCTGCAGCCAGATTTCTCGCACCTTTCGGAATGTGCTTTAAAACATGCACATTAGCTCTATAATTTGCCAATCTCTCTAGAAGAGTTAAATCTAGTGGAGAGTTGGAAGAGTTAACTTCATCAGCTCCTGGGTTTTGCGTGGGACTTGGCACCCCAACCGTGGCGGTCGGTCTATGTTTACGGGTGATGTGTATGGACAACCCGCGTTTTGTAAAACGACGCAAATTATCCGAAGTGCAATGCGGACATAAAAGGTTAGCCTCTGGATTAACATCCATTATAATTTTGTAATGAATATAAGAAAACAAAAATAAATAAAGTTCCAAATCAAAAGCAGTAAAAAAAAAAACTAAAAAAATAATAATAATAATAATACAAAAGACAAATTACATTTCAATTACAATAACCATACAGAATAAATTATGTCGATATTAAGCGTATATAAACAATCTAGTCACAAAATTGCATAAAAGGTTATAAGCAAAAAACAAAAATAACAAAATTATGTATACAAAAAAAATTTCAAAAATAAAAAATGTCAGCAAATCGAATAAAAAGTAACTACAAATTATTAATTACATCCTATGTAATAATATTATGTGGAAGTTACATTTACATTTAGAACAGATTTTAATATACCCGAGGCGCTATCTGTTGTCGAATTGCAACAAGAGTACTTCATATTGGTGGTATGCTGCTAGCAAGTGATTTCGTAATTAAATAATTAATAAATAAAATTGCGATTTTTTTTCTTTTCCTTTTTGCAAACTGTTGGATTTGAACTCGGTGTCTAAGGTGATCGTTTAGCGTGATGTAAACCACCAGGCCAAATCGGTTAGTGAAGGTTTCTTGAAAATGTATCGCCGTAGAGAGCCACAAACGATAGGTGACGCGAGATAGATGATAAACTTTTAACGGAATATGTATGTGCAAGAGAAAATTGAATATTACTATTTTTTCGCAAAGTTATTTCCTGAGCTAATGTTTACATGAGTGAAATACCCACATTCATCATATTCACTTATATATTACTATATGTATATATATATATATATATATATATATACAGGGTATATCAAGACTGCTACCGAAAACGAAGCCGGGTGGTAGTTTAAGCGACTTTAGACACAATGCAACAGAAAAAATTGCAAAAATAAGCGACAATTTTTTTTTTGAAATTTTTTTCCTATTGCCATATTTTGGTGGTAAATAATTTTTTTCCTAAAATAATAGTGTATACCCTTTAATTTATAAATACTCTAAGATATAAGAGAGTTTAAATTATTATTTTAGCAAAAACTATGGATTTACCACCAAAAAATGACGTTATTTAAAAAATCATAAAAAATAATTGTCACGTTTCTATGCGAAAATTTTAGTTGCATTGTGTTTGTAGCCACTAAAACTACCACCCGGCTTCGTTTTCGGTAGCAGTCTTGAGATACCCGGTATATATATACACAGTCAGGTCATAAGTATTGTCACACAGTAAAAACTTTTCTTTTAGAATGCTGGCAACAAAAAAGTTTATTGAATTCGAATTTTGAATTGTTCATAAAAATAAAAATGTATACTTTAGAATTTTACTCATTTTTAAATATGGAGTGGACGCTTAAAGAAGACCGTGTTGCAGTTATTGCATTGCATCGTTGCGGTTACGCGCCAATTCAAATTTTTGACATACTGAAAAATTTGAATATAACCACAAGATTCATTTATCGTACCATCAAACGATACAATGAAGACTCTAGTGTAGATGACAAGTCAAGAAGTGGTCGCCCACGGTCTGTTAGGACTCCAGCAGTGATAAAAGCTGTGATAGCGCGAATTTAAAGAAATCCCAAACGTAAGCAGAAACTGTTGGCCCTTCAGATGGGGTTAAGCAGAACCACGGTGAAAAGGGTGTTAAATGAAAGACTTAGGGCTTCGGGAATATCGAAGAAAAACAGGACATTGTTTGAATGCTCGTCTAATGGACCTGAGACTGAAAAGATGCCGTGCTTTGTTGAAGCGGTACGCGGGAAAAAAATATCGGGAAATTCTTTTTTCAAATGAAAATTTTTTTACTGTAGAAGAGAGCTACAACAAACAAAATGATAAGGTGTACGCACACAGTAGTGAAGAAGCGAGCAACCGTATTCCGCGTGTCCAACGAGGTCATTTTCCATCCTCGCTCATGGTATGGTTGGGAGTTCCTTATTGGGGCTTAACAGAGGTACATTTTTGTGAGAAAGGTGTAAAAAACGAATGCAGTTGTGTATCAAAATACAGTCCTGACAAACCTTGTGGAACCTGTTTCTCATACCATGTTCAATAACAGGCACTGGGTATTCCAACAAGATTCGGCGCCAGCTCATAGAGCGAAGAGCACACAAGACTGGCTGGCGGCGCGTGAAAACGACTTCATCCGACATGAAGACTGGCCCTCCTCCAGTCCAGATTTGAATCCGTTAGATTACAAGATATGGCAAACACTTGGAGGAAAAGGCGTGCTCAAAGCCTCATCCCAATTTGGAGTCACTCAAGACATCCTCGATTAAGGCAGCCGCCGATATTGACATGGACCTCGTTCGTGCTGCGATAGACAACTGGCCGCGCAGATTGAAGGCCTGTATTCAAAATCACGGAGGTCATTTTGAATAAACTTTAGTGTCATAAGAATCTATGTTTTGTTAAGTTCATTTTGGTATTTAAATGGTTACATAATGAATAAACTTGTTTCAATTATTTTATATTAAACATGTGACAGAATTTATGACCTGACTAGGTATATACACATATACTCGTATATTTAAGATTTATATTTATGTCATAAGGCAAAATGCAATATCACCTTGCCCGATCCGAGATTCAACCCCTAGATCTTAGCTTTGTGATCATACCGTAGTATTATTACCACTGCGCCACCTCTGAGGTAGTCAACATTAGGCATTAATATATGAAGTATACTTTACGCACTACGAATTTGTCAGTTAATTTCTTAGTAAAAAAATATAGCCTGAGTATACGCTGCTTGCCACTTCCAATAGGTCAATCCTTGGGGGAGATCTATTTTCAGCAGCGGACTTCTAGTAGCTAAAGAAAGTATACCCTAAATTGAGTCTTCTGTCTGTTTTGTCTTACATAAATAATTTTCTTTATTCAGTTATAACATCAACAAATAACAAAACGATTCATGACGTCATCTTTCACAATCTCAGTTTGCCGATAATGCGTACAAATACACCAAACGTACGCAACATTTCAATGAACCGCGCCTGATCTGCGTGGCTGGACGGGATAGTAAGATGTTTTTGGTTGGAAAAAACATGCGACACTTCGAAATGTGCAAATAATCGTAATATATTCTTGTAGATTACTGACGTCCGAAAAACTATGTGTCTATGTTTTTGTTAGAATAAGCTTCCACACTACTTAATGTGTTAAATAAAAAGAAAATTGTTAGTCTCCGCGGCGCAGTTGGTTAAACTTTGGCTGTAAATCGAAAGACCACGCGTTCAATTCTCCTGGAGAAGGTATTTTTGATGTAGGGCTGCGCCCACGAAGTCAGCGGGAAACAAGCGCCGTCCTACTGTCCCGCCGACTTCATGTGCATGGCCTCAAGGTATTTGTTTCGGGTCTGGGTATTTGCGAGATCGGAAGTATCTCGTATTTTCTGATAAACACAATTCAATATTTAATTTCTTTTAATAGGGAGACATAATTATGTATGCGATTGGTACGTGATTTTTTATTATTATTTTAAATCTGAAAAACACATATTATAGGGGGTTTTGACCCCTTAATCCCTAATATCTTAAATTCTCTTGAAACGTATTCTCGATTAAAATTTTTGCCCGTGCCCTGCTGTGGAATGCAGGGGAGGACCGTAAAATTGTGGGGCTCTGGACTATTACGACTCAGAGGCCCACTAATTGTTATTGCGTCACAAAACTATTTTGCAGAGTGATCTAGGCTGACTGTATAGGAAAAAATAGAACAATATAACGTGTTATTAAAAAAAACCATTTATTCCTAGCTAGCTAGCTCTGTTTTTAACCGACTTCAAGAGAGCTCTCAATTCGACTGTATTTTTTTTATAATTGTTATATAATGTCATTAATATGAAATTTTATGAATGTTATTCCTGAGGCCTTTTGTATCCACGGAACTATGGGCTGCAACCCAAAATGTCCTTAGGGATATACCAAACGGTGGGACGTATATAGGCTGATACAGAATACACCTTAGCTAAATCCACCCTAAATAATCGAAAAGAAACATCAAAACCCGCAGCACATCTGGAATCCGGTAATAACCCGAAGATTATCCCTACAAAGCAATTAATTTACGAGTGGCAACGGGAGCGATGTTCGACGCTAGATCGGGATTATTGCAATCGGGAACGGGGAACGCAACACTTATTTGTTCAGTCCAGCCGGGATGAAGGCGATTCTGAACATTTTGTTTTTTGGAGTTGCTAAACTTTGATGGTTTTTGTGTGTATTTATAGCTGTTTTTTTTAATTCTGTATTTACATATATTTCAGCAGCATTATGTATAAATTTACGATACACTGTGTTCTCATGCGATGGCCAAGTCGATCTATCTATTTAAAACTGATTTATATGGAAATAACTGAAGACAGAAGGTCCCTTAAGCAGGGACTAAATAAATTAACCGAATTGGTATTACATGAATCTTACAACTTTTACGCTAGAAAAACTGAGCTGTGAGACTTGGATTTTTTACAGGATGTTTTTGATGGGATATATATTCTACAGCAAAAGAAAACTTAACAATTTTGTTACATATAGTAACGCGTCACTTATATCTTGCAGTCGTTGGGTTGCACATAAAATGCTAATAAACTGCATATCCGCAACATGGCTGCGATCTCAACACGACTTTGCTTTTAAAATATACCACGCTTTTTGAAACTTATAGAAACGAGGGTATTTTACAAATAAAGAAGGCTGTTCTACTGTTTTTTTACATAAACAGGAGGTAGATTAATTATATTAGGCGACAAATTAATTATATTATACATAGTAAGTGTAAGGTTTGTGGTTTGACATTGGCAAAATCACCGATGAAACGGCGGAGCCAAACTACATTTGAAAAGAAGAAGAAGAAGGTCTGTGGGTGTTTCTTATATTATGTTCTATGGTTTGTTTCTGTCTTGTTGCCTTTTTGTTTTAATTGTGGGTGCAATGTTACATGAC
The DNA here is from genome assembly GCA_009982885.2 of Hyles vespertilio. Classification (NCBI taxonomy): domain Eukaryota; kingdom Metazoa; phylum Arthropoda; class Insecta; order Lepidoptera; family Sphingidae; genus Hyles; species Hyles vespertilio. The sequence continues at coordinate 5,962,081 of CM042810.1, forward strand.
TACACTGAGAGAGGGGACACTGTAAAAAAATGTTTGGAACAAACTGAACGATACCGTACCGCTCCTTCTATTTCTGTCTCTGTTACGCCTACGCAGTGACATCATCTTCGCTCTTGCTTCACTGTGTTCCCGTGTGCACGCCACAATACGCAGAGATTTTGTTCCCGATGTCCGCTCTAGTATAATACCTCAATGCATTTACATTAAATTGTTTTTGTCTAGTTCCAGTTTAGCTATAGGTGTAAATAGGTTTTATTAAATTTAATGTATATTTAGAAATGATGAGCGTATTGATAGTCTCCATCAATCTGTTCAAAGCCAGTAGTAAAAAAGATGCGGCGGGATTGAGTTACTCACAGACACAATTTTTCTGTCACTTATTTCTGGGTGTTTGTCCGAAAACTCTCGTAGTTTCCAAGTCCGATCACCCAAGATATCTTAGTGTAGGGTTTGAATGTACGTGACTGTTGGGTGTATTTATTATTGTTAAGAGCCCAGATACGTAAAAACATAATAAGTATCCACACATTGAAATGGCAAACGTCTCACATCAAAGTACGCGGCAGTTAATATAATTAGCAACGCACCTGCGCCGTCATTAATTAACCGAAGTACTTTGACGGCCATTACTGACATTCAACACAAGGAGTCCTGTCGAAACATTAACTAAATACATACAAAGATAAACTCACGCCTTTTTCCCAGAAGGGGCAAGCAGAGGTGATAGGACATCCACATTAACATTGACATAAACGTTTATTATTATTATTATTATTTGGTATAGATATTTTTTATCTGCTCGGTTTTTGCAAACCGGTTTAAGGCCTGGTCTGGCGAAGAATACGCGCGGCACTGCGGTAAGCGGTAACGTCATGACGTCATGCAACGTAGTTCACATAACAACAAAAAAGGTGGTTCTCATATAGGTTTCACTCTGTGCGTAAACTATTGACCAATGGGAGAACCGTTCATTGACAACCAACGTTACTATGGCAATTTCGCATTGAAGTTTTCTTGAATTTCCATGACAACAAATAACAATCATTTGAGTTCGAAAATATATATAATTTCTTTAAAAAAATGTTTGTGCGTCATTTTAAATAAACTGGGTATATATGTTTACGAGACAATTTTCGCAATATTGATACGTGATATAAGTGGTTCCTATCATTCTAATGAAATACGCGTGTGCTGAATACATTTTTTTCGGCTAAACAACTTATTGTCAGATCAAATTAAATTTCACTGGATTTATGTAGTTATCCTTTCTTACATTATCGTTATTGATCGTACCGTAATTGGGTAAAAATAAATTCCATAACGATTTAATTATTTTCCTTTATAATTGTCACAAGCAAAACCTGGAACAATACCGATGGTCACTTTTAAAATAATATTTTATTTTAGTATTTAACAGAATTCATAACACAGAGCTCAAAATATATGTGCGTAGGTGTAAGTAGCACAAATTACAATATATATAGAGGGGGTTTTAATGGAACGGGAATGGAAAAAAGCGGAAAACACAGAATTTGATACTACTATGAGGAACTACATATTTAAAATTGCACCATGTCATCACATGATGCACTCCAGGTGCTAGGAGAGTGGTGCTAATTGTGTCGAATAGTTTATTATATCTTGCAATTGGATTTTGTAAATAACTACGAAGATAATATACAACCATTATACAACGAATGTATGTATATGGGCTGATACAAAACTCATCATAAGATTCTTTGTAGCTACTTTTTCGGGCTCATATAAAATTTGTTTGTATGTTGATTGTATTTCTTTCTATGCAAATATAGGGATAAGGCCAGCTAGTATGGCCTAACCATTCTCAATCGTATTCTCGATTGTAGAGGAGACCCGTGCTCTGCAGTGGGACGTATATGGGCTGATAAAGTGCCCTGCGAATAGGGATAAAGACTGAATGTATATAAATACCTACTAATAAATCGCCTCCAATTGTACCCTGATCAGTTGGGAACTAATTCCGTTGCTATATTTTGTTAAAAAGCATGGGGTACTAGGTACTTAGAACAATTAACATACAGTTCCGTTCGTCATTTTTATAACAATAAAATAAATGTAATTGACTCCATTTTATAATCTTGTACTTATTAAATATTAATTCTTTTTCCTTTTTAATTGTATCTTTTTTACCAAAGCAAGGTTTTAAAGTTTTATTCCTACGTGGTGTAATATTGCGGCATTGTCATTGGAAACGTACGTGAACTGTATTAAACGTACTGTGCGGCAGCACATAGTCGATATACGCGCCACAGCCTAAACAAAAGTTTAAACCAAACAAAAATTGATAAAAATATTGTCCTCAAATAAATCTATTGCGCAAATACGCTTACCGCGACGAAATGATGAGAATGACGGCACGTTGTGCGGTGTATCCGCCCCGCGCTTCACCACACTTGCCCCTCTACACCGACGCATACTGTGACAGCACAAAAGACCAGTCTACCCATCACCCGGTTGACCCCTCACCGCAGACGCTGGATGACGCATACTGCGGCGTAACGTTATGTCAATGTCAATGTTTTTCATACAAAACCGAGTTTGACACCGCATTCCGCGCAACGCAACGCTGTGCGTAGCTTCGACAGACCAGGGCTTTAAATGGATCTCACGGGACTAGGCCAAGTGAGTACCATTGATAGTTGGGATATCTGATTCACGATCGGCAGTACTGTTTTCTTCATTCCTGAGTGCATGTGTATAAATGTGTGTTGAGGTGTGAGGGTCTGTGTTTAGAAATTTTCGTGTAATCCGACATGTGTTTAAAATTACCGCTTTCTGAAGTTGAATGTACAAAGCAGAAGGAAGATCTAGTGTTTTAATCGACTCGTGTAGCTGTTTTGGTATTACTCCTGTGGTAGATAGGATGATGGGTACTATTTTAACTTTATTAATTTTCCACATTCGGGCTATTTCATGGGACAATTCAGTATATTTGGTCAATTTTTCAGTAAGAGTTGCTTGGAGGTTATGGGTATTTGGGACTGCAATATCTATCAAATGAGCTATTTTCTGCGACTTGTCTATTATTGTGATATCAGGTCTGTTGTAGTGTACTGTCCTGTCGGTCAATATAGCTCTATCATAGTACAATTTGTGTGTTTGGTTTTCTAAAATAGTCAGTGGTATATATTTATAATACGGTGTAATGGGTGTGGTTGGTTCTATTAATTTATATTTTAGTGCAAGTTTTTGATGCATTATTTTAGCTACCTGGTCGTGTCTGTATTTATAGTCTGTCTGTACTATTGTTTTACACGCGCCTGTAATGTGTTGGATAGTTTCGGATGAGCTATTACAGCGTCTGCATAAGTCTGAAGGTATCGGTGATTTTACAATATATTTCATATAATTTCTGGTTTCAATAACTTGGTCCTGTATCGCCAACATGAAACCTTCTGTCTCTGCGAAGAGATCACCGCGAGTGAGCCATGCGTTCGACGCCTCGTAGTCGACATTAGGCCGGCACAAATCTTGGCGATGTCTTCCATGGAGAGACTTTAGGGACCAAGTTGCGATTTTTCCTTGTTTTCTAAAACCTTTTCATTATTTTGTACTATATGGCTATTTAAATTTAATGGGGTAAATTTGTTATCTGCATTACTCACGGCTTTATGTAATAGAGAATTCTTGGATTTTTCATGAAAGTATGTACGCAATGAAGTAATTTGTCTGCTGTGAAGATTTGCTATGTCTATTAGCCCCCGGCCTCCTTCGCGCCTTGGCAAAGTTAACCTTTCAATACATGAGCGCGGGTGATGCTTTCGGTTTTGGGTCATAGATGTGTTAATAATCCTTTGTATATTTTTTAGGTTGCTTTGAGACCAAGGTAAAATACCAAATGAATATGTGAGTACAGGGACGGCAAAGGAGTTAATGGCTTTAGTTTGGTTACGGGAATTAAGTTGGGATCTAAGTATGCTATTAATTCTGTGTTTAAAGGTCTCTTTAAGTTTTAATTTAGTAGTTTTATGGTGAATATGTTTGGACTGCTCGAATCCCAAGTATTTATATGAACTGTTTCGTTCTAGGCCTTCCATAATTTCTCCAGTGCATAAAGTGTAACTATTGGGAGTGATTTTTCCTGAGGTAATAGTAAAGGTCTTACATTTATCAATTCCAAATACCATTTGTATATCCTGTGAAAATATTTGTGTTATATCAGCGAGTTTATGTAGCAAGGTTATAGAGTTACTATAGAGTTTTATGTCGTCCATGTACATCAGGTGTGAGAGCATTACCTGAATATTGCACGATGTAATGGGAAAGCCATATTGTGATTGGTTAAGCATTACTGAGAGAGGATTTAAGGCCAGACAAAACCAGAGAGGGCTAAGTGAGTCGCCTTGAAAGATACCTCTACGGATTGATATGAGCTCTGGGTAGATGGTGTTGTTTAACTTTAATTGAGTTTTCCACTGAAGCATAGTATGCTTTAAACAACTGATAACTGTAGGGTGTATTTTGTAGAATTGCATTATATGCAGGAGCCAGCTGTGAGGGACTGAGTCAAAAGCTTTTCTATAATCGATATACATCGTAGATATGTCTGTTCTTGTTGCTATAGCCTGTCTCATAGCTACTGAGTCGATTATTAGCTGTTCTTTACAGCCTCTGCTTAATTTTCTGCATCCTTTTTGCTCTTCTGATACTAAATTATTGTTTATAATGTGACTATAGATTATTTCTGTTATGCAGCCTGTCATAAGTTTGTAAAAAGTTTGTAAACATGTAATAGGTCTATACTTAGCAGGATTTTGGGTATCAGAGTCTTTAGGGATCATGTATGTTATGCCGTGCGTGATGTAGTGTGGAATAGTTTCGGGTGAATGAATAAAATTATTTATGTGTTTGTATAAAATAGGATGAATCTTCGTGAATTTTTTATACCAATAATTTTGGATTTTGTCACTACCGGGCGCTTTCCAATTATGTGCTCTCTTAAGAACTTTCATAAAGATTTCTATTGGAATTTTGTCGAATATCATGTCGGATGCTATGTTCGGCGTATGGGTGGGTATCCATTCAGCGCTTTTATTATGTTCTACAGCTACATTCCATATATTTGACCAAAATGTATGTAGTTCATTGGGAAGTGGTGTATTAGAGCCAGGGTTGTGATTGTTCTGAGTATTATGGGTTATTTCTCTGTAAAATAATTTCTCACTAGTAATAAATTGTATATTTTGTTTTTTTCCTTTCAGTACACTTTTTGTATCGGGACAATCGGCTTGAAATTTATGTAAGTTTTTGTTTTAGGGTGTCTAAGAATTCTTCATCTGTTACATTAGGTGTCTCATGTTGGGTGTGTATGGGATATCTACTTTTTATATTTTCTACATGTCTAACAACTTTTCTATTCCTATTTCCTGCTATATACTGTGTCATTCTACCTATATCCTTTCTTAGTACTTAATTTTATACTCTAATCTTCTTTGCCATTTAGATGTAGCTTTTGTGTAGTTATTAGTAGTAGTGGCGGTTTTAATTTTGCTACCATTACATATTGCTGCTGTATACGCAGCGCAATATACAATTGTTTGTAATGTTATGAAACTAAGATCTTCTGTAATATAGTTAGGTAATATCTGTGTATTAATATGGTTCACTATTTGTGCTAGTTTTTTTGACGATTTCTGTGGTGTGGTGGTCTTGTGGTGGGTTCTGTAGATAGGAATTTTCTATAACAATTTTGAAATTGCTCTGTAATTTTATCAAATTAGTAGGAGTTACTATCGGGTTTTTCTTATAACCAGATTTTATATCCTAGATTCTTCCGCCATAGTGTGACGAGGCATCTTAGCAGGCCGGCATAATTGTATCGTAGGGCATAGGACTATTTTATTATTTTATTTATTTATGCTTTATATACAATATTGTATAAAGGCAGATGTAATGCCTGAGGCATTCTCTACCTTTGGATGGAGCAGAGAGAAACCAGAGTAGGCACATAAACTGACACAAATGTTAAGATGGTTATAGTTTTATAAACAATAAAGATATGATTTAAAGTGACTCTGCCAGTTTATTGAGAAAGTATTGGCAAACTTTCACTTTAAATGCCAATCATGTAACAGACGCCCTGATTTCTACGGGGCGTGCATTCCAGAGGGGTGTAGATTGGATAGAGAAGGAAGAATGAGTAAAATCTGATCTATGAGTAGGACAATGAAGAAGAAGATTGTTGCTAGAGCGTAGATTCCTTTTATGGTTACTGCATAGGTATTGAAATTAAGAAGTTAAGTAAGAAGGATAAGTAGGAGATGTAAGAATTGAAAAATGTTGTCTTATGCCTTTTGATACTCTGCCTGGACGGCATTCGGGCTTACCATCAGCTGTAGTGTAGTCAATATGACGTGCAAGGAAAAAAATGTTGAAAACAAGACGACAACGTACCACCATAGTTGGGCTATGAATGTATCTGGTAAAACAGTAATCATCATCAGAATTAAGAGTACTGTAGAACTTCACCGGTAATTGACAGAAGTGTTAATTCGGCACTCCATCACAGTTTCCGTATAGAAAGTATTTTTCTGATATTACATAGCAATTGGCGAGCTACTTTCCACAAGGAACAGGATCATAATTGTTATTTGTCGCACATGAATAACAGTAAAGGACTTCAAAAATCCATTGAACATTCAACTATTTCCGAAGCTTGCTCGGTGCACGAAAGTGATACAAACTTAGAACATTACCTGCGTACATAAAAACGAATCACCGCGTTCACATACAAACTTCACAACGATATCGAAACAATCTTACTCGTACAATACGATTTTGCGTTACAACCACTCGGATTATTGCCGCCGCCATCTTGTTATTCCGGTAGTGGTGTGGATTTAAAAATGGAACGTCTTGCTTCTATGAAATTTATTTTAGTGTTATTTTTAAAGAAATGTATAACTCGGAAAATATAATTTATTTTAATGAATCACTTGGGCATTGGGAAACGAAAGTATAAATAATAATATCATTCGGATATTGGTAAAGAAGAGCCAAACTTCAGACTAGAGTTCAAATGGGCTATAAATGTTTACATAGGGCGGAGCGTGCATAAAGTTTTCCAACGTGAGTGGTGCGACACTCCAGCGTGTCTCCAGTAAAGCGTTACCTAAGTAGTCGTTGCTCGCAACGGTTTTGAAAATGTTTTATTATGAATCTTCAAAAAGTTCAACATTCATAAATTCAATAAGTTAATTTAATATTTATTTTAGCATTTCTATTTCCACATAGTAAAAAATAGTAAAAATCTAAAAATTGGAGCGATTTTCAAGTTTATGATGTACTGAAGGACCGATCCAAATTTTTCAATAATTCCCGTCACACATTTTAGCCAAAACAAAGGATACAAAAAAATATCTAGCAAAACAAAAATATTACAAAACTCAGTACGAAGGCAAAAGAAGCGAATTAGCGCGAGACGCTTCTTCTAACTTGAAAATTTCACTCCGCCACCGGACACAAAAATAGTTAACAAAATTAAGCTTAGCGTGAGTGGAATCCAGAGGAGTTTGTAATGAAGCGTGCACGGTTAGCGGGTAGTGCCACGTTCGCGAAATATGAGCTCGCCTGAAAAATAATAACTGAGCGTACGTTCCCGTCTTTGTGAAGGAAATGTGGAAACGTGTTTGCGGGTTAATTGTGTTTGAATTATGTGTAACGAAATAAATTTAAGAAAATATAATAAAAAAGAAAATTTTATATAATCCTTGGGGGAGGCCTGTGTTCAGCAGTGGCCTTGCAGTGGCTGATGATGATGATGATAATAAAAAATAATACTATTTTTTAAAACATAAGCTTTTATCTGGGACGTTAAGTTAAAAAGTTGAAAATAAATTTAAGTGAATATTTGAAGCGTACTTATTATAAACTCATTTGCAAAAAAAACGGGCACCTAAGCAATGAACCATTTCAAATGTTACTATTGGTTTGTTTGATAATTATAGGTAGTTTTACTTTCACAATTTTGTAAATTAATAAGCAAATAATCGTTTTTGTCAGTATTATCATAAAATTTTGATAAAATTTATGGGTTTTAATGCTAAAGTTCACTAGTAGTGTATGCTCGCTAGTATTGCATATGCTCGTGAAGTAAAAGTTAACAAAGATTTTTGTTTGTTCTTTCTTTAATAAAGTAAAAGATAAATATTTAGTGTCGAGTGTGACCCCCTCTAGCTGAAATCACAGCTTGAATTCGTCTGGGTATGCTAGCGAGGATATCCCGGATACTTGCTTGCGGAATACGTTCCCACTCCGCGGTAATCACATTCTTTAGCTCTCTGATGGTCTACGGAGCTGGTTGTACTGATCTCACGCGTCGTTTCAGAACGTCCCAGACATGCTCTATAGGATTAAGGTCGGGACTTCGAGCTGGCCAATCCAAACGACGAATGCCGACCTCTTTGACATACGCTTCCACATCGCCAGACAGGTGGGCGCGAGCGTTGTCGTCCATAAAAATTGAGTCTTCGCCTAAAGCGGCCAATGCGGGTTGTGCATGAGGAATTAGAACTTCCGTTATGTATCGATGTCCAGTCAGTGAGCCGTTTTCAATGAAGACTAACTCTGTACGATCCATTGAATTTATTTCTGCCCAAAACATAACAGAGCCCCCACCATAAGGTGTGATTTCTTCAAAACAAGCCTCTGCAAAGCGTTCTCCTCGTCTTCGTAGCACTCGCCGACGTCCATGACTTACAATTTCGAGCAAACCTAAGCCTGGCAACTCTGTGCTCACGGAGTAACTTAGGGCCGCGGGCCGGGCGATGACTGCGTATATTGGCCGCGAGAAGCCTCCTCCTGACCGTCCATAGACTAATATTTTATATTATTTTTATTTATTTGGGAAACAACAGATACAATATAACATAGAATTAACAACAACTAGAAATACATAATCCACAACAATTTCCACAGATAACAATAACATAAAAGAAAGAGCTGGTGTGTACCTATACAATGATACACACCCAGACCCAGGTTACATGAGATGAAAGTTTAAAATAAGATCTCAAATTATTTAAGTACTACGTTCAATATAAATTGAGTGCAATTTTTGCTTGTATTGAGATGGAGAAAGATGGAATATATCTATACAATTACAATCATTAGCTGTAATGCTGTTATATGAGCGACAAGTTCTCTTGATAAACATATATGATATGCACATTTATTACTTCTTCGAGGTTGTTCTTAAGGTCCACATACGAAGACTTGCGATTTTTCAATGCGCGACTCACAAGAAAACGATCATCCCGTGGTTGGGTACATGGTTTTCTTCCAGAACCAGGCTCAATCCTATAGAGCATGTCTGGGACGTTCCGAAACGACGCGTGAGATCAGTACAACCGGCTCCGCAGACCATTAGAGAGCTGAAGAATGTGATTACCGCGGAGTGGGAACGTATTCCGCAAGCAAGTATCTGGGATATCCTCGCTAGCATACCCAGACGAATTCTAGCTGTGATTTCAGCTAGAGGGGGTCACACTCGATACTAAACATTTATCTGCTTTTACTTTATTAAAGAAAAAACAAACAAAAATCTTTGTTAACTTTTACTTCACGAGCATATGCACTACTAGCGAGCATACACTACTAGTGAACTTTAGCATTAAAACCCATAAATTTTATCAAAATTTTATGATAATACTGAAGAAAACGATTATTTGCTTATTAATTTACAAAATTGTGAAAGTAAAACTGCCTATAATTATCAAACAAACCAATAGTAACATTTGAAATGGTTCATTGTTTAGGTGCCCGTTTTTTTTTGCAAATGAGTTTATAATGAAAAGGTAACATGGTGTTATTGTGACATAGGAATAAGACAAAATGGCGACATTAGACATAGCAACATGGTGTCTTCATGTCATGTGTGTCGAGACAACATGGCGAAGTAGGAGATTGCGATGAGGCGACATACCGACATTGTGCCATGGTGACAAGGCCACACAGCCGAATAAATAAAAAAAGTTCGAATTTCAAAAGTGGAGTGAAGTGAAAAGAATTATGCGTGAAGTGCTAGGTGGTCTGTTGTTAAACGCAAGCCAGGGCACACCTCTGACTTTTCGGAGTCATCTGTTAGTCGAACACAACGCACTATAACGGTGAAGTAAAAGATCGTGAGGAAACTTGCATACCATAGCGATTTTCTATGGTATGTAAAGTCCGCCTACATGGCCTAACTACTCTCAAGCGTACTCTCGATTGTAGAGGAGGCAAGTGCCTGCAGTGAGACTTATATGGACTGATACAGAAAAGATAATTATTTGAATACAACAAGTTCCTTGACAATAAATGGCTTTGATTGCCAGTAGTCACTGCATATGCTTCATTACATTTTTAGCCCTATACATGCTCATATAGAAAAGTGGAATTTAATGGTGAGCTGTGTCGTTATCTGTATTTGTGACTATATCAAACATTGATACGTGTTACATACGGGACTTTATTTTTAATAAAATGATAAAAACAATTTATATTCAGGTTAATCGAAAAAAGCAATTGAAATGCACGTTCACAAAACAAAATGGATATAGATTTTAGAAATCTATAAACTGCAAAAGCAAAACGAAGTAAGTTCTAAATTCAAATATATCGCCCATACAATCACACACCATAACAATCCAATCAATCGCAATAGTGCCAACCTTGTAAAAAAACACGCACTGGCCATCAAAATCATGGAATCTGTTTGTGCAGCGGCCGCTACTTTTTTAAAATTCGGATTCCGAACAGCAATCACCAGGAAGTGACACATCAAAGTGACGCGCAATAAAGTGCTGCGCGCGTACCGGTTTTCGGTTAGTGTTGCTGTATTTATTACGATTTTTATCGGTTATCGGAAAATTGGGGGATTGGCCGTTGAGTTATTAGTTGACATTCTGTAGATATATAAATAGTACGGGAGGATGTAGACAGTAAATTCGATTTTCTACGCTACGAAAATAGTACGAGCGGCTCGTACCGGCTCTGCCCGGGTGCAGTTGTAATTTTTTGGAAATATTCTATTGCCATTGTTCATCTGGGATAATATGGAATTTTAATTGTGAAATAATTTTTCAAATCGTACCAGTTATTCAGAGTCGAGTTAATGCAAACAATCAAATCATCTTTATACTATTAGTTTAGATTTCATCTGGCAAATAAGTTCTAATCCAATTAATCACTGAAAGAAATTTACTTTATATAAGAATCAAACACAAATCGATCGTTTGTTGCTTATGGGCTTAGCTAAACAATACAAGAACTAATCGTAACTTTTAGTTAGTTGGGTAAATTGGCAGAAATCGGCACTGCCGTCGCTTTGGGCGCAACTTTTGATTAGTCGTGATCCGCAGTAAATGTACGTGAAAAGGATGTTTGGGATTGAACTTTGTTTTTGCGAATATTACGTAGGATATTTTAATTAAGGCTATTTTGAAACTCATAATTATTTATTTGTTACATTGTTATTCTTCTAACAGTTATCATATTGAGCGTTTAAGCTGACGTTAAAAGACAAACAGTTACGGCGGACGGAGCCTCCTTGGCGCAGTTGGTTAGACGCCGACTGTGAAACGAGAGGCCGTGGGTTCGTTTCCCGCATCGATACAAATGTTTGTGAGGCCCATGAATATTTGTGTTGGGTATCTGTGAGATCGAACTAAGACTTAACTGTACTTAATGTCGAGTTAGCATTACGTTATTTATTTTAAATTATTACTTCTACACAGAAACACTGCGTATACGCCTTGGTTTTAATAGAAACAGAAAATATAAAAGAAAAACTTCAAATGACAAACTGTAACATTACGAATTTCCAAATATCATTTCTTGTTTTGAACACAAAACAGACTTGCGTCACTGAATTGCCCAGCACTGTGTCCCATCTATGGTCTTCGAGTGATTTTCTAGATGTTCTTACTTTTGTTTGTTTATCGGTGTTCAGTGTTGAGCGTGCGTTAAATAAACTAGATTTGCACAACTCAATTACGTTTGCCGGTGGGATTAATACCGTCCTGTGCGGATAAATTAACTTTCCCCTGCTTTAAGAAATGGATTGTTTATAGTTGTGTTTTTATTATTATGGGTATTTATTGTTATATATAAGTACTGGGCATAGAATACCCATTTTGCTACTTAACTATGTATAGGTACGAAGATTTTTATTCCTCGATGAATGATTTTTTGTGTAGTAAAAATCTTATCAATATTAACTTTAAGTACAACAAAAAAATTTTTTTTGTATTCGCCTCTGTGAACAAAATGTAAGATATGATAATTACATAAATAATCTGTTGCCCGGGATGAAACGGGGAAACGTTTAAGGACAAACCATAAAAATGCTATAATTTTTTAAGCAGTATCGCTATTATTATTATTATTATTTATTGAAAATTTAAGTTACAGAGACTCAGTAGTGTTAGTATAACAAATAAAAACTTATAATATAATGTTAGTAAAGATACATCACAAATAACACGACCACTGTTGCACAATCATGGCGGACCACGCATCCTGCTATTGGGATCTACGATATTTTTTACCAGCGGCGTGCACAGCATTATGACACTGGGTATGCGGCGGAGTACTCGGTCACAAAAACTTTTTCTTTTATAGTTTTTTAGCATAGCCACAGCCACGCGACGGATCTCTAAGTCGGAAACCATGCCAACATAACAAGTCTTAGATGTACTACTATTCACAAGAAGCTTGGTATAAGCTTCTTGACTATTCATGTCCATCTTCTACGGCAACGCAGACAAAACAGCGATCGATCGTCGCGGCGGAAGAAATTCTAATAAGTAAATAAAAAAACTCACCTAGTCAGCTTTCAATTTTCACATATTCAAGGTTCCGGTTAGTTGAGATTACTATACCTATCCCGATGTAAATAAACGCAAGATTTCGGCCACCACATTCATTCATTTGATAAACATACATTTTTAACACAAACCTCGCAATCAAATAACATTTGAAAAAATAAACAAACACACTAGTAAAAGCAAATGACTACAATTAATATCGAAACTTAGTAATAAACTGTTAAATGTACACACTTTCAAATGTTAAAATGAAAAATCCGTTAAGAAATCTATATTTTTTTACAAACATACTAGTATAAAATAGTAAACAATGCAAAAACTCATAAAAAAAGCAAAATAGCCCCCGCGAAACACAAAACATTTCTATTTAAACAAATAAAACCTTACTAACCAAAAATGCATAATGTGCATAGGGTATTTGTTAGATTCCAGCCTATTAATTTTACTCGGATTATAGGCAACGAACATTTACGATTACTCCCGACAACTGCCGAACTCCCGAGGCCTGCCGCAGGAGTCGCGGCTTACAATATTTATGGGTGTGTGCGTTTGCGACTGTGCACGGACACCAAAATTACTACACACATGCAAACAAATGTCATGCGGGAGGCGGCGGCATGACTTGGTTGATTAGGTACATTATTTTGCTTTGCAGCGCCGCTTGCTTTTCGCATGGCAACCATAATGTTTGCGTGATTGCAAATAGGTGCTATTTATAAAATATAAGGAGTTTTTAAGTTATTATATTTTGTTTATTCATTTATTTACTATAAATTAAAGTCATCTAAAACGTACGAACGTTATAATAAAATATCTGGGAATGGCAAGTAAAGCACTGCATTTCTGCCTACAAGGAGTGCACGCCCCTGTTTTTTACCGATGCTATGAATGAGCATTCTACTTTTCGGACTCAATTTCCCAGCCTCACCGGTTCAGAGTTACAAATATCCGGTACTTTCAACTTATATTAAACTTATATTATTTGATCATAAAAGTTTAATTACAATTTTTTATTATGTGACGATCATGAAAGGTAAAAGTCAAAACAGTTATATAACTTAGTAGTAAAAAGGGAATACTTATTTTATTAAATTTATTATTTAATTTATAAATTATATTGCCTCGGTGGCGCAGTTGTATTACAGTATGATTGCAAAGCTGAGGTCTCGGGTTCGTATTCCATTTTTTTAATTTTTATTGCATTGAATGGCGAGACGAGCATGCCGTTCGCCTGATGGTAAGCGATGCGACCGCTCATGAACAGTAGCAAAACCAAACAACACCTTGATTTACAAAGCAATGCTTGGCATTCCACTGCGCTCGCCATACTGAGACACGAGATATTAAGTCTCAATATGTAGTAGTTACTCTGGCTACAATGTCCTTCAATTCGAAACACAACAGTGCATTTAAACTGCTGTTTGACGGGAGAAATAGACATTGCGGTGGTACCCACCCAGGCAGATTCCAGATCCGGTAAAGTTATTTTGGATTGTTGTGTATTTATTTATTTATTTTATATTTATTTGGGAAACACACACAGTAAGTAACTAATGATCCAGTGAAGCTTCCACAATCAAGTTACACATAAATAAAGCAAATCTACAAAGCCAAACTGGGCCTGGAGTCAGGAATTTTGCCCGGTATGGCATTAGATTCATCCCTACAGCATTACAATCCACATATAACACTCAAGACGTAACCTGAGTGTCCTGGTTGCTACTAGAATAACCTCTGTCTACCTGTGTCTGTCTTCTGGGAAAAAGCCGTGAGATTATGTATGTATGTAATTATTTAATATTTTAATGGTTTCATTACAAACTAAAAGTACACATGGTAGCGCATAGCGATAACAGCTTAATTATTAGGATTGAAATGAATAGCCCAATGATTAAATTATCACCTCAAAATAATACTAAAGCATTTAATAGCATTGTTTATTAACTGAATTTCTGAGTAAACTTAATTTGCGGGACAAATTTTTCAAAATTACACACATTTAGTGTTTAAATGAGAAAAAAGAAAAGTATATTTTAGGAGCATCAAATTTTAATTTATGTTTGTCCATAAAAATCCCTTGGTTGGGAAAGAGGGTATACTATTGTTATGAAGTTAGGTTAGAGTTGAAACTATACTCTTAAGAGTATTTAAAATATAGGTCCAGCCTCCGTGGCGCAGTTGGTTTGACGCCGCCTGTAAAACGAGAGGCCGCGGGTTCGATCCCCGCACCGAGGGAAATGTTTGTGTGGCCCACAAATATTTCTATCGGGTCTGAGTGTTTGTGAGAGCGAAAAGTCTTACAGACACGATCTTAGTGTTGGGTCAGGGCTATGTATGTGACTGTTGGGTGTTATTTACTATTTTTTATAATATACAGAGTGATATTGACATTGACATAGATGGAGCGATGTCATACATTTGCGTCTTCAAAAACATAGATATTGTTCGTAATCTTGGTAGCGCTCCAATACTAATGAAAATTTAACTAATTATTTATCAACAAATTAAACTCCTTTGATAACCGAAAGTATATATAGAAATTATCTTTTAAAATTAGTTTGAGTGGAATCAAATAGACCTAAACTATTGATTTTTGTTTTTTATTTTCCATGTAATTCGTGCATGTTGGACAACCTGTTTAATATCAGCCAATAAAATCATAAAATCCATAAAATAAAAAATACAGAAAATCCTCGATATTATGGATAATAGATCTAGTAGATTCAAGCGAGATATATCCAGATTGTGTACATTATATTTTTAGTTTAATATTTATTTTTACTTAATTTTCCTTTTATATATATTATTAATTTTATTTTATTTTGTACTTAATATTTACTAAGAGCGAGCGAGAAAGAGTTTTCTTTGTATAACATTATTTAAAGGAAAATAATCTGAACTATTTAAGCATAAGTTATAATTATTAGATTAGGACATAAGCTTGGGAATGCAATCTAGTTTTTAACAATTATGATAAAATGCCTGTATTTGTGTCTGATTGTATTCTGTTTTATGTCTTATATAAATAAGTAAATAAATAGGACAGAAAAAGGTGACCCGGCACGACCACTTATATCTACGTTTTTGTAGTATCAGCGTTCCCTCTATATTATAAATACTCTAAGGCTGTAATAATGCACTTCCATACCTCTGTGTAATAACACGATGCTCAAGAAAAGTAAAAAAAAATAGTAGGTATAATGATGCGTAATTTCACGAGGTCAGGCATCCCTTCGATAGCTCAGTTGGTAGAGCGGTGGACTGTAGTTGTATGAGAATGGGTATCCATAGGTCGCTGGTTCAAATCCGGCTCGAAGGAATTATTTTTAAAAAAATATTTTGACAGCCTCCGTGGCGCAGGCGGTTAGACGCCGCTTGTGAAACGAGAGGCCGCGGGTTCGATCCCCGCACCGAGAGAAATGTTTGTGCGGCCCACAAATATTTCTCTCGGGTCTGGGTGTTTGTGAGACCGAAAAGTCTCTCGTAGTTCCTGATACCCACGACACAAGACTCGATCTTAATGTGGGGTCAGGACTATGTATGTGACTGTTGGGTGTTATTTAATTTAATATTGTATGAAAAAAGTTAACTGTTGGTCTAAAAATCCATGAATTTTTGTACTAGAAGTGTTTCTATACCCTTACGATTTATCTAATTTTCAATCGATACTGGGAAGGCGAAGCGGTAAACAAAAATATATTAAAGAAAGCAAAATAATTTCTCCTTTTTACCAAAGCTATGAATCTCAAACTGCAATAGAATTAAAAATAGAATAATTAATTAAATTAGCTCTGCATTTCGCTTTCGAAAATGACGAACACTAACCCTGCATGAACGGACACGTGAACTAAACAAAGGGGTCGCTTCGACCAACCCGTGTCCTCTTAATCTCACCAATCAAGGGACGTGCTTAGTGTACCGAAATAAATGGCATCTAACGCTCGCTGCCAGGGTCTATTGCAACCGTGCTCACTATATTTGCACATTTACGGGTTAACTTATTTGATTACTATGAATTTGAATGATTTATTTTCGACTAATTATTTATTCGCTTATTTGATTTTTAGGTTTGAAATAAATAAGATCTGTAAACCATAGTTTTAATAAAATTATTGACACTTGTTTAATTAGTATTGTCTGTGTTAAAGCGCTACCTGATAATTTTGTTTTTCTTTTATTTTAATTTGTACCTTTCCGTTGTTATGTCTCTGTGTCATGTAGTCTTTTACAAAGTTTAAGTAAGCCGCTTTAATCTTATCATTTAGATATTGTAGTTACTTATCTGTATATGTAAATAAAATTGAAGTGTCTGTTTGTAAAGTGAAAATAAAAAAATATGTCCAACTACATATCAGTATATACACGATACCTGTGCCGAAAATGAGGTTTATTTTTTTTGTCTGTCTGTCTGTTTGTTCTGGCTAATCTCTGAATGGCTGGACCGATTTTGACGGGACTTTTATTATCAGGTAGCAGATATAATAAGGAGTAACTTAGACTACATTTATCTTAGAAAAAATATTTTATTTTAGAAAAATAATGTTTTTGTTAAATTCCACGCGGACTGAGTCGCGGGCACAGCTATTTTATGACTAAAAATATCACTCATTTATCGAGTAGAGAATACAGTATAGTACAATTATTAATTTATTATTAAGAGCCTGTCGTATAACTACTTTTCTATTCTATTTTATAACCATCGAAAGCTATTGAAACAAAACATTTTTGTACGGATATGTATGTAACTGTTGGGTGTTATTTATCATTATTATTTATTTTATCGTGGGTTCGGTTTAACTTTAAATTTCATTAGCTTCTCGAATAAAAAAAAATGATTTGTTTCAATGAGTAACATTCGCATAAATCTAAGAGAACATTACATCAAACACCATATTATTACCAGCATCGATATTTAAAAATATAACTCAATGATTACCAGTATTTTTTTACATTCAAACGTAACTCAAACCTTCATAATTAAAGACATTACATCCGATACATTGCTAGCCCCTGCAATAAAGTTTAAAGATTTATATTAATTTAAAAATGAACGCAATTTGTTAGGCAATATTTGCACCCTTGGATGTGATAAATCATAAATGTAATAAACAAATCGCTGGGGACATGTTTTGTCACGCGGAATGGCCGTCCCCTACCATACATATTACGGTAATAATTTGCAATGTTAGGACCAATTTGGTACGTTGTCATAAGTTTGACTTGATTTGGTAATAATTTTAAATTTCCTGCTATATTATATCACATAGAAATATGGATAAATACAATTTCTGCGAAATAAAATTCGAAAAAAAAAAAACTCGTATTTTATTATATTTTGCATAAATGTCAGTTCAGAAAGGGAAAATAGGATATCTTGCACAAAGAAATTAAGTTGTATTTAATAAGAAAAAATAATATTTTATCAATAATATTCTTATTCTGTCAGCTGACGTCCGTCCTAAATTCATTGACGAAACATATCTTAACTAGAGCGAAACTGCGAGGTAAACTGAGTATTTTTATACATTTTACTAGATATGTAGTTACATGTGATTGTCTCAGTGGCGCAGTCTACAGCACAATTATAACGCAGAGGGATCGAATTCCAGTACAGCACATTATATTAAATTTTTGTATTAATTATCATCCCGGGGTCAGGAATTTGGCTCGTCTGCCACATCCTGGGAGGGAAATAACGAAAGGTGGGTGCACTTTTGCTTACCCCTTCTGGGAAAAAAGGCGTGAGTTTATGTATGTATGCGACTAGATATATCTGTAACATGGAAGCCATGTTGATTTAGCAAATCAGGGACCAGGCAGCGTAAATATGCCACGTCCCTTGGGCATCTGGTTATTAGTTACACGAATTGCTCGATCGGATGGAACTCACCTTGTACATTATGTATGTTTTCATGTAAAGTGTTGTAAATAGACACGAATGATGGGGTTATACTGTGTATATTCAGACTGCCAGAGAAAAGAACACAAAACAAATAAAATTTCGCAATATAAAGCAATTATTTTGGTATTTTTACCTATCGTAGTTTGGGTAGTAAATATTTAATTTTCTTAAAATAATGTCATTGTATTTTAAAGAAGCAATGATATCAAGGGTTTAAATTATTATTTTAGGGAAAACTAAGTACTAAAAACCCAAAGACGATGACATACTTGTTACTATGTTTATGATTCGTCATTGTATCACCCATATTTATATAATCTTTTAATGTTTCTTTTCCAGTTTTCTTTTGTTAAATGTTATTCTTATTTTGTCTTTCTTCATATTGCTATGTTCTATTTGTACCAGCAATAAAACAAATCTTTCTTTCGTTTTTTTCTTTCTTTATCTGTTGGGATACCATATAATATTAAATTTATGTCATGGCATAGAAAGGCATTTCTCAAATCTCTTAACTTACAGTCTTGGTCTGCATTAACCAACCATTTCATGGCAAGGATTTGTTAAACTTAAGTCATAAGTTCATTTTTGTCGTATGAAAAGAATAAAAAAGTAATGATTTTATACCGTCACTTTTTAATATTACTATTCTGATATTCTTACATTAATTATATACATGTATATATATAATGTATTTATTTAAAAAATATTCCTTCGAGCCGGATTTGAACCAGCGACCCATTCTCATACAACTACAGTCCACCGCTCTACCAACTGAGCTATCGAAGGGATGTCTTATTTTAGTGAAATAATGCAACAGATGTAGAGGATATCTTTGTAGTTTTATTTACTTAATTATACGTTACGTAATTAGATTATTTTCGCGGGCTTATATTATATAATATACCCAGCATTAAGATTCATTTGGGTATTTTAGATAAAAAGAAAAGAAAGAAAGAAAGAAACGTTTATTGTTGGTACAAATACAAAAGCAAAACAAAGAAATTAATATTAATAATAAAAATAATCCAACCCTAGAAAATAAAAGATATAAAGTATTTACAATAAAACAAAGAAGTGTTAGTTATATAAAGATAACAAAAGACAATAATATTCTCCATTACTACTTGTGCCAACAACAGGAACCCTCATTCAGCTTATTACTGCAGTACAGCATAAGCAGTACCACAGCGCTGATTTTCAATGAGGGACCTTAGTGACATCCGGGCACTACGTCGGTGTGCAGATTAAAATTAGTATAGGTACTTGTACATGTATTTTAGAAAAAGATTGATAATTTATACAATATAAACAGGAAACATAAAACTATTAGAAACAAAAAATAAAAATATAACGAAGATTACAAATTCATATGATAGATATTAAGTAATCGGCAAAAATTCGCCGGCGCCGACAGAGGGCGACTAAGACCGATATCTGCAAATACACAATAATTTAAAACCGATAAAGTAATAACTATTAAATTATTACAAAAAAAAAACTGGACAACACCGCAATGGCCTTGGGTAGGCGGAGGCGCACGCGCACTTGGACTGGTATCCGCCATCATTCTCCTCGACACGGGCAGTCGAAACGCATGTCGCTCCGGTCAGTGATAATAAGAAAATAAACCATTAACAATTATTATTAGATAGATATATAGATAGATAGATAGACGGAATATTATGAGAATTTAAAAACTTTTATATTGGAATATACATATTTTGATATCATTGGATTAATATCCACCTAGATGATAACACCGTACGTTCAACATTTATATTCATTATTTATACATATTCTTGACTCCAACATATATATATGTACGTAAGAAATGATCTATTTATTTTATTTACAAATTATAATCATCTAATGTCATCTAATGAAAACATAGAACAATTTCAAAAGGTTAGCGAAATTCATGACAGAAATACTAGAAATAGAAAATATCTAGTCAGTCATAAGACCAGGCTCCAGAAAATTAGCAAATCTTTTAAGGGTTACTGTATACATTTCTATAATAAAGTTCCGACTCACATGAAAGCCTTAACTTTAAATAAATTTAAATCTAATATTAAATGACAGTTGTGTAATAAAGCATATTACAAAATTTCTAAAGGCACAAGGCTTCATGCTTTAGCCACAACGAAGTTATAGGGGGTTGAAAATGGTCTGAATTGCTTCGAGAAAAGGATGTTACGGCCTATAGCTCGACTTGGAGGGGCCTCGGCCGCGCCCCCAGATGACATTTTATGGATTCAATAATATTTTCATTTCATTTCATTTCAAACAATTTCAGGTATGTTAAAAATCTAATAATTATGACTGAATTATTATTTACGTTTGTTCGTGTGAACTAAATATACGTTAATATCAGCGTTCATCATTTATACATTGTTATATTTAAGAAAAAAACAACTTTCATCGAATAATTAAAAAGAACACGGAACTAATTAAGCACCTCAAAATAAGGCAATACACACGTACAAACGTCATAAAATAAGAGAACAATTCTACTAAACCCGTAATGAGAGGTATAAAGACGCCTGAACTGACACTGATTCAACATTAGAGGTGCAGAAACAATAAATCGCCATAAAACTGAAAGTGATGATGCAGACCTTACGTTTGATGACGTCATTAACTGTATTGCATTCCCTTCATCTAAGAAATTAGAAGGAATCAGTCTACTCGCTTGGCACTGTTGTGTTTCAGTTTAAGACGTTGTGGCCCGAGTAACTATTGGATATATTGAGACTTAACATCTTATATTTAAGGATGGCGAGTGCAGTGAAATGCTAAGCATTGCCACTGTCCATGAGCGCTCGTATCGCTTAAGATACCAATGCTTGTCTCATCATTTACAGTAATACAACGAAACTGAGATAACTGTACAAGCTATTTATACTGCAGCTTTATGGTTATCTATCAAAGCTCTTCCATTTGAATCTTCATCCTATTAGCTTAAATCACAATTCAGCACAACGTTATCATAAAAGATTATAGCATGTCACACAGATCATGTCCCGTCAAGTAAATTGTCGCTTTGTCAGGCCTAATAACGGCCTTGTCAATTTTGGCCCCAAACACCCCGATGTTCCCTCACTTGCCCTAATCACATTAACTCTAGCTGCCGTAGTTTTATTTGCCGTAAAGATTTTTACAACCGCCCCATGATCAAGAAACGCCAATAGCCTATAAACCCTTCGATTCGTGGATTTCCATGAGGGCTCGATTAGTCTGAATCTTCTGGATTTTCCACTGGCTATTTTCCAGTGAATTTACAGTGGATAGTTTAAATGTATGGGCTTGAACGGTGTTCATAGTATCAGTGCTAAGACCGCCGATTGTTACTCTAACTTTAAGAGCTTTTCATTTTTAAATGGTGTTGTTATATTTGTGGTTAATAATAAAAAAAATATAAAAATAGCTAAATAAATATTACTAGAAAATGATTTAAAAAGCTTTAGGAAAATTGAATTAAAGGTTCTTTTAAAACTTGATATTATCTTAATCAACCATGCAGAGTTGACATTTTTATATTTTGTGGAGGGATTGGGGATCTCTCTTAGATATGGTTTTTTTTTAACGAAGTGTGCAAACGGTAAAAATATTCACTTTACTGATTCTGCCCGACATAGCGATAGGCTCTTCCCTGTGTGATAACATCGTGGGACGGAGCACAAAGGGGAATCCTGGGTGTGCTGGTAGCACCTCTGTCTACCCCTTCAGGGAAAATGGCGTGAATTTATATATGTTTCTATAGAACATTTATTTATTTATTTTTATTTATATATGCTTTATTGTACACCAAAATGAAGGACGCATACAAAATACTTAAAAACTAAAGGCATGGTTACAATAGGCGGCCTTATCACTAGCTGCGATCTCTTCCAGGCAACCTTTGGATGGACTGGATTTTTGAGAAATTGAAATATAGGGTAGTGCAAATAGTGAGAGAATAAACAATACATACATTTGCAGGTTATATCATTAGGTTTTCTTTTACCGCTAAAGGGAGCAGAGGTTAAATGACCATTTTACCGAGTCTACTGCTATCTAACCTAATAACTAATAAGCAATACGCAACAAAGCAGTTTCAGGTCAGTTTTCAGAGATTTAGTGTTGTATGCCACGATCCGGCTGCGTAACGTTTCCGTGGCGACTGGCAAATTGCTGCCAACCACAAACCTTCTTTGAGGTCAGCAATCACAGTAACGATCCAGATTTGGTTTGTTTCCCTGAACTAACAATAGCATTGGTTCATTTACAGCTTTGATGCATGGTTAAATAAGATTCATATACGCACATTTATTACTACTATTATGACACTGAAGAGTTTATTCGATTGCGCTTATATCAGGAACTGGTTGATTTGGAAAAAAATATTTTTTAAATAATACACTAATAGAAGAAAATTATAAGCCAGCGAGCGATGCATAAACGAAAATGCTGGAAAACCAGGAGAAATTTTCGTTTTGGACAGAAGTCGAAGGATACTACTGAAGCGAAATCGAGCAATGGCGATATGCTCTCTCCCTATTCAATCGTGGGACGGAACAGACAAGCAGTAAAGTTACTACCAGAAGAACCTCAGCCTACTCTTCTGGGAAAAAGGCGTGGGTTTATGTATGTATGAAATTGGGCAGGGTCACTAATATAAAGATAAGACCGACCCAGTAAGATAAGAAGTGAGATTTGCCGGTCAAAGAAATATTTGTTGTTCCTTACAAAATTCTTCTGATTCAGAGATGGTACTCGGAGCCTTTGATTAAAAAATCAGGTTTTAGTATACTAAGGTGCTGGGAAAGGAGTATTTTTTATTTGTTAATTACGCTTTATTGTAAATAAACTAATAAGTAGACTATCAGAGAATGCCTCAAGCCTTAAGTCCGCCTGTACACGTTGTGAACTGATAGTCAATCACCACCCACTATAGCGGTGAAGGAAAACATCGTGAGGAAACCTTTAAATACACGCATAGAACAATAATTGTGAATAATAGAACATAATAGAAGACCTAAAGCTACAGGAAATCTAGTACAAAAATATTAAACCTATATTTAAAGCCAACAAAATAATATAACCTTTCAATTTCACGGTTTTTCGACTAACAAAACATATCAAAATATTAAGGCGATTTCACAAAAAAAATACTCAATCGAGTTAACTAACTCAGTCATTTCAATTCGTTTTATCTAAATAAAAACATTTGTATTTTGAACGGCTGGAACCTTTTATCAGTTAATTTTCCAGGCGACAATTTTAACGTTTTATTTTTGCGCTATTCATTTTTTTATACCCAGAGGTATTTTTTCACTGAATGGCGAGACGTAAATGCTGTTCGCCTGATGGTAAGCGATACGACTGCTCACGAACAGTAGCTAAGCCAAACTACATCTTGAATTTTAAAACAACGCTTGGCATTTCACTGCACTCGCCATCCTGAGGCATACAATTTTAATTCTCATTATGCCGAGAAGTTACTCTGGCTACAATATCCGTCGAATCGAAACATAGTAGTGCATTTACACTGCTGTTTAAGGGGAGAAATAGACATTGCGGTGGTACCTACCCAGACGGCCTATCACATATATATACACGAATATTACTTATTAACAGCGTTAATTTAAATAATACATGATGACAAAACCTGATCATTGTCCATGATACGCCTTGGGTCTACTCCAAACATTATAATAATGCTAAACATTTGTTGAAATATAAATAACGTCTATTAATAAAAATTAAATATGTAAAATAACCGTTATCCTCAACATGTTTCATATCTTGTTTTTTACAATTACATGCAAGGACCGTGCCTCAAGCGGTGTATTATGTTGTATATTAACTTTTTGTTCTTATGTCCAACTTAATAAAAATGCCTTGCTGCTGAACTCAGAGTTATTCAAAATCAATTAAATCATTACTTAGTGTAGGTTTTAAGAAAAGATGTATGTATATATTCAGCCTGTCGCCGTCCATTGCTGGTCGTAGGCCTCCCTAAGTAAACGCCAACCATCCCAGTATTGGGCAGCTCTAATCCATCCGCCACCCGCTACTCTTTTCAAGTCGTCGGTTCATCATGCAACATGTCGTCCTACACTAGGTTTACCAAAACGCTCTCCATTCCAAGCCTTGTCTGCTCCACCGAACATCTTTTCGGCGGCAGACGCGGCCCGCCCACTCCCACTTCAGCGTGCTAATCCTACGGGAAATATCCGTGTGTTCTTTCACATAGCTGACGTCAAACATCGACGCTCAACGAAGTCTGCAGTTACTGAACATACCGGGTATATCAAGACTGCTACCGAAAACGAAGCCGGGTGGTAGTTTAAGCGACTTCAGACACAATGCAACAGAAAAAGTTGCAAAAAAAAAGCGACAATTTTTTTTTGTAATTTTTTTCTTATGACCATATTTGGGTGGTAAATATATTTTTTCCTAAAATAATAGTGTATACCATTTTATTTATAAATAATCTAAGGCATAAAAGTGTTGAAATTATTATTTTAGCAAAAACTATGGATTTACCACCTAAAAATGAAGATATTTAAAAAATCATAAAAAATAATTGTCACGTTTCTTTTCGAAATTTTTGGTTGCATTGTGTTTGTAGTCACTAAAACTACCACCCGGCTTCGTTTTCGGTAGCAGTCTTGAGATACCCGGTATAGAAGAAGGCTCCAAGCATTACCTCCGCTTTGACCAGCCCCAAGTTCTCGCTAAAGAACACCGTTTCCTGCCCAGGATGTTTCGCGAGGCTATTGAAATTAAAAAACATCCAAATTTCAATAGAGAAGATGGCTTGAAGCTTGCACATGCATGGGATCGAATACTACATTTAATTAAATCGGAACCCAAAAGACCAACTGCCAGCCCTCAAGACACTGTGAGCTCCTTCTGCGTAGATCGGATCGCAAATACAGACTAGCTATTTAAATTAATTTTTAAATTAATAATTGTAAATAAGGGTAGTTGAATTGTAACAGTCACAGAGCGGACGTCTAATACCTCAGTCCACCCCGTGACCACGAAAGCTGTAAAGTAATCGAAACGTCGGGAACTCAAAAAATGTAAAATTAAACCAAATCCGCGATAAAATCCGTAAATAATAGTTTTATTTCAATGTGTAACATTCGCGTTAATCTAAGAAACCATTGTTTCTACCGTAGTCGTAGGTGACTACAACTTTTAAGTCTAATACATTGTTATATAAATATATTAATACTATATATTGTTATATACCGGGTATCTCAAGACATCTTTTCCTAAAATAATAGTGTATATCCTTTTATTTATAAATAATCTAAGGTTTAAAAGAGTTTAAATTATTATTTTAGCAAAACTATGGATTTACCACCCAAAAATGACGATATTTAAAAAATCATAAAAATAATTGTCGCGTTTCTTAGCAAAATTTTTAGTTGCATTGTGTTTGTAGCCACTAAAACTACCACCCGGCTTCGTTTTCGGTAGCAGTCTTGATATACCCTGTATATAGATATATTAATACAATATATCTAATAATATGAGTTCTAATACAATAAACACTGTTACAAATATTTTTTTGAACTGTCTAAAAACTCAAGTAAAACCGCTGAATATAGCTATATTGTATAAAAGGAAATATTCGGATGTAATAACCCACTGAATAACAATGTAAAACACATGACTGCCTCCACAATATTTGACTATAAATCAGATATTATCAACTCGGTTACTCCTTAACGTATATATAAGTATATAGCGATTATTTTTTTGGTCGAATGATAAAATGAAAATATTTTATGAGTATCGTGTAAAGAAAAGAAATAATATTTCGGAGGCAAATAAATGAAGATTCAGAGGTTTCCGTTTCAAATATCTGTTACCGGTCGAAGTTAATATTTTTTTTTAATCAGCTTCCAAACACGAGATTACAATTCGACGGATATGTATTCCATATTAAAGATTGCACAATTGTCGCTATCTTTGTATTTATTGGCTATAGAAAATATGTGTCAAACTGCATTAATATAGTTTTCTTTCGCTTGTAGGTAAAGGAAAACATCATAAGACAACTTACTTGAATATTGTCCATAAAAAATTAAGTGTTTAAAATCTCAATTACATAATCTAGAAGATAGTCAAACCTGAATTTACTCTGCCCAGAAATCTGGTTAAAATTTTCACACACCCAGCGTTTAAACAGCTACAAGAGCAATGGTGATTTGTCTTACCGTCCGTACCCAAAGCAAAGAAGGTAATTGATTTAAGTAAGTTTTGCAAGTCACTGGAATAATAGTGTTCAATTTTCACGGAAATTCCTGTGCTGGGAAGCGACAAGTTGCATCATTTATCATTTGCTAAGCCTGACGTTCGACTGTAAATTTTTGCTATTAGAAAATGAATAAAATATTTTGTAATATAGTTAAAAGTCTGGACTAACTTTGTTCATATTTTTTTCAAGGAAATGCTTAGTATTAATTACGCGTAGAATTTGCAATAAAATAGACAAATTAAAAAAAGGAAAAACTTTTTTTTACTATAGTTTTCCTTTCATTAGTTTTCATTAGAGTCCTGACATGTCTTTGCGTAGGAATCGATTCTTAGAATATTTATATTAAAGAAGAAGCGCTGTCATATATTTGCGTCTTTAAAAAAATAAATATTTTCTCATTCGTAATGTTGATAGCGTTCCTATACCGGGTATCTCAAGACTGCTACCGAAAACGAAGCCGGGTGGTAGTTTTAGTGACTACAAACATAATGCAATTAAAAATTTCGCCTAAAAACGCGACAATTTTTTTTTATGATTTTTTAAATATCGTCATTTTTGGGTGGTAAATCCATAGTTTTTGCTAAAATAATAATTTAAACTCTTTTATACCTTAGAGTATTTATAAATAAAAGGGTATATACTATTATTTTAGGAAAACATGTATTTACCACCCAAAAATGGCCATAGGAAAAAAATAACAAAAAAAAAATTGACGCTTTTTTTTTGCAACTTTTTCTGTTGCATTGTGTCTGAAGTCGCTTAAACTACCACCCGGCCTCGTTTTCGGTAGCAGTCTTGATATACCCTGTATATTTGCGTCATTAAAAAAATAAATATTTTCTCATTCGTAATGTTGATAGCTTTCCTATATAAGTAAAAATTGCACTAAATAATTAACAATGAATTTCTATAAATCCCTTTAATAACCGAACGTATTTTGAGCTTTTATCCTTCTACAAGGTTTGCGTAGAATTAAAAAACCCTAAACTATATATTTTTATTTTCTAAGTAATTCGTACATGTTGGACATGTAACCTATCAAATATCAGCCAACAGGACGGCAGAAAAAAATGGCCCGCACCACCATTTTTATCTACGATTTTGAGGTATCAGCGCTCCCTCTATATTATATAGCGGTCCGGCCCGGCTTCGCCTGGGTGCAGATAGTTTTTGAGTCCAATCCACTTAATAACATATAATTTCACGCATCTACTAACTTATATTTCCCACGCGCCGTCGACTATATTTCCCGTCCCGTTATATCCCGTTCTGACCCGTCTCATTTAGTCTAATGGCGAAAAGCATTAAATACTATTCTTTCCTATCCCGTGCCAACTATTTAAATTTAAAAGAGTTGAAAGTACGTCCATTTGGTTTTCTGGCTCATCCTACGGGAACACTACAGTTTTTAGGATAAAAGTAGAATATACCAGCAACCAACAGAAGCACGTAAGTTGGTAAGTTGTGCATATACCCATTAATTCGTTCATAATGTACAACTTTCCTTTCTTGTTCATTCACTGGTAGCATAACAGATTTATATCAATAAAATATAATTAAAATTGCCAACGCGGATTAGGCCAGCGTGGTGAACTATACCACTCTCCATTGTACTCTCCATTGTAGTGGCTCTGCCCTGCAGTGGGACGTATATGGGCTGATATAGTAAAGTATATACATATTAAACGCAATACAGTACATATAAATACGATAGCTGTCGTTTACAGATAGTTTTTGAGTTCAGTCCACATCAACATATTATTTCGGGTACTGTTTCATATTCAAACTCAATGTGATCGTTGACTATATTGCTTTTCCCGTCCCATCCCGACATGTTGATAATATCTTAGCATTGCTGTCTATGCCAACCCTGACATAATAATCCCCATGTAATAATAATAATAGGCGAAGATGACCAAGATAGCGAAGCGATGGGGGACGATATTTTTTATTGCAAATCATGACGAGATGAGCATGCCGTTAGCCTGATGTTAAGCGATACGACTGCTCATGAACTGTAGCAAAACCAAACAACACCTTGAATAACAAAGCAATGCTTGACATTCACTACGCTCGCCATCCTGAGACATACGATGCTAAGTCTCAATATAGTAGTTACTCTGGCTACAACGTCCTTCACACTGTAACACAAAATTCCATTAGATTTAGCCATAAATAGAGATATATGAAGAGACTTTTGCCCAGCTGTGGGATCTAGTTTAATAAAACAGCAGCAAACTCATGTCGTGATTTTTATACTCTCTAGATTCAACTACATGCCAAGTACAACATAAATATTTAAATGAAACAACTAATGAACTTGCTTGCATCAAGCGCGCGTGGATTTCCTTAGCAGAGTTATTTTAGAAATGTATTTATTATACTCTTCAAAGATCTTATACTTACAATCACCAAAAAAAATATTTCGAAAAAGATTATTACAGGATTTTATGTTGATAAAAAACTCTATGGCCCATAACTCATTAATAGGTACCAACTCTTAACATCCTACACACGTGATAACTTTTAAACGACATGTCCGATTGAGATGAAATGAAAAGTATTTTACTTCTACATAAATACTCTTGATAACATAATGCTTAATTTCGATAAAGATTAATATTACGATACATATTTAACGATTTTTTTTTCTTCATACGATTTAATAATTATTTTGAACACAAAATCGGTTATTATGATTAAATCATGATAGCTAGATATATGTTCTCGCGGACTTTTTTGTAGGTCTTAATGGGATCTACAGATAACAAACCCGTAGTACATCATTTTGTTCTATTGTCAATAGCTTTTGCAGCGCACGCAAAAATAGATCTTCGATAGCAATTTTATTACGGAACCCTAATTTTGAAAAAAAAAAATAATATAGCCTATAGCCTTTACCTATAAATGAACTACCCGACACTGAAAGAATCATTCAAATCGGACCAGTAGTTCCAGAGATTAGCGCGTTCAAACAAATAAACAAACAAACTCTGCAGCTTTATAATATTAGTTTCACTACATAGTATAAAACAAAGTCGCTTTTTCTGTCCCTATTTCCCCTTGGGTGCTTAAATCTTTAAAACTACGCAACGGATTTTGATGCGTTTTTTTTAATAGATAGAGTGATTCAATAGAAAGGTTTAAATGTATAATAACATCCATTAAATAGTGGAGAAATATTGTTATTTTTGAGGTTTCTAATGTGATGTCGTTAATTATTAATATTTTTCCGCTTACATTGCAAACGCAGGCTGAACCCTACGAGATTTATCAAAAAAATGTACTACATATTTGTACACATTGAAAAGGTCTACAGAAAACTCCGCGATGGTAATGTCTATCTCTTATGGATATCCCACAATAACATTTTTTGTCATTTACTTTTTACGACAAATAATGGCTAATTTTCGAAGCGATTTTAACCAATACAGCATTAATCCTTATCCAATTAAATAACTTAAATACATTGTTGATTTAATATAGATCTATGTGGTCCTTTACAGCACAAGATTTAAATGAATATTTTCGAAGATATTACAGATATAAAATTGCGGGACGTAGCGCTTGCGGCGGTACTGGCCGGCCGGGGCGGCGCGGCGGGAGCGTGCCTATATAGGAATGTTTATATGTATAATAATAATACGTACATATTATTGTACAAAAATCTATTTGTACCCGGGTGAAGCTGGGCCGGGCCGCTAGTAGATTATAAATACTCTAAACTCTAAAGTCTACTATGTCTCGATAGTGCAAATGTCGATTACTTTTGGTCAAAGCCGTTATTAACATTTAAACAATGATATTGATTAGATGAAAATTAGTATTTTCGATGGAAATTAATGTTATATTCTACATAATGTATTACTGAATAGGGCAAATATAGCTTGACATAATGCTCGACATAAAAGAAAAATATAAATAAATTTAATACAGAACCTCAGAAAATTTTGATGCTAAAATTTTTAATAAAAAAATAAAAACCGACTTCAAAACAAAAATCCACTAAAAACCAAAAAATAATAAATACCACTCCAAAGCAAAAAAAATAATATTTATTTCATGGAACTCGTGCACGTTGATTAAGCAAATTAATCAACATGTATGTATTTATTATTTTTTGGTTTTTAGTGGATTTTTGTTTTGAAGTCGGTTTTTATTTTTTTTATTAAAAATTTTAGTTATTTTTATCTTTTTAGTGTTGATAGGCATTTAAATTAAGAAGATTTGGTCCCCACAAGGAATGTGTTCTTTCCGATGACAATGAAATCGCTAAAATCGGCTAAAAGCTGCCAAAGATATTGGAATATTCACATGTTTAATATTTTTCTCCCCCCCCCCCCATCCCTTCGCGCCTACCACTTTTTCCCTCAACCACTGTAGCCTAGCTTTTATACTGAAGCCAATGCAAAAAGAACCGTTGAAATCCTATTAAATTTTGAGGGGTTCTACTCTCCAGGTCCGAACATGATAATCAGATCTTAATGTTATGTTCCTGGGATCAACCTGTTAATACGTTCTTTCTAATGAAAACGAAATCACTAAAATCGGTTGAAAGCTGCCGAAGATATTAGAATTTACGTGTATTTTAATTTTATCACCCACCCCCTCTCACCCCCACCCCTTTTTCCCTCTCTCACTGTAACTTAACTTTTCTAATGAACGTAATGCAAAAAGAACCATTGCAATTCTCCTTAATATTAAGGAGTTCCCCTCTCCAGGTCCGAAGATATTCATCAGATCTTCACCATATTTTTATGGGACCAAACGACAAGCACCAGCTTTCAATCAAAGAAAGAATGATCGAAATCGGTTCACACAGTACAGAGAAACGAGGTAACAAACATAAAAAAAAAAGCAACATACAGTCGAATTGAGAACCTCCTCCTTTTTTTGAAGTCGGTTAAAAATAAATAATATTTAAAAACAGATATCAGTATTTACGCCCGAATACTGGAACGCCATTTAAATAATAAGTTGCTCTTAACAGCGCACGGCCCACTTAGCCAGTACATTTAATCGGGATTAACGTAGTTAAGCGCAACTTATATTTAAGTTGCGTTCCAGTATTCGGGCGTTAGTCTTTTAAATGTGCGTTTTTTTACGCTTTAGTAAAATACCCAACTATAAATGTAAAAGTGTTTGATAAAGAGTTAAAGATTACAAAATGAAATGAATTTTCATTCATTTAATGGTTAAAAGCTAGGGTACTTAAGCAAAATAAAAAGACTCCGAAGAATTGAAAACCTCCTCCTTTTTTTTGAAGTCGTTTAAAATAAAATAAATTGCCCATCAAATTCTAAATTTAAACTATAATTCCAAACACATTTACAATAAATATTCTAAATTCAAACCAGCCAGTAAGTGACCGCAGAAAAAATAGCTCTATTAGGCAGAAATATTGCTTACCTTAGCCATGACGGTTTGTGAAAAGAAATAAGAATATAAAGTGTTGCAAATAAATCCCGCAGTTATCTTAGTTATATGTAGGATGTACGAGTTGGTCGTGCCCTGAAGCTGAAGTTTTTACCTCAGATAACAGTTAATGGCTTCGCTTTTAATATTTTTTTAGCTCCTCGTTTTTCTAATCTTCGTGGACGTAGCGAGAATTTTGTTGGTGAAAATTGTGTTTAGTCTGTAGTTTGGAGACGAAGTGTGTATATTTTGGTGATATTACTGTTTGATGACTTTAATTTAGGCTTAGATACTTCAGAAGTTCATGAAAATAGGTAACAGTGATATTACTTTTCATTAGCATAAAGTTGTTAAAAACCCGAAGAAAGTTATATGTCTCAAACAAATGATATCTCCTAAAACATATAATATACTAAAAAAAATAGATGAAGCTCCAATTTTAGGTTGATTATTAAAGTATGGATGTTTGAATAAATATTGATTGGACTTCGGGAATTGACAATTATCGCAACAAAATATGCACCCATTACAGTGTAAAATCAGTAGTACATTGTAGAGTCAAATTGAAAGTTATAGGGTAAGATACAGTCTATGCAACAATGTGGAGATCCTCAGAGCATTGAGATAGTAATTACAAGGAGACGCAAACACAAACCTACTGCGTTTGTATTGCTGATTTTCGATTTGACTACTAAGTTTTTATATTGTAAGTAGAAACTCGCAACTTTGAAGATAAAGACTGACACCTTTTATTGCTGAGACCATGTATGTTTTTATAAGTAATTTGCTTGATTTGTAAGTGAGGAAAAACATCTTGAAATTCCAGACACAACTAAGAGTTATTAATTGTGAGTCGTGTTACTCCAACAGAATACACACTAAATTTGTCTTGCCAATCGAAGCTGTATGAAAAAAAATCCCGAAGTATTCCTTTTTCTAGTTCTAAATTCAAATGCAAATCATCATGTTTTTTTCCTTCATTCCCCCTTATAATGGGAAGGTCCAAGGATAGTGTACTCAGCCAAAATTATTTTTTAAATTATTATACAATTGGAAATATGGTATCAAATCGTAAATATGTATGTAAGTTGTCATCGATTTAATCAGGTTTCATATTATGAAAGATTTTTATGTGTCGGGTGTTTTGACAGGTTTTAGTCATTCTATAAAACATGTTCTTTTAAAATAAATAGTATCGTCCGGCGCGAGACGCGATAAATCTTGATTTTATTTTTTGTATTTCGCGTAGTTTTAAGAAAAATATATTATGCCTAGGAAAGTAATATGGTACAATAGTAAATTTGACTTTTAAAGTGCTTTGATGTGCTTTTATTTATGATAAAATATATTATAGCTTTTTTGTATTGATTCGTCAACATTACTACAATTTAGTAGTGAGTGCTGAGAACATATCACGGTGGTGGCGGGTTCAAATCCAAGGGCATACTTTTCACTTTTCGGAGTCATATATGTATTGATAGTCAATCACCATTGGCCACGCAATATTATGGTAAAGGAAAACTTTGTGATGAAACTGCATACCATGGCCATTTGTAAGAATGTCCATGATATGTAAAGTCCAACAACCCCTACTAGGACAGCGTAGTGGGTTTCACGGCCTAACCACACGCAATCGTACTCTCGAATGTAGAGGAAGCCCATGCCCTGCAGTGGGACGTATTTAGACTTATACAGTATATTTTTTTTTCTTGTGTGTGGTGTTAAATAAAGAATTTATATATAACAAGCGGCCCGGCCCAGCTTCGCCCGGGTACAAATAGATTTCTATACAATAATATGTACGTATTATACATATAACCTTCCTTGAATCACTCTATCTATTAAAAAAAACCGCATCAAAATCCGTTGCGCAATTTTAAAGATTTAAGCATACAAAGAAACATAGGGACATAAGGACAGAGAAAGCCCCTTTGTTTTATACTATGTAGTGGTAATCCAATTAGAAAATCCACCGAATAGAAATGATCTGACTACCTGTACAACTATTGCAAAATTATTCGAAGTCCAATGATAAATATAAGCGATTTGTAAGATTTCCAAGCTTGTTGAATTAGTCTACTTAAAGCAATTTATTATTTAGGTGGCGCATCATATGTATTAAGGACAAAGACTACTCAATGTTTCAATTATTCATATCGTTACTAAAATAAAATACACCGGTCTAAGAGTCACCTAAATAGTCCCGACCCCATACTAAAATCGAGTCTTGTCTTGTGAGTATCGAACCTACAAGAGACTTTTCGGTCTTACAAACACCCAGACTCGATACAAACACCTGTTGTTTACACAAATATTTTTTTGGTGCCGGGATCGAACCCGCGGCCTCTCATAATGGTTTCTTAGATTTACGCGGATGTTACACATAGAAATAAAACTATTATTTACGGATTTTATCGCGGATTTGTTTCCACGGCCTCTCGTTTCACAGCCGGTTCCAAACAACTGGGCCACGGAGGCTGTCAACAAAGTAAAAACAAAAAAAATAATCCTAGTAAACAAATACAGATTGATCCCAATGTGACAAAGCATCTAAGCTTCCACATTCATCACACAAAATCCCGATGTCACCGCTAACATTACAAAATTCCCTGACCTCTCAATAATCCCGTGAAATATGAATATCCGGCTCAAATCAATGATTACACCCCAACCCCGTTACAACCCTTTATGCGCATAATTTGTAAAATGAAATTGTACAGCGAATACTTGCGTCACGCAAACAAGGGGTGAAAAAGATTAAAAATGCTTGCACGGGATTGAATATTCTGTTTTTTTTAACCCGTTTAAGTTTAAAGGCTTTAGTTGCGGTTTCTATTTTTTTTTCACAAGAATGTTCTACACTTTTTCCGTCTACTTCAAACATTCTTCAACCAAAATTGAACCCACGTCCCCGGGAAATTACAAAATTACATTACATCAACAGGTTTATAAAAGGTTCTTTAAAGCGTTATAATTATAATATTTTAATCAACATTCGGCTTTTTAATCTTTGCATATTTAATAATGCAAAGCAAACCTAATATTTAAATTAGAAAATTTGAATTAAAGAAAATTATTTAATTTTCTTGAATGTGATTTCGCTTTATTTGCGAGTTGTATAATTAGAAGTTCTTCAAATTAAATATAAATGAAATTAGCATTCCTTACAAAAATACTTAGAATAAAATCGTAGGAACCTGCGAACCGTGAAGATTTTGGCAAGATTTTCAATGGCACGCCACAGAGTTTTGGGAATAATGTGGCCATTGATAATCAATATCCATGCGCTATAATGGTGAAGACAAACAACGTAAGGTAACCTGCTTACCATATATGTAGTTTTGTAAAGAATTTCTACGTATATGCGTAGATAAATAAAACACTCAGCCACATACATAGTCATGACCCCACACTAAAATCAAATCTTATGTTGTGAGTGTCAGAAACTACGAGAGACTTTTCGGTCTAACAAAACATCCAGAATCCGAAATACCTGTGGTTCACACAGACATTTATCTCGGTGCGGGCATCAAACCCACGGCTTCTCGTTTCACAGGGGACTTCAACTGCGCCACTGAGGCTGTCAACTGATACAGATACCAATACAGTTTTATATGGTATATGTGACCTACCCCGTAGCAGGCCAGCGTGGTGGACTTTGGCCTAACGTTTCTCAATTGCAGGAGAGTTTCACGCCTACTGAGATGAGTATGAGCTGAATTAATACAGTAACTATATTCTAAATAGTGCAGTTGTACCACGTGCGATTACAACGCTGTGGCTTCGAATTTTGTATTCTTTCATCATCATCAGCCTAAACTGTTGTCCACTGCTGGACATAGGCCTCCTCCAAATTGTGCCATTTTACCCTGTATTTGGCATGCCATTGTATTCATTATCAGCCCGTATTCAGGAAGTGCCCGATATGGCAACAGACTGAATACGCGCGCCCTATAAAATCGTGGGGCGAAACGAACAAGAAGAAACGTGGGTGTCCTAGTGCACCTCTGTCTAACTCTTCTGGGAAAAAGGCGTGAATTCATGTATGTATTCCAAGCTAACAATAATTTAAACTCATGAATCTAATTTCCAAATAATTCAAGGCTTGGAATCGTTTGTCTAGTGACGGTGCAATTTGCAGCGGCGGGGACAAATCAGGGCTCCGACGCGCGATATCGTTCCGTATTGGAGCCCGGTGATTGATAAACCCGCATCCCATTGAACTTTTATTGTCTTACATTTATTTACAACTGGCTTTGAGGATGTTTTGTATCAAGTTTATCAAGACTGCGACCGAAAACGAAGCGGAGTGGTAGTTTAAGTGACTATAAACACAATGGAATTAAAAATTTCGCAAAAAACGTGACATTTTTTTATTTATTTTTTAGTTTATGTACTATGTATATCATATTTAAATGTATGTGTATGACCATTATAGGCCATTAAAGTTTTGGCCAAAATATACAATAGCTGTAGCTAATATTTAAAGCCGTAATATTTAAAAAACGGTTATGTTAAACAACGAAAAAGTAATTAAACAAAACTACAATAATAAAACAAACAAAAAATAATGATATTAAAAATTTTACTCTTCTATACTATCAATTCCTCTTTATTAACACTTATGTCCCTTACAATGACCTTTCCATAGTTACAACAGCAAAAAAATCACCCAAATACATCAGACAAAGCACTAAAATCCAAAAAGTGTTTTCCAGAAACCAATTACCGTGATCCTTTTCACGTATTTTTAGAGGGCATCGCAAAGCGGGACCGAATATTTATACAACATGGGCTAAGTCCTAATCGTAAATACTTAACTAAACAAGACCCGGGGATACTTAAGGTATTCCTAAAGGAATATTTAGTAGTCTTCTTCGGGTACGTTGAAGTAAAATTAATAATGGAATAAAGGCGTTTGGTTTTGGTGTGTTTTTTGTGTTGATTTAGGTTTGATGTTTGATAATATCAGTGCTACTGCTTAATTTTTTATTGATATTTAGGCAGTGACTTATAATGTCCTGGGTTTGATATATTTTTTTTCCTCCTCGCCAAAGAAGTAGAACTATTTATAATCTTTATAGAAAATGTTTGGCACTTCTGTGAAAGCGTGTGTAAGTTCATCAATCTTTTAGAGTATAATAAAGTCAGGCTGAATTAGAGGAAAGGTAGGAAGTATTAAGTCTGGTTAGTACAAGTGTCCTTATTAGTCCAAAAATAATTTTTGACCGAATGAGTTTGATTGAATTTGAAAATTTTGAACGAATAAGGACTTAGCAATGGGAATTTTATGTCAGAATTTTGAATGGCAACTTTTAAACGTTTTTCATTCGTGAACATTTAAATATTGTCATAATTACTACAGATCGTTATACTATCGAGAAAATTATAAAAGTTAAAAAATTCAAAATACAATCGTTACTACACCCGGTGATTTTTCCTTTAAATATTTCATTTAATAGCCAAAACGGATTTACAATATTTAAAAGAAAACAATAAGCCAACAAATAATACAAAACAGTTTTTAGTCTTTAAGACAAAAATAAATATAAAGAAATAATGAGAAAACGGCGTAGTTCTTGAACTTAGCCCATAATAATTTAACGAACTGGACTCAATCCATTTCGACCTTTCAACATTTACCGCCTTATTCGTGGACAGCTTATAAATATAAACCTGTCTTATTTATCGATTTTTTGTCCCTTTCGAACAACTATTGAATTCAGTTTGAGCGAAGAAGACAAAACATTCGATAGCGAAAGAGTTTTATGATCTGTTTCTGAATAAGGCCACTTTTTATTTAGGCAATTTTATTTTATTTTCTCAGATTCTCGTTTTAGATTTATATAAAACTAGGTTTTGTTGTGACTACGTTTAGGTTGACTTACGCTTCAGATAGTTTTTCTTTACTATCAATATCCTATAGAAGTTTAAGAGGTAGTTAATATGTGTGATAATATGGGGACATTAATTACTTTTTGAATATAGCTCTCGAAATTACCTAACCTACTTACTTACTGGTGGTAGGTCTCTCATATGTGAGAGGCAGCCTGGGTAGGTACCACCGCAATGTCTATTTCTCCCATCAAACAGCAGTTCAAATGCACTGTTGTGTTTCGGATTGAAGGACATTGTAGCCAGAGTAACTACTGGACATATTGAGACTTAACATCTTATGTCTCAGAATGCCAAGCTGTTTGGTTTTGCTACTGTTCATGAGCGGTCGCATCGCTCACCTTCAGGCCAACGGCATGCTCGTCTCGCCATTTACAGAAATAAAAAAAAAAACCTAACTGCACTCTGCAAGTCAATGGACTTCGAATAAATGATATCTTGAAATTTTCTATTTGTATGTTTTGTCATTCATATTCGTTTCAAGTCTTTGGGAATAAAAAGTCTCTCGTAGTACCCACGTAGTGTCCTGATACCCACGACACAAGACTAGATCTTAGTGTGGGGCCGAGAATATGTATTTATGATTGTTGGGTGTATTTGGGTGTACTTATACCTATATTTGTAAGATTCATTGTTTAGCTCAGGGTACTAATTTTGGAAAAGTTGATCAATTGAATTTGGTACCTTCATAAGAAATAAAAAGTGAAAAAAATTAAGTGCGAGGTGGCCTGTTGGTAAACGGACTAGACGCGACTGCCAACATGTTCACGGTGGTCGCGGGTTCGAATCCCAGGGCACACCTCTGACTTTTCGGAGTCATGTGTGTATTGATAGTCAATCACCACGCACTAAAACGGCGAAGGAAAACATCCTAAAGAAACCTGCATACCATAGCGATTTATAAAAAAATCTATGCTATGTAAGTCCGCCAACCCGCACTAGGCAAGCGTGGTGGACCATTTGGCCTAACCACTCTCAATAGTACTCTCGATTGTAGAGGAGGCCCGTGCCCTGCAGTGGGACGTATATTGGCTGATACGATACGATAATATTAATACCCAATTTCTTTGTACAGTTCTTTTTAGTTCCTACATTTTCGTGGCCAATCCTTTTAAACCCTCATCGGTCAACCGAAGGATCGCTTAGGCGCATAGGAAAAACATAGCGTGTGTTTTGTACAAATTATATTAATTTAGCATTCGTATAATTCATTATTATTTAGGTTTCAGAGAAACTTATTATTCTAGTACAGTAAATAAACTCAGTGTATAATTTCATGTTGATAATTAAAAGGATAGCTGTTAGGGAGAGCGGTATTCCCAACCACTGTTTTAAAATGTAAATATAACTGTAATATGCCAAGTGGCGCAAAAGCTTGTAAAATATTTGTGAAAACACGACGGATTTAAAACAATTTACATTTTCAAGATGTTTCCATTCTACGCCGCTTGTGGGTAACACGGCCACGAAATCAGCGATAATTTGTTGAAGATATTATTTTAATGAGACACAATGTACTTGAAACCCATCCTGTAGTTATGTTTTTTTAATGAATATGTCTAGCAAACGATAAGCCCGGTTTATAGTAAAAAAGACCCGGTGCCCACAAAAATCACTACATAGAACATTTGATTAAAGCATTGTGTAAAGGGAAGAACAAGGGATAGAAGGAGAATAGAGTTGAAATAAGGCCAATTTTTACGTTTTTAACATTTTTAACTTCCCGACAACGTTTCGATTACTTAACAGCTTTTGTGGTCACGTGGTAGTTTGGGGTTTGAGTCATCCACTTTATGACAGTCGCGTAAATCTAAAAAACCTTTATGAGAATAAAGTTGTTGAGCCGTGTTGAGCCCTCTTACTTACTAATCGAAACTTTTTGATTGAGTAGGTGCATTCCGACTGTAAACGAAGAACAGAACTTCAACAATTTTCGAACAGAAAAAAAGTGTGATAGTAAACTACCCTACTACAATATGGTTGAATAATTTCGCCACCATGGCATACCCTGTATTCAAGCGCAATTCCCCGTAGTTTCCAAGGCCCAGCCGACCTTTGAGGTAACGCGATGTTTGGTCCCGGCCGTCTCAGCCAGATTATAGTGAGGCGCAGACAACGTCACATTCGTCATTGTCACGCCACCGGGATTAATTTGAATGCGAATCATTCGTCAAATATTCTGTTTTAGCGTGCGTTTGAGCTTTGTGTATGGAGCAGATGATTTTTTAGTGGTAGAGGATTTAAACTTGTTTGATGAGAGACTAAATAGGCTTTTGAGGTCGTGTAACATATTGGATATAGGATGAAAAATATGTAAAGATAAAAAATATTACAATTTTGCATGAATAAACTTTTCAACACACAAACTCACGCCTTTTCCCGGGTAGGCAGACGAGCCAAAACACCCACATTTTGCCAGAATGTTTCGTCCTACGATGTGATAGGTCGCGAGCATATCGCCATATCGGACACGAATTCCTGACTCCAAGCTGATAGTGAATAGAAAAATCCAATATCACTTTGCCTGACCTGGGATTTGAACCCGAGACCTCAGTTTTGTAACTGTATCATCATCATAATCATCATCATATCAGCCACAGGAAGTCCACTGCTGAACATAGGCCTCCCCTAAGGATCTCTACAATGACCTGTTGGAAGCGGCCTGCATCCAGCGACTTCCTGCGACCTTAGTCAGATCGTCCGTCCACCTTGTAGGCGGGCGTCCGACATTTCGCTTGCCTGTACGTGGCCTCCACTCGAGAACCTTTCGGCCCCAACGGCCATCGGTTCTACGAGCTATGTGCCCGGCCCACTGCCACTTTAACTTGCCAATCCTATGGGCTATGTTGGTAACCTTGGTTCTCCTACGGATCTCCTCATTTCTGATTTGATCTCGTAGGGAAACTCCGAGCATAGCCCGCTCCATGGCTCGTTGAGTGACTTTGAGCCTTTTAATGAGGCCCACAGTGAGAGGCCACGTCTCGGTGCCGTATGTCATCACTGGTAACACACAACTATCGAAGACTTTCGATTTTAGGCACTGAGGTATTTTGGACGAGACGACGTCGCGAAGTTTCCCGAACGCTGCCCAACCGAGTTGGATTCGACGATTGACCTCTCTCTCGAAGTTGGACCTGCCTAACCGGACCACTTGTCCTAAATAGACATATTCGTCTACAACTTCGAGAGTCGAGCCCCCAACTCCAATGGGGATGGGCACAACATGGATATTCGACATGATCTTCGTTTTATCCATGTTCATTTTAAGACCCACCTGTTGGAAGACTCGATTAAGGTCTTCGAGCATAGTGCTAAGGTCTTCCAGCGATTCTGCCAAGACTACAATATCGTCGGCAAATCGAAGGTGAGTAATATACTCGCCGTTGATGTTGATGCCGAATCCTTTCTACTGCAAGAGCTTGAAGGCATTTTCCAGCACGGCAGTGTAACTGTATAGTAGTAGGTAAATTGAAAACACCTAATAAAATGTGAAAAGAAAAAAAAATATATTTATAAATTTATATCAGTCAAGAATCTCGCTCAATCGTCAGTCATAACGCCAAGTAAAATCAGCCAACCAAAAATAACCCAAAATTCTTCCAAATGACATTCAAATGAATTTATGTATATTTCTAGATTGGGTTAACGCAACATGTATAAAGTATTAGTCCAGCGATGCATCGACGAGCGCGCATGCATTTTATATGGAAATTAGCCCTTGTGTAAACGAATAGGTGGCAAAATTGACGCTGTAGAACAGATAACACGGTGAAACTGTGATGTTCCGCTTACGTTTTGTATACGTACGTGAATTAATAATTTACCTTCGTTGCTTTTTTTTATGGAATAGCGAGACGAGCATGTCGCTCGCCTGATGGTAAACGATACGACCGCTCAGTACAGCTCAGAACAGTAGCAAAACAACACCTTGAATTACAAAGCAATGGCATTCCACTGCCCTCGCCATCCAGAGAGGTAAGATGGTCAGTCTCAATATGTCAATGTAGTTACACTGCCTACAGTGCATTAAACGGCTGTTTGGCAAGAGAAATAGACATTTTGAGTTCATTTTGAGCTTGACATATGAGAGCCCAGAGTTTATTTTATTTTTACCTCATCTCATAAAGTATAAGTTTATTCTGGAAATCCCTTGACAATATCCAAATTTAAGCGTTCATTTTCTGTAGTTGAAGAAAACGGAAGAGCAAGCAAGAATCAATCTTCACCTGTGAATCGTTAGGGCTTAGCTTGTCTTTGAAAATACTAAACATATAATGAGGAGTTTAGCGATGATATCCCGGACATCAGCCTGTTTGAGATTGAGATGGCCCTCAAACAACTTAAAAACAACAAGGCGCCGGGTGAGGACGGAATCACTTCAGAGCTTCTGAAAGCGGGCGGAACGCCGGTACTGAAAGTCCTTCAGAGGCTCTTCAATTCCGTTCTCCTCGAGGGCTCAACGCCGGAGGCATGGAGCAGGAGCTTGGTGGTACTGTTCTTCAAAAAAGGTGATAACACTTTGCTGAAGAACTACAGGCCCATCTCGCTCCTGAGCCTTGTCTATAAGTTGTTTT
This sequence comes from Hyles vespertilio, assembly GCA_009982885.2. NCBI lineage: Eukaryota > Metazoa > Arthropoda > Insecta > Lepidoptera > Sphingidae > Hyles > Hyles vespertilio. Next base: position 6,004,972 of record CM042810.1, read on the forward strand.
CAAGGGTCATCACAAATCGTCTCGAACGCAGGTTTGATGACTTCCAGCCTCCCGAACAAGCCGGTTTCCGAAAAGGCTTTAGTACCATAGACCATATTCATACGCTACGGCAGGTTATACAAAAAACCGAGGAGTATAACTTGCCGCTTTGTTTAGCGTTTGTGGACTATGAGAAAGCCTTTGATTCGATCGAGACCTGGGCTGTGCTACAATCTCTTCAGCGGTGCCACATAGACTATCGGTACATCGAAGTGTTGAGGTGTATATACAACAACGCCACCATGTCGGTCCGAGTACAGGATCAGAGCACGAAGGCTATTCCACTACAGAGAGGCGTGAGACAGGGAGATGTCATATCTCCGAAACTGTTCACTGCCGCGCTGGAAAATGCCTTCAAGCTCTTGCAGTGGAAAGGATTCGGCATCAACATCAACGGCGAGTATATTACTCACCTTCGATTTGCCGACGATATTGTAGTCTTGGCAGAATCGCTGGAAGACCTTAGCACTATGCTCGAAGACCTTAATCGAGTTTCCCAACAGGTGGGTCTTAAAATGAACATGGATAAAACGAAGATCATGTCGAATATCCATGTTGTGCCCACCCCCATTGGAGTTGGGGGCTCGACTCTCGAAGTTGTAGACGAATATGTCTATTTAGGACAAGTCGTCCGGTTAAGCAGGTCCAACTTCGAGAGAGAGGTCAATCGGCGAATCCAACTCGGTTGGGCAGCGTTCGGGAAACTTCGCGACGTCTTCTCGTCCAAAATACCTCAGTGCCTAAAATCGAAAGTCTTCGATAGTTGTGTGTTACCAGTGATGACATACGGCACCGAGACGTGGCCTCTCACTGTGGGCCTCATTAAAAGGCTCAAAGTCACTCAACGAGCCATGGAGCGGGCTATGCTCGGTGTTTCCCTACGAGATCGAATCAGAAATGAGGAGATCCGTAGGAGAACCAAGGTTACCGACATAGCCTATAGGATTGGCAAGTTGAAGTGGCAGTGGGCCGGGCACATAGCTCGTAGAACCGATGGCCGTTGGGGCCGAAAGGTTCTCGAGTGGAGGCCACGTATAGGCAAGCGAAGTGTTGGACGCCCGCCTACAAGGTGGACGGACGATCTGACTAAGGTCGCAGGAAGTCGCTGGATGCAGGCCGCTTCTAACAGGTCATTGTGGAGATCATTGGGGGAGGCCTATGTTCAGCAGTGGACTTCCTGTGGCTGATATGATGATGATGATGATAATGAGGAGTTTAGGTAAAAATACTTGAAGTTTAAAGAGCCTAAGTTACGAAATTAATCTGTGTGGTACAAATCCAAAATCATTGAAATAAAAGTAATGTATGTATCAGCCCATATACGTCCCACTGCAGGGCACGGGCCTACTCTACAAACGACAGTACGATTGAGAGAGGTTAGGCCATATAGTCCACCACGCTGGCCTAGTGCGGGTTGGCGGACTTACATACAATAGAATTTTTTATAAATCGCTATGGTATGCAGGTTTCCTCACGATGTTTTCCTTCACCGTTTTAGTGCGTGGTGATTGACTATCAATACACACATGACTCCGAAAAGTTAGAGGTGTGCCCTGGGATTCGATCCCGCGACCACCGTGACCATGTTGGCAGTCGCATCTAGTCCGTTTACCAACAGGCCACCACGCACTAACGAAATAAAAGTGTTATTTAAAAATAGGATAAAAAATAAAATCCATAAATAACTGTTTTATTTCGATGTGTATCATTCGCGTAAATGTATGACACCATTATGAAATCCAAAATTCTTATTACTTTGGTTTGTCGTCTCCATAAAATTAATAATTGCATAAAAAAGCGACTATTCTTCCCATTCGTCTTTGTATTTTGGCTACTCTTCCATGGTCCAAGAGTTGTATATGTTCATGGGCGGCATTCGGACGAAATTTTATGAAACCTATGTATAAGTCGGCCAATCTGCACTCAGTCAAGTTGGTGGACAAGGTTATAGCCTAATCTCTTTCAATCTTAATCTCGAATACAGACGAGGCCCGTGACCTGCAGTGGGACGTAAATGGGTTGTTACAGAACAGTACAGATTTACACGAGTTGAAGACACGAGTCTAGGTTAGAACCAGGACAAAGTTTAAAAAAATGTTAAATATTTCATGAGACATGAGCTTTTGGTTAACTTTTGCGGTTAATTAACGCGTTTGCTGGCACGGAAACTACTTTTTGTTCTGTTGCACCCGAAACTCATTTATATTCCGTCTGCACAGAAAATATTGTGAAAAAGATTAAATGCAGTTCTTTTACAACTATTTTATTTATAAGTGATAAAAGTACAATTCTATCAGTTTAGTAATTTTTAGTAACATACTATGATGCAGTAATTACTTTTTAAATTTAATTCATTAAAGGCTAAATGAGATTATTACGTGAAATTACTGTTTATAATAATAAATAAACACACCCAATAGTCACATACATAGTCCTGATCCCACATTAAGATTAATTAAGTTTTGTGTCGTGGGTATTAAAAGCTACGTGAGACTTTTCGATCTCACGAACACCTAGACCCGAGAGAAATATTTGCGGGCCTTCCAAACATTAGTGTCAGTGCGGGAATCGAACCCGCGGCCTCTCGTTTCACTGCCAGCGTCTAACCAACTGCGCCACGGAGGCTGTCTCTCCTGGATAATTGGCTCTCATAATTCAATATAAATAAGCTAACCTCTTCAAATCCTTCTTCATCCCCGCTTAATATATTAGAAACCCTCTTAAAATTACTAATAGAATGATAACCCAAGAGGATTCTAAATTGCATTATGTTCATATTGCCGCCATTTATATGTAATTTAAATAGTTCTATTTGTTAAGATTCGTTGGTGTATAAAAATATTAAATTAAAATAAATGAATAATAAATTGAGTGTGAACGAAATTATTTCGATATTCTCTTATTTCGATTGTAGGTGAAATCAAAGATTCGTGTGTATTTTTGGATAAAATTATAGTATTTACACTGACCAAAGATACTTATTGTTTTCTTAATTAAACTTAGAATTCTAAGTCTAGTTACTAGGATCGATCCCGGGTTTATACAAACCCTATATAAGATCCAAGACATCAAAGCAAATTTCAAGTATAAGCCGTTAGTAATGAACGCAGTCTGAGGTTCCGTTTAGGTTTCCTGTTGATGAGTATCTCCAATTTTGATATTAAAACTGGAGGTAAGGCGCAGTTGTCAGTTTAATGTTTGATCTCGCCATTTCCCTTTACAGTTGCTTGCATTTCAATGTCAGTTTCAATTCGAAACCCTCCTTTGTATTGAAAACGGTTGGAAGTTTGGTTGCAGTTGGCAGCACTATTGTTTTGCACAAGCGTCTTCATTACTCTCAAATACGCGAGACCTACCACCAGTAAAAATGGTCAGTAACTTTCTTTCTTTTAACGTTCTTTTGATGTGCAGCTATCTAAATAAACAGTGACATAGATGATATCAGACCGACAGTCAGCTATCTAAATTAGTATTTGTTTTAGAATGTCGGGGTCGTTTTTTTTGAATACATTTATTACGGGTCATATACTTAGAATAAAATTAAATCATTTTTAACAAAGGTGGGTCCTAAGTCCCTAAACGCAAATCGCTTCGTTTAGGGATCCGATTTCGCTTCCGCAGCAATCGATTTTCCGTGCATGTTAAATGAATATGACAAAATCATAATAATAAACACATTAAAAAATATCGATAAAAACGTGCAAATTCATAATATTTCATACGCGTTTCATCTGCGTACGGATATTGTTCCCGCACAAAAGATTCATTAAGCTTTAAAACTCCAATTTCCTGTAAATGATACGCATGTTATTGTGTGATTTTGTATTCGAGTCGATGCCTCGTGACTCGTATCATGCCTCATCGACAACATCAAACACCTTGGGAATATCAAAGGCGTCTGTGCAAAATAATCGGCTGGTGGTACAATCAACGCTGTATAAACGAGGCATTTTCGACATATTCGCACCAACGCGCCGTGAAACCGAGCCCGGATTTGAGTGCGATATTATTGATGTACTGGGGGTCAATTATGAATGATTTGGTGGGTTCTTTTAACTAAATTGAGTAGGATGTGCCGTAATAATTTACTTTAATTGAAATATAGTTTCTAAAGGAAGTAAATCCACATGTAAAACAATGTCGCAAAACTTTACTTTTTTATTACGTAGTTAATACGAATATTTTTACTGTTTCGCATTGATCGGAACATGGTGCCAAATATATTTAATAATTTTAAATATTCCTTTAGATATTTCTGGGGGTTTTGCCACAAACGATTACTCCAAATACGTCCCAGCTTCCTCACGCTGCTGGCTTGAAATTGCTACATAATAACATAACAACGTTTCTAAAGAATCAGATAATGCATCTTGTACAATGGGTATTGTATTATAAATGTATTGACGCCATTTTTGTTATTAATTTCTTCCCATCTTAAGGTAGGAAAAAGTAATAAAACAATTCGGTGATACAATAGCAACTTTACTTATTAGAGACTTTTCCGTCTCACAAACACCTACACCCGAAACAAATGCTAAATATGAATGACGTTTAATATTCAGTCGTCACGGCCTATGCAGCTAAAACTGTATTTAAAACATAAACTAACCCATCGAAAGACAAGCATCATACAAATTGAACTTCAGAATATCTGTGATAATTTTAGTATTCAACACACGCAATCTATTGCACACAATTGGAAGATAACGGGATCAAAATCAATGCACGAATACTGCGGGAGGTGGGTTGTGCAATACTGTGTATACGGGACACGTAGATCCACTACTTCATATAGCCTGTGTATTGAATAAGTTAATCGTATGATAGGAGTTTGGTAGTTTACCTGCTATTCGGCTGATTTTGGATATGTTAAGAGTATTTTTTTTATATCATAGGGGTAAAGGTGTGAAATATGTAATCACCACCGCTCATGTACATTTGCAATATCTTAAAGCATGGAGACGCATTGCCAGCCTTTAAGGTAAGAATACACTCGTTTTTTGAAGGTCGCTGGATCGCCAAAGTCCGGAAATGCTATCGCTGGCGCACAGATTTCACCGTAGCATTGGTACATCATTAACATTTGGAAGGGGAGTCACATTGTTGTCAGTCATGGCTCAGCACGAACGTGTAGGCTCGTCTTGGGGGGTACTACTATCCCACAGGTGATCGACGTGAACCGGCAGCTTTGCTGTCGAGTTTAGTTCGTTATCTGAGATTGCCAGATGCCTAATTCCTCTTTTCCTCTTTCTATTCTTTTTCCTCCACGCTCTCCTCGCGATTTGATGGGCTGGCAGCACATCCATGATTGAAGCGGTGTAGATGTTTATGGATGGCAGTGATCACTTACCATCAGGACTTGTTTACTCCTTCATCACGTATATGGTAATTATTTAAGCATGATCAATTATTTGTTCAGTATAATCTTTATTATCATTCCATTTTAACACGATTTGAAACATGACTAGAAAACTAATCTGTATAATGTCAAATCTATATTCAAAATCACAAACGATATAATCCCATCATTACTATCAAGTTTCAATTACATCCAATCGAGAGTTACAAGCCGATGCGAATTATGAAAGTGATCTAGATAAGGCAATTTAATAAGAAACCTTTATCTGATTGGAAACGTATCTCGAGTTTGAACTGGCTTTGTTCGACCGATGACAAGAATTATCGTTACCTCAAATGGCATTACGTAAATTTTGGATGGTTCAACATTGAATTTTATGTTTACTGGATGTGACTCGTTTTCTTTTTGATACTAAGTCTTTTATACTGGAATCGAAAGATAAAAAGCCGAATCAATAGGCAAGCTAGTACTGTGTTTTCTTTATTAGAGATTCTTTTCTTGAGTATCAGATTAGTATGTGCAGTTCTTGTTAACTAATTCTTTCATGTGTTTAAACTATATTGTCCTTCTTCTGTCGTGCTGCTATTACTGTATTATTCCTAATGTCCTTCGCAGTGACTTTCATCCTATTTCTGTGACTAATGATTTCTATGATTTTGTTCGGTGGTAAAGAATTATCGTTTGAAAGATGTCATTAGTAACGACCATCATATTTTTTAAAATCTTTTCTTAATTTTGGGTTTTTATCTCCTCAGAATATCCCAACCAAACCGTACCTCTTACATCAAGATTCGATGTTTCTTTTCAATTTGTTTTTATGTCATTGAATCGAGTCGCATTCAGCACTAAAAACTCCAATACAACACATCTTCACCACCAGCGTTCTGATTCGTCGAAATTGAATTTGCAATATTTTCCGCGTCGACCTCAGGTCGTCAGTCAGATTTAAAAATAAAATCAAAGTTCGCCACCGGGGAACCGGTCGGCGACGAGAGTTACTACGTTTCTTTCCAACTTTCACTTAGTTTTGATTCGTATTGTAGGTCATGAAAATGTTATTTTTACACGAAAGATTTGTGCCCTTTATGTGTATTTTGTGTATGTTTGTGACGTCAGCTTGTATGTTTTGGTTTAAATGTTTTGTGCTTAATGGAATTGTGATGTTGTTTTTAACTTACACACTTTTTTGTTTTATATTTATTCGATATTGTGATTACATTATACCTAGTATTAAGGACATTGTCGTTGAGATAGGCAACACACGGTTGTCTAGCATTAAGTGAAACATTTTTTAGGTAAAATATTTGATAGGGTAATACATTAAATATAACAGTACGTATTGTCAAATTTCTTTCTTTCTAATAGCACGTGGTAAAAGCTAGATATGTGTATGATATGGACAAATTATTAATAATGTTATAACAAAAATATAATAAGTAAAATTGGAAATTATAACATAGAGAAAATAATACAAATAAAACAAAACGTTCGTCTTTGTTTTAAAACAAATCAATTTAAGAGAGTAAACATCTAAATTCAAACAACTTTTAAGTAAGAATAATGTATTAAATTTACAATTTGAACTGGGATCGTTTTCGTGTTTATTATTTAGCTACCGGAAGATGAGAGTTGCAAACTGCAGAATTCTCGACAGTCAAGTTACTACCAATTAGACTGATTAAAATCTGTGCTTCTTTATTTAATATTTGATTATATCTGTACTGATATTCTAAATCATCCTCGGTGGCGTAGTTGCAATAGGGTACGGTTACAAAGCTGAAGTCTCGGGTTCGAATCCCGGGTCGGGCAAAATTATTTTGGATTTTTCTATTAATTTCGATAGCCTCCGTGGCGCAGTTGTTCGGACGCGTTGTGAAACGTGAGGCCGCGACTTCGATCCCCACGCCGAAACAAACACTTGTGTGAACCATAGGCATTTTTCGGGTTTGGGTACTTGTGAGACCGAAAAGCCATTGGTAGTTTGTGATTCCCACAAAACAAGACTCGATCTTAGTGTGGGGTCAGGACTATGCATGTGATTGTTGAGTATATTTATTTATCAGCCCGAAGTTAAGAATCTGTGCTCTATGGCGATAGACTTGCCCTCTAGCTCAGTATGAAACAGAATACACAAGGAGAAACGTAAACGGATGTCCTAGTAACAGACAACACCTCTGCACACTCTTTGTATGTATTTGGGATATCTGCCCAAATACGTCCCACTGCAGGGCACGCGCTTCCTCTACAATCGAGAGGGGTTAGGCCATATATTCCACAATGCTGGCCTAGTGCAGGTTGGTGGACTTTACATACTATAGAAATTCTTCCAAATCTCCACGGCATGCAGGTTTCATCACGATGTTTTCCATCTACACACATAATTCTGAAAAGTCCGGATCACTTATTATTTTTATATGTATAGTATTGTATTAAGAATATGAGTAGGTATGTTACGGTTTTACACCATAATTCCTTAACCAATAATCATACAAATTTGCATACATAATCTCAGGGTTACATAAAACGACATAGGGTACCATTCATCTAGAAAAAATCTATTTTTCCGAGGTATACAAAAATTAGGTACTTTGTATTAACGGATACCCTTAATTGATTGTTAAAACCTAACGCGACCGTCTAAAACTTAGTCTTTTATAGCTTAAAATTATTTTTATTTAAATCAAAATCTGTAAGACGGATTTGTTTATCCGCATTGATTGCTTCGCGATCATCGCAATTTGAATCACAAATAAACTTCAGTTCGTTCGTCGCGGGGATTTGCGTATTAAAAAATATTGAAAGTCTTTTTTCTTATTCCCTTCCAATTCATTGGATTTCTTCAAATCCGGCAGATGGTATTCGTATTTACACCTAAATATAGATTTGTCTGCCCATTCCTTTTAAATATTGACGTGCTTTTTGCTCTTTTCACAAATTAAATTGGTTTTATTGGCAGCTTGAGTTGGGGATTGAAATCGTTAATCATTTTGCTAAGTTAGTTTATACCTTGATTTCTTATTAAAGTTATTTAAAATGCTTTATAGATTGTAGAATAATATGACGTTAAGTATTTTGTTGACTATACATTTGATAGACTATCAATACACACATGACTCCGAAAAGTCAGAGGCGTGCCCTGGGATTTGAACAAGCGACCATAGTGAACATGTTACTAACAGGTCAGAATGCATTTTAATCATTTTCGTGATTGTAGAGGAGGTCCGTGCCTTGGGACATACATGGTCTGATACAGATATAGTATGATAATAACATTCCTAATCTCACGACACTATGAATAAATTACTATAATAAAACTTACATTTGAAAATATAATGATGTACACCTGCATCATTATATTTTATTTAAATTAGCACTTACTTTTATATTTCCAGAAATTACAATCTTGGTATGTCAGATACACATTACTCGGTCACCAATATTATTGTCTTCCTTGGAGATCCACCCTTGTTCCGTGTTCAATGATAAATCCAGAATGTCTCTATTGAAAAACAGCTCTATTTTTTGTTTCCCAAATGCCAAGACAACTATTTTATACCTTCATCCGTTCTTTTAAATTCCGTTTTATTTTAACATTACTCATTTTAATTTAAAGTTAATGTTTTAAAAATCTTTTGATTTTTCTATTTATAATTTTAACAACCTAAAATTACTGAATAATAAATGTTTACAAATTCCGAACTGACATGTCATTATAGAAGCAAATATAAAAATCAAATTGCACGTGTTTTTAATACGAGTACGGTGAAGTTGGAATGGCAGCGCGTTTCAACAACTCATTACCATGTGCCGGCGTACGTACGGAAAGTTGTCGGACCCTAAAGTTTGGCGAATATCCTAGAGTACGGGATCTCTGTTATCTTTATACGTTTGGTAAATTAACATGATTTCACGGATCGTATGCATTTGAAAATTATTCATTACCTTACTCATAAAGAGTTTTATAGCCTATTTTAGTTATCAAATGTCCTTTTCGACTTTTGAATTCATTTGAGCGAAGAAGATAAACATATGATAAATAGGTTTTAAATCTGTACATGGATAAAGTCTTTAATGTTTCTATAATATGACATATATTAAGGTTTTAAAAATCATTATTGATGTCTCAAAACTTGAGGTTTGAAGATGGAGCGTCATTTTTAAAATTTAAATCTACTTTATATTATTTTTTGTTCCTAGAATAATGGTATTGTAGTTACTTGAAACATAATTTAGAGTCGCAAAGAAGGTGATTCGTTTCATCTCCAATTTTTAAGCGCCGACATATTTGGCTTTTGGGTGAGCCTTTTGCATGTTTTTGGAGCTTTATTGCTTATTGTTGATAAAAATTTAAGACTTAAACCAAACTTTCAATCATATTATTTGAAATTTATTTCATTTTTATTGTGTATGTTAAACATTACTTTTCAATTACTACCTCTTGCGATTTGCTGTTTCTGTGTCATATTGTTAATATAAAGATCAAGTTGCCAAATAAGTGATCCGTTTTATTCACAACACTTATTAATTAAAGTAATTGTTTAACTACTTCTATATACGATCAAAAAATTGAACCTACAAAACTTCTATTATGAGAAACCTTGAACTGGAATTTTCAATAACGTAGATAACCGAAGTATTTGGACAATGCGATTTACAAGGGTTACGACCGACGTCACTTGTCAACGTTGAATATATTTCGATCAATTCCGCAACCGGAATAGTTTTAAGTGGTCTACACACCAAAGCCGCCGACCTGTCGGCCTATGTCGGCAACTTTTTGTAAGGGACATCGGCCGGCGACATCACTTATTACATGTTGTAAAGAGGTATGCCCATTCTCATAGTGTCTATATCTAGGATCGGAAGTTCCAATGGAGTTCTTCGGGGCTTATTTCGGAATAATGGTCAGAATTAATATCAGAAAACCACATTAAAAATGATACCATTATCATTTTAAGGAAATGAGAAATAAGAATCACATAGCAAATTGACGTTATATTTTAAACAAACAATGACATAATATGGTTGTATGATGCTTATTTTCCTTAGTCTAGATTTTTCGTGTTCAGCAAAGTACGTTTATTAATTGGTGGTAGTGATGGGACGGAACACACAAGGCGAAATGCGGGTGTCCTTGAATCTCTGCCTACCACTTCTAGGAAAAAGGTGCGAGTTTATGTATGTATGTATGTAACTATTATTATGTAACAATAACAGGATTACGATATTATAGGGCCAAGTATGTCTAACATGGAGACCAGGGATGTTTATTAATAATTCATTCGCTGACATTGTAATATGCCTTTTTTATTTTGTAGTTTGATTTGTTGTTTAAATTTTCTATTGGTAATAATAGGTTTTCCACTTCTAAATATAAATACTATTATTTTATTATTATTCTCTATAGTATTATCATTTTCTCCGAACTTGATCTATGCATACGACGTATACGCTAGATGACTCTAACATTTTGTTGAATAAATGCATATTCGTACGCACGAAGATCGAACATTCTTCGAACTTCGTTTCACACTTCACACCTTCAAGAATCCATACATCAGAATACCTGGGTTCACGTGTCTCGCCGATATAATTCGCATCACTTGATTGCATCCCTCGGGAATATTCCATTACTGGACTCTATTTAGGATCGAGTCCACGTCGATAGTTTGGTTTATCCAATGTAATCCTTGATTAATCACGGCAGCTTTTGTAAGGCGTTTTGCGTAGGTGGAAGGTTTTGTGAATATGTGAAATGAATGTTTTATTTGGTTATATTAGTAGAGAGGTTGTTTGTAGTGTAATGTTGGGAGATAATATGAAGAATTTGTTATGGAAATTATATTTTTTTGTTTATGCGTGGTATATCAAAATTGCTACCGAGAACGAAGTTGGGTGGTAGTTTGAGTACAGACACAATGCAAATAAAATATTCGCAAAAATTCGCGACAATTTTTTTTTTGTGATGTGTGTAAATATCATTGTGTTTGGTTGGTAAATCTATAGTTTTTGATAAAATTATATTTTTAAGCCTTGCCTACCATAGCTTCTTTAAAATAAAAAGGTGTACATTATTATTTTCGGAAAAACCATATATTTACCTTCCAAGTACGACAAAAGAGAAAAACGCGTTTTTTTTTGCAAAATTTTAGTTGTATTGTGTCTGAAGTCACTAAAACTAATACCTGGGTTCGTTTTCGATTGCAGTCTCGATATACCTACCCTATATTGGTAGATGGTTTTTGTGTGTTGTTGAGTGATAAGGCGAAGCATGTGTTTTGTAAATTGGTATGGATGATATTTATCTTTCATTGTTTATAGATATAAGTGCGTGGTGGCCTGTTGGTAAAAGGACTAGACGCGACTGCCAACATGTTCACGGTGGTCGCGGGTGCGAATCCCAGGGCACACCTCTGACTTTTCGGAGTCATGTGTGTCACTAACAACGCACTAAAACGGTGAAGGAAAACATCGTGGGAAAACCTGCATACCATAGCGATTTATAAAAAATTCTATGGCATGTAAGTCCGCCAACCCGCACTAGGCCAATGTGGTGGACTATATGGCCTAATCACTCTCAATCTATCGATTGTAGAGGAGGCCCTTGCCTGCAGTGGGACGTATATGGGCTGATACAGTTTATAGAAAGCTGGACCAGATAGTAATAAATTGGTAAAACGCCCTGAACTGTAATTGCTTGTCAGTGTGTTTTATTGCCCAGTGCAGTATTTTTATATTTTTTATGTATTTAAGAAGACAAAATAGCATTAAATTGTAGTAAGTTAACCTGATACTTAACATGTTATGTCTCAGGATGGCGAGCGCAGTTGAATGCATTGCTTTGTTATGGAATTGGCTAGTTTTAAACAATAATATACCAGCAATAGGCGTTAAAGATAATAACAAAATGACAATATTTTTTTTATGACATAAATGTAATAATTGCAAATCCTTTTTAAATTTATTTGTTATTACTTAACTCTCTGTTTCTTCTCTGTCACACTGAACTGAACCCACCATAAGTTTGCCTTACTTGTTGTTATCTATCGCAAGTTTTAACACCGAAGAAAAACATTGCAAGAAATATAAATATTCAGGAGAACTTCACGATAATTTCGCAAATGCAACAATCCATACAAAGCCTAACCTTTCAATTTTAAAGGGCGTCTACAGCCTGCAGCGAAACTGTACACCTACAAATAAACTCAGTATCAAAGTCTACGAATTAAGAAGTGTTAAACAGAACTTAATTTACATTTATTTACTTTACACTCCTCTCTTAGTAAGCATAATTGTTTCGGACATGGGACTGCCGTCTAAGGTTACTCTAAAAAAATGATACGAACTTCATATAATATATAAGAATTCCAGTTCTAAAAATCAATACTGTTCTCTATTATGCTTATAATTTTTCTCAGAAGTTAGTCTATGGTTGCAACGTACGATAGAGGATTCCAACATTTTGTGGAGTATCTAGGCACATTAGTGAAGTGTTACGTACGGCGTCCGAACATTCGAAGTACGTACATGTATTCTCCTGATGCCATTCGATAGTCTACCTGGACGGCATTTACGCTTACCATCAGATGCAGTGCAGTAGTTATGGCATGGAAGAATTAAAAAACACGAAATTCTTTATTACTATTTATATTTAAAAAGTCTGCCCAAAAATAATATAATGAAAGGGGAATTTCAGCGACTAGTCTTGGCGTTCAGCCTTACGTTACTCGGTATAAATATTTTATGACGATTGAATCCACTGAAAAGCGAAAGAAAACAATAAAAATGTCCGGGTCGAGGTATGAAAGGCTGTGAACTGTTTCAAAGGAAACTGTAGACTTTATTAAACGCAAACAGTTGTAAATAACATTTATAATTATATAAAAGAATAATTTTTCGATTGAAAGTATTTAAAAAATATTTTTTTTTGTACAGTGACACGATGAAGCTCCTTACGAGTGTTTATCATCCAAATATTGGGATGTTATTTATCGATTTGATATGGTCATATATCGGATACACCCACATTGCGACCAAAAATAAAGCCAGGTGGTAGTTTTAGTGACTTTAGGCATAATGCAACCACCTATTCACAACCCAAATAAAAAATTACAATAACAGTCGCTTTTTTGCGAATGTTTTTGTTCTATTGTGTTACTTAACCACCACTGGCTTCGTTTTCAAGCACCAATTGCTGACTCTGGGCTGATAATGAATAGAAGGATCCAATATCACTTTACCTAACCCGGGATTCGAACCCGACATTTCAGGTTTGTACAAAAGAAAAAAGTTCCAAACTTCTTAACATGTATACTTGCTTTCGCATAACCAATAACTATAGATTAAGCCAAAAAGTAAAGTGAAATTTTCGAACATAAAAAGGGGCGTTTTAAGTTTCTCAAAACGATTTCAGACTACTAAAAGAGAATTTAGATCTTAAACAAACCCTTGTTCTCGCTAAACTAAAATGTTTTTCTTTCAGTAAAACGTGTTTTTACAAAATAAACATCGCGGATTATGTATGAAGCAAGATTTTAAATCAAACAAATGGTCGACGCGAACAAAGGTATTCTTGTAGGTCAAAGGGTTCTTGTAAATACACGATTAATAGATAAATAATTATAAAAACCTACATAATTTTTGGCAGCCTCCAGTGATATCCTGATCATCATAACGATCATAACGATTGATAGAATTGAAAAATAGGCTAAATTAATACCGAAAATGTATGATATGCAAAGATTTTTTTAACGACCAATAATAATAATTATCGTTCTTAGTCTACAGCAAATCGTATCATTTCTTAAACATTTTGGTTTCCATACTCAAGAGGCCTGTTAAATGTCTCCAAACGAGGATCATAAATAAATTTTTATTTTTATTCCATGATAATATTCTTTACATGTTAGTTTTTTGTGAATTAACCATACATGTTGTCTAGACCGGTATAAAGAGGATATAAGTACTATGAATACAAAAAACAAATACTAATCAAGAGATAAAGCATTATTTTATTAGACACTAACTTATAAAAAAACTTGGATGGTCTCGCATGAAAACTCATCTCTTTCAATGAATAAATTATATCATAATAGCTAAATGGTGCCAAAGTTTACAATAAGGTAATCGACTCTACTTTTTTATTATTTTTCACTTTTTTATCAAAAGGTATCCATATTCAAAAAACAAACAAAGAATTTTGTAAATCTATTCACAATTAAAAAAATAGTAACGTTTTAAATCTGGTTGTTGGAGTAAAAGTAAAGGTATTCAAATCAAAACTAGTGTCGTCACTAGTATTAACATGCATTACAGCGTGCGCGTGTGAAAGAGACAGTAATATGTCCCATTACATTCTTCTGTATCAGCCCATATACGTCCCACTGCAGGGCACGGGCCTCCTCTACAATCGAGAGAACGATTGAGAATGGTTAGGCCATATAGTCCACCACGCTGGCCTAGTGCGGGTTGGCATTACATTGTTACTATTAAATTAAAACAAAAATATTTGCTTCACGTTTAACACGCAACTTTAATAATGTTTTAGCAGAAATTATTTACTTCTATGGTATTTGAGTTTGTATTTATAATTACTTTTGTACTTAAATTAAAATAATACAATAAATTGTTCATAGTGAAATAGCCTATTGAAAGCCTTAGCCCTTTCACACAAGCGAAGCTGGGACAAAATCTAGTATACATATAAGCCATTAACTGTTTAATTCCCCATGTACCGTATCAATTGCTTGGTTAACTCGCACAGGTAACCGTTAACGAGTCTGTAACTAAACCACTATTAACCGGTTACGTATGGATATTTGAACAACTTTTGGGTCGCCAATTGGGATTTGAACCCGGCACTGTTAATTGCCTCAATGACCCGTGGTGTTAGCTTACATGTGGTAGGGTTACAGCCATTTGTGAAGAAATTAGGATAGGCAAAGTTGCGAAAATTGAGTACAAGCAAAAATGGTGGGTCTGTCATTTCATGTGGAAACCTTAAGTTATAGTTGTTGGATAAAATGTTTGATTCATTACAAAATATTAGTCGGGACGCTAATTTGTATGTTAAAAAATATCTGTCAATCTACTTGAACGTCACCGACCGCCGCGCCGGGCTGAATACGTAAATATTTTAAAATATACCTTATTAATACTAACATCGAGGCTCTCATTACATTGAAATTGCCAGTTAAATAGTCAGTACCTGGAAGACCGAGCTTTGCTCGGTTTTTTGACTAAAGGAATTGGAAACTTGAAGGAATTACTCTACTAAAAGTCTTTTTGTACTTTTCACCATTTATGATTCCAATACAGTTCAACATGGTCTTATTCTCTTTTACAAAATATTCCTAGTACCGCTTCGCGGAAAATAACATACTTTAGATATATTCTCTCTCGATCAATCCGGCAGAATATCTTTAATAAGCCATGATTCAAACAATTAGCCATATCCAAAATTAACCGCCAAAGTACCAATCTCACTTCTAATTTTTAAAGTTTTGACATACTCAAACCACTGATTGGCTTAGTGTTGCTTAACGACGCCATCTGCTGGAATAGCTTGAGTGTTATTGTGTCATTAAGCAGTTAGTTGCACACAATAAAAAAAAAATCGCCAATAGATGTCCGGAAGAGTCATATTGTTAAGTAGATTATAAAGTAAATTTTGGAAAACAGGAATAAAACAACATTTTCTAAAAATAAATTATAGCTAGATCGATTTATCGTCCCCGGAACACCCCGTATACTAAATTTCATGAAAATCGTTGGAGCCGTTAGCGAGATTCAGATTATATATTTATATACAAGAATTTCTCGTTTGAAGATATAAGATTATACTTAGTATATTTATTATAGTATAGACAAAGTTGAGAGACATATAGAATGTTGGTTACACTAGTCTTTCCTCGGAGGGATTGCGTGAAGGCATACACGTTGTACATGTGATTGATATTTGGTAGCTCATTATCTCTTACGTATTATGTTACTGTATTTAACGTTATCTGATCTATCTTCATGAATATTTGTTCATCGAAGGAAGGTTTTTATACTGATGGTAAGCAGTTAAAACCAGAGTGAGCATTGACGCGAGATGGTTATTTCTTGCCAGTTGAAATAGTTTTGCTGGCCGGATTGTGTCGGGATATACTCGTGGGTGAATCCAAAACGCGAAGTACTCATATGGGCCCTTAATAGTTGTGTACAGTTGACATTATCTAAATACGACCTCATATTAAGATCAAGTCTTGTGTCGTGGGTATCAAGAGCTACGAGAGACTTTCGGTCTCACAAACACCCAGACCCAAAATAAATATTTGTGGGCCGCACAAACAACCGAAACCGGGGCCTTTCGTTTCACACTTTTTAACACTCAGACCCGATACAGATACATGGCTATCATACAAACATTGTGTTCCGTGCAGGATCGAAGCCGCGGTGTCTCATTACACAGTTGGCGTCTAACCAACTGCGCCACGGAGATTATCATATGCATGTGAATATGCGACCACTAGTTTATGAATTTTTTGCTCATAAAAATTATAGTTTTGAGAAAACGATAAAAAATATTAAAAATTCCTCCTTACCTACCTATCTACCTTAAATCTATCACCCTACATTTTTAACATCGTATTAATAATTATTAAGCGACTCAAAGAAGTGTTTAAGGTGATGCTGAATATTTGTTTTCTACAGGAAAGATGCTAATTTAATTGTGTGATAAAAGGCGGGTTTAAAAGCCCGCCAACTCCTCTCAAACGTTCTCTCGAGTGCAGAGCAGACCATATCACTGTCGAAGATCATATGTAGACTGATACAGATACACAATAAGGAAATCATAATAACACGAACAAAATAACAAAAAAGAACCCTTAACCATAACCGCTCCACAATATACAAACTTAAAAAAAAAACTGGGTACAAAGGACCCGTCGATATTCTGCGTGAATAGATTAGAATTCAGAAGCCCGAGCATCCCGCTCCTGATGCGAATATGTAAATAAATAAAACACAAAGCGAATGATCATGCGGATGTTACTTCCACAACATTACCTGGCTTGGAGGACCGTGTCCCGCCTTATCCTATTTAGTTTTCGCGCTAACTGTTTGTAGGGTTGAGGGTTGGGGAAAATGCCGAATATTTTGATGATATAGTGACTTTTATTTTTATATCAGACTAGCGGCCCGGCCCAGCTTCACCTGGGTGCATATATTTTTTGATTCCACTCCACACCAAATACATGTTATTTTTCGTATAAACTCTTGTATACCTAAACTTGACGTAGCTGTCCTACTGTCGGGCTCAATCCCGTCTCATCCGTCTGTTCAGTCTCTTCCCGATCCGTCCCGTCCTTTCTCTTTATTATCCATCCCGTCTAATAACGTGCATTTACATTTCGTCCTATCAAATCTGTCAGCTATCCCAGTCCCCTTCCGTACCTTCCACTCTATTATATCCCGTCTCTCCATATACATGTACATATAAAGATTGCCTTATGAAATTTTGACATTAAAAACTTTAGCGTTTCTTATTGTCCATCCAATATTCCTTCTGCTGAAATAAGCACCAAAATGCTGTTTTTTCCAAATAATATTGCACGCCATTACTTTTTGTTAGTAATAAAGTAATAATAAACATTAAAAAAAGGAATTGGCCAAATTGGTCCAGGCGTTGTTGAGTTATGCGCTTACCAACACATTTTGCGATTCATTTTTATATTATAGAAGAAGATATAGTCCACCCTGCTGGCTTAGTGCGGGTTGGCGGATTTTATTTCACGTAGAAATTAATCCGAAAAGTCAGAGGTGTGCCCTGGGATTTGAACCCGTGACCATCGTAAACTTGTTGGCAGTCGCGTCTAGTACGTTACCATATACAAATAAATAAAATCTTCATACTGCCTTACCAGGTGACGTAAGTAATAAAACAAATATTTAAAATATAAAACTGCATATCGTTTCATTATAATGTCTAGATACGGCATCAACGTACCAATATTTATTTTATTCTTGAGTCTGAAAACAATACTAATGCGGAATTTAAATTTGTCCCCCAGCGCATCTAAAAGTATCAATTCAAAAAACAATGTTGTTTATGAAAACGAAAAATTATAATTAGATATATTTTGGTGTACTCCGGCAAAACGCTTCGATAGAGTATACCTTGTTTAAAACTGTTGCAATAATCTCAAAAAACAATGGGCTATTTAGGTAGATATGGACATCGTTTTATTTTACATTTAACAAAATTACACGCAAGACGCCGTATCTAGATAATATTATATACATGATGTACACATTTTTTGAATTTTGTTCTATTTCGTCAGCCGTCAATGAAAGCCAATGGAAAGATAGATCATTTTACGTTGGATGGTAGTTGACGCTGGACCGTCTTTTACGTCTCCCGTCAAATAAACAAAGATCACCTATATTAGCTGGACGCATCACGCTTGAACGATACCCAAAAAAAGGTTTTTAGTATCTTCCTTAGAATTTTTCCAATTTTTCTCACTCCTAAAACCTTCCCAGGACTTTCACAAATATATCAAGACCAAAATAAGCCAAATCGGTCCAGTAGTTTTTGAGTACATCGATGACATACAAACATTCATTTTTATACATATAGATTAAAATGATGTTTATTGTGAGCTTTAATCTTCAACGCTATGTCAGCCGTTGTTACATAAATAAATAAATAACACCCAACAGGCGTAATATTTCGCTTTTTTTCAATCAATGGTGAGATAAGCATGTCATTCACGCATATTAAGCAATATTATCTTAGGGCATAAGATATAGCTCATAGAAAGTAGCAAAACCAAACAACACCATGAGTTACCAAGCAATGCTTGGTATTCCACTGCGCCTACTATCATGAGACATAAGATATTAATTTTCAATATATCCAGTAGTTACTCTGGCTACAAAGCGAACCACAACAATGTATTTACACTGCTGTCTTGCGGGAGAAATAGGCATATGAGACACCTACCACCAGTAAAATTAAAAAAAAAAACTTACAAATAATACTCAAAATAAACAATATGAAATTCTTCAACAACCCTAACACAAGAAACCTTTACAAATTACACACAAAAGCGGGATGGATAATGTAGGCTTGAGTCCAAAGAAGGCATTCTTCGGTTACTTCGCTTGGGAAGTTGACAGCTGGTGAGAAATTTGTATTCGCCCGGGTATCGATCATGGTACACTAGGATAGACAACTGTCATAGAGCGTCAAGAAAGTATAGCGTTTTGGGTTCACGCTATATGCTTGGTCGGCATGATTAGTGTTCTTGGTCATCCCACGGGAACCCTAAATTTTCGGGACAAAAAGTAGACGATGTGTTTATCAAGAATATCAGGTACCTTCATACAAAATTTCATCGAAATTGGTCAAGCCCTTTGAACTTGAAGAAGTATAGGTCTACCAGAATCTCATGGCATAAAATTAAAAAAAAACATAATTATTTTTATGTGGCAATACCATCGGTCAACAGCTGATTCAAAACTTGAGTTATGTCATTCGAAGTGAATATTTTAAGATTTCTATCCTTTCTTAGCGAAAATGTACAAATTATTTCTACAATCACAAGTGCGACACATTGTTTACAAAGTTTATCGCCAGATCCGTGAATAATTCGGCCAAATTTAAACAAAATCGTCGATTTTAAAATCGACGTCGTTTCAACAAGTAAGTTGGAGTGAATAGTTTTGATACTTCATTTTTTCTTTGGTTAGTGTTAGATATGTGCATGTGTTTTATCGTATATACTTTGATATCATTTTTTGAAACTAAACAGAAATGCATTAAATACCTATTTACAGGAGTTTCCAGAGATTTTAGATAAGGAACGGTTTATTATTATTCCTTTATCTTCATCGTCTTCATCAGAATATGTACAGGAAGAGTATTTAGAAGTAAGCTCTGACTAAAGTGTTAATGAAATAAAGAAGACTGAAAATAAAATTGTACGTTTTTATTTTACAATGTTGTATCTTTCGTATAACATTTATCGAATCTCATATTTTTTTTTTTTTTATTGCAGTGAATGGCGAGACGAGCAAGCCGTTCGCCTGATGTTAAGCGATACGACCGCTCATAAACAGTAGCAACATTCCACTGCGCTCGCCATCCTGAGACATAAGATGTTAAGTCTCAATATGTCCAGTAGTTGCTCTGGCTACAATGTCCTTCAATCCGAAACACAACAGTGCATTTAAGCAGTGTTGTTTCACGGAAGAAATAGACATTGCGGTGGTACCTACCCAGATAGCCTCTCACATATGAGAGATCTACCACCAGTAAATAAAACCGACTAATAATCAAACTACTTACAATTTGGAAGTTGAAAGTTGTTTGATTAAGTGAGAACTAATAAAAAGAGAGAATTAAAACGAAACTGGTGGCTCGGTATCACCATTTTTATCTACGTTTTGAAAGTACTCCCTCCGCTCCCTCTATATTATAAATACTCGTAAGGCACGTATGTATATTATAATTTAAAACTAAAAAAAAACTTATTTGCCTATTTAATTGGCTATTAATCTAAAAGTACAATTTTGAAGTAATTTTAATGTTTAAATAACCTATATATTTTTACTTAAAACATTATGTACTTTATTTAAAATAATGTCAATTTGAAATAATAAATTATTACAATTATTGAAAGTATCAAAATATGTTCATCCAATTACCCCAGTGTTGCAATGCGTAAATTCAAATTTCCCAAAATGCCATGAGATTCTGGTAGACCTATAACTATCATACAACCCTTCGCCATTATAATATTAGTAGGATGAGTTGTATTTTGATGGGAACCGTACTTTAATGTACACGATGTTGGAAAATGAAAGGAAATACGACACAACCGTGGTATTATTTGAAGTTTATAAATTACTAACTAGTCGGGCCAGGCTTCACCCGGGTGCAGATAGTTTTTATTTATTTATTTATTTATTTATTTTATTTTGGACACACCATTGACAATAACACTAAAATATACACAGATTTATAACATCAAAGTCTTGGACAAGGCGTTACCGTCTCTTCAGGTGCGTACAGCATTCATAGAAAATTACACAAAAAGAAATATTAATAGAAAATTATTTAGTGACAATATTAAATTAAATTTCAAATATTAAATTAAATCACATTAAAATTATTATATTAAAATAATACAAAACAAATGTAAAATACGGCAATCGAAATCTAAATAATTAAAAAAAAATAGTACGCAATAACTTAAAAATAATTAGGAACAAGAATGAAATCAATTCATAATAATTACACACAACAACAAAAATAAATAAAAAGAAATATCAAAACCTATTACATTACATTTTAAACTTCCCAATAACAAATTCTTGCTTTTTTTAACAGAAACGTTGAAGATATCAATGTCATTATATTGCTTATACAGGGTATATCAAGACTGCTACCGAAAACGAGGCCGGGTGGTAGTTAAAGCGACTTCAAACACAATGCAACAGAAAAAGTAGCAAAAAAAAAGCGACAATTTTTTTTATTTTTTTTTTCCCATGACCATATTTGGTTGGTAAATACATTTTTTCCTAAAATAATAGTGTATACCCTTTTAATTATAAATAATCGAAGGTATAAAAGTGTTTAAATTATTATTTTAGCAAAAACTATCGGTTTACCACCCAAAAATGACGATATTTAAAAAATCATAAAAATTAATTGTTGCGTTTCTTTTCGAAATTTTTGGTTGCATTGTGTTTGTAGTCACTAAAACTACCACCCGGCTTCGTTTTCGGTAGCAGTCTTGAGATACCCGGTATGTATCTATAGCTCGGTTCAACGGAGAAGTTATTTTAGTCCTATAGGACTTTTTCCGAAAAGTTTCTTGCAATGGAAATCTAGGAATTTTCCTAGGCACCACTATCTGAAGTTGAGCAAGTAAAATTGGAGCATCAATGAAACCATTAACTAATTTATTTAAAAACACTACATCGAATACCTTTCGTCGATGTTCTAAAGAATCCAGTTTGAAATGATTGAGTCGGGACATGTAATCTGCACGATAAGGGCAACTTGGGTCTTTAAAAGCTAGGAATTTTGTAAAAATCTTTTGGACTCGTTCAATACGGCTTATATGTATTTGATATTTGGGACTCCAAACGGTAGTGGCATATTCTAGAGTGCTACGAACTAAGGCATTATACAAGCAAAGTAATGCTTGCGTCTGCGTGAAATCACGACAAATTCGCTTTAAAAAGCCTACCATTTTTAATGCCTTGGAGATAGTTTTGTCGATATGCTCTGTAAACTTTAGTTTAGTATCCACAATAACACCTAGGTCGCGGACACTACCAACTTCACTAAGCTCCTCCTCTCCAACAGAGTAACGAGTGGGAACTAACCTTTTATTCTTGGTCAGTTTGATATGTGTACATTTTCCAGCATTCAACGTCATCTTGTTCAATAAACACCAATGACTTACAGCATTGATGTCTGTCTGTAAGTCGAGTGAATCCTGAGTGCGTGTAATGACTTTATATAATTTTAAGTCATCAGCGAAAAGAAGGCACTTACTATGTCTTAAATTATCTGGAATATCATCAATAAAGAGAGTAAAAAGTAAAGGCCCCAAATGTGATCACTGGGGAACCCCGGAAAAGGCAATATAAGATTCAGACTTGTACCCACTCATTACGACCCGCAAAGCCCGATGCTTGAGATATGATTGGAACCAAAGAAGCAACGGACCATGAATCCCAAATCTCTTCAGTTTTCGTAGCAAAGTGTTGTGATCGACTTTATCAAAAGCACTGGTGAAATCTGTATAGATTACGTCAACCTGTTTTTTGGAGTCAATAGATTTTGAGACGTCGTTTATGTAAGTTACTAAATTAGTAACCGTGGACCTCGCCTTAAGAAAACCATGCTGATCGTGGGATAAATAATACATTCAAAAATTTTTGAAAATATGTTCAATATTGATACCGGACGATAGTTCGAAACATCCTTTTTTTCACCTTTCTTGTAAATAGGGACCACATTTGCCTCTTTCCATAATGATGGAAACGTGGATGTTAGAAGTGATCGTTGAAATATTAACTTCAATGGTAATGTAAGATATTTTTGTGTCATTTTTATAAAGTATGGTGGTATACCATCTGGACCAGCACCCTTGCTAACATCCAGTTTGGATATAGTTTTTGCGTCCAATCCACATCAACAACATATTATTTAGCTTATCTACCGACTAACTATAATTCTCGTCCCGTTATATCCCGTTCTGTCCCCTCTCATTCAGTCTAATGACGAAAAGTATTCAATCCTGTCCTATTCTATCCCGTGCCAAATATTCGAAATGAAAGAGTAGAAAATATGTATATATGGTTTCCTGACTCATCCCAAGGGAACACTATATTTTTCGGGATAAAAAGTAGCCTATGTATTAATCCAGGGTGTCAGCTATCACTATACCAAATTTCATTAGAATTGGTTGAGCCGTTTTTGTGTGAAAGAGTAACAAACAGCCATACACCCATACTCACACTTTCACCTTTATAATATTAGTAAGGATTATAGAATATACATACATACATAAACTCACTCCTATGTCCCATTGGGGTAGGCTGACTGTTGAGCGCCAAGTGCTACGGTCCATACATATCTCTTTCTCTTCTGCAAGTGTCATTATTCTCTTACTACTGACTATTTATACACGCTCGTCGGTTTCGAGTACTCCGTATTTTTCCTTTCTTTAAAAGGTCTCCTATTTGATTTTACAATTTTGATTGTACAAAGCCTCGTTTAAACCTCTAAACTAACATAAATTGCTACTAACAACTACACAGATTAAAAAATGAAGTGCAAATACTTCGTGATTAAAACTTGTGTGTTGCGCACTAATTGGGTCAGCCGGATCTTCTATTTTTCAGGTTTTTATTTGTTAGTACCTTATTCGTTTCTTTTTAAAATGCAAGGGGAATATTTCTTTTAGTTGTATATTAAATTGCTACGGTAAAGAAATGGCTCTAATCATATTTATAACGTTATCGTGGTCCATACAATGGCCCGCCTTCTTCAATAGTCGCAATTTTACCAACGGCCTTATAAACAGTTCTAAAAGCTATTTTAGTAATCGAATGACTGCATCGCTTATATTGAATTCAAAAGTCGTTCGAAAGGTAAAACATACGATAACTAAAATAGGTTTTTAATCGTCTATGAATGAAGCGGCTAGTCTTTAGCATTGTCTATTGTAAAATCTTATATACTCGATGAAAACAAGACAGCATTTTTTTGTTGGATTTTGAGGTCTTGGCCCTACATTAAAGCCCAGAAACCTACTAGTTGCCAAAGAAAATCTATATATTTCGTGGCCAGTAAACAAAATATCATAATTTATAAGCGGCATTGCTGTAGCTGAGTTTTACATATTGGATGACAGAGAATTTTGAATACTCTGGAGTAAAAACTACATATATGTTGATAACTATGCTTTGATCATTGCTTGTTAGTATAAATACAGATAGTTATTTTTCAGAGAATTGTTCTAATGCTTTCATTTCCCAATACTAGTCTATGTCACGACCTATAAAACCTAAATGAAAATCATAATATACTGTATAACCAGATTACGATTGAAAAAAGCCGGGTGGTAGTATAAGTGACTACAGACACAATGAAACTAAAAATTTCTCAAAAGAAACGCATATTTTTTGTGATGTTTTAAGTATCATCGTGTTTGGGTGGTAAATCCTCAGTTGTTGTTACAATCATAATTTAAACCCCTGCATACTAGAGCGTATTTATAAATAAAAGGATGTACATTATTATTTTAGAAAAACTAACTATTTATTTACCAACCAAATGCGACGGTAGGAAAATGAAATTTGGCAAAATTTTCAGTGACATTGTGTCTGGTCACTAAAGCTACCACCTGCCTGCGTTTTCGGTCGGAGTAATATACCCTGTATGTACACATGTAATAAACTCTTAAACGTAAACCATAATCCCGGATGCAGGACATGTGTCTAACACAAGAGCTGAGTAGTTTTTATAATTTACGACCGTAATAACAAGTTCCTGAGCCTTAACTGCAGAGCGGTGTAGTTTTTCAATTACCCGCGCTGACGTCATTTCATAGGCGCTCCTGCTTTATGAACGCTGCTCTAAGATTGAATTGAGTGTATGAATACACGCGACGTAATTAGTCTGCAGTTTTATCTTTTTTAATCTCCCGCCTTTTAAAGTCGTTTTAGTTTTGCGACACAGTTCGTTTTGTGAAGTCTGTACGTTTTGATGAAATGACGACGATGAAATGAATGACGCATAGAATTGCGTGCAGTGTTTAACTACCTTTTTATTTAAACTAATGTATTGTGAAAATCTCTTAACACAATTCTTTAAAAGTTTATCGCCTAAATCCATTGACATAAATATATGGAAAGGGCGAGTGCGCGTAAAGTATTACGACGTAATTGGTGCGACGCTCCAGTACATCTCCAATGGAGCGTTATTTTCATTATCGTTATACTTATCACCTTTATCGAATCTAAAATCTATTACATTTATCCAAAATGTATTACATTTTGTAAATTTAATAAAGTTTTAGTTTATTTTATTTCGTCGTAGTTATGAATAAAACGACAAGACTATGTGATTTCACGGCCACTTTGTTTATATTTCAAATGTACTGAAGGGCCTACCCTTAGTTTTTAAATCAATGCCTAAATCGTTTGATGAAATTTCAAATTTTCATGAAACGAAATAAGTAGTTTTCCAAAAACCAAAATAGTCAAGTAATTCGTAGCAGTCCAAATATTCAATCAGTTGAAATATATTGTTTTACGAGCTCTACTTTAGTATGTAATGTATCCTCACGTTTTACAATCGTGTTGCACTTGGGCTCTTAACAACATTGTCGCAAAGCGTTTAGACAAACCTTTAAGTTATGAAAGAATGGGAATTTTCACTGGAATAAAATTACCAGCGTTTGTATCTATATTTCTATCTATGTTGCTAAAATTAACTAACTATATGAAGTTACTCATTAAAAGATCCAACTACTATTTGATATAAAAATCTGAAGTTACTTTTTTAAATTGTAAATATTGAGCTTGTCTGTGAGTAAAAATTAATTTGAGATAAATAATTAAGAGTGCTGAAATACCAATAATTATAAAAAATTGTACTTACCGGAGTCTAGATTCAGAAGCTGGATGCTCAGGATCGACAAGCACTTGTGTTCACTTTAGCACTAAACACCACTGGCACTAGATTTTACATACGAAGATTTAAAAAAAAACACTAATTAAACGGCCAAGATGAATTATAATAGAAATTAAAGATATCACAGTTTTTTTTTTATTGTAATGAATGGCGAGACGAGCAAGCCGTTCGCCTGATGGTAAGCGATGCGACCGCTCAAACAGTAGCAACATTCCACTGCGCTCGCCATCCTGAGACATAAGATGTTAAGTCGCAATATGTCCAGTAGTTGCTCTGGCTACAATGTCCTTCAATCCGAAACACAACAGTGCATTTAAGCAGTGTTGTTTCATGGGAGAAATAGACATTGCAGTGGTACCTACCCAGATGGCCTCTCACATATGAGAGACCTACCACCAGTAAAATACATACTTTTAAGACTAATAACACCAAATATATACTTATACTTAAGGAGAAAATAAATAACAATGATATAATTCACGGAAACACATCAAAACTGCGGATCCCGAAATTTACATTCGAAAGCGTTCGCGACACTGAACCGCCAACTTCGAGAAGGAAAACACGACTAACTACCCTCAGTGAATTTTATAATTGCGAAATAAATGAACGGCACTTATACCGGTTACATACTTACCGCAAAAACCTATAAAATTAAAAGCAGGGTATTATGAAAATTTATAATGTATTTGTCAATGTCCATTTCTCCCGTTAATCAGCAGTGTAAATAATCGCATTGTTGTATTGCAGTTTGGACATTGTTAATTGTACCCAGAGTAACAACTGGAGTTTGGATATATTGAGACTTAACATCTTATGTTTCAGGATCACGAGCGCAGTGTAATACCAAGCATTGCTACTGTTAGCTTCGCTTACCATCCGCGAACGGCATGCTCGTCTCGCCATTAAAAGTAACAAAAACACATTTTCTTACCGTTTCTAAGTATTTGAGTGTGAGTCGCGTCTTAAAGAAATTAACAATACATTCTCGTGTTTAGTGCTGTGCCTTTCAAATTATTTTTTGAAGTGAACAGCAGCATTGATCAGCCCAGCGAGGTGTCTCGAAGACCAGCGTTGAAGATGCAGGTGAGTGATAGATACAGTCCACTATCAAGAAGCTTTCGTGCTGCAATTGTTTAGACGCCGGATATGAAAAGAGAGGCCGAGGGTTCAAACACTGTGCCGAAATATGTTTGTGTAATCCAAATTTGTTTCTAGTCTGCGTGTTTGTGAGACCGAAAAAGTCTCTTGTAATTTCTAATACAAACTTGATCTCAGTGTGGGGTCAGGACTTTGTATGTGAATGGTGGGTGTATTTATTTACCAAAATTCCTCAACACACCGATTAGTTCAATGCTCTCGTAAAACCAGCTTTAGTAAATGTGGTATAGATACTAAACATAACTCGGGATCGTAAGATCGTAAAATTAAAAGCCAAATCTTGCCAAAGCATGGGACGAGAACAAGTAAAGTATTAAACAGTATCGCACCGAAAAGATGCACAAATGACTACCCTTTCTCTCTTCTTTCTCTTATCTCCATCCAAAGGTTGCCTGGAAGAGATTGCTTATTGCAATAAGGCCGCCCATCGTTCTTACTTAAAATATAGCTACAATTGTTTTTATTTTCTTTTGTATAAATGTATGTACAATAAAGAGATAAATAAAACTGTGGATAGACGCCCCAAGCTAACATGTTGAATGCGAACCCATGTGGCCTGAAATTGCTCTGTACCACGATATATAAAAAAGGTATTTCGTCCGTGTTTAAAAATCACCTTATGTATTAACTTTTTGCCTTCAAATTTAGATTTAGTATTCTAAAGTCAATGACAAATTGCACATGTAATTATTTCTATGTCCTTGTATAAATTATAAGGGTTTCTTCGTAGCTCGACGTTCCTACATTGTCGCATACGAGTCGACATCATATTATGCGGTCCATTAACTATTTTAATGTCCCTCACGATGCTTTGAAAATTTTAGGGCATCCACTTGAGAGGACTTAATGCCTAGATTAATGTTTTATGGCTTAGCTTAAATGAATACTTGGAGGAAGGCGTTAATGCAAGATAAGGTTAGTTTAGTGGCGGAAATAGATTATAAATTGTGTTTTTTTATTATTTTAGTTTATTTGGTGCACCAACACCACAGTATACATAATATTCCTAAGTAAATTTAACTATTGGTCTAATACAGGTACACGTGTCAGTAACAGGCGAACACAACATTGGTTTATAAATTTATAAAAACTCTACAAACATAAACACTTTTCTACAACACAGGAAATTTCATACCTATAGAGAAATAAAAACATTTGTAAATTATAAAATAATGCGAAGTGTATGTAGTGATGTATTAAGTTTGTTCCCGTGCCGAGTAAAAGCAATCACATCTTTGTTTTTTCTCGTGGTTAAACGGATCAGATGCGGCTACTTCAACATACTTCTGACTTTTCGTACTGATGAGTGTATTGATAGTCAATCATCACGCACTATAACGGTGAAGGAAATCATCGTGAGGAAACGTGCACACTTATCGCCAAAGCGGGCACTTCCTGACTCCTAGCTGATAATCAATAGAAAAACCCAACATCACTTTACCCGACCTGGGATTCAAAGCCGAGACCTCAGCTTTGCAACCGTACCAAACTACGTCACTGAGACAGTCTTCATAATATATCCGCGTTAAATATCATTTGGATTCTCGATACAGCACATCGTATGCTTTGTTTTAAGAAACAATATTCAAGCAAAGTTTCACGACCGCTATTTGGTTTTGAATTCGAAACTTGCTCTCAAAGGAAACGAGCGAACTGCAAAGAAATTAATTAACTAACCGTTTTACCTGCAGGTATTCAATTTACTTTAACATCTGGAGAATATATCGCATACATTTATTGTAAGTAAGGCTAATTGTATTTTTTTATTGCCATGGATGCATGCCATCTGTCTGATAGTAAGCCAAACGCTCTTGAACAGTAGCAAAAGCAACACCACGAATTACAAAGCAATGCTGACAGCCCACTGCTTTTTGTCGTCGGTAAACAGGCTTGATCCTGGTTTTACTCTTTACGAGGTTTTTGCCTATACTCACCACGCTTGGCAGGCGGGTTGGCGAGCGCAGGAGGGGACTCGCGCTGATGACGCTGCTGCCCATCATCAATGGGAGAAGGGAAATGGGGTTTGTGGGTAGAGGAGATAGGAAAGGAGAGTATGGCCTGTACGAGTGGATACTGCAGTCACGGAAAGGAAAGTTAGTAGTGACTGTGTTCAGCAGTAGACTTCCGTTGGCTGATGAATGGATGGATGATTCTCCTCCTATTGGCTATGGCGTGATGTTCTATGGTCTTCCTAGTAAATGGACTATCGAATACCAAAATAAATTTTCAATTGAAACGTGTACTTACACAGCAAACAAACTCCTTAGTTTTAATGTAGATAAGACAGTACATTACGTCGATTCAAAAATAATCCATTAGGTCTAAATAAATAAATCGCTACTTATTACTCCTGAAAAATTACAAAAGAAACTAAAAATAGTCGAGTCGACCCTGCCAGGATTCGAACCTGGAATCTTCTGATCCGTAGTCAGACGCGTTATCCATTGCGCCACAGGGCCGTTGTTTATGCTGTCGAAATAAAGTAACGAGTTATTAGGAAATAATATGCACGAAATGATCGATATTTTTGGAACTATTGGATTAACTTTGCTAGTTATTGTGTTGATATTGTTTATTTGTTATTTGGATACAATTTCTAATTAATATATTATTTATAGATTGTTGTTATTTCTACAATTCCCAAAAACCAAATTTTATAAAAAAAAAAGAGTCAGTCGAATTGATTACCTCTTCTTTGAAGACGGTCAAAGAATATTATAAATTTTATTCCGCAAGCAAAAGCTACGGGGCATTATAGTTTTATATTTTTTGATATCTTACTTTTATAACTGCTATGATCATGAAATAACTAATCAATAGACTAGACAGTAGGAAAATATCTTCCAAAATTTCACATGCAATATTTTTCGCGCGCGGCAGCCGCGCTCGATTGCCGCTCAATGTGTGGACACACCTTTACATACCTTCAATAGGTGACGAACGATTTACTTCAATAGAAATTGAAGACTTAGATTTGTAACCTTGTTTCGCGTCTTTAGCGGGGTTATGAGGTTTTTTTTTATGGCATACAAGCATTCTATTCATTGATATTCCTGGTTATAAGCGATACGACCGCTCATGAACAGTAGCAAAGCCAAAAATCACGATAGCTTACAACGTAATGTTTGGCATTTCAAAGTCAAACTTAACATATCCGTCTGGTATCGTAATCCATATTGAATAAGATATTTAATGAAAATCCCGATTGAGTTTTAATCCAACGACGCACATAAATAAAAATAATTCAAATTTATTCCCATCAAATGTATAACAGTATGATATTCAAAACGAAGATAACCTTTGAATATTCATCGAAATAAACATTTCCGAACGGCAACAATACTTAAACAGGGAACGCTTTTGCGTATTTCAGGTTATAAACAAATGCAGTATGCAAATTAACTAAAAAGCATAATTAATATATTTGATTCGGAATATCAGTCCCAATGTGGTGAATATGGGAAAATTATACAATTAAGAGTTTTATGCCTCTATAATCTATACTATACTATTATATAAAGCTGAAGAGTTCGTTGGTTTGTTGCCTCTAACCTCAGAAACTACTGGTACCAATTGAAAAAATATTGTTGTGTTGGATAGGTTATTTATGGGGGAATGCTATAAGCTATATATACATCACCACGCTATGGCTTATGGGAGGGAAGCAGTAGGGAAAATATAGGATCGAAGCAGTAGTGAAATTTTAACGAGGAAATATTCTTCGTTTTTCTTGGTCCAACTAGTCTCAAAATTGGTGTCTAAGGGTTTCTTCGCTCCGATATTCTAAATTAATAGTCGGAATTGAACATTTTGGCCGCCATTTTGAAAAGTGTATCTGCACCCGGACGGACCCGGGCTGGACCGCTAGTAAATAATAATTAATACAGCCAACAGGCATATTGCCCTGACCCCACACTAAGATAGAGTCTTGCGTTGTGAGTATTAGGAACTACAAGAGACTTCTTGGTCCCACAAACACCCAGACTCGAAAATTCTCTAAATCTAACCAATTGCGTTTCAGAGGCTGTCAACAAACATCACGCTGTACACAGGTGTGGTTTCATTCATACATGCATAAGTTATTATATTAAATCAGAATATACATGTTTACATAGTTATATGATGTGACCTGAAGTTATGGATCGATGTGGTTTACGAGGCTGGAACATAAAGTGCGTTTGCTCTTTAATTAAGGCAAGTTTAATGCCATCATAACTTTAGATGGGTTTCCTTATGAATGCAGACTGAGGCGTTAAGTGTTTTGTGGTTCAGACAAAATATACTGGCTGGAGGCTTGATAACGGTAATTGAAACCGTATATTATGGCGTCAGCAGTTTGTAGCAAAAAGTCAACATAGTATGAAAGTAGATCGCAAACATTTCAAAGTTCGATGAAAATAATGAATAAACATTTAAAAAATTGTCTCATTATCAATACCAGGATCAATTAACTAGGAGCATTAATTTAGTTAATAAGGCTATCTATAATATTATTGACAATATAAAATCCTTGTTTTTATGTTATGCGACACGAAAAAGGTTACCTGAAAAAAAGGTCATACTTATCATAATGTAAATAGCTGTGTTTTAATATTAATTATATATTTTTGTCCGATCGGTCACAAATTCAATATCATTCAGATATTCGCCCTAATAACCTAATTTGTTTATGTCTTTATTTTTTAACATAATTTGTGGGGATACATTTTACCTACCACACAAATCCTTTTTAAATTTAAATACAACTTTATATTCGCAATTTTTTTATATTCGAAATGTAATCCAGACCCGTTTCGTGGTCTGCCCCATGACCACGAAAGCTCTAAAGTAATCAAAACGTCGGAAAGTTAAAAGTGTTAAAATTAAACCAAATCCGCGATAAAATTCAAAATAGTAGTTTTAGTTCAATGAAATTCAGAATCAAAAGATGCACAGTTTATTAATCAGCCTCTGAAGTAATAAAATCAAAACCCTTTAAAAATCAAGAACAATGAAACCATAATTCTTTCCATAAACTGTTTACAAGTATGCAAATGACCATCTTGTTCATACAAAAGTGATCTCAATCGAGTATTACTCAACACGTTTCTCGCAATGAAGCATAAAGCGCTGCTTTTGAAATTATGCAGCGCCCGGCGCGTGAATGCAGCGGCTTAACTTATTAACAGGTTCTACTGTCTAAACACAAGAACACTGGCTATTCTTGAAACAAATAGCACACCAGGGGACAGCGCAATGAGTAGGTTTTTTGGTCCATTTGACAAGAGATTAGAAATTGAGTTCAACTGATTAAGATTATTGTTTATGAAAAACGTTATTAAAATCAAGCAAAATAAGAATGTTTTTCAAGCCATTTGATAGTGGTGTAGTTGGCAAACGATGAATGAGAGACGAGAGGCCGTGGGTTCGATCCCGGACCGAGACAAATGTTTGTGAGGCCTTCACGTATTTTTTTTTTATTGCAATTTATATAAATTTGAATGGTGAGACGAGCATGCCGTTCGTTTGATGGTAAGCGATGCGACCGCTCATGAACAATAGCAAAACCAAACAACACCTTGAATTACAATGCAATGCTTGGCATTCCACTGCGCTCGCCATCCTGAGACATAAGATGTTAAGTCTCAATATGTCCAGTAGTACTCTGGCTACAATGTCCTTCAATCCGAAACACAACAGTGCATTTAAACTGCTGTTTGACGGGAGAAATAGACATTGCGGTGGTACCCACTCAGGCAGCCCCTCACATATGAGAGACCTACCACCAGTAAAATATTTATATAATATTTGTCTCAGGTCCTCGCGCAGTTTCTGATACCTAAAACACAAGACTTAATTGATGTTAATGTGGGGTCAAGACTATGTATGTGATTGTTGGTTGTATTTATTTATTTATTAAGAATTCAACAAGTTAGAAACATTTAAAATTTTCTAGCGGGAGTATTAGGAAAGAGATGTAACAGGGTTAGTGACGTCACTATCTATAATATGCATAACAGTAGTAGCGTGTGATAGACACGGTAAGAATTTCCACTATGCCCATTCTCTTTATTTTAGAAAAGAAGAATGCCAAAGTTATTTCATACCAAAGTTAGGCCAAATAGTCCACCGCGCTGGCCTGTGTCGGTGGACTTTACATACCATAGAAATTCTGACAAATCGTTACGCTGGTTTTCCCGCGATGTTGACTGGTGATTTCCCATCAATACAAATACTCCAAAAATTCAGGAAATTGCCCTGGGTTTTTAACTCAACTTAAAATGTTATCAAAACCTGGTAAAATCAAGTTTCTTATGCCTTAAGCCTGGCTCGAATAGGTGGTGTGCCAAGCAGTTAGCACATCGTGCGATCCCCTCTCACGGCTTCACCGACTTCTGCACTCTTGAATATTTAAATTCACCAACTTCGCAAATTGGGGTGAGCACTGGCTGTACCAACAATTGAATTTTGCATGAACGCGGATGTAATGTTGTTTTTTTATATAATAGTTTTGGCTAATTAATGTATTGTTTTTTGAATTTGTCCTATGTTTTTGCATGTTAACCTATGAGTCTGGTAAAATTGTTTCAAAAAAAAAAATCACAATCAGTTTGAGCTATTTCGTTAGTTAGTATTAATTTACAAGTGAATAGAATCGAAGTGAAGTTGAATCAAATTAAATAAGTCAATGGGTTTCTTTAAATGATCATTTAGAACATGGCAAAACTGGACTAGTAGACAATTTAAATTATAAAGTGTAATTGTAAATACAGGGAGCGCAAAAAAATGGCGCACTTGCTCAGTCGGGTACAAGGGCATAATATTAATATCGTAATAAAAAAATAATATTTGGAAAATACCTATCCGTTTTGAAGTTATGACCGTTTAAAGTTTTCAGTTTAATCACCACTTTTTCGCATAAAACCAGTTGGAATAGATGAAGAACAAAATTTAAACACATACGTATTTTTTCGTTTCGTCATTAATTGAACGGTTAACGAAATATACCATGAAAACCATTTTTTACAGCATCAAAACTTTCTTAGACATCGCTTTAACCGTTGTTTACACATGGGTAAGGTCATGAACTCTTAGCTGTATAATTTATCCTTCTCTAACTTCAAAAAAGGATATTTTTGTTTCATTTCAAATAAATCAATCAGTTAAACAGGGACGTACTCAGATTTAAGCGTCAATAAATTAACAACATAATAACTTTAGGTGCAGTTGCATCGTGTATGGATTGACTATTATTTTGTTTGTCATTATTTTCCTTAGTGTCACAAATCCAAACTGAAAGACACCAAGAAATCACATTGGTCATCGCTTAAATCATGTAAGATTGCGAATTTAATTCTAATTAGAAAAGTTTTCGTAATACCTACATAACATTTAAATTATCTAAATTATTAATATTCATTGTAAAAATAATCTGATGACACTGATTAATAAAAAATAATATTTTTAAAATGATGGCCCAATTCGGCCCTATTAGTCAAAGGAAGCCGCCGGTCATAGTGTACTTCGTCGGATCCAACGCGGCTCGATTATTCTTCCTTTGAGGTTGCCGCCGCCCTTTGTGAGCGCGAGCCGAAAGGCGGCAATGTCTTTGTCGGTAACTTTTAGCATTTTGCAAAAGAAGACCGACATCTTGAGGTGTGTTCACACTACACACTTGATATAACTTAATTTGATTAAGTACCTATTCCGATATAAAAGTTACGTTAAAAAAAAGATCTTATTGGACTGATAGAATGGTCCTTACTTGCTCAAGAGCTTATAATATTATTTAAATATGTCATCAACCGATCCAGTCAGTTACAAATTGCCTATTTAATTTTGCTTATTATTGTATTTAACATTACTTTAATGTGTTTTGAAAATAATGTTACTTTAAAGTAATAAAATTTCTTCTAAATTCTTATACCTAGAGAAATGTCGTCTACCATTACAGCATAGAATTTACATATGAGACTTCTGTGAGATAAAATTAGTGAAATCAATAAACACTAACCACTAATTTACTGCACTGGAGACCCCGTGCCCTGCAGTGGCACGTATATGAGCTGATACAGTACTAATACTAATTGTTCACTTGAATTATTATGAACTCAAATAGGAAAGCTTTGTATCTAATGTGAACAGGCCTTTATCTTTCAAAAATCAAAATAACAATTTATTTTTTATTAGTTGGATTCGGATTGCGATCGCGTGTGCATGTATTAGTCGTGTGCATATTATTGTAAATTCGTTTTCAGTTATTTTGAGTAAATTTTATCCCATCAAAAACATCCTGTAAAAAAATCCAAGTCTCGCAGCTCAGGTTTTCTACCGCAAAATGTTGTGAGATGCATGTTATACCAAGTCGATTATTTATTTAGTCCTTAAGGGACCTTCTATATAAAGTTATTACGCTAGTTATTACCATATCAATATTAAAAATTCTTTACGTTTTAAATAAATGGATCGACTTGGCCATCGCATGAAAACATAATGTATCGTACAATTTATACATAATGCTGCTGGCCAAGTCGATCTATTTATTTAAAACGTAAAGAATTTTTAATATTGATATGGTAATAACTAACGTAATAACTTTATATAGAAGGTCCCTTAAGGACTAAATAAATAATCGACTTGGTATAACATGCATCTCACAACATTTTGCGGTAGAAAACCTGAGCTGCGAGACTTGGATTTTTTTACAGGATGTTTTTGATGGGATCTCACGTCTTTTTGTAGAGTCCTACTTTTTTCCTTTTCGGTACTTCTTACTTCTAGAATATCACTAACGATTTTTCTTAAAGCCTCTGTCTTATGGATTTTTCTTATTTTTGTAGGTATCAATTTATCACAAATATAGCGGATTTGATTATTAATGTTCTTTCTTTCATTGTAATTGATATTTTCGAGTTATTTAATCTATTTATTTGCAAGTTTTTCTTCGTCATGTTTTTCTAGAGGAATGTTGTACAGTTTCATGGGCTGAATACACCATTTCCCTCTCTATATCCCCTCCTGTTATGCCTCATATATATAGATATCTTTCTACAACTATTATTCCATTATATACGGGTACAATGATTCATTAACTGCAAATATAACTTTGTAATCCTATACATTTGTATGGGATTACAAAGTTATTCACGCAGTTGGTCTATCTAGAAAACTAGACACAAATTATGAAATGTTTGAATTTTCCCTTACTTTAGACACTAAACACTAATTATATTATAAATTTGAAGGTTCTATGTCTGCTAGAAGTGCCTTAGACTTTTGATGATCGGTCAGTCAGTCAGTGAGTGACAAAATTAAGAAAGTTTGACATGCTACAATTCTTAAACTACTAGTTAAAATTGAATGAAATTTTAAATATACCGTGTTTACACAGTGCCTGCTTAGTAACTGAAAATTCAGGATTCATGCTTTAGCCACAACGAAGTTATAGGGGGTTGAAAATGGTCTGAATTGCTTCGAGAAAAGGATGTTACGGCCTATAGCTCGACTTGGAGGGGGCTCGGCCGCGCCCCCAGATTAATTTCACTATGCTTTGAACATTACCCAATTTGATAGCTTTTGATGTAACTTGTGTTATGTGAAATGTAAAAGAAAAAGTGATTTGTGCTACCAAACTGTGACAGTGTTTTCGTGCGGGTTTTGGCGGATCCTGCGCTTCCATCCTTGCCTATCAAGGCCATTACGGTTTACATTACAAGGTCAGTTAACTATTTTAGTGGTCATTAATGATAACTAACCAGCCCATATGAGTCACCGACGGCCTCCGTGGAACAGTTGGTAAGAACTGCCTGTGAAATGAGAGACCGCGGGTTCGGTTTCTGCCCCGAGACAAATAATTTCCATGAACCATAATTATTTTTCTAATCCCCGCGACACAAGATTTGTATCTTAGTGTGGGGTTGGTACCCATGTATGTGACTGTTGATAGTATTAATTTAATATCCTTTTTATGTACCCTGAGCGTTATGTACACAATCGCACGATTATAAGTAAATAATGAGCTATGCTTATTTATTGTTGAGTGTCTACCGTTCAGTTGTAAGGTTCAATCACTTTAGCGTAATGTGTTAAGGGTTAGCATATGTAAGGTTAGTTTTTTTTTTCTCGGCATCTTTCTTAATATTCGCTAGCGCCATGCAAATCCGTATTAATTAAGATGCCTTCACCATATACTATAATGTATATTAGCAGGTGCGCCGTTTTCTTGTCCACCCTGTATAATAATTGTATGTAAATACGAGAGACTTTTCGATCTCACAAAAATCCAGACCCAGGGGTGCGGGGATCGAAATCGCAGTCTCTCGTTACATAGGCTTTTCCAAAAGATTTTTAAACTGTATATTAGAAGTGTCTTGTATCAAGTGAACTTTATCAAGTCTTCGGTGTGATTCAGTGTGGAATACAACATTGTATTTGTTAATTAGTATTCTATTTATGTTTTTAATTCAATAACTTTTTGCACTCAGCAATAGCATCATTCTAGTTTGACGAATCAAATGGCAATAACACATAAAACTATTTTTCATGGATTTTAGCGCGGATTTCGTTATTATTTTTAATTTCTCAACAAATCGGTAACTTTCATTATGGAAACGTCGGCAAGTTAAAGATGGAAAAATTAAACCAAACCAGCGATCAAATTCGTAAAAATAAGTTTTATCTATTTCAATGTGTGACCATTATAAATAAACACAGATAGAATCCAATCTATTTTTCCACAAATAAAGAACCTAATCTTTTCGAGTTACATAAAATTATATCAATGAATATTCTAATACATGCAGAGTATCTTCGACATTGCATACAAAGCACATAGTCGGGGCGAGGGCAATAAATCTGAATATGACATCGTCTAGACGAATAAACGTCATACTGAATTAGTTTATGCTTATTTTTACTATTGAAAATTCATGTTTTTTGAATGGCGTGACGTTTAGTGAGATATTATGTTGGTGGAATAGGCATACGCATTATTCTGATGGCATTGTATTAGATGTCTTCATACAGGCACGGCCAAGAGACTGCAATATACAATTATATTAAATATACAATTATTTTAATATTTTACTGGTGGTAGGTCTTTCATATGTGAGAGGCCGCCTGGGTAGGTACCACCGCAATGTCTATTTCTCCCGCCAAACAGCAGTGTAAATGCTCTGTTGTGTTTCGGTTTGAATGATATTGTAGCCAGAGTAGCTATTGGATATATTGAGGTCTCAAGGTGGCAAGCGCAGTGTAATGCCAAGAATTGCTTTGTAATTCAAGGTGTTTTTTGATGAGCAGCACAGGACATTATGAAAAAAAAACTAAGCGTGAAAAGCCTTCCTCGAAAGAATAAAATACCTGTTTAATACTCGTATTTAATAAGTCCAATTCATCACAAAAGGATAAATCTTACTTAAATTAACACAATTATAATTAAAATATACTTCACTTTAAAAGATAGACCTGATTAGCATTACTAGAAATTTCAATTCGAAATTCTCAGAATATTAGTCGTCAACGTACGCTTTCCTTCCGACTTGGTTATTTTAAAATATCTCGGGAAGATGGTATAGAAACGCAAGGTAATTGTTGTCTAGAAACATTATACATAATTCATAAATAAACGATTGTTGAATAATTTTGTGACGTGATAGACTATTTCAACGTTTTTTTGGTATACCAATTTCATACATATTTGGGGACGTATATACGTCCTGAAATGAGGTGAAATTAATTGTGGGTCAAGATACAAAGATACCACCATACAAAGTCAGTCAAGATACAAAGATACCATACCATAAATTCACTTTTTTCCAGAAAGGGTAGTCAGAGGTGACACCAAGACACCCACGTTTCGACTTTCATCTTCCGTCCCACGATGTGATAGTGGGCGAGCCTATAGAGATATCTATGGATAACTCCTCGTTTTACCTTGTGGTTTCCGTTCCATACTGTTGAGGACGACCCGACCCTATCGCCATATCGGGAGCAAATTCAAAAATAAATCTTTGTAATTTCAATATACAAAGCAAACAGCTAGAAGCGACCTGCGCTCAATTCCTTGCGAATTTACCAGGTCTGATTTTAAGCAAATGATAATGCGAGCGAGCAGAACTCAGGTAACCTGCGCCAAACTTAAATAATCCTTTAGCGAGTTGGTTTAAATGCAACTGAACTTTGCCATTTATACACAAAGCCTCTGTAGCAATTTAAAGAAACTAACTGTAGAACATGAAAGTATTTAAATTCTAATTAGAAGTTGTTTTCCCTCCTTCATATTTACGAGGGAGTTTACAAATTGTCTGAGGAGTTACGTTTTCAACAAGTGCCGTGGAACGTATTTCATGCAAAAATGTTGAAAAGTTTCCCCGTTTAAACAAATCGTTTGCATGCATTTATGGAGATTGATTTCGTTTGGGTTTTTACAGGTAATGTGCTATTCAATGTTTTAATTTTTTGTCGCTGTTTTGTGTTTGTTTTCTTTATTTTTAACTGTTTTGTTTTTGTGTGTTGACAATTTTTATTTTTATTTTATTTTATTTTTATTTTATTCGGAAAACAAACAGTTCTATATCTAGGTAAAATACAATATTTAAATTACAATTAACAATTAACATGTTTTCACATTTATAAAGCTTATTACTAGGATTAACATTAAAAAGAAAATTGATCTATTGAACAGTGTTAAACCAATTATTGGATAAAGTTTGCCTGATTGCCAATGCCTTAGAGTAATATACAATATTGCTACAATTAATTTTGAATATTGCAAATTGCTTATGAATCTCCTTCCTGTTCCGAAATTGCAACAACCGGTAGTGATAGTTTATCGCATTTAGGCAAGCTAGAGGTACAAAATCAACCGATAACAAGACAATGAAAATGTATAAGTTTGAAAAATTGTTTGCCGTCTCACGTGTTCCCTCCTTCCTACAATCCTGGGTCCTTCCGCCGTAGTGCGAAGAGGCACCTTAGCAGGCCGGCATAATTGTTTCCATTGGAATGGGACTGCCTTCCGATGCCAATGGATACTCTGCCTGGGCGGCATTGGCGCTTACCATCAGGTGCAATGCCGCCACTATGCCCGGCCAGAGTAAAAAAAAAAAGTTATTCTTCACTTTACACACGTCTTACAACCTATTGTCTATGGTTAAAAAACCATCAATTTGTAGCGGTACATCTGCTTCAAATAGTGTTAATACATTCAAATAAATAAATAAATATATTAATATTTCATCGCATATCTTTCAGTTTTTTTTTTATTGCATTGAGTGACGAGACGAGCAAGCCGTTCGCCTGATGGTAAGCGATAAGACCGCTCATAAACAGTAGCAACATTCCACTGCGCTCCCCATCCTGAGACATAAGATGTTAAGTCTCAATATGTCCAGTAGTTACTCTGGCTACAATGTCCTTCAATCCGAAACACAACAGTGAATTTACGCAGTGTTGTTTCACGGGAGAAATAGACATTGCGGTGGTACCTACCCAGATGGCCTCTCACATATGAGAGACCTACCACCAGTAAAATGTGATAAGCTTTAAATCACATCAATCAGTATTGAATCTAGTTTCATCTATTGTAAAATAGTTTTTCCATCACAATAAGTGCGTATCGAGATTTCATCTTTTCAAAGAATAATACATTGCAGGAATTGTGAATCGATGTTTATAGATTTTCACATGCTCATAGTTCACAAGCATATACCAATTCTCATGTTAAATATGAGATATCATATGAAAACTTTTACTTCAAAACACCTACTTCTTAAATATTGATAACAATTAAATTTGCAAGGCAATATATCATGGCATCTTCATCATCACAATCAGACTGCTGAACCGAAGATCTATCTCGAATATTTCTACAACAAAATGAATCCAGCGATTTCATAATAATGAAAATAACACACCCAACAGTCATACATACATATATTATGAAGTTCGCACCATACTAAGATAAAGTCTTGTGTAGTGTGTATTAGAAACTACGAGAGACGTCGATCTCTGCAACACCCAGACTTGAAACAAATTTCTGTAGATCACAATATAAACATTAATTGTCTCGGGGCGGAAAACCGGTCCGCGGCCTCTAGTTCTACAGCCAGCGAGTAACCAATTGTGCCACGTAAGCTTTCAAAAACGCTGTAAAACTCAATTTTCGGATCACCACCTGATCTCAGGTCAAAGTATCAGGAGTCAAAGTATCTACTTTAGTTGAAATTTTTGAAAGTCCATCGATGCAATCACAACCATTAATCAGGCTAAATACATTAAAGAATGTTGCAATCCAGAGTTCTACAATGTAAGTACAACAGTATTATTAAAAGCACTCACTATAATTACTACTACATCACCTTCACACCTCAGACAAAGAAATATTGGTTGCGGAACCATTAGCTCCTACATGGCAATGCATTACATACTTT
This sequence comes from Hyles vespertilio, assembly GCA_009982885.2. Lineage (NCBI taxonomy): Eukaryota > Metazoa > Arthropoda > Insecta > Lepidoptera > Sphingidae > Hyles > Hyles vespertilio. The sequence continues at coordinate 6,047,153 of CM042810.1, forward strand.
TAAATTGAAGTTAGATTAGAATCTAATGAAGAAGGATCTGGATAGTCACTATTTATTTTAACGGCTTTGTACTTGGCGCGTCTTTGATTTTGGACATGGAATTCTCTTTTTTTTTAATTTAAGTCTTAGTATGATGAGGGCAGTGGAATGCCAAACACTGCTTTGTAATTCAAGGTGTTTGGTTTTGGTACTGTTAATGAGCGGTCGTATCGCTTACCATCAGGTGAACGGCATGGTCGTCTCGCCATATAAAAAAATGCTCTTTACCAAAATACTAAACTTCGGTGTTGTAGTTACAACCTTTACATAACAATCAATTTTAACCAACAAGGCAGAATTCTAAAATCACAAAATACCGTTTCAATACGAGAACGATTCAGCAAATAGCCGAATGCATAAGCGTAAAAGTGAAAGTAATGTCTTTACATCAAAGCAATCGGATTTGATACCGGTAATAGCGATATATCGGCTATGTATCGTGATAAAGGCCGATCCAACACGTGACTAAACTGCCAATGCACTGAATAAGTAGCGTAAAAGATATCCTGACTTTTATATTATTAAGGAATTGGTTGTAATAAAATTTATAGGTGACTTGTAAGTCTATAGTTAGTTATACGTCCCGTGACCGTGAAAGCTGTAAAGTAATTGAAAAATCAAAACGTCGGAAAGTTTGAAAAATCAAAAATCAGTTTAAAGTTCAAAAACGTTACTCTTATTTCATTGAGTAAATATTCGCGTAAATCTATGAAAGCGTTTGTAAGTCACATTATAAAGCATTTTGACATATTATATCTTATATCTTCAGTCTACTGCTGGAAATAGGCCTTCACCAAAGATATTGATACTTATATTCAATCTCCTGACTCTGGGTGATTATGAATAGAAAAATCCAATATCACTTTGCCCGACCTGGGATTCAACCTCGAGACCTTTGTAATCGTACCGTAGAACAACTACGCTACCATGGCAGTTAAGTACAAAATATCCATTTCCATTAACTATCTACTTTATTCACAATGTCTGTACAGGTATATGTAGATATCTGTATCTGTATCAGCCCATATACGTCCCACTGCAGGGCACGGACCTCCTCTACAATGGACAGTACGATTGAGAGTGGTTAGGCCATATAGTCCACCACTCTGGCCTAGTGCGGGTTGGCGGATTTACATACCATACATTTTTTTATAAATTGCTATGGTGTGCAGGTTTCCTCACGATGTTTTCCTTCACCGTTTTAGTGCGTGGTGATTGACTATCAATACACACATGACTCCGAAAAGTCAGAGGTGTGCCCTGGGATTCGAACCCGCGACCACCGTGAACATGTTGGCAGTCACGTCTAGTCCGTTTACCAACAGGCCACCACGCACTATGTAGATATAGCACATCTAATCTAAAATGGTACTCCTCAAAGAAAATAATGAAAGAATTACACCGTCCCAGATTAACAAAGGCGCGGCCGATCGACTTATCATCTCGGTTTGTCTAACAAAGAGCTTAACTTTTAATTGGACCCTAAATCTGAGATATTCGAAAACGAACCGGCCTTTGTTTTCGCCTTCGTTAATTCCTGTTCACCTGGTACCAACAATTTTCTTGCGAACCCTTTGAACCGAGATTTGCAAAGTTTCTTTCGTCTACATAAAATTTGCAGTACACATTATTGACGTGACAACGTCTTAAATTAGGTTGCGGCTGGGAGTCACTTATGAAAAAGTGTAACGCCCGGTAACGTAACGGTGCGCGCGCAGCACTAGAGAATTATTTTTCAGTTTCACCCACTTTTTCCAAAATTGTCCCATAGCCCCCCCCCTGCCTTCCCCCACCCTTATTCCGAAATAGTGCCTATTAGCCTCCCCACGAAACCTACCCCCCCCCCCTCCCCTACCCCCACCCCGAAAATTTACCTCACCCCCCAATCCTATCTCGGCCAACATAGGTCGTAGACCCACCGAGTTTGGTATCCTCGGAACCGTCTTGGTGAGGGCTACAAATTGACCCCGCCAGAAATCCCAAATTACGCAAAAAATTACCCCCCCAAAAAAAAATATTTTACCTCCAAAAAATTAATTTAAGTTAGCCTCCCCACGAAACCTTCCTCCCCCCCCCCTCCCTTACCCCCACCCCGAAAATTTACCTCACCCCCCCCCAATCCTATCTCGGCCAATATAGATCGTAGACCCACCGAGTTTGGTATCTTTGGAACCGGCTCGGTGAGCTCTACAGATTGGCCCCAACCAAATCCCCAAATTCCTCCCTCTCTCCCCTAAAATATTTGTCCAGGCATAACTCCGTCATTTCTTAAAGTAAACCCCCCGTGTTTGGAGTCAGAGGAATCGTCTTGACGAGCTCGACAATCGAGAGCAGGCAAAATACGATTTTTCTTATTGACGTGACAACGTCTTAAATTAGGTTGCGGCTGGGAGTCACTTATGAAAAAGTGTAACGCCCGGTAACGTAACGGTGCGCGCGCAGCACTAGAGAATTAGGCGCATTGAATCGGCGCATGCTTGTGTCTCTGTCTTTGTCTTTCTCGAACGTTCTTGGCGTTGGAAAAACAAGAAAGCGTCACAATACAAGTTCACACGTGTGGTTAAAGTATCGTCAGCTGTGTCTGTAGTGAAAATATGGAGTGCTTAGATTCGTCATTACATGTACAATGTTTTAGTAAACAAAATATATTTCTATAGTTAAAATTTGTGCAATTCTTATTTTCATTCAATTCCTTGTTCCTATTGTGCAATTTAATTATATTCATATCAATAAATATTCTACCGAGAAAAAGACGTTGTCACGTAAAATCTTCGCCCGTAAAACCGACTTTACAGGCAACCATTTTTTTATTTTTATTTTTTAGGTGTTTTGGCTGAATTTCGGTGTGCTAGTAACACCAGTGCCTACCCCTTCTGGGTAAAAGCCGTGAGTTTATTTATGTGTGTATAATCTGTATAATAAATACCCCTATCAGTCACATAAATCGGTCCTGACCCCACACTAAGATCGAGTCTTGTGTCGTGGGTATCAGAAACTACGAGAGACTTTTTACCCGGTATTAATAATATTGTTATAATGAATGAACACCTAATGTAACACACACGTAGTCCAAACCACATATTATAATCTATCATGTTTTGTGTCGAGGGTATGAGAAAATACGAGACACTTTTTGTTCCCACAAACACCCACGTCGGAAATAATTACTTAGGAAGCACACATCATATTTCTAGGTTAGTGGTTGAACCCGCGGCCTCTCGTTTCACAGCCGACATCTAACCTAAAATTAGAAGCTTTTGGTAATATATAGAAATATATTTGACTGCTTTGGCGATGTAGTTTTACAACACTGAATTTGGTCTTGGGTTCGAATCCCGGGTCGGGCAAAGTGATATTGGATTTTAATATTCATTATCAGCATGGAATCAAGAATTTGTGCCTGATATTGCGGTACGCTCATCCCTTATCACATCGTGGAATGATTTTACAAACAGCCCAGTTTCTACAATGAGCGTAGTTGTTCTAAGGTACAAACGATTAAAAAGGTCTCGAGTTCGAACCCCGGATCGGGCAAAGTGATATTGGATTTTTCTATTCATAATCACCCCGGAGTCAAGAGATTGAATAGGTATAAGTCTCAATATCTTTGGTGAAGGCCTATTTCCATCAGTAGACTGAAGATATAAGATATAATATGTCAATATGCTATTATAATGTGACTTCCAAACGGTTTCATAGATTTACGCGAATATTACTCAATGAAATAAGACTAACGTTTTTGAACATTAAACGGACTTTTGATTTTTTAAACTTCCCGATGTTTTGATTTTTCAATTACTATACCGGAAGTAGGTATGGCGAAAGTATGCATATCTGCTAGATTTTGGGAAAATCAATTATCCATGAAAATGGGGTAAAAAACACTTCGAAGTTTCAACTGTTGCAAAACTGCCGAAACCCGGGATCGATCCATCTTTAGATCTTCAGTCTAACGCTCTCCCAACTGAGCTATTTCGGCGACACAACATACTGCGAAATAGGTAAAAAGATGGCGGCATCAATATTTGTAACTTGACTTTATTGTATTAAGTATACTATATAATTCGCGTTCATGGAATTAATTCTTTTGAATGTTTACCTTTTTAGAGTATTACATTATTAAAGGAATTTATTATTTTTTAACGTTGGTGTTTAAATTTAAATTACCACGAAAAATTTAAGGTCAACGGATATGGAGGCCTCGTAAGGGCAAGTGCAGCGTTGGAAGCCATGATAAAGATTATGGAAAATCGCTGGACGCATTTCGCATCCTACAGGACTTTGGAAATCCTGTGAATATAAGTACAACATTATGTTGTAACTACGAGTAACCCCTTACCCTACGAGTCTCAAACATTAATTAACAATTAATAAAAGTTCTTATTTTGGAGGAGGCTTATATGCAGCAATGGACCACAGTGTAGGTTGATGATGATGAATAAAAGTTCTGTCTCTATTATAGGCAAAAAATATTCCTCCATTCGGTTTATATCGGAACAAGTGTTGTACCAGCTGTACAACGAAGAAAAACATATCCGTGAAAAATTGGAATGCTTAGTTAATGAGCTTCAAATAAAAGTAGAAAATCTCCAGCAACAACTGCGTAAAGCTGAGGAAGGCAATAAAAAAGAAGCCTGCGTCAAACCAGGAGTCAGTAAAGAAGTCCTCTCTGAAGTTCAATACGAAACAGACGATGAGGAACTCGCGAGAGAAACTGAGTGGATACGACAAGAGAGTAGGAAGAAAAGAAAGCGGAACTTAACACCTTCCCCGTCACAACAAGTCGAGCCCAAAAAAAAGTCCCGGAGAAGCCAAAGGAAAAGAAGGCACTTCTACCGCCTCCTATCGTTGTGGAAGGAATCAAGAACTTCCAGAAATTTTATGATGTTCTCAGTGACAGTATTTCTAGTGAATCATTCACTATTTAAATGATGAAAGGCGATATGGCCAAAATTAATACCAAAAGCGAGAACTCATACAAGGCCACCACTAAACTACTAGTTGACAATAAAAATCACTGGCACTCCTATGAGAATAAACAAAACAGACCGATCAGAGTAATGGCAAAAAATCTTCACCACACGTATGTACCGGGAAGAATTATTGAAGACCTTAAAGCTAAAGGCTTTAAAATAATAGAAGCGGTGAATAAATTAAGCTGAAGGACTAAAGAACCTCTCAATATGTTTATGTTGTCATTTCAAAAAGAAGAAGACATAAACAATATCTATAATATCAGCTCAATTCTCGGCTGCAAAGTGGAAATACAGCCAATCAAAACATCTAAACTGATTCCACAATGCAAGAAATGTCAAGCATACGGCCATATCCAAAAATACTGTAGTAAGGAGCCTAGATGCGTTAAATGTACGGGTAAGCATCTTACTCGTGACTGCCCAAAACCAGCGGATGCTAAACCAAAATGCATACACTGTGGTGAACCACATCCTGGTAATTACAGAGGGTGCATAGTAGCCAAAGAACTTCAAAATATGAAAAATAAGGTGATGAAGAGTAGTAAAAATACAATTAAAACTCCAGACACCAATATACCTAAAAAAATAATAAACACTCAAAGTATTAAAAAAGATGTGACTTATTCACAAATGGCAAAAACTGGACAGATGCAAATACAGCCACAGGTCCTGTCACAGTCACAACAGAAACCACAATCACAAGAATATAACATTGAAGACAAAATCAACAAAATTCTTAACTTTATGACTTCATTCGATAATCGCCTGAAAAAGCTGGAGCATAGCACCAAAACTGCTATCTTACCAAATACCAAACAATGACGCTTAAAATCATAGCTTGGAATGCCAATGGACTACTTCAACACCTAAATGAAATAGAATTCGTCCTAACCACTGAAAACTTCGATGTCTGCCTCATATCAGAATCGCACTGTACGAAAGAAACAATAATAAAAATAAAAGGATACAAAGTTTACCATGCCTTGCATCCTTACAACACACCAAGGGGAGGCATTTCTCTCATAATAAAAGACAACATTTGTCACTACGAACAATCCAAGATAGAGGATGAAGACATACAAGCTGTGGCGGTCTGTATACAGACAAAACGCTATCCTGTTACTATATCTGCTATATACTCCCCACCTAGGTATTCACTAAAGGCTGAGCGGTATATACATATGTTTAAACAACTTGGCTCCAGGTTTATACTCGGTGGTGACTTCAATGCAAAAAATACCTTCTGGGGATCTAGACTCACGACAACCAAAGGTAGAGAATTATTATCAGCCGCTAGAGAACTCAAATGTGATGTGATATCTACAGGAAAGCCTACTTACTGGCCTACGGATACCTCAAAGATCCCAGACCTAATAGACTTTTTGCCTTAAAAAATCTCCCCCTCGATACTCTACATATTGAGGAGGGCTACGACATGAGTTCAGATCATTCGCCGATCATCCTAACTCTATCCGCTGGAAAAATTCAAAAGGAAAGCCATCCCTCGTTATCAAATAGATACACTGACTGGAAAAGCTACAAATTAGATCTAGAATCTATAATTGATCTAAAAGTTCCGCTTAAAAATGTTGAGCAACTCGAACAAGACTTGAGACAGTTTATAGTGAACATACAACAATGTGCCTGGCGTAACACACCTGTGGCTAGGTTAAGAGCTAGAGGCAACTCTTACCCAGAAGAAACCAGGGACCTTATAGCTGAAAAAAGGAAACAAAGAAAACAATGGCAAACAAACAGATTTCCTAAGGACAAACAAATTTATAACACACTGGCAAAAAAGCTCACAAGAGAAATAAAACGCTTCAAAGACGAATCGATGAATACCTATCTTCGTGGGTTATCTAGCGACCGTATGTCAGATTATTCTCTGTGGAAAGCTACCAGAAATATTAAAAAACCAATTATGCAAGTCCCTCCTATCAAAACAATAAATGGAAACTGGGCCATAAACAATGAACAAAAAGCAAATATATTTGCTGAACATCTAAAGCACATATTTAAACCAAATGAAGGTACTGTACTGGACTTCACCCTTGACTACGTTTCACAAGACAACCATCCAATAAAATTAGTTACACCTAGGGAGGTAACAAATGAAATTAAAAAAATAAATCAAAAGAAATCTCCGGGATACGATCTGATTACAGGAGAAGTACTGATAAACCTACCGCGCAAAGCAGTTGTCAAACTGACTACTTTGATAAATGCCTCGTTCAGACTGAAATATGTACCTGACATTTGGAAATTTGCGGAAGTAATTATGATACCCAAGCCTGGTAAGCCTCCTCATGACGTGAAATCCTATAGGCTGATTTCATTGTTGCCAGTAATGGCTAAGCTATATGAAAAAATACTTTTGAAAAGGCTTAAGCCTATTATAGAAGAGCGGAAATTAATCCCAGACTACCAATTCGGATTTAGAAAAAAACATTCAACAATAGACCAAGTCCACCGGATAACTAATTTAATAGAAAAGGCTTTAGAAGAGAAAAAAGTTTGCTCAACGGTATTCCTAGACGTGGCACAAGCATTTGACAAGGTTTGGCACCACGGCCTCATTTACAAACTTAGGAAAATGCTTCCCAAGCAATTCTCAGACATACTGGAATCTTACATTTCTGATAGAATGTTTCGTATCAAACATGAAGATTCTTATTCAGAAATTAAGCATATAGAAGCTGGAGTACCACAGGGAAGTGTACTAGGTCCGGTCCTGTACTTATTATACACCTGTGATATTCCTAAAATAGAAAACAATGCCATTGCAACTTTCGCAGACGATACGGCAATTTTAGCCACAGGATCGACTCACGAAGAAGCAGTAGATAAAGTGCAAACAGCTGTCAATGCCATCCCCAATTGGACTGAAAAATGGCGTTTAAAAATAAATGAATCAAAATCAGTTCATATTGACTTCACCAACAAAAAGCCAAAGTATGAGCCTGTGTTTATTAACGGTAAAACTATACCATATGAAAATACGGCTAAATACTTTTATACAAACAAGTCCTTATGCCTGTATGGACTTATGGTATACAGTTGTGGGGATGTACCAAACCAAGCAATATGCAAATAATACAGCGTTTTCAAAACAAAGTACTGCGGAACATAGCAAACGCCCCATGGTACGTAAGAAATGAAGATCTTCATCGGGACCTCAAGGTAGACTTCGTTAGAAATATTGTAAAAAAGTATGCTGAAGCTCATGAACATAGGCTTCACCATCACGTGAACGTTGAGGCTATCCAGCTCCTTGATAACACGGACTTAGTGAGAAGACTGAAAAGGACAAAACCTTTCGAGTTAGTGATGAACAGTTAGCGAAACATAGTGCAGTGAGTGCTAGTGAAAAAGAACACGCGAACATTGTGTCTTCCCCTTAATAGAGACAATAAGAAACGTGTTATTGGACATATTCTTAGTAGTAGTCTCGTTAGAAGTTTAGGTTAAATTTAAATAACTTATTAGTCATAAGGCTAGATCGTTATTGAAATGATGTATTACGGAATTCGCCATAACACAACATAAAAAAAAAATCGGTTTATATACCGGGTATCTCAAGACTGCTACCGAAAACGAAGCCGGGTGGTAGTTTTAGTGACTACAAACACAAAACACCAAAATTTTCGCAAAGAAACGCGACAATTATTTTTTATGTTTTTTTAAATATCGTCATTTTTGGGTGGTAAATCCATAGTTTCTGCGAAAATAAAAATTTAAACACTTTTATACCTTAGATTATTTATAAATAAAAGGATATACACTATTATTTTAGGAAAAAAATGTATTTACCACCCAAAAATGGTCATAGGAAAAAAATAACAAAAAAGAATTGTCGCTGTTTTTTGCAACTTTTTCTGTTGCATTGTGTCTGAAGTCGCTTAAACTACCACCCGGCTTCGTTTTCGGTAGCAGTCTTGATATACCCTGTATAAAGTGAAAATAAAAAAAATGTCCAACTACATATCGTTATATACACGATACCTGTGCCGAAAATGATATTTAATTTTTTTTGTCTGTCTGTTTGTTTGTTCCGGCTAATCTCTGAAATGGCTGGACCGATTTTGACGGAACTTTTTTTGTCAAGTAGCTGATATAACAAGGAGTAACTTAGGCTATATTTATTTTAGAAAAATCTTTTTATTTTAGAAAAATAAAGTAGTAATGTCCAGTACCGCGCGCAGCTCACGCGCATGCCACCACTGGGCCATCACGTTAGGCTCATCCCACCAGTTCTCACACCAACGAATCAATATCACATTTGCAAAATATTCTATATAGAAAATTTTTCAATAATAATGTGATGATGTTAATACAAAACTGAAAATAAATGTGTAACGGGAGTTTACCGCCGCTCGCTAAGAGATGGCGCCACCGTAGAATTAGATCGCGGTATGGTTTCGTTACAAAGGATGATAATTAAAATAAAAATGCAAAAAAAAACCTAAATAAACTATTTAACTTTTTTGTTGAATTCGCAGACGAAGTCGCGGGCACAGCTAGTCGAAAATAATTTTCGTCCATAATAGAGATTGTTTGGTGCAGTTGAAAATTTCCGCCGTATAATCCGAGTATTGGAGTATCGGTCCGTTGGTTAGCGTGGCATTGTACGTTGTGGTCAAATTAGTCACTGGTCCCACGTGGACATACGATATTCGTAGCAATACAAAACTCGCGGCCTATACGCTCTCACCAAGTTATATGAGGAAGCGATCAGTACTTAAACATTTATTAGTATCAATAAAATAAATACATTTGTGAAATGTCTCTATAAATGCAGGGCAGCATTTTACATGTATAAAAGTATTTGATGAGTTCCAAAGCAGGTGGTTTCAATTAAAATATGAATATTTGGAATAAAATTGAATTTATGCAATATACGGCTAAAAATCATGGCATCTTGAATTAATTTAGATTAGAATTATCTATTAAATAAAAATAAAGCTTTTTAATACAAAAATATTAATGACAGAAGCTCGTTTGCACGTATAAAACTTTTGTCTCATGAATATTAGTTTCCCTCGAAGGATCGACCAGCCACCCCATAAAAAATCTGTAGAAGTGTCCTTTATGAAGTTAAATTCTTCAACTGTAAACCAATTAAGATTTGAAAAATTGCATATATTTTATAAACTATTAATCGCATTTCTAATCGCTCCCTTTTGTACATTTGCGACAACAGTATGAGCCAGTAATTTGACTGTCATTCGAGATAACGCGCACACCCAGCCTTATTGCGGATCGTCAAACAGAGTAGACACACTTAAATCGTTGATATTCGGACCTATTTCACTCTACTTTTGATTTATCTTCCCATCTTATACAACAATTAAGTATCCAACAAGCGTGGGTAGTTATGCTAAGAACTGAAACTAGAATACTTTATAAATATTCGTAATAAACTTATAATATTACAAAGAGGAAATATTTTATTGTTGGCCCTGAAACTTCTAGGCTGATTTGAAAAATCATTTTACCATTAGTATCCTAAATTATCCATGATGATCATAGGCTGTGGAATATTTTGAAAAATTGTACTTGTACTCGGATGATGCCGGGTTGTGTCGCTAGTTATAAACTACTTTCCGGGGGAATGTTCTTAAGCACAGGTGATATAATACATTAAGATAGTTTAACGCTATTGTTTTTGGGACACTATGTTGGGCGCCATCAAATTAATGGCGCCCAGCGTGGTGTTTTGGTACGTAGAAGGCTGTAGTTATATTAATATTTTTAGGATAGTCTATATTCCCCAAGATCTTTTGATTATTGATTGTATTACTTTCCAAATCCTGTATTTATAAATTTTATATAATGGACTTTATACTGAACTTATTTCCAAGCCGTTCTACATAGGAAGAATAAAGAAAAATGTCGTGAGTGGCCATTTACGCAATTTTGTCGTACGTAAATCGTCGACGGGGCATGTGCTGTACTTTTAATAAAAACACTCTTCCGATTGATGTATGTTGCAATAAAGCAAAGAACAACGGATTGCTTTTAAAATAAGTAAATGCTGTGATTGTAAAATAGTAATATAGTAAATGTAAAATAGTAATAGTCAGTGACGTCACAGCTGTGACCCTAACAGTATACGCGGTCTACACAAAAATTCTTTAAAAATACTCATAGTCGTTAATTTCTAATCAAAGTGGTGTTCTCATATTGTGTGGTGAAAAGCTCAAAACCATAACTGTTATCTTGAACTTTTTTGCCGAATCTACGTAAATTTGTCCTCGAAAGACTTTGTTCGCATCAACAGGGAATTTGAATTACCCTCGAGTGTCAAAGTATTGCTGTGTCTTTCTAAGTGAATTGGAATCCGCGGAACATTGCAAGTATTTACGTTATATTTACCTGTTTTTTGTGAGCATTGTCGCGGAGACGTCTTGCTAATGGTGTGACTCCAGTCGACTAGATAATAAATACTAAACAATATTATATGTATGATCAGAATTATATCGATCGAGTGCTGACATCTATACACAGTGGGCCATCACTACTTGCGGATTCTATCAAGTAACACTTGCTCATCTAATTAATACGATACTTACGCCATCTATCGAATAGATCGATAATCTATTAGATAAAGATTAACTATGCCACAGTGTGCTGCGTGTGGTAAATTCATGAGCGCCAAAGAGGGCGTTACCTGCCCTAAATGTAAGTCTAAGAGTCATAACGATTGTGTAAGAATACCGGTCGGTGCTACTGTATCTGAGCTTTGGAGATGTGGCGACTGTCAATCTAAAACGCCTAAGGGACGCGATATTGCTACACCCGTAAGAGGAATGCAGGACAATTATAAGACCCTGACTCAATGTCACCCGGAAACAGGAGACCAGGAAGAGACTGTTTCTAAAGTCCAGTCGGAGCTACAAGCTGATGGCGACATATTACAAGCGTTTCGAGAGGAGATGCGGTCTGAATTTGAAAAAATTCAAAACATTATGACCACTCAATTTAAATCTTCTAAAAAAGACATTTGTACTTTTCTAGAGGAAATTAAAATGGAAATATCTGAAACACGCACTTACTTTAATGAACGTATGGATGTTTTCGAGCAGCGCATAGCCTCCCTGGAGCAGGATCGAGATTGTTCTATTAAATCAGAACAAATGACATTACTGGAACAAACCATCGTTGATGCAAAGTTGCAAATTAACGACTTGGAACAGGAGAACCTACGTAATGACGTTGTAATTACTGGTATCCCAGAAATGAAGGGGGAAAACCCGATGCATCTAGCTTTACTATTGGGTTCTAAAATGGGTATGGTTCTAAATGAACGGGATGTAGTCCGAGCAGCAAGAGAGGGACCTCCTCGTATTTCTCAGAGTGACTCACCTAGCTTCCTGCCTAGACGTATAATCGTCCGTTTCTCACATCGCGCAGATCGGGACCTGTACCTTAAATCTGCACGTATCCGTCGAGGGCTGTCAACTAATGATCTTGGTTTTGATAGTGAGCCTACTCTCATATACGTAAACGAAGCTCTTACTAAAGCTAATAGTAAACTATTCGGAATGTCGCGGGAGCAGTGCAGAGTGCATAAGTGGAAGTATTGCTGGACTAAAGATGGCAACATCTACATCCGCAAAGAACATGGATCCCGATATAATAGAATAAGACAAGAGAAAGATATTAACCATTTTTTTGGTATGGGTTCAGTTTGAAGAGACCAATTAAATTGCTCAGTATATTGCGTGTACTTATATTAATTATTAACTCATTGATTTCTAGTGTAACTTTGTATTTTTGTGTTTTAATTTGTCTTTTTTGGGTTCTTGTTCCCTATACTGTAATTTCAAACCCTTTTATTACATTTAAAATGTTAACGTCATTTCTTTATGAAATATATTGTAATGAAATGCCATGGGACGAAAAACAAGCCTATATTTCCTTGTGTATATATTTTTTTAGTTTCATAGTCATTGTTGGACGGATAAAACTAGCATATTATGTTGTCCCTTCTAACTTTTTTGTCATTACACTCATGAAAATGGTATTAGTTGCTGATTATTGTCGCTCAGATATTGTTATATACATAAAACGCCATGATGTAGATTTACATCATGCAACTTTTATAATATTTGTTTTACTGTAAATGTGTTATGCAACTTTTGCATGAAATTATTTTTAAGTCCTTATTATTTTTGTATACTACGTTCTCTATATGGATCGCAGCTTGTTTCATATTATTTTAATTATGTTCATTATACATCAATTTTAATTATGTTCATTAATATATTATGTTCATTATACATCTGAATTATGTCCATCTCCATATCATTATTTATCAACCCCTTATTCTACAGCGATACTAATGATTAAAAATAAATGTCTACAGGTTGGTTTGCATAATGCGGGTTCTTTAGGAACTAATCACGATAATTTTATTGCTGCTATGATCAAGAGTGCGGTGGATGTAATGGCGATTAACGAGACTTGGCTTAAAGCCGGTGAAAAGGATCGGGCACCTCTAGTTCCTGGTTATCGCCTTCGGCATTCACCACGTCCGACCACTGTGCGCAATGGTCGCGGCGGTGGCGTAGGTTTTTATATTAAATGTGGTATTAGTGCATCCACGTGCCGACACCCTGCACATCCCAACATTGAGCAAATGTGGCTTAGATTAAGCGTTAATTCGGAAAAGATAATAATAGGAACTGCGTATCGCCCACCTTGGTTAGACGTTACGGAATTTTTTGAGGGTATAGCAAATACAATCGCGTCTTTTTCGTATTGCAATAATATAATACTCTTAGGTGACTTTAATATAAATTTACTCAACAAAGACAACTCAAAACTAAAACAATTTAATGAGTTTTTGTATTGTAACGGGTTACAACAGCTAATTGATAAACCTACTCACTTCACGGACAATAGCCAGACCCTTATTGACGTGATTTGTTCAAATTTACAACCTCGTAGTATAGCTGTCGAACTTATTGGGTCCCACATAGGTCATGCGTTTATTACATGTGAATTTGTGTTTAAAAAGCCTAAAGCAGTGGCTATACGGACAATCTGTAGACCTCTTAAAGACATTTGCATTGACTTATTCTCGGTAGACTTACAACTAATTAATTGGAATTTAATTATCTCTCAAGGTGATGTGAATGGGATGGTTGCTGACTTCACAAAGACCTTACTTTTATTATTTGATTTGCATGCCCCGTTAAAAACTAGAGTTATTAAGGAATTTTCTAGTCCATGGTTAACTGATAATATAAAATTAATGATGCGTCTTCGTGACAAGGCGCTTACAAAATATCGAATTACTAAACTAGAGTCCCATAAAATATACTATAAGGACTTAAAGAAACAAGTATGTTTAGCCATTGATAGTGAAAAAAAAGCTTTCTTTAAACAAAATATTAACATACACATCAAAGACCCAAAAACACTATGGAAAAATTTGAAATTTAAAGTTCTGCCACCTAAGATAAATGAACTTCCATCACAATTTGACGACCCTAATGAAATCAATAAACATTTTCTTAATATCCCCGGTAATTTAGTTGTTAACATTTCTGATTTAACTTTTTTAGAATTTAATAGGTACAGTTCATGCTCATTTTCTCTTATACCTGTTAGTTCCTGTGATATTTTAAAGATACTAGGGAAAATCAATTCAAATGCGTTAGGCATTGATAACATATCCATTGACATGATTAAACTGACACTTCCTCAAAGCTTAGATGCAATTACCGCTATCATAAATAAATCATTGACATCCTCCGTTTATCCCTTATCCTGGAAAATTACATTAGTGAAGCCGATACCAAAAATATCTAGTCCTCTAGAAATTAAAGATTTGCGCCCGATTAGTTTATTACCATGTCTGTCCAAAGTTCTAGAAAAAGTAGTTTCCGCACAAATAACAGAATATCTAGAAAAAAATAACATCTTACCCGATATGCAATCAGGCTTCCGTAAAGGAAGAGGTACAAATACTGCTTTACTAGATGTAACGGATAATATAATTGCAGCTCAGGACAAAGGGATGGCTACTATTTTGGTGTTACTAGATTTCTCCCGTGCATTTGATTCCATTAATATATGTCTACTTCTTTCCAAATTAAGTTATTATGGCTTCCATCACGACACAATAAGGTGGTTCAATTCATACCTAACTAATCGAACACAACTTGTAGAAATAAAAAAACATAATGGTGACTCTCTGCGCTCGGACATATGTAAAGTGACTCGAGGAGTACCGCAAGGGTCAATACTTGGGCCATTATTATTTATTCTTTACAGTGCAGATATAATTAAGACCATTCGTTATTGCAAATTTCATATGTATGCTGACGACATCCAGTTATATTTATCTTTTCATCCGAAGGATACATGTTCAGCAATCAACAATATAAATGATGACCTGGAAAGAGTTCAGGCCTGGGCTATATCAAATTCGTTACTTTTGAATGCGAAAAAGACAAAATATATGATTTTAGGCTCTAAGCATCAAATTGATAACACTGTAGTATTCAATCCTTCATTGGTAATCGGTGGTGAAAGAATTCAGAGGGTCTGTGAAACGCGAAATCTTGGTCTCATTTTTGATGAACAACTAAGATTTCATCAACATATATCTGAATGCGCCAGAAATTGCCTTTATCGCCTAAAGGTTTTGTACAAAATAAGGAATTATTTAAGTATCGAACTTCGAATCCTTCTAACGGATACACTTGTTCTCTCGAAGTTTAATTATGCAGATTCTGTTTATGGTCCACGAATTTTATCCAACACGTCACGACTCGTACAGAGAGTGCAAAATGCCTGTGCGCGTTTTTGCTTCCAAGTGCCACCTAGAAGTCATATCACGCCTTTTCTAAACCAACACAGCATATTAAATATGAAACATCGTAGACATTTGCATCTTGCAGCCCTAATGTTTGGTTTAGTCAAATCACAGAAGCCACACTACCTGTTTGAAAAGTTAGTGTGGGCTCATGAACGCCACGCCTATAAAACTCGAGTATCCACATACCTGCTGAGTACTCCGCGACATCACTCTGCTGCATTTCGTGGTAGTTTTCGCTTCGCTGCCACGAAGTGCTGGAACTCCTTACCACCACCGTTACATAAACTCCAATGTAAGTTTGGTTTTAAAAGCCATGTGAAGAAATATCTACTCGAGTTGCAGAAGACTGGCTATTAGGAGCCGGTGTCAGGAGTATTAAGCGAACTATGTGGTCTACCCTAGACTTACCTGTTTTTGCAAACGTTCTCAACTTGCATTTCTTTCTTTTGTTTTCTTTTTTTTTCTGCCTCTACTTACTAAACTATTTTGAGTATATAATAAATAAAATGAATTTGAATTGAATTGTTTTGATTAATTTTTTTTTCTTGTTTTTTTTTTATATATTAATCGTGTACGTTAGTTTTGTTATTATTTGTAATATTATGTTTTGTTCTAGTGTTTTGATATATTTTTCGTTGAATTACGAGTTACAACTGTGCGTCACCTGAGGTTTGAGTTGAAAATCAGCGTTGTGGATACTTCCACAGCATTATGCTGAACTCTAACCTTTTTATGACAGCACTGGAATATTGGCTGCGATCTATACAGACACACGTTATTAATATAGTTTCTAATTAGTTGTGTTATATTACTTGTTATTTGTTTATTAACTTCAATAATCTTTAATCCAATATGTGTTCTGTCCTGCATTGTATTGTATACTGTGTTGTCATGAATAAAATAGTTCTTTCTTCTTCTTTCTTTCTTAATAGAAAGCAGGAACCATGGTTTCTATAACTACTACCAGGCGATGTCTGCATGATACTAATTTACGAGGTCACGTTGCCAGATAAAAACCTCATAGCATCGATCCATAAAAAAGACGGTTGGAGTTCGCCCGCAATTATTTAGATAAACTAATAGACTTTTGGAATAAAGTATTTTTTCGCGATGAATCAAACTTCTAACCGTTTGGAAAAAGAGGTTGGCAAACTGTATGTCGTAGGAGCAATGATAACTCTTACGACGACAAGCACTTGCAGCCGACTGTAAAACACGGCGTTGACAGTATGATGGTTTGGGGGTCTTTTTCTTGGAATGGTGTGGAACTGACTGCAAATAATTGAAGGCAGATTAGGGATGTTGCGGATGTCGATTTTTTCACATCCGCGGATGCGGATGCGGATGCGGATGTTCAAAGACTCACATCCGCGGATGCGGATGCGGATGTTTAACATCTTATATAAATATAGTATATGAATGAATATTGAAATTAAACTATTATTTACGGATTTTATCGCTTACTAATATTTATCGATTTATCTATGTTATTTTTTTATATTTTTTAACTTACCTGATATTTCGATTACTTTAAAGGATTCATGGTCACAGGGCGGAATTTAATTACACGTAATTTACAATTATTAAATTATCTATTTTATTTGGTGACTGCTATAAAAATAAATTTGAAAATATAGCTTGTTTAAAATTATAATATTCGTATAGGTATGGACTTTTGTTTAAAATTGTAAGTTATTGTATGGACCAGTTAAGTGTTTCTGTTATTATTTATGTAGAATTTGAATGTTATAATGAAAATAAAAATATTTAATTTTATATTATAAAAGTTAATTTAAAACGTTAATCTGTTTTTGCATTTCAGTCTACGCAGACGAAGTTGTGTCTTGATGTCGGGCAGTTGGTCTTTTGGGTTCCGATATAATTAAGTGTAGAATTCGATCCCATGCTTGTGAAAGGTTTTAGCCATCTTGTCTATTGATAATCATATGCATTACCTTCGTTTTGAGTAGCCCCAAGAGCTCGCAAAAGAACACTGTTTCATTTATTAAATATAACGCCAGTCCGCCTTTTCTGATAACAAGGCGTTTAGGAAGAGGTTGGTAAATTAAACCCACGCTGCAAATAATTGTTTGCTAGGATTACTACTTAGTGGAGTGGATAAAAATCTTTGTGCTATCGGCAATAATATCTTTAATTCCTCTCGATAAACGCCACTTAAGAGGATTTTCATCCACGTAGACTCTTTTTTTATTGGGGTAAGAAAGAAGTGTTTTTGGAGTATAGCTTCAGTGCTACCATTTTCTGGTATTTCTCGACTCTCATTTTTACTAGAAGAATCTATTACCATAGCAACAACAAACGCGTCGGATCAAGTCACTCTTTATTTCGCTCCCATTGGTCAATGTCACGTCCGAATGGCGTTGCCAGGTTTAGTTTTTGAAAATTCGGGACAGGACATTCAAATAAGCGGGATTTTGAGTTCTTCAGCGCGACGCCTATTAAAGAAGAGACAGTTATATTTTTTTTTTGCTTTCACAAATTATTACTCCCCCTATTTCTAGCAGCATATACTTATTACATAGAAAAACGTCGCGTCTTTGGAGGCTCTCAAAGACAATAGCCGATTTATGGTTATTATTATAATAATGAAAGCGCACCTCAATCAGACCAAGTACTATATCTCTCGAGGCTTCAATTCATAAGGCGCCATGGTTTCTTAGCATGCATACATACATAAACTCATGCCTTTTTTCCAGAAGGGATAGGCAGAGGTTTCTTACCTTACTCCAAATATTTTAAAAATTTACACAAAACGATTTTAATTTTTCCTCTAGTGTTTACTATGGGTGTACATCAAGTTATTCCTTAAATTCTCAGACTAAAACTATTCGATTTACCAGAGCGATCTTTATCGCCAAGATGAAAATGTCTTTGCACATGAATTTTGACAAATTATGCTCGCTATAATGCTCGAAGAGAATTATGTGAAGTTAAGATGCGTTTTTCTTTTGAATTACATCTACATATACATGTCGTAAAAAAACATCGCCAGTAATGCTCTCTAAGCCGTATGAAACTTGAAATTGTTACTAAGGAATTTTCATTGGAGCTAGCTAATATTCACTAACACATAAGTTCACTAACAGTATTTCCTTGCACATTACCATCTAAAATAAGAAAGGAATTCGTGAACAAACCGCAAGAACTTATTCAAAGCCATATATTTTATTGGAATCAGCCTAGCGAAACTACTTTAGAATCGAAATAGATATTTAGTAGGTAAATAATTGTAGGAAAACGCGAAATACAGTACGGATTATAAATAAAAGTGTGTAAGATTTCGTTTTTTATTCGTTCTGAGAACGGTGGTCAAAAAGCGGGATATGTGGCGTCCCGCCGAAGGTTTAATCGGGACGCGTTACCAAACCCCTGAAAAGCGGGACACCTGGCAACACTACTTCCGAACGACACGCGCCATTAGCCGGCACCGCCAAATTTCTGTCTTGTCTCATTTTGTATTACATCCGCATCCGCATAAAACATCCGCATCGATTATTGCGGATGCGGATGCGGATGCAGATGTCAAAATGTATGCGGAAGTTCCGCATTTGCGGATGCGGATGCGAATATTCGCATCATCCCTGAGGCAGATGACATCACAGATCTATTGTAATATTTTCCATGACAATTTATAATAATCTGTTGAACATATGTGGTAAAGTAATTTTTTTAAGTTCCAACAAGACAACAATCTGTAGCATACAGCAAGGATAACTGAATAATATTTTGAAGATAACGAAGTAGACTTACTGGGATGGCCTTCAATATTACTCGACCTTAACTCTATTTAACATTTGTGGGATTAATTGACCCGAGAATCCCTGTTTCCATAAAAGGCAACAGGAATTTGTTGAAAAATAGATTTCATGAAACATGGTCGACTATACCGGTCAAAACTTTACAAAATCTTGTAGAATCAACACCTGGACGATTTAAAGCAATTCTACAGAATAATGGCGGCCATACAAAATATTAAAAGTTAAGACAGTGGCAAATATAACAATCCCTAAAATATTTTTTCATCAATTTCAACTAACTTTTGTCACCGCAATTTTACTGTTTCTGTACATAAATTATTATTAATAACGTTATTATGCACCTTTTATTGATAGACATATTCAAAATTGATTAAATTTTAATAAACAGTTTAAAAAACAATGATTTGAATTGGTTTTATCATAATTTCCTCACATTTATTACATTTTTGATCATTTCAACTAACTTTTGGAGGGCACTGTATATATACAGGGTATCTCAAGACTGCTACCGAAAACGAAGCCGGGTGGTAGTTTTAGTGGCTACAAACACAATGCAATTAAAAATTTCGCATAGAAACGCGACAATTATTTTTTATGATTTTTTAAATATCGTCAATTTTGGGTGGTAAATTCATAGTTTTTGCTAAAATAATAATTTAAACTCTTTTATACCTTAGAGTATTTATAAATAAAAGGGTATATACTATTATTTTAGGAAAAAATGTATTTACCACCCAAATATGGCCATAGGAAAAAAATAACAAAAAAAAAATTGTCGCTTTTTTTTGCAACTTTTTCTGTTGGATTGTGTCTGAAGTCGCTTAAACTATCACCCGGCTTCGTTTTCGGTAGCAGTCTTGATATACCCGGTATAAAAATGAAACCCGTTTCGCGTTGTCACGGCATCACGTGTGAACGGCTGAACCGATTTCGATAATTCTTTTTTTAAAATGTTTGTGGAAGTCCAAGGATGGTTCTTACGGCGAGAAAAAATCAAATAATTGCCGGAAAACCCCTAAAGCAGCCCTTTTCTTTTTCCCATACAAACGTTTTCTAACTAAAACGTAAAGTCAATTTGAGCTTTATTGCTATTGTATAAAGTTCACATTAAATTACAAGCACTCACTGTTGTTTAAACAATGTAGGTATGTTCCTAACGTCAAAGAGTCAATTTGCACTTTATTACCGCTAAACAAAGTTCAAATTCAATCATATCTATCAAAACAGTGTGCGTGATTTTCCCATACAAAATGTTCATGGGTTTGTAACTGTCAAACGTTTAATTTTCACACTGTCGATATGGTAAACTCTTCTCTCAAATTAAAGAACGTATTTAAATAAAGGTTTCGAATCGACAACACAATATTCGATTAATGGCGTATTTTAGATTTTAAAGATGTAAAATATTGACAGTAGTGAAAATGGATTGACATTTTATTTGATTGTAATTGTTTATGCATGCGTTCAGAAATTTATTTTGTATAAACTAAGGAGAATATATCAAGCTACATTAATATAGGACAATGAAATAAATAATGTTCACACGTAATGGTAGATTTATATGTTGGCTGAGGCTGGGCCAACGTCTACCAATTCCAAGCTATTAACTATGAAAAACATAATGCCAAACACTCCGTTTACACGCTGCCGTTGGTTGAGGCTGGCTGAGGTTGGCCAAGCGTGTAAATGCAGCATAAGAAGTTATACTCACTCCTTTTCAAGATCGAATGCCATTTTTATCACGAATTTTTACAGAGGCCTTTCCTTCGCTATAATTCACTGATAGAAATGTACATCGTATCGGAGTGAGATAGGTTATATTATACCTAAAGGGGGTAAAAAAGGGTTGAAATGTTATGTCTAAGAAAATCGAAACCACTGAAGTTATGTCTATGAAATTTTATATTTCAACTCTTTATTACTAACAAAAAGTAATGGCGTGCAATATTTTTTGGAAGAACAGCATTTTGGTGCTGAAGTAAGGGAAGGAATATTGGATAGACAATAAAAAACGCAAAAGATTTTAATGTAAAAAATTCATAAGGCAATCTTTATATGTATATGGATGTATATGGAGAGAAGGGACATAAAGTAAAATAGAATGGAAGGTACGGGAGAGGGCTGGGATGGATGACAGATTTGTTAGGACGAAATGTAAATGCACGTTATAAAACGGGATGGATAATAAAAAGAAGGGATGGGACGGATTGGGAAGAGACTGAACAGGCGGATGAGACGGGATTGTGCCGGCAGTAGGATAGCTACATCAAGTTTAGGTATACAAGAGTTTATACGAAAAACAACATGTATTTGGTGTGGAGTGGAATCAAGAAATATATGCACCCAGGCGAAGCTGGGTCGGGCCGCTAGTAATTTATAGTTTTATAAACTACCTCGTTGGCACAGTTGTACTACAGTATGATTGCAAAGATGTTCCCGGGCTCGAATTCTGGGTCGGGCAAGATGCTATAGAATTATTCTATTCATTATCAGACGAGAGTCAGGAATTTGCACATCGCAGGACGGAACACACAAAGCGAAACGTGGATGTCCTGGTAGTATTACTACCCACTTTATCTGGGAAATTAGCGTGAGTTTATGTATGTAGTTTTATAAAAAAATGGTAGAACTTGCCGAAACCCGGGATCGAACCGGGGACCTCTAGATCTTCAGTCTAACGCTCTCCCAACTGAGCTATTTCGGCTGCAGTAATTTCTACCAAATTCTATAACAAATGGTTTCTTAATGTCTATAACAAAAGTGGTTAGAAATATGATTATCTTTATCTAATTTAACTAAGCTTTTTGCCATAATATTACTAGTTTATTTTATTTGTATGAGATAAGGTTAATTAAATTTTATAATAAGTGGAGTGTTCTCCAGATTATAACTGGGTATATATTGTCAACCCGCACTAGGCCAGCGTGGTGGACTATATGGCCTAACCACTCTCAATCATATTCTCGATTGTAGAGGAGGCCCGTGCCCTGCAGTGGGACGTATATGGGCTGATACAGATATATTGTCAGGCGAACATTTCATTAAACTCTTAAAATACTATATATATATATATTATTCTCTATATTTATTTCTGTCCAACAAATCCTTCTTTCTATGTCTGGGTCTTAGAGTATATAAATATAGAGGGAGTGCTGGTACTACAAAAACGTAGATAAAAATGGTGGTGCCGGGGCCACCTTTTTCTTCCCTACATCCAGTGTGAATTGTGACAGCTTGGAATACGCATGATTTACATGAAATAGAAAAATCAAAAAATGTAGTTTAGCGCTGTCGAATACCATCCAAATTTATTTTAGGAGTTAATTATTAACTGTGTATTCGTTTATCACCGACAATAAATCCAATTTCTTATTAATTAATAGTTTAAATCATTTTACAGAAAAAACATTCATATTTTGGAATTTTCGAACGCCTTTTTATTCAATGTTGCAAGTAATTAAATTGTTGAAATTCCGAAAAAGATCCGGAATAATTTTTAGGTAGAAAATATAAAATATTGGAATTTGGATCGAAAAAAAATATACTAAGGCAAGGGTGAGTTTTACTTTATATTTATTATTAATATTTTGTATTATGATAGCTAAAAACAATGTTACGTGAATATGTTAATTTCCATTTATTTATTTATTTATATATTTTTCGCGGAAAAGTCATTTATCAACATATTATATCATCATAGTAACATTAATATAGAAGTGCTACCAGCGCTCCCTCTATATATAAATACTCTAAGGTCTGGGTGTTGGGATGTTAAAAAGTCTATTGAAAAGTTTCTCATCCCCAAGCAATATTTGATTATAGTAACAACATACAGAATTCAAGACGAAAAACTTGCGTTGGTCAGGTAATTAGAAATACCCTGAAATGAAACAAACCTTTAATATCTCAAACAAAGACATATAAAAATAAACCGTACGATACCAAATAAGCTTTATCGGATAGCAGTCCGATGTATCGAAGTTAACAGTTTATTGTGAACGTGTTTGCGGGTAAATACGATTTTCTGGCCACGTGACTTTACCGTTTTAAACCGTATAGTAGAAAGGAGAAATAGAATTGTCCTATACAGAGTGCATTTATAAAATTGTTTTATTTTTTCCCCTGGTAAAGGAAATGAGTTGAAACACTTATACAGTGTAGTTTGCTTCGGTTAAATTATTGTTGTGCTAATGCGTTTTATTAAATCTGCAATGGTATTACAAATGCAGGTGGTTGTGTTTGTGGCTTCAAACACAATGCAGCTAAAAATTTTGCATAAAAAGCACCGACTTTTTTTGTATTTTTTTCCTATCGTCCACTACAAGATTTAAAACGTTTCTTACTTTTTTAATACTGAATGGATTAACAAAATTTTTGATATGGACACCATTTGATAAATGTGTAAAAATGGTTTCAAATATCCTGTTAAATACAGAGTTACTCTTAAAGATAACTATCAAAACTGTTAAAGCAGACGAAATTGCCTAAAACAGTCTCAACAAAAGCACAAATACATAAATTCGCATTAAACGCCTACGTAATTTGAAAGTTTGCAACAACACATTATAATTAAATTGGACGAAGTAAATTTTCCTAATAACATGAAATGAGCAAATTAATTTCCACTCCCCTGCCATGAGTTTATCTCCGGATGGACTAAGTTTTATTAATTCGATAAATACTCGTTTGTTACTGTAAATGTTTAAGTCATTGTGTGGGTGTTTCTTGACATTTTGGATTTATTTTGTTATGTTGAAGATTGAACGAACAATATTATTGAACATATTATTGGTCTAATTCAGGTGATAGTGTTCGTTTATACAATACATTACATTTGGGGGCGCGGCCGAGCCCCCTCCAAGTCGAGCTATAGGCCGTAACATCCTTTTCTCGAAGCAATTCAGACCATTTTCAACCCCCTATAACTTCGTTGTGGCTAAAGCATGAAGCCTGAATTTTCAGTTACTAAGCAGGCATTGTGTAAACACGGTATATTTAAAATTTCATTCAATTTGAACCAGTAGTTTAATAATTGTAACTAGTCAAACTTTGTTAATTTTGTCACTCACTGACTGACTGACCGATCATCAAAAGTCAAAGGCACTTCTAGCAGACATAGAACCTTCAAATTTAGAATATAATTAGTGTTGAGTGTCTAAAGTAAGGGAAAATTCAAACACTTCATAATTCGTGTCTAGTTTTCTAGATAGACCAACTGCGTGAATAACTTTGTAATCCCATATAAATGTAAAGGATTACAAAGTTACATTTGCAGTTAATGAATCATTGTACCCGTATATAATGGAATAATAGTTGTAGATAGATATCTATATATATGAGGCATAACAGGAGGGGATATAGAGAGGGGAATGGTGTATTCAGCCCATGAAACTGTATAACATTCCTCTAGAAAAACATGACGAAGAAAAATTTGCAAATAAATAGACTAAATAGCTCGAAAATATCAATTACAATGAAAGAAAGAACATTAATAATCAAATCCACTATATTTGTGATAAATTGATACCTACAAAAATAAGAAAAATCCATAAGACTGAGGCTTTAAGAAAAATCAATAGTGATATTCTAGAAGTAAGAAGTACCGAAAAGGAAAAAAGTAGGACTCTACAAAAAGACGTGAGATCCCATCAAAAACATCCTGTAAAAAATTCCAAGTCTCGCAGCTCAGGTTTTCTACCGCAAAAAGTTGTGAGATGCATGTAATACCAAGTCGATTAATTTATTTAGTCCTTAAGGGACCTTCTATATAAAGTTATTACGTTAGTTATTACCATATCAATATTAAAAACTCTTTACGTTTTAAATAAATAGATCGACTTGGCCAGCAGCATTATGTATAAATTGTACGATACATTATGTTTTCATGCGATGGCCAAGTCGATCTATTTATTTAAAACGTAAAGAGTTTTTAATATTGATATGGTAATAACTAACGTAATAACTTTATATAGAAGGTCCCTTAAGGACTAAATAAATTAATCGACTTGGTATTACATGCATCTCACAACTTTTTGCGGTAGAAAACCTGAGCTGCGAGACTTGGAATTTTTTACAGGATGTTTTTGATGGGATAACACTTTATTGAACACCACGTTTAAAGTAGATAGAAATGTAACAGAGACTTTTATAAACAAGTGCACAATTGGCTTTCTTTACGATGTGAGCGATATTTTCTAGAAAACCATACCATACCCCCCGTATAACAACACCACAGGAGGACAGGGGTGGCTGAAAAACAACGCTCTTCGGTACTAAGTTGCCGATCAGTATAAGCTAAGTTATTTCCTATTGCACTACAGGTTATTTTTAATTGTTTTAAAATAAATAAAATCTAATAAGAGAAATATTAGCATGAGGCCTATGAATCGTAGTCTTGAATAAGTTCCGTTCAACAGATAAATCGGTTGCTCATAAAACCATATATGGACGTAAAAAATCTTACTCTATTGCTAACCACAGTTCGACTAGCTAAGCATAGTCTTAAGAAAAAGCTTATTACCATAAGGATTATAAATCGTAGTCTTAAATAAGTGCCGTTCAACAGATAAACCGATTCCCCCTAAAAGCATAATGATAACGTAAAAATCTTACTCTATTGCTCATTACAGTTCGTCAAACTTATTATCGTCCTAACGCCTTACAGGAGCAATATTACCACAACCATTAGAAATTTTAGTCTCCAATAAAGCTGAAACCGTTACATACGATGGGTTCACCAAACTAGGACTATTGGACCCAAGACTAAGATTCATAGCCTATCAAAACGGATGCGTAATAAAGTATCATGGCGGTTTAGCCCAATCCCATTGCGATTCGTCCCTCGTATCAGTATTCTTACGATATCCAAGAAGGCCGCAATTACTCTTAATTAAAGGGAACAAAACCTCCATGGTATTTGTTATGCAAACGCTAAATCTCCCATATGTCTTCATTGCGAGTTGCGAGTCACGTAACCCGCGCTAATGGAATGGGTTTGTACAATTTTCTTATGTTTTAGCTAATTTATGTTGTTTTCTTTGCTGATGGGAGGTTTTTAGCAGGATTATGGTAAGTGCTGGATAGTTTTATGATGGTAAACACACTCAATGGTCTCTATTATATAATATACTAGTGGCGCGGCCCAGCTTCGCCCGGGTACAAATAGATTTTTGTACAATAATATGTACGTATTATTATTATACATATAAACATTCCTATATAGGCACGCTGCCGCCGCGCCGCCCCGGCCGGCCAGTACCGCCACAAGCGCTACGTCCCGCAATTTTAAATATGTAATATCTTCGAAAATATTCATTTAAATCTTGTGCTGTAAAGGACCACATAGATCTATATTAAATCAACAATGTATTTAAGTTATTTAATTGGATAAGGATTAATGCTGTATTGGTTAAAATCGCTTCGAAAATTAGCCATTATTTGTCGTAAAAAGTAAATGACAAAAAAATGTTATTGTGGGATATCCATAAGAGATAGACATATACCATCGCGGAGTTTTCTGTAGGCCTTTTCAATGTGTACAAATATGTAGTCCATTATTTTGATAAATCTCGTAGGGTTCAGCCTGCGTTTGCAATGTAAGCGGAAAAATATTGATAATTAACGACATCACATTAGAAACCTCAAAAATAACAATATTTCTCCACTATTTAATGGATGTTATTATACATATAAAACTTTCTATTGAATCACTCTATCTATTAAAAAAAACCGCATCAAAATCCGTTGCGTAGTTTTAAAGATTTAAGCGAACAAGAAAAATAGGGACAGAAAAAGCGACTTTGTTTTATACTATGTAGTGATACTTAATATAAATAACACGCAACAATCTCATACATAGTCCTAACCCCGCACTAAGATCGAATTTTGTGTCGTGAGTATCAGGAACTACGTGAGAATTTTCATTTGCACAAATACCCAGACTCGAAAGAAATATTTATGAGCCGCACAACATTTCTCTCGGTGCGGGGATCGAACCCGTGGCCTGTCGTTTCACAGGTCAAACGACTGACTACCAGGGAGGCTGTAACTGTAAGATGTTTAAAAGAAGTATTGGCGTGATGAGTACTTTACATTGCCATAAAGTGCTCAGTTAAGTTCTGAATGTGTTGCTCTTGTTCATGGGCTGCCGTCACATTTCTCATCAGGCGAATAAATTTATCTGTCACTCACTATAATAAATACAGCTGCCTAGTTCCTTATAGAGTCATAACACATGACATCGTGGATATTCGAAACAGCGAGGCACATTTTGAACCTATATAACTCAGATCCAACACACATTTTGATGACTATTAGTCATTTGTACAGGGGCTTTGACCCACAGTACAATGTCCAAATTAAATGACTTACATTTGAAAAAAACATTAGAACTGGCCCACATATTTTTTCCCTGTACAATAAAACAATACACTAGCCAAAGTAATTGCGGTTAATTAGATTTTGTAGCTATCAAGAAGCCATTAGCAGTATGTGCGCCGACTGCAAATCGTAGGCCATTTGCGGACATTTGTCTGTATTAGCCTAAAAACGTCGTATCCAATCTAGGAATCATACAATTATGTAAAAAGGTTTCGGTACTACCATGACTGGTTTGTGTTTTATTAAGGACACTAATATCTATTATCTCTAAAAATTGTTATTTTTTTATTGTGTCCAATAAATAATTAAATAAATAAGGACTAAATTGTGCTAACTACTAAATTTACAAACATTAAAAGTGGTTTGTTTTGTTAAATTTTCTTCCTGCGATAGTTTATTACGTATGCATTGTAATTTTTCAGATTTTTTATTAAGTTTAAGAATAGTTTTTAGTCTGTAAATAGCTGGATAAAAGTATTTTTGATTGGGTGATTTAAAAATAGTAGACCACAGTTGAAAAAAATACCGATCGCACCTTAGCAGATTGAAATAATAACAAATATTTCAGTAATCGATAAGACGTTAATACAATTCCTAAAGTAGACTTAATATATTAATGATTGTCTACACCAAATTGAATTCTAAACTGCATACAGGAAAATTTGATAAAATCACTGCAATTTTTCTTTTCGAAGAAAAGCAAGAGCAAAGCCTTTTGATAGGCTCACTCCGATTAGTGTCAACAGAGGGCGCCACGTGTTTTCTAAAATCTTGTGTGCAATACCTTAATCTGTCAATATTGTCTCCGCTAGTAACCTCTATGGTTTGTAGCCCGTCTCATAGAAGAAAAAGAGAGATTAGTTTATTTCAAGGCGCGAAGAATCTTTCTTGGGCAGAGAGAAATTAAACAGGACATAACTTGAGGACAACTACGAGTATATTGAGAGTAATAATGTACAAATATCAAAACATCGTCTTATATAGTGAATCGGTAACTGAGGTTAGTTGACAGTGAACAATATGTTTCTTCTAAATATTTAAATTAATCTTCTTATTTACAAATGGGTTCGTAACACACAACAATCTATTGTACAGTATGCTAAGTATATATTTTTAAACTGACGAAAAGTGTCTACAAGGCGGCTGGTATAGATAATTAGTAATTACTTAATTGGTGCCCGACATGGCGGTAGGCACGCCCCCTATCACATCGTGGGACGGAACATACGAGACGAAATGTGGGTGTCCTGGTTGCAACTCTGCTTGCCCCTTCTAGGTAAGTATGTTTAAATCGACATTAAAAAATATATCCTTTAAGAATCTAAAACTATAGCAGAAAATTGCTATCACTAATTATTTCACTAACACATCTTTACATAAGTTTAAGAGGTCAACATTTAAAATAACTAACTAAATACTTTGTTTAATAAAATCCCGTTACAAATATTTATGCCACCATCCCGTTATCTATTTCGCCTCGTATCATATCGCCGAAATAGTTCAGTTGGGAGAGCGTTAGACTGAAGATCTAAAGGTCCCTGGTTCGATTCCGGGTTTCGGCAGTTCGCAACAGTTAAAACTTTATTTTTCATCTGTGTCTGTGTCAGTTCATACACGAATCAATGCACGGCACGGGTTTCTTCGGCAATCGAGAGTACGACTGACAGAGGTTAGGCCGTAAAGTCTACAATGCCGGCCTAGTGCAGGTAGTTTTTATGAAAAGATATATTTTATATGCTTTTGTCAGCTGCGCCGGCGGTCAGCTGGTGTGCCGTTATTTAGCCAATATATAAATGTGTTGGTGTATGCGTGTAATGTGGAGGATCGCCACACTTTTTTTTACTGAAGATCTAAAGGTCCCCGGTTCGATCCCGGGTTTCAGCATTCTCAATATGAGAATGTTTTTTTTTTTTATTAAACCAACTTACCATGATTAACTAGCAACAGGCTGGAATTTTTATAAAACGTGCTTCGTAAATTAGCAATTGTTTATTATCATTTTGTTTTATTCAAGTTAGAAATTAAAATATTATGTCACATTATATTATTTCCACAAGTTATTCGTTAGTGTGAAACCACGGTGGGCGCCATTTGTTAATATTTGTTGATACAATTCTGCATTACTCAGTCACTACGCTACTTGCATATTTTGTTTTAAAAGGGTTTCTACTGCTTAAATTAATAATTCGTATATCTATTATTATTTTAGTGGAGCTCGTGTCCTTTATTTTATAGCATGCCCTCTCTTCTTTTCCTTTCCTCATATCCATCCAAAGGTAAGAAATTGCTTTGAGCGATAAGACAGCCATCTGTAATGTTTTACATTTGTAATATCCTTAAGTGTTTTTCCTCTTTATGTGCAGTTAAGGATAAATAAATTGTTAAAGTTAATAGTACTTATAAAATTATTTCTTATTTAACCAGCCTCACTTATGGACCGATAACTGTATATAATTAGTATACATACTTCAGAAACATATACTGTATCAGCCCATATACGTCCCCCTACAGAGCATTGTGTCTCCTCTACAAACAAGAGTACGATTGAGAGAGGTTAGGCAATATAGGGCACAACGCTGGCCAAGAGAGGGTTGGCGGACTTTACATACTTTATAAATTCTTACAAATTGCTATGGTATGCAGGTTTTACGATGTTGTCCTACACTGTTAAAGTGCGTGGTGATTGACTATCAATACACAAATGACTCGGAAAAGTAAGAGTGTGGGTTCGTGCTAGTATGTTGGTAAACGGACGTGGAGGTCACGGGTTCGAATCCCAAGGCGCACCTCTGATTTTTCAGAGCCATGTGCGATTACACAGAAAAAAATATAGTAAAATAAAAATGTAATGCCAAGCACTGCTTTGTAATTCAAGGTGTTGTTTGGTTTTGCTACTGTTCATGAGCGGTCGTATTGCTCACCATTAGACGAACGGTATGCTCGAATCGCCATTCAATAAATAAATAAAAAAGAGAAAAAGACATAATAATGATTTTACCTAGCGAGTACGGTTATTATTTTATATCGTCTATTCAGATTTCCTGGAAAATAAATGCTTGGAATGGACTTCATACTGTTTATGAAATATCAGAAAATGCAACGCAATAATATTCAATTGATCACCCCGAATCATAACCGGATCAAATTTTGAACCGATATCCATTGAGGCGAAGTTCCCGCACGGTTCCGATTCAATTGTAGTGTATTCGAGAACGTGAGATAAATTATACAATCTATTGCGGATATCTTGAATATGGATAGACTTCCCTATATATATAAATAGGATGAATATAAAGGGATTTTTTTGTTAAATATCTTCGTCAAACAAGCGTACCTAATGACTTAGATGAAAATGAAAATGAAAATAATTTATTGAATCCATTAAAATGTTCAACATCGTTTAGATTCAGTCATTTTTTTTATCTACCACCCGGTTCGGAAAGCGGTTTTCACTAGAGAAGAACGGGCAAGAAACTCTAGTGTTGCTCTTTTCAAAACCAGTTTACAATTTAGTGATTATTACATAATTTACAAGTTGGTTTAAATCAGAGCAGTTTATTAAAAATATTTTTAAACGGAATATTATTATATTATAATTACTATGGCTGAGTGAAGCGAAGTCGCCCAGAACGAAGAATCAGTATACTCTTTTTCGCCAAAACAGTGAATAATTGCGAAAGCCTTATGTAATCCATCAATGAATCCGTTACAATGTAAGCAAATTGGATAGACCAGTCTACGCAAGCAGCACCCGTTCACGAGTATGATGCATGTGCCAGCCATCGGTCTCCTCAACCATGTTGCAGGGAAGTGACCGACCTGGCACACGACGCCACCGCAAGCACAGACTTTTTAGCGAGCATGACATATCCAATCACTTACACAGAAAAACAATGGCAAATCTGACATGTTACTTAATTTAAATGATATTATACAGAGCATACTAAGACTTCCGCTCCGAGATACTACGCATTTATTTAATTTAATTCTATTCCCAAGCCTTGCTATCATCTAGATATTCTGAAATTTTATAATATGCTTTATTGCATAATTTTTGCTTGATAGTTGCTTTGAATTTTGTAATAGATAAGGCTTTAATGTGACTGGGAACTTTGTTATAAAAGTGTATACAGTAACCATTAAAAGATTTGCTGATCTTGTGGAGTCTGGTCTTATGCGTTGCTAGATTATCCTTATTCCTAGTGTTTTTGTTATGAATATCGCTAATCTTACGAAAACTTTCTTTATTTTTATGGACATAAACTAGATTTTCAAAAATATATTGTGATGCTACTGTCATTATATTTATCTCTTTAAATTTTTCTCTAAGAGAATATCTAGACCCTAGCGAATAAATTGATCTTATAGCTCGCTTTTGGAGAACAAAGATAGTATTAATGTCAGCAGCACCACCCCACAGTAAAATTCCATAACTCATTAGACTATGAAAGTAGGCAAAATATACCAATCGAGCTGTATCAATATCAGTCAGTTGGCGAATCTTACCCACCGCAAAGACTGCGGCGCTCAGCTTTTTAGCTAAAGCGACTATGTGAGAGCCCCATTGAAGTTTGGGATCTAATGTTATTCCCAAGAACTTAGTTGTATCCACAAGGCTCAACTCATCTCCATTCAAAATAATGTTAGCATTAACTTTTCTGACATTAGGTGTCACAAACCTTATACATTTAGTTTTTTGGCTATTTAATAACAAATTGTTAATGCTAAACCAATGTACTATTTTTGAGAGGGTGTAGTTTACGTCGTCAATATTAGGATTATGTCGATTTACTTTAAATATTAATGAGGTATCGTCAGCAAACAACACTACCTCACAGTTGTCCCTTATAAAAAAAGGTAAGTCATTAATGTAAATTAAAAATAGAAATGGTCCAAGAATCGAGCCTTGCGGAACTCCCATAGTAACGGCAGACCCAGGAGACCTTATTCCGTTGACATCAACACTTTGGACCCTATTACACAAATATGATTTGCATAATTCTAGAGCAATACCATTAATTCCGTAGTGGCTCAATTTCCTGATAAGTATATCATGGTGAACACAATCAAACGGTTTGGATAGATCACAGAATACACCTAAGGCATCCCGTGAATTCTCCCAAGCATCAAATATGTTACCTATAAGCTCCACACCAGCTTCAGTTGTGGAGCGAACCCGCGTGAAACCAAATTGTTTATTATGAAGTATTTTATTTTTTGAAAAATAAGATTGAAGTTGTAGGAGCATTAGTTTTTCAAAAATTTTGCTTAATGAAGGTAGTACTGAAATAGGTCTATAATTAGAGGGGTCATCTGTACTACCAGATTTAAAAAGAGGTATAACTTTACTCAACTTCATTTTATCAGGAAACAGACCACTGTTTATACAAGCATTAAAAATTACAGCTAACTGGGGAGCCAAGACGTGTATTACAGAGTTTAATATTTTTGTTGAAATTCCCCAAAGGTCACATGTGTTTTTAATATTAATGCATTTAAATATTTTTATTATATCCATACTGTCAACGCAATGGAATTCAAATGAATCTCTGCTTCCGCTCACATTTTCTTGTAATAACTTTTCGGCTATGGTAGGGGATGAGTTTAAACTTTTTGTTATAGAAACTGGTACATCTGAAAAGAAATTCTCAAAAATTTTAGCTACTTCAACATTAGATGTAATAATTTGATTATTAATATTTAAGCCAAACTCTGTGTCCCGATGTTTAGCTCTACCAGTTTCTTTATTAATCACACTCCAAGTCATTTTTATTTTATTTTTGGAGTTTTTTATTTTATTACTTAAATACAGTGACTTAGCTGTATGACAAATTTGTTTAAATATTTTTTAATATTTTTTTACATATATTTTAAAATCCTCACTATGGTTATATGTTTTTTCATGATAAAGTTCATATAATTTTTCCCTACTTCTATGTATACCAGTAGTAGCCCAACTGTTAAAACATGTCTTATTGTCACTGGAAATGGACCTGGAAGCAAAAATTGACTTGAATTCTTCACAAAATGTGTTGAATACAAAGTTATATAATTTATTAGGGTCATTGCCCTTTACAATTGTAGTAAATTTATCAGATATATTTTTCCTTAACTTTTCTAAACGAGCCTTAGTTACTGGAACTACACTATGTTTCTCAATGTATTGTTTTTGTAACTCACTGCTAAATTTGACAAGTTGTCCACAGTGATCTGAGTGTAATTTATTAATAATACAACTATTTATAGGCACTATATCAGTGAAAACATTGTCTATGCAGGTAGCACTGATATTAGTTATCCTAGTTGGCTCTGAAAAAAGGTTTATTAAGTCGAATGACAAAAATAGATTTTTCAACCTTATAGTCATTGAATTATTTTCTAACAAATTAACATTAAAGTCTCCACACAAGAGCAATCTCTTATTTGATTTGCAATGCATCTTCAATTATACATTCAAAACTATCATATGATGAAGAAGGTGGTCTGTATACACTGACAATGACAAACTGCTCTGACTCTATACATGATATTTCTACTGTTTTTTCTACAGAGAGGCTCACTATATCCTTTCGTTCTTTAAATTTAATATATATATGAATCAATATTAGTGAGCCACCATGTATTTCACTTTCCCTACAAAAGTTGCTACCAACTATATAATTTTTAAAATTGAACATGAGTTGTTCAGTTTTCAGCCAATGTTCTGTAATGCAAAGTATATCAATTTCCTGACAACTCATAAACAATTCTATTTGCAATTCTTTGCCTAGCATGCCCTGGCTATTTTGATGAACTAGTCTTAAAATATGATTATTGTCACCCATATTGTTAACACTATTCCTACTAATGGGTGGAGAGGTATTCATTTCTATGTCAGATGATTTATTATTATTTAGTGGAATGTAATGAATGTCACAATTATTATAATTTTTAATGATGTGATTGCAAGAGGTGGTGGACTCTATTGTCTGATAATTTAATTTAAATTATTGATATTATTTGGAACAGATACAGACGTATCATTCCTTGTCATAAATGTCAACTGCTCAATAGAAGCAGGCGGGGTAGCCAAATTTTTGGCTTTGTCCAAAATATTAAAATATAGCAATTTTGCTATTTGTCGTTTCATCGAATATGAATTATTATTTTTATTTAATTTATACTTACTGTAGTAAGTATTTATATCAATCACTGTAAAATTATGGTTATCTATAAGGGCTTCTTTTAAAATACAATTTAACTTATATCTATTATTTCTTTCCACGTGTGACAAGCCTTTTTCATAGGGGAATGTAAACATTACAATATTTTTAACTTTTAGAGATGTTAATTTGTTAAGAATAGTGAGATATTGGCTTGTGTTTACATTACCCCTATTACCAATAAGAATGATCAGTGTTGAGTTTTCATTAAATTTATAACTAATAATTTTATCAACAAGTTGTTGACAGGAAAGGCCTGGCATACAATAATTCACAACTTTTTGTCCTATCTTATTATTTACTCAAGTTTTGACTTGACCTAACCCTTTCCCAATATTGTCACTGAATATAACAAAGTTGTTATTATCTTTTACAATGTTATTGGTGATACTGGGAGAGTTCAGTATATTAATATTATGTTTTTGAGGTGTGAATGATAATTTATCAGAATGGTAACAATTGCAAGTGTGATTGTTAATCAGAGAATTAAATCTATCTGTGTTATACTGACATGTGTCTATTAAAGCTAGGACATGTTCATTTATTTCGTTTTTGGAGAGTTCATACTTTTTTGAAATTGATTTTAACGACTCTTCAAGGCCTATTATTTCTAATTCTAGCTTACTTATTTCACAGTCATACTGTTTTTTATTATAATTGATTTCATTAAAACAGGACTGTAATTGTTCTTTCAAATTGACTCTAAGTTTAGTTTGTCTCAAACTTTTTGCATTAATTTTACTTTTGTTTATTAATTTTTGGGTCTTTTTAATATATTTATTTATATTAATATATTTTTTCAGTTTATTTCTGCTGCATTTACCAATCCCCGAAGCATATTCATCACTGTTATTAACAGTTGAATCAGTAATTGTTGTTGATGGGGTTTGGTTACTAACAGCACAAAACAACTGCGGAGAGGTTAAAACTAATTCTTCAAATAAACTTTGATTTTGTGCAATGGTTTCATTAAGTTTTTCTGATTCTAACTTACTTATTTCTTTATGGGCGTCTTGAAGTAAGATTTCCAAGTCAGTGATTCGTTTGAGAGCTAACTCATACTCATCACTGCATTGGCCGAACCCTTCTACAATAGTTTGCAAACTCTCCCTATCATCTAGACATGCTTCTAACTGCATATGTAACTCGGATAATTCACCCTTTAATTTTGCATTCCTATCTGAAATCTCCAACAGTATCTTTTCGTTGTCATCCCTTTCTCTGTTCAAATCCTCAACCAGTTCCTTAGTAGCTTTTAACTCTTTCAACGTCAGTTGGACTTTAGCCTCCTCCTGACGCGAATAAGCCTTGCGAGTCAGCATTTTAAGTGATATAAAGTTAGTTTATAAAAGTACCAAGTAAAAAGGTGGGTAAGTACTTGCCAAAGGAAGTTGATCGAGGAGATTATCAGTTATTACGTTATAACTACTAGAAATTAATTAAAAACAGAGAAACAGTGACTTACAAGATAAAATATTATCGATAAACTTACAATGAATTTGAAATTAGTTTCCGTTATAGGTTAAGTTAAACGTCACTTGTCGACACTTACTGTTCTTGGCTAAGATGTTTATAAAGCATAGATGCGTTGTCCGAGCTTTATAATGGCAAGACGTTTGGAAGGTAATTGGCTCCCTTGCAATTAGTCACGCTTCAACCAGTGTCGCGGATACACGTTTCTCTGATTATCTGTATTCTCGAAACCAAATGCGTAAGAATAGATTAGAGTGATTTAAAAAAAAGTACAAATGATTTTGAAACTATGAAACAAAAAAATATTTTATTTAGTGCGCAAGTAAACACAAATTTAATTTTTTATTAAATAAAATTAATAAATTCGCTCTCATGGCAACGTTTGACAGCTCCCGCCACGTCATCCCGTACTTCATGCTTGGTGCTACGTCACACGCGCTTTGGCCAATAACCGTGCGGCACTTATTGTTACGCAACTAGCGATGTCTATTCATCTTCTTCTAACTTATGTTTCTTGCTTTTTTACTCTTTCTTCGAACCAATTTGAAATTACAATACGCATCTCGCCATTTTTTTGTGCCGATATGTTAGTGTATAACGTGTCTATTTGTAAAACGTCATTGGTTCTTGGTGTTATGTATCTTAGTAAATATTAGTATGTGTATATTTTTAACACTATATGCCACACTTAACACTATGTTTTATAACTAATTATTGGGAAAGGGGTCTAAAAAACAAATAATTGAAATAAAAAATTTGAGACACGAACAAAACAGCTGTTGACGCTAGTGTTGCCACAAGTGAAAAAAAAATATAGATATTTACAAAACTCATGAAATATGTTCCATTGCAGGGCATTGGCGGTTTTTAACACTATATGGGAGATATTACACAATAGTCAACCACGCTGTCCGAGCAATCGTATAGATTTTTAGACTCTTAATATATTTTTTATATTCCTGCTACCAAGATTGGATGCTTAACCCTAGTATTGGCATTAGAGTTACTCAGGTTCACACAATCTCATGATTACTACTCATTCATATATAAGCTTTCCCATACTAGTCTCACGCTCCACTGTTAAAAACTGGTAATCAAATTTAATTTAAATTTAATTGAATTGTTTAATTTAATCTCCTTCTCTACATTCCTAAACAGAATCACGCGTTCTGGCTTGCCATAGCTTGATGGTCCAAACCATCTCACTAACCAAAAGGTTCGCAAATTCATTTATGTGTCGCACCATGAAGCTGTGGAATTGTCTGCCGTCACGCGTGTTCCCTCCTTCCTATGATTCCGGGTCCTTCCGCCGTAGTGTGAAAAAGCATCTTAGCAGGCCGGCATAATTGTATCGAATGTTTCGGGACTTTCGTCGGTTGCCATTCGATACACTGTCTGGACGGAATTTGCGCTTACCATCAGGCGCAGTGATGTCATTATGGCGAGACAGATGTCATTATGGAGAGATTACACCGGCCTACTAAAATAAGGTGCATGGTTAATAATGTTACGAGCATTTAACACAAGAACTTTTTTCTTTCTTTCTTTCTTTAACTTCTACGTCATCAAATCACATCTAGCGTTGAAATATCCAAGATTTGTTCCTTGTTAATTAAATGTTAATTGAATAATTAAATCGATGTGCCACATAAAGTTATGCCTTAACACGATTTGCCGGGTAAGCAAATTGTCTTGTAACTGAATAGTAACTTGTGTTTTGAATGCAAAGGCTGATGGAATCTCTGAGATACTCTGGGTTCTGATTGATCCATTGATAATTATGTGGAAATATAACTTTATTATAGACCACCTCGGTGGCACAGTTGGTTAGACGCCTCTCTTGCATCGAGGCAAATGTTTGTGTGATCCACCGGTATTTGTTTCGGACCTGGGTGTCTCATCATCATCATCATCATCATATCAGCCACAGGAAGTCCACTGCTGAACATAGGCCTCCCCCAAGGATCTCCACAATGACCTGTTGGAAGCGGCCTGCATCCAGCGACATCCTGCAACCTTAGCCAGATCGTCCGTCCACATTGTAGGCGGGCGTCCGACATTTCGCTTGCCTGTAGGTGGCCTCCACTCAAGAACCTTTCGGCCCCAACGGCCATCGGTGTCTGGGTGTCTGGGTGTCTGTGCGATCAAAAATCTCTTGTAATTTCTGATATTCACAAGATTATTAATCTTAGTGTGAGGTCAGGACTATGTATATCAGTTTTTGGGTGTGTTTATTTATTTTTATTTACTAATAATGGGTTTGGTTTTCTTTTCGATACATAGTACTAGTTCTTGATATGATAGACCGGTGTCCCACTGTAAATATTAGTGTCATAATATTATGATTGGATTAAAGTATCTGACGAAGCTATTTTTTTTTTTTTTTTATTGCATTGAATGGCGAGACGAGCAAGCCGTTCGCCTGATGGTAAGCGATACGACCGCTCATGAACAGTAGCAATATTCCACTACGCTCGCCATCCTGAGACATAAGATGTTAAGTCTCAATATGTCCAGTAGTTGCTCTGGCTACAATGTCCTTCAATCCGAAACACAACAGTGCATTTAAGCAGTGTTGTTTCACGGGAGAAATAGACATTGCGGTGGTACCTACCCAGATGGCCTCTCACATATGAGAGACCTACCACCAGTGGCCTATTTCCTAGAAAATCAAAAGTTCTTAAATCTTTAGAATTTTTTTTATCTTCGATATATAATGATGCGAATATGTATGTGATATCCTTTAAATAAGCATGTGTTACCGAGATGGAATAATACCTTTATAATCCACTCAAATATTGATGTACGCAAATAATGTATGTTCTTGAATAACATTTTTCTTATTATAATAGTTGTAAATAATTAACAAGAAAACTACCGAAAACCAAATCAATTCAATATAATTAATATTTATATTTTTTGTACATAAAGATTAAGTAAAGATAAATATGAAGTATTGACTTGTCATAAGAGCTATGTAATTACCCTTAGATTATATACTCGTCTAGATGACACATCACACTTCACCGCACGGCTCAAATAAAGTCTACCAATTGTGTGGGAAAACTGTATAATAATACCAATATCACTTTCTATCGGTTATTGTTAAACCACTATTATTTGAATAAAACATGAACTTTTAATTCGTTATTTTGAAGATGAGTTTCATTGGCCAGTGTTGTCAATTTATTACTAGGAAGATTTGTTGAAACTATGGGAAATAAAACACAAATATCATTACATCATATTTCGATCAGAAGAACAACAAAAAGAATGGCATTATTTATTTAATGAGTAAATAATAACTTACCTACACAATATGAATGAAATCCATGACGTCATGCACTTTATAGTAATTTTGTTAATTCTTTCTAATATTTTTTAAACTTCCTACGGATTCCGTACTAGCAAATTGCTGGAGAGACATTACACAGCGGAAACGAAAAGAAGACCATTCGTAGCCTCACAAGACTTTAGTCATGTGTTCCGAACATTTTACTTATGATGATTTATATTTTACATAAATAGAGAAATCAGATAATAGTCCAGGCAATAAATCCAAATAGTTAATTCTATTCGGAAACAAACACTAGGAGATGCGTTTAGATCTTTATTGTTTTTACTAAAATGCGTTATAAATATAATTAATAGTATGATTACTTTAAATAAAGAAAAAATATTTTATTTAACCTATTTTGTTTATCA
Organism: Hyles vespertilio; assembly: GCA_009982885.2. Taxonomy (NCBI): domain Eukaryota; kingdom Metazoa; phylum Arthropoda; class Insecta; order Lepidoptera; family Sphingidae; genus Hyles; species Hyles vespertilio. The sequence goes on from CM042810.1 coordinate 6,087,540, forward strand.
AATAATGGGGAAAAGTTAAGTTAATAATCTGGAGTAGGCATCCCTAAACACACACACCTTGACAGTTGGATTACAATAATTACATGACCGGTACTCACACATATCAATCGCTCAATCTAGACGAGTATATGTATAATCTAAGGTAATTTCCTATATGATCAATAAACGTATTTCATTTCATAAAATTTTTACCTGAAAAATGTATTTCTAGCTTCAGTCGTAACGTATTAAAAGACTTTCTAAGCATTTAATTTAACAAAATAATTTCATTACCAAGTCCTAAGAACTAGCTCAAAAAACTTATTCCCCGAGAATTCCATTCGTTTCTAGTTTCCGAAGGTCTAACATACTTTAAAGAGTAGTAGCTAATTGGATTTTCTAGCATAGTGTTTACTAGCTTTCACTGATTACTATGCTATGCGGGCTGTCGAGTTACTTGCGAGAATGTTTGGCGAGAAAGCAATTAGCGAATTAGTAGTGTTGGGGATGATTTTAGTTACAGCGGTATTGTTTTCTGAAGTGGAAATGGGTCTAGTGTGTTGGGTGGGGTTTCGTCAATCACCATACAAATACAGTTTTGTTGTATAAACCCAACCCACATCTTATTTAGATTTTAACACATGCATGACTATTATGCACCTGTGAGAAAGAATGTTTCAATCCAAAAATAGTATAAGAAAGATATAGTAACCGGAATTCTTAAGTTAGATGTGTTTGTGGCGGTTGCAATACGCCAACTTAAATATAGCTTTTAAAGCGGTTGCAATACGCCAACTTATATTTAGCTTTTAAAATAACACGCTTATTAGTTGTAATTTGAACATTATTTAAACACGCATTTCATTTTAAAATATGACTGCAGATGTTTAACCATAAAACATCTGCGAGTCGTTTTATTTAAGTAAGAATTTTTGTGTACCTTATTGTATAATATTAGTTAAAAAGATGCTGTTCTAAATTATTGTTTCCTAATTGTAATGACCCGCTCATGCCGGGGCAATAAAACTGTATTATTATAGTTAAGTTCTTTAGTGGCGGTAATCCTTTGCAACAAATTTATGTTTTTTAGACAATAGTACACATGTTTGGGTAAACCTTTCTGTTTGGACAATAGCCCAGATGTTTGGGCCGACCTTAATTTTTAGTTGAAAGGATAGACCCTATTTTATGGCTTAAATATATTTTCTGGAAGATTTATCCCCACCGATCCTCATTCGGGTAGTCCTATAAAAGGGTCGGTTTATTTGGATGAAAGAAGACAGTCTGCCATCTCTCGTCATGAGCACATCTCGCTCCGAGTCGCATAGTTATAATCTTACTCTGACTGTGAATGTATTGAGTGTTAATTTATAAAATATACGATAGTTAATTCCTGGAAGTGAGTGCTTATTCTAATACCGACACTTATAACCACCAAAGTGGTGACCCCGAAGCAAAAAGAGTGATTTGAGTGTAGTGTGTTAAAGTTTAATAGTAGTACGCGAGTTTTCCGTGGAAGAGACATTGTTTTTGAGTAAAACATAGAAAAAGTGAGCAGTATAATGAACACCGGAAGCGTTAGCGAACAATCTGCCCCGGAGGTTGCGTCGTGTTCTCCACATATACCAGAGTGCAAATCGAATGACTTAGAAGTTTGGTTCGCAATGGCCTGCTGCGTTTGCTGCCGCCCGCATCAACTCGGAGAAATCAAAATACGCACTGATAATACAGAAGATACCAGCTGACATCATAGACACAATGCGTGATGTCATTTTAAGCCCGCCCGACGACGCTCCGTATACAACGTTCAAGGCGATTTTGATAAAGCGTTGTGGTACATCGGAAAGTCAGCGAACACGTCAGTTGCTGGAACGCGAGGAACTTGGAGATGATAAGCCGTCACAGTTTCTTCGACGTCTACGAAACCTAGCTGGTGAGAATATGTCGGAATCTACTGTCCGTACACTTTGGCAAGGACGATTGCCAACGGTCTTACAGCCCATCCTAGCAACTGTTAAGGACCAACCGTTGGAGAAAGCTGCGGAAGTTGCAGATGCAGCATTAGAATACTTGCCAATGCGTTCAGCTATTGCAGAGGCCGGAATTCGTCCTACTTCCACCAAACAAGAGGAATCGGTATCGGAAGACATGAAAAAGATGTACGTCAGTTTAAAGGACGAGATTGCTTTGCTACGTCGAGAAATCAACGATCCCACTTCACGTGCGCGAGTGCGAGATAGAAACAGATCACGATCTCGCTCACGTTCCAGAAGCCGCGGTCCACGTCCACGTGATTTGTGTTGGTATCACTGGCGGTTTGATACGAAGGCAACAAAATGTGTTCCACCATGCAGCAAGGCTACGGGAAACGCTCCGGGCAGTCGTTAATGATGGCTAACGACTCCTGCCCTAAGAAATCACGCCGTTTATTCGTCTGTGACCGAGCCAGCAAAATCCAATTCCTCGTGGACACCGGAGCTGACATCTGCGTGTTTCCTCGTCATCGTATCCAAGGCCCGCATAAAAAGTCAAACTACGAGCTTTCTGCAGCCAACGGGACAGTGATCGCTACATATGGAATTGCTAATTTAACGTTGGACCTTGGCCTAAGACGAGATTTTACTTGGAGGTTCATAATAGCCGATGTCTCCAAGCCAATCTTAGGTGCTGATTTTTTGGCATATTATGGACTCCTACCAGATCTGCAACGTAGACGTTTGATAGACTCCTCCACCCTGCTTACCTACAAAGCGGAGATAACAGAGTGTCAGGAACCAAGCATCAAAGTCATTAATGGCTCATCACCATACCATGAGCTTCTGCAGGAGTTCCCAGATATTATTCGTCCGGATGGCGCACCTAAAACAGTAAGCCACAGCACAAAACACCACATCATTACGACTCCAGGCCCACCAGTTGCGCACAAACCCCGTCGTCTTGCTCCAGACAAGTTGGCTGCCGCTAAAAGAGAATTCGAGGCGATGTTACGACTAGGATTGTGTCGGCCATCAAAAAGTCCATGGGCTTCTCCACTACACATGGTTCCCAAGAAAGGAGATGAGTGGAGACCATGTGGAGACTATCGGGCACTCAATAGTCGGACTGAACCCGATAAATACCCAGTACGTCACATCCAGGACTTTGCACAAGGACTGCACGGGAAGAACATTTTCTCCACTCTTGACTTAGTAAGAGCATTCCATCAAATACCAGTCGCAGAGGAAGACATACCTAAGACAGCCATCATTACTCCATTCGGACTCTTCGAATTTATGTACATGACTTTTGGATTACGTAACGCAGCCCAAACCTTCCAGCGCTTCATGGACGAAGTGCTACTGGGATTGGACTTTTGTTACGTGTATATTGATGATATTTTAATTGCATCATCATCACATGAAGAGCACCTCAAGCATTTGAAAATTGTTTTTAATCGTCTTAAGAAATATGGCGTCGTCATCAACCCCAGCAAGTGTATCTTTGGTCAGAAAGAAGTTCGTTTCCTGGGATATATGGTAACTGCAACTGGTACTCAACCATTTCCAGACAGAGTTGTCGATATACAACGGTTTAAATTACCAAACACAGTCAAAAAGCTACGTGGATTTCTCGGTATGATTAATTTCTACCGCAGCTTCATACCAGGTGCAGCCGCAATTCAAGCACCTCTTAACGACCTACTCCAGGGGAACCTTAAAGGAAATGCTCCTGTGCCCTGGACACCAGCTACTACGAAGGCTTTCGAGGCGTGCAAGGAGAGCCTCGCGGAGGCTACCTTGCTTGCTCATCCTCAACCCGACACACAGTTAGCATTAATGTGTGATGCATCGGACTACGTCGTCGGCGCAGCGCTGCAACAGTTTGTGGATAATCATTGGCAACCGCTGGGCTTCTTCTCAAAGAAATTGAGCTTATGACCGCGAACTCCTAGCTATATATCTTGCTGTTAAACACTTCAGACACATGATAGAAGCGAGAAAGTTCACTATTTATACTGATCATAAGCCTATTACCTTCGCATTTCGGAAGAAATACCTACTGGTGGTAGGTCTCTCATATGTGAGAAGCCATCTGGGTAGGTACCACCGCAATGTCTATTTCTCCCGTGAAACAACACTGCTTAAATGCACTGTTGTGTTTCGGATTGAAGGACATTGTAGCCAGAGCAACTACTGGACATATTGAGACTTAACATCTTATGTCTCAGGATGGCGAGCGCAGTGGAATATTGCTACTGTTCATGAGCGGTCGTATCGCTTACCATCAGGCGAACGGCTTGCTCGTCTCGCCATTCAATGCAATAAAAAAAAAAAAATCAGACCAATGCTCACCACGCCAATTTAGACACTTAGATTTCATCAGCCAGTTTTCAACGGATATTCGTTACATTGCTGGAAAAGATAACCCTGTTGCTGATGCATTGTCTCGCGTAGAAGAGCTCGAAACAACTCTAGACTTCAAGGCACTCGCTGACTCGCAGGCGGACGACGAAGAACTTCGAAAATTGCTAAAAGAAAATACGTCTTTGCAATTGAAACGTATACTGATTCCAGGCACGGATATCCCCGTAACCTGTGACGTATCTACACAAGCTGTTCGACCATTCATCACCACGCCGTTTAGGAGAATTGCATTTAACACCGTCCATCGACTTTCGCATCCCGGAATCAATGCTACGGTCAAAATTATGACCCAGCGTTATATTTGGCCGTCAATAAACACCGATTGCAGAAAATGGGCTCGCAGCTGCATCGATTGTCAACGTGCGAAGATCTCAAGACATGTATCTGCCCCTGTTGGATCATTTTCTCCACCGACATCCAGATTTGAGCATATCCATATAGACATAATCGTAATGTCTATATCTGAAGGTTACAGGTACTGTCTCACAATGATAGATCGTTTCACTCGTTGGCCAGAAGCAATACCACTCCAAGACCAGGAAGCAACAACGGTGGCTAAAGCATTCTACAACCATTGGATCTCATGCTTTGGCACACCATTAAGGATCACATCTGACCGTGGTAGACAGTTCGAGTCGCACCTGTTCAGGCACCTCAATCAACTGGCAGGCACGACGCATTTGAAGACTACGGCTTTCATCCGGCGTCCAACGGTATGGTGGAACGTTTTCATCGTCAGCTGAAGGCGGCTATAAAATGTCATCAGGATACACGGTGGACTGAAATTCTCCCTACCGTGCTGCTGGGCATCCGAGCTGCTTGGAAGGAAGATTTAGAGGCTACGGTCGCCGAGATGGTATATGGTCAGCCACTGCGGATTCCAGGAGAGTTTTTGGTGCAACAGACGACAATCACCAACAGCAATAGTGCAACGGACTTTGTGAAACAGCTACGGCAACACTTTCAAGAGCTGCGACCGACTTCAGTATCTCGTCATGGCGAGAAAAGAACTTTCATTTTTAAAGACCTCAGCACCACTGACCAAGTCTTCGTGCGCCGCGAGGGTCCAAAAATGCCCCTGCAGAGTCCTTACAAGGGCCCTTTCAAGGTTGTCATGCGAGGGGAGAAGACGTTTGTTGTTAACGTCCGCGGTCGTGACGTTACAATTTCCATTGACCGTCTTAAACTAGCCTATGTGTTAGCTGACCCTGAAAACACTTCAGCTGACGACGAACATCAAGCACCAAGGCAACGGACAACTCAAGACACTGAAGATGTACATCACGAAACAGATGCACACCAGCGAACAAGGTCCGGAAGGCGCGTCCGCTTCCCGGACTATTTCCAAAGTGGATTTTCGTGAACTGTCATTCACTGGTAGGGGGGTGCTGTGGCGGTTGCAATACGCCAACTTAGATATAGCTTTTAAAGCGGTTGCAATACGCCAACTTATATTTAGCTTTTAAAATAACACGCTTATTAGTTGTAATTTGAACATTATTTAAACACGCATTTCATTTTAAAATATGACTGCAGATGTTTAACCATAAAACATCTGCGAGTCGTTTTATTTAAGTAAGAATTTTTGTGTACCTTATTGTATAATATTAGTTAAAAAGATGCTGTTCTAAATTATTGTTTCCTAATTGTAATGACCCGCTCATGCCGGGGCAATAAAACTGTATTATTATAGTTAAGTTCTTTAGTGGCGGTAATCCTTTGCAACAAATTTATGTTTTTTAGACAATAGTACACATGTTTGGGTAAACCTTTCTGTTTGGACAATAGCCCAGATGTTTGGGCCGACCTTAATTTTTAGTTGAAAGGATAGACCCTATTTTATGGCTTAAATATATTTTCTGGAAGATTTATCCCCACCGATCCTCATTCGGGTAGTCCTATAAAAGGGTCGGTTTATTTGGATGAAAGAAGACAGTCTGCCATCTCTCGTCATGAGCACATCTCGCTCCGAGTCGCATAGTTATAATCTTACTCTGACTGTGAATGTATTGAGTCTTAGATTATATACTCGTCTAGATGACACATCACACCTCACCGCGCGGCTCAAAAAAAGTCTACCAAATTTGGTAGACTCGCTTCTCACGTACGTCAGTGTCATTTGAACTACATATGGATAACGTGCTCCCGAAAAATAATTAATTATGCCGGTTTGTGCTGTCGAATTGTATCGCAATTGTGTGGGAAAACTGTATAATAATACCAATATCACTTTCTATCGGTAACATTATTGTTAATACACTATTATTTGAAGAAAACATGAACTTTTAATTCATTATTTTGAAGATGAGTTTCATTGGCCAGTGTTGTCAATTTATTACTAGGAAAATTTGTTGAAACTCTGGGAGAAACTATAAAACACAAATATCATTACATAATATTTCGATCAGAATAACAACAAGAAGAATGGCATTATTTATTGAATGAGTAAATAAAACTTACCTACACGATATTAATGAAACCCACGACGACATGCACTTCATAGTATTTTATTAATTCTTTGCCTTGCATGTACCATTCAAAATTTCATAAACGGGGTACTGCTATTGTCATCTTTGAAGAAACAGCGAGAACTTATTCAAGGTCCTAATAATATTTTTAGACGTCCTACGGATTCCGTACTAGCAAATTGCTGGAGAGACATTACACAGCGGAAACGAACGAAACGAAACGAAAAGAAGACCATTCGTAGCCTCACATGACTTCAGTTGTGTGTTCCGAACATTTTACTTATGATGATTTATATTTTACATAAATACAGAAATCAGATAACAGCCTAGGCAATAAATCCAAAGAGTTAATTCTATTCGGAAACAAACACTAGGAGATGGGTTTAGATCTTTATTGTTTTTACTAAAATGCGTTATAAATATAATTAATAGTATGATTACTTTAAATAAAGAAAAAAATATTTTATTTAACCTATTTTGTATATCAAATAATGGGGGAAAGTTAAGTTAATAATCTGGAGTAGGCATCCCTAAACACACACACCTTGACAGTTGGATTTCAATAATTACACGACCCGTACTCACACATATCAACGAAAGTGAGGACACTTTTAGCGCATCGTTTGTTGACATTGCTCAATCTAGACGAGTATATAATCTAAGGTATTGAGTGTTAATTTATAAAATATACGATAGTTAGTTCCTGGAAGTGAGTGCTTATTCTAATACCTACACTTATAACCACCAAATGTTTATTAAATTCATTGACGGGTTTCAAAAACGACAAGCGATTATCAAAATCCACAAGATTTCAGACCCATAATATACACTTAAACCATACAACCTTTTGTATCAGTAGATCTAATCTACCGTCTTCACAACCAAACTAAAGAAACGAAGCCTGTTCACAGCTCATAAATAACGCACATTCCATACATAATATTTCCAACACTCGTTAGGTATTCAGCGAGATTGATTTACAACGGCACAAGGCGCGTATCGTAAGTACGTTTCACAGGGAAAATAGCATTACCTGAAAGGAATGTTCGTGTGTTGACGCATCACTCCTGGCGTGTAGGGTTGTCGCGATCTGCTCGTCTTGTATCTGAACTATATTTTTATGCGATTGTAAATCTTTTGAAACGTATTAGGTATTATAGGAACCTAGGGTTGTCGCAAGCTTCTAGAAGATTTGTATTTGAAATGCACTTTTTTGATTCTTCGTAAATCTGTTAAAAGGTAGTATAAGGATGTAGGGTTGTTGCGAACTCTCCTCGGTCTTCTTGTTTGAACTAAACGTATTTGGTAAATTTGTGGAAACGTATTGAAATAAGACTATTATTTACGGATTTTATCGCGGATTTAGTGTAATTTTTACATTTTTTGAATTCCCGACGTTTCGATCACTTTACAGCTTTCGTGGTAGTCCGCCCCGTGACCACCAATGTGTAACATTCGCGTAAATCTAAGAAACCATTGTGGAAACGTATTTTGATCTTAGTAGGATGCAGGTGATGTTTTAAAGGATTTAGACTCTTTGTTATTTATCCATCGAGGTATACGCTGAGAAAAAAGATTACAGTATTATGTATGAGGGTTCTAATCTTATTAGAAATACGAGGTTGATCCAGTCCTGTTAGTAGACGACTGATTATGGTGACAAATACTTTTGATTCCACTGTTAGAAGGAGGTAGTGGGTATAATAATAATTCATAATTCTTTCTTATTAATAATTCTTTCTTTTTCTTTATGTCAAGCCTGTTTGTATTAATTAACTGTGCGGTATAAGTAGGCACGTTATCTGTTTCTGATGACCTTATTTAAGTATATTTTAACTATTGTATATTAACTTGTCGGTAGGATAATACTTCCTACTGCCCGAAATTTGCTATTGTAATGCATCATGAAATAATAAGAATTTCAATGGTATGTAAGTCCGCCAACCCGCACTAGGCCAGCGTGGTGGACTATATGGCCTAACCACTCTCAATTGCACTGTCGATTGTGGAGGAGGCCCGTGCCCTGCAGTGGGACGTATATGGGCCGATACAGAATGCATCATGAGGCGGTTGAGGCTAGGGAGGACACAAGAGCTGCATTCCTCTGTGTCCTTACTGGCCCTATCTGTCTGTGATGTTTAATTCGTGGGCAACGGGGTTAGTTGTACTTTAATTCAATTTTAAGAAACTTAATATTAAGTATAGTTATTAGCAAAGTGTAATAGTTGGTTGCTCTTTAAAAATAAATGAAAATAATAATAATAATAAAGAATTTGAGTTCAGAAAACAAAAGCAGTTTGAGATTACGTAAACATTCATTCAATTGTCAATGGTGGAACGTAGTTTTACAGACAGCTTTATATTCACTACTCAAAACTCTTGTGTTTCGAAATATCCTGATCTAATATTTAAACATTAACCCATTATCAAAGGCATAGTTCTGTATGGCAGTAATGTCGAGAGGCGTCCCTCGCTTGGTATAAATAATTCTCAACTTACTTCAACCTAATAAGCAGGAAAATCAGTCGGCATCAGAAACGACTAGCGTCTTTGCATTAGTTCATTACACTTGGAGGCTGTGGCTTGTGTCAATTTGTATATAGATGGAAGATGCTTGCGGTGGCTTAGTAGACGGTGGAGATTGGAGTCAATGTAGCAATCATACAAATATATTTATGAGGTTGGAGTTAATGAAGGTATACATACATACATAAACTCAAACCTATTTCCAAATAGGGGTAGGCAGAGGTGTTACCAGGACACCCATATTTCGCCATATATAGGCATATATTCCCATATTTCCCGTCCCAAGCACATCGTGGGATGGAAATTGCGTATCATCGTTAGGGTGCGAATGCCTCATCGGGCACAAATTCCTACTGTAAGCTGATAATGAATGGAAAAATTCAATATCTCTTTGCCTGACTGGAGTTTAGAACCTGAGACCACAGCTTTGTAATCGTACGGTAGTAGTATCATATAAATATGTTTAAAGTACTTAATTTGAAACATATACATATTTAACATTTACTTTGGTACTTAGGTCCAATCCAGAGATTTGATTTACAACAAGGCTACGTACCACAACTGTTAATTATATTTTACACGTAGTTTAAGTCATAGAGGCCAGGAAGTTATTTTTACTGTAGATAAAAAATATAGTATTATTTACATAACCATCAAGGACTTAAGTGCTTGGTCGCTTGTTGGTAAACGGACCAGGTCCTGGCCGGCTGGCAACGGTTCATGGTGGTGGCGGGTTTGAATCCCGGGACACCTCTGACTTTTCAGAGTTATCTGTGTATTGATAGTCAATTATCACGCACTATAACGGTGGACGAAAACATCTAAAGGAAACCTGCATACAATAGCGAATTTGTAAAAAAATCAATGGTATGTCAAGCTTAACGATACTGAATAGTAAATTCGATTGTAAAGTAGGCTCGTGCCCTGCAGTGGGACCTATTTGGGCTGGCACAGAAACCCCTCTGTTCTAATCTGATTTTACAAAAGGGCATATGAGGATAATAAGGCAATGTTAATATGCTCTTTATAGTTAGTAAAACTAGTAACACATAAGACGTTTTACGCTCATTATACGGATGAGCGCGAGCATCCTTTGACGCAACTTAAAGCCGTCTGAACTAAGAGATTATAATGAAATTTACTTCCCTTATAGTGGAAATACTTCGCGTACTAGAACGGGAAGAGTTTTTAGCTTTCGTACGAGGCGACGGGAATTCGTGCTGTGTTTGCTCTTTTATTATCGTAGAAGCTGATTTATCTTCAGATTATGTTTAAGCCTTTGAAATATTTTAATTTACTGGTGGTAGGTCTCTGAGGCCGCCGGGTTAGGTATCGCTGAAATGTCAATTTCTCCCGACAAACAGAAATTTAAATACACTATTGTGTTTCGGTCTAATCACACTTGTGAAATGGAGGTCCGCGGAATCTATCCCGATACAAATGTTTGTGAGAATCATAGGTAATTGTTTCATGTCTGGGCGTTTGTGAGATCTTTAAGTCTCAAGTATTTGCTGATATCAACGATACAAGACTCATTAAGTTATATATGTAAGTAACATAGCCTGGAAGAGATTGTTTTGTGTATTAAGGCCGCCCGTTGTGTTTATTTAAAATTTAGGTATAATCGCTGTTTTTTGCTCCTGGTGTATAATAAAGAATATACTAATCACATGTCTGAATGTACTCTAAGGAATGCACTAACAATAACAGAGGTCTCGACAAGCACAGAGCATCTCTGAAATATGCAATGCAACCGTCAGTACTGAACTGCATAATTCAAATGTATTTCGGTTTGAGTAAGACCAACTCAGGAAGCTAAACGAATTTCATCCGAACGTCACCTAAATATGTTTAACACGTCGAGTTTCGGTACACGGAAAGTGTTAAAAGTTCAAAATTGTTTAACTTGCATAAAATTGGGACAGAAAACTTTGGGCGAATTATTATTATCGTCGTCTTTTCTGTGTTATTGTGTGACGCTATTTTGGAAATTAGTGAATGTATTAACTTTACTTAATTTGACTTTTAAGTAACTTTTCTTGAGATTTCAGGTTTTCTTGAACGGTTGTGTTCAGGATTTTTTAGATAATAAGGTGATCGTTTTCACAATTAACAATCTATAATTTCTTGAAAATTCAAGGTACGTCAAATGGCTTGAGTGCAACATTTTTTAAGGAAAATAAATTATTAAAACTTAATGGCACTAGCTTAGAAAAATTATTTGCTAATACACAATACTAGAAAGCAACCTTGATATAAATAATATATTCTTAACAATCACATACATAGTCCTGACTCCTGATCCCTTACTAAGATTAATGAAGTCTTGTTTCGTGGGTATCAGAAATTAGGAGAGATATTTACGTCTCATAAATATTTGTCTCGATATGAATTCGTTTCACAGCCGACGATACATCAACTGTGCCACGAAGGCTTACTTTAAATACTTATGTGATATTTGAGAATTTTTGACAAAATGTTTAACAATTCCTCACAACTGAAGAAGAGTCCAAGCAGCGCTTTGATTTACAAATAATAAGGATCGTATAAAAACCTATTTGAGTGTACTCTAAGGACCTTTTTAACAAACTTAGATAAGCGAGGGATTAACTTTAGACCAAGGTTTTAGAATTCACTCGATTATTTTTTATAGCGAGGTATTCACGACTTTATAAATAAGCACGGATATAATTCGCCCTAACATGACAATCATTTTATGGCAATTTATTGATCCTAAAAGTAAATAGAATTGAAATTAAATGACATTAGGGGCATTCCACGCGAAGCGGACAGGTAAAAAATCTCGATGTTTCTGATTTCAGAAATATTTGAGTATGTTCTACCTATATATGTCCTTGATTCGTGTATCAAATATTTTTTTAATATAGTGACTGGTTAAAGAATTAAGGACCTTTGAAATTTTGGCCAACTGGTGGGCATACAGTACTTCAAAGCCGATTATCTAGTCATAAAATTATTGATTAAAATAATTAAACCACTGGATTTAAAACTTCATTTAATGAGCTTTTAATTGCATTTCTCGCCCAATGATACACACGTACGATATCAAAGTACTAAAGAAATAATGTCTGCAAGCTCACGCACGTGACGGGCGTTTGGCGCGGTGCGGCGCATATTTCCAGTATAGCTCGTAAACCACTTCCCAACCCATAATAAAACTTGGCAAGGATGTTCTATACAATACTAGCTATTTTCATAAAAAATATAAAAAAAAATGGAAATGGTCTAAGTTTGTGAAAATCAAAGTTAAAAAAAATAAAATAAAAAAAATATGGAAAAAAACAATTTATTTTCGTATCCAAAAATGCAATTAAAAGCTCATTAAATGAAGTTTTAAATCCAGTGGTTTAATTATTTTAATCAATAATTTTATGACTAGATAATCGGCTTTGAAGTACTGTATGCCCACCAGTTGGCCAAAATTTCAAAGGTCCTTAATTCTTTAACCAGTCACTATATTAAAAAAATATTTGATATACGAATCAAGGATATATAGGTAGAACATACTCAAATATTTCTGAAATCAGAAACATCGAGATTTTTTACCTGTCCGCTTCGCGTGGAATGCCCCATTAATTGTATTTATTGGTCATGTAGGCATTTAAAAAGCCCTTATGACAAGTCAATACACATAGCACTTAATCTCTACATACAAAATATTTTCTAGTATTATTTATATTAATTTCTTAATTCAATAAACAAAATAATCGAATTCCAAAGCTTAAGTCTAAAGTTAATCCCTAGTTAATCCGAGTTTATGAATAACGCCGTAAGAGTGAATACACGTTGATATTGAAATAAAATATTAAAATAGTAATAATTTGAGATTGCAACGCCAAGGTTACTGCTCCACGGAAAACTAGCACGAATTATATGCAAACTAGAATCAGTGCACTGTCTAATCCACATATCAAGTGGATTCAATTAAAATTCCACACTGGACCCCGCTCGTTAATACTTCACGTCCGACCACTACTATCAAATTATTCATATTATGTGATAGAATATAATTTTAAGAGTATTTTTTAATGGAGGTCATTTGTCTGGAGATTTTTCTGTTTTTATGGATTGGAAATTTTATGTAAAAGGGTGTGATTGAGTTGAATAATAGGAGATAAGTACTGGTAGCCAAACGATGCTTTATAAAATGTACGTTTACCATCAGATGCAGTGCAATGACTGCCAATCCAGGATAAAAAATATGGTATGAATTATGGTATATCATCGCTACCTATAAATACATAGGAAGTAATGAACATCAACTGATTCTAAGAAATTATTGAAGATATTTTTGAAGAAGTCATATATTTGATAGTTGCCAACTAGACGCTGAATATGATTATCATAATTAACTACATCTATCATACTCCATAAGTCAATAACTTCAAATCCAAAGTAATTCTCAATGTTATAATAATAATATATTAGTAACGCCCAGCAGTCACATACATATTCCTGACCCCACACTAAGATCGAGTCTTGGGTCGTGGGTATCAGAAACTACGAGAGACTTTTCGGTCTCACAAACACCCACACCCGAAAGAAATATTTGTCAGCTGCACAAACATTTCTGTCGGTGTGAGGATTGAACGTGGCCTCTCGATTCAGGCGGCGTCTATCCGCCTGCGCCACAGAGGCTGTCAAATTAAAATCATGATACTTTGCATGATACTTATTATACTTGATGTATAATAATTAAACTCAACAATTATAATCGCAGAATTTTAGTCACCAAACTCCATCTGTGGCAATCCGCAGCGAAACCCATTCTGACACTAAAAGCGAAGCATAAAGAAATCACTCACCTACATTGAAAGCCACTGCTATGGCTCCGCTCATTATTTTTATGCGGCTACTTACAAGCGGTTTGCTAAAAGGTTTCGCCCACAATGGCCAGGCCTACAGCTAATAGTGATATTATCCTCTTCAACGGCTGTATTATGATTACGTGGAAGGCTTAAAAGGATTCGATGATCGATTGTGCTTGAGCTGTTCTTTGGAAGTATTGCGTTTTTCTGTTCGGATCGGGCTATTTACACTCTTCTGGATACCGATCAGCTTACACATTTAATCATTATCATAATTTTTCATTCTTTTAGCACGATTTCTCCCATACCTTGGAATAAACATTTATTAAAAATACTTTTATATATTCTTCTTCCCTATTTTTGTTTTACGACTCGCAGGTCGGTATAATATGATTCCTATTATAAAACGTTGCGATATGTTGGCAATATAAAAATACACAACAAATTTTTAATGATACAAAATTGAATCACATTAAATGTCTTTATTTCTTCAATATCTATAAAAATAACATGCCGCAATGCTGCAAATACCAAAGTGCTAGAAAGAATCGCGTCGAAAGCAACAGTTGAAGCATTGTACTGAAAACACTATTGATATTGAAAGTTAACTAATTGAATGGAAGTCTTTGCAACAGAATAGATATGGACGGCGGGACAGTAACTGTCAGTTTAATAGCCAGTATGGTCCTGAGCTCATAGCAATGTATGTATTCTGTTACACATGGATACTCCTATCGACGAGTATTCCATTACCAAAGATACATACAGGATATATCAAGACTGCTACCGAAAACGAAGCCGGGTGGTAGTTTAAGCGACTTCAGACACAATGCAACAGAAAAAGTTGCAAAAAAAAGCGACAATTTTTTTTTGTTATTTTTTTTCCTATGGCCATATTTGGGTGGTAAATACATTTTTTCCTAAAATAATAGTATATACCCTTTTATTTATAAATACTTTAAGGTATAAAAGAGTTTAAATAATTATTTTAGCAAAAACTATGGATTTACAACCCAAAAATGATGATATTTAAAAAATCATAAAAAAAAATTGTCGCGTTTCTAGGCGAAATTTTTAGTTGCATTGTGTTTGTAGCCACTAAAACTACCACCCGGCTTCGTTTTCGGTAGCAGTCTTGAGATACCCGGTATGTATATTTTGTTTGTTAAAATGAGATAGATGAACGAGTCGCTTGGTTGGTTGTTTTACATATACATATACATAAACTCACGCCTTTCTCCGGAAGGGGTAGACAGAGGTGTAACCAGGACACGCACGCACGTAAACTTCATGCGTACACATAAATAACAAACCACAGAAATATAATTTCAGTGTAAACCATAAAGTTACAATTTATATAATATGATATTATTTATGCCCAGTATTTAATTTCATAATGTCTAGTATTTGCTGACAATAATTACTTCAAATTGGAACACAACGAGGTTTATACACTTGGAGAACTACCCACATTTTCACTTACCACATATATAACTGACATTATGAGTTAAGATCCTGACTCAGAAATAGGAGAGTCACATTCGAAATCATAATTGTCAGATGTAATATTGTGAATAAATCTTTTCTGATCATCGTTTACACAATGTGGCTATAATTTGTTCTATCACAATGGGTAGATATCAATGTATTTGCGCATCTAATTGTACAAGACTACTAGTTAAACATTTACACCCCGTATCAATAGTTTTGATACAATCCTTTTTATGTTAACAATTGTATTAAATCAGCCCATATACGTCCCAGTGCAGGGTGCGAACCTACTCTACAATCGAGAATTCGATTGAGAGTGGTAAGGCCATATAGTCCACCGCGCTGGCCTAGTGCGGGTTGCATAACAATTCAAATATACTATTTGGTATGTCAAAGTACGGAACCGTGTGTAGTATTCGGAACTTGCTAACCCGCTAACCGCCGACTGTTATTTTCACAGTGTTCGACTTTCGGACAATAAAGCAATTTAGTTTCGCACTCGGCCACTGCCCTGTTTGTTTGAATATCTATTGAAAAAGTATACGATTTTTGTGCACGTTTTTCCAACGAACACACTGTTGCTATGAATGATACAAGGATTTGGATTTTGCAGTCTTTTTGTAATGTGGATTAAAAATATGTATTTACGTTTATGGAACTCTAAACCCTGTTATATCATATAGTAAACTTAATTAGTGCGTGTTGGTAAAAGCACGTGGTGGCCTGTTGGTAAACGGACTAAACGCGACTGCCAACATGTTCACGGTGGTCGCGGGTTCGAATCCCAGGGCACACCTCTGACTTTTCGGAGTCATGTGTGTATTGATAGTCAATCACCACGCACTAAAACGTTGAAGGAAAACATCGTGAGGAAACCTGCATACCCTAGCGATTTATAAAAATTCTATGGTATGTAAGTCCACCAACCCGCACTAGACCAGCGTGGTGGACTATATGGCCTAACCACTCTCAATCGGTAGTCGACTGTAGAGGAGGCCCGTGCCCTGCAGTGGGACGTATATGGGCTGATACAGAAACTTAATTAAATCTTTATTACTGTATTATTGGAATATTGATCACATGATATTGACATGTTTAATTCCTTACCACCCCAACTAAATTTGTATCAACCATAAAAAACATTTCTTGGTTGTCCTGTCAAAAATTTCGATTTTAGATTACAAGGCTTTTGATCAACCCGTACAGGCACAAGTCATTTTAACGGTCAGATAAGTTTTCGAACCGAATCGAAGTTCAGCTAAGCAGTAAAAATATATCATAAGGGATGGCGAAAATCTTGAAAAATAAAATCACGATCTTTGACAATATATAATCTCGTTTTTGTTTCAAAATTGTTCAATGTTGCGTGGATTGAAGAAAACATATGGGGTAATATAATAACCATGTGTCAATACTGGGTATATCAAGTCTGCTACCGAAAACGAAGCCGGGTGGTAGTTTTAGTGAGTATAAACACAATGCAACAAAAATTTTCGCAAAAAAAACGCGACAGTTTTTTTTATGATTTTTTAAATATCACAATTTTTGGGTGGTAAATCCATAGTTTTTGCTAAAATAATAATTTAAACTCTTTTATACCTTAGATTTCTTATAAATAAAAGGGTATACACTATCATTTTAGGAAAATAATGAATTTATCATCCAAATACGACCAAAGGAAAAAAATAACAAAAACATTGACGCTTTTTTTTCAACATTTTCTGTTGCAATGTGTCTGAAGTCACTAAAACTACCACCCGGCTTCGTTTTCGGTAGCAGTCTTGAGATACCCTGTATATGCATTAAAAAAAATTAGGTTTTGAACAAGAACAATTAGGTATTCAAAATTAGATTCTCATACATTATATGAATGTATACTCAGTATGTTTACTTCCACATGAACCAACATTCGAAACAAACATCTGCAAACCATACAAATATTTGGCCGTGTGGGAATAGCGACCACAATCCTTGAACTTAGAACGCCAACATATTATTAGCAGTATCTATTAAACAAGTTAAATCATTGTTTAATGATTTCGACAATATATTAAAATATGCAGTAGGCAACCGAATTAGCAACTGATAGGACTAAAAAGGTTCACGGTGGTCGCTGGTTCGAATCCCAGGGCACACCTGGGACTTTTCGAAGTTATGTGTGTATTGATAGTCAATCACCACGCACTAACACGGTGAAGGAAAACATCGTGAGGAAACCTGCGTACCATGGAGATTTATAAGAATTTTTATGGTATGAAAGTCTGCCAACCCGCATTAGGCCAGCGAGGTGGACTATATGGCCTAACCACTTTCAATCGTACTCACGAATGTAGAGGAGGCCCGTGCTCTGCAGTAGGACGTATATGGGCTGCTACAGAGAGTACTAAAAATATCTTTCTTTTATACATCCCATGGTTCTCTCTATAAGCCGCTCTCTATAATATAATTAGATATTTCGATGCATTTCATGTTTCAGTTAACAAAGATAGAGAGGTATAGATATGGTGTATATATTTATAAATAGCTAAATGTAAAATAAATGTATAAAATGTATCATCATCATCATCATCATCAGCCTATTCGCGTCCACTGCTGGACATAGGCCTCTCCTATGGCACGCCACTGGGCTCGATCTTCAGCCCAACGTCTCCAACCGTTACCAGCCATCTTTCGGATATCATCACTCCACCTCGTTGGAGGGCGTCTTACACTACGCTTTCCGAGGCGCGGTCCCCACTCGAGAACACGTCTACCCCAACGGTTGTCGGTTCTCATAAAATGTATATCTTTATTTAATGTAATGGTAGCTATTTTAACCTCTTGTTAAAAATTGATGGGATTTACAGCCGCTGCCAATAAACAATCCCAATCCAAAATTTATCGTTTTAGATTGACAGCTCAATCTTTTTTCTGATACTATATTGATCAATCTCAGTACTGCAAAAACTATCCAAAAAATCAATCTACTTTTAGGATGACCAATCCCAGTTTTGAGATTGCTCTTTGTGTGGAAATGACAGTTAAGGCCTGCCAATATACAATTAGCTGTGTTGACGTTTGGATGGATTGTTGAAAACTATCCAAAATTGCAATCTAACAATTTGCACGGATTATTCATTACTGAACGCCGAGATTGTTATAAAAAAAATATAAAGTAATAGTTATAGCAGTGATTTGGAAGGGTTGGCGCAGCTATCTGATTAGGATACTGATAGCGATGGTGAAACTCGATGATGATGTCTTTTTTTTTTTTTATTGCATTGATTGGCGAGACGAGCAAGCCGTTCGCCTGATGGTAAGCGATACGACCGCTCATGAACAGTAGCAATATTCCACTGCGCTCGCCATCCTGAGACATAAGATGTTAAGTCTCAATATGTCCAGTAGTTGCTCTGGCTACAATGTCCTTCAATCCGAAACACAACAGTGCATTTAAGCAGTGTTGTTTCACGGGAGAAATAGACATTGCGGTGGTACCTACCCAGATGGCCTCTCACATATGTCTTCGTTAAGACTAACCAGGAGTAATTATACGCAGACCTCAGATGAAGTCGAATTATCTTTCACCATCTTTAGAATTATTATTATACATATGACGAGTGATTGCATCTTTTTAATTTTTTCTGGAACTATGTATGTTGTTGTAACTATACGTAGGTATGGTGCTTCATCAACTTTTGTTGACGTTATGGTTGTATGCACTCAGCACAATGCTGATATCATTAGCAGACTTTATCGTAGTTTCTGTTTCTACTGCAATTATTTTATTTTACTTACTTAATATTTATACTAACACTGAAAATATTTTTTACAAATTATTTATTTTCAAAATACTGAAAGGATATTCATATGCAATGAAATATTCTGCGTAAAACATTAATTTTATAATTATGTCAATGGTTTTATGTCAAAAAAACTAAAATTGTCAAGAGGAAACGGATTGTTTTCAATCTACTAACAGACACAATCGACTGTGGCCTGGATTGTTTATTGGCAACATGGTTATAGATCAATCGAAAAGTAGAAAACAATCCGGATTGTCTTCAATCTAATTTTTTCGATTCATTATTGGCATCGGCCGTTAGAGAACGACCGTAAAACATTGCCTTTATCGATTAGACCGACATTTGTGCTTTTTATATGTGTGATTTCTAATTGTACTCGTAATTTACAATAACGCGTATAAATAAAGTAGGTACGAGAAATTTGCATATCTATACATATAATAAAATTGGAGTGTCTGCTTGTAATATTGAAATAACCGTTTTTTACTGCATGTCTGTCTGTCTGTTTGTTCCGGCTAATCTCTGAAATGGCTGGACCGATTTTGACGGGACTTTTATTGTCAGGTAGCTGATATAATAAGGAGTAACTTAGGCTACATTTATTTTAGAAAAATTCTTTTATTTTAGAAAATTAAAGTAATATTGCAATGCCCAAGTCCTGTCCAGTACCGCGCGCTGCTCATACGCATGCCACTACTGGGCCGTCACGTCGGGTGCCTCCCACCACTTCTCCCACCAACGAATCAATATCACAAAGGCTGCCTTCAGGTGTGGAGTGGAGTGAAAGAATATCTCCACCAAGGCGAAGCTGGGCCGGGCCACTAGTCTAAGTTATTATCAAAATACATCAAAAGTATTTGAAGTCTACCTACCTATTGGTACTAGATGCTCGCGTTAAAGATAATTATTATCCCCTCATGGTCACTCCTGGGCTATGCAGTGGGAAGTATATTAAGATAGTGTTATTATATTATAGGTCTGTCTCGGTGGCCTAGTTGTACTAGAGTACTGTTATAAATAACAAATCTGAGGTCTCGGGTTCAAATCCCGGGTTGGGCAATGTGATATTGGATTTTTCTATTCATTATTATCAGCCTAGAGTCAGTTTGTGGCCGAAATGGCGATAGGCTCGCTACCTATCACATTGTGGGACGGAACATACAAGGCGAAATGAGGGTGTCCTGGCATCTCTGCCTACTTCTTCTGGGAAAAAGGCATGAGTTTATGTATGTATGAATGTCGTTATATTTTACTTCATCATAGTAACTATACGCAGACTAAGGTGAGTTTTAATAATCTAACTCATCAATACAACAACAAAAAACCAAATATAATGCAGGAAAATTTACCGCAAGTAAATTGCTCTTAAGGGCCGAAACTGCGTTAAGCGGGCGCCCGCGACGGGCAACCGTCGCGCTTCTCCTCGCGTGGACACGCGTGCGGGCTCCGTGAGAACGCGACGGTCCCCGTCGCGGGTACCCGTCGCGGAGACCGGATTTACGCAGTGTCGCTGGTTCAATTTTAAAGATGTGCATGTACAGTCGTGTCGATGGGGAGCTTAATATATTATTACATAGCAAAACGACGACTAGCAAAAAAAAAACGACAGCCAGGAAGGCTGTTTATTGAATTTAGGTTGCTAGGCGGAGAATTTGTTGTAAAGTTCAGTAAATTAAGAGAAAATGAAAACTCATTGTACAAATATTTTAAAGTTTCGATACCGGTCTATGGCGAATTATCTTCCAAACTGGAACCATATTTGATGGTCAACAACTTATGGGTAAAATCTGTATCAGTCATATCACCAACGGAAAGGCTAAAAAATCTTTATTTTTGCTCAAGTATATTCATCATCATCATCATCTCAGTCACAGGAAGTCCACTGCTGAACATCGGCCTCCCACAACGGTCTCCGCATCGACCTGTTGGAAGCAGCCTGCATCCAGCGACTTCCTTCAAATGTAGCCAGGTCATCC
The DNA here is from genome assembly GCA_009982885.2 of Hyles vespertilio. Classification (NCBI taxonomy): domain Eukaryota; kingdom Metazoa; phylum Arthropoda; class Insecta; order Lepidoptera; family Sphingidae; genus Hyles; species Hyles vespertilio. The sequence goes on from CM042810.1 coordinate 6,108,997, forward strand.
GTCCACCTTGTAAGCGGGCGTCCGACATTTTGCTTGCCTCGTTGAGTGACTTTGAGCCTTCTAATGGAGCCCAAGGTGAGAGGCCACGTCTCGGTGCCCTATGCCATCACCGTCATGTTACCGCTGGCGGACACCGCGCGCTTTACCGTGCGTGCCCCCGCGACGGGTTCCGACGCACGAAGGCGGGCCCCGCGGCGCGGGTGCGGGACGCGCCTCCCCGTGCTGGACGCCCGCGCGGATCCCCGCGACGGAGCACTTTTGTATGAAACCGCGCGAGTGCCCGCTTAACGCAGTTTCGGCCCTAAGTCTAACAATATTGACGTAATGTTACGGAGTGTCGCACGACCTGCCCTCTAAACAATTGCCTACCACTTAAGAGGTTTCTAACTACCCTCAACAATAAGGAATATAATATTTTTTTGGGGTATTTGGATATGTTTGGAAGATTTTTATCGTAGGTATTATCAAAACTATGTTTCAGGTTATGTTTCAGAAGTCTCTAAATCATTGTGTTGTTTCGGATTAAAAGACATTGTAGCCAGAGTAACTAATTGATATATTGAGACTTAAAGTCTTGATTGTCTTCTCAGGATGGCGAGCACAGTGGAATGCCAAGCATTGCTATGTAATTCAAGGCGTTGATTAGTTTTGCTACTGGCCATGAGCGGTCATATCGCTTACCATCAGACGAACGGCATGCTCGTCTCGCCTTAAAAAAAGGCCTTTCCTATAGTTTATATCACTATACTCCTTTAGAATCCCTATAAATACAAATATAAAACTGTTGCTTATGTATTCGGTTTGCGTGCACCTAGTATCGTAAAATAACGTGTTATTTGCGTACCGGGATGGGTGCCACTAAAGTGTTTCTGTTATTTCGGTTTACGCCGCTTCGCCCATCTTTCCGCCATAAATATTTTATAGCTTTCGAATATTTTGCGTAGATATCTTTTAACTGTTGAACAATCGGGGATTGTGGGTAAGTAAGCGTGTTGTAGAAATATGTAAGTAAAAATCATATATACGTAAACTCTCGCCTTTTTCCCAGTAGTGGTAAGAAGAGGTGCTAACAGAACGGTTATGGTTCGCCTTGTGTGTTTTTGTCCCATGATGTGATGGGAGGCGAGAATATCATAACTGGCACAAATTCCTGACTCAGGGCTGATAATGAATAGAAAAATCCAATATAACTTTGTCCGGACCGGGATTCGAACGCGAGAAGCTTAGCCCGGCAATCATGCTGTAGCGGAACAGTGCCAACGAGGCAGTCATATCAATATATGAACACATCATACGAACTATTATTCATTTCTTTAGATTACTTCAATTAATTTGGACCAAGCTTTGTAGATCTTTGTGATATAAAGGAGCATATTATTAAATATTCATCTAATACCTACGTAATAAGTGTTTGACGATACCATAAATATGCATTTTCTTTCTTTTATTTGGTCAATTAAAATAAATTAAAATACGGATCCCAATTTCCAAAACCTAGTAACAAAGAATGTTTCTATTAACAACTTGATTATAAAATCAATTATTAATTACTTCTTTCTACAAAAGCCTCCTAACATCCATGTTTCAGTCCTCATTTCGAGTAAATTAAATTATTTAACACCCTTGAACCTTCAAAAATAATTAAATTCCCCGCAGAAAACCACTTACAGCAAAAATTCGGAAGACGCCGAGCCAAAGCGTTCCGCGCACGCTGTAACTTCCCTAATTCCGAACATTCAATGCCAAAAACAAAAGATTGCAGACAAAAGCGTTGCAACAAAGAGTGCATTACACGCTTCAAAATAACAAAGTTCGCTTGGAAATAATGAAAAAGTTTAAAAAGATTAAACTGCGAACATAGTTTCTTGGACAGCCCGGCTCGACAGAATAAAAACGGTACTATTAAACGTACTCGGAAAACTCATTTTAGAAAATCCTTTGATCATTTTTAACAAATAGAGGGGATCTCTCAGATGTGCACGTGTTCGCGACGTATTTAAGTTGGGAATTGAATTGTACGATGAATTAACGTTGAATTTGGAGTTTTCTCGAAGGCTCTATTGTTTGGGAAACTGGCTTTGGATAGGACATTTTCAAAATGTGCGATGAGAGACTGAAAAGAGCTCGCTGAATACCGAGGTGCAGTATTAAGTAGGGTATACAGAGGAGATCAGAACCTTAGAAAAAAAATGTAACAAGTACTGGTGTACAGCTATAATAAGTACTAAATCACTTAACCAATATTATTATTAATCAATTATTATTATGAATTATTAATTGAACTGTATAATCGCTGTATTGTAAACTTGTTTTGAAAAGAGCAACGCTAGAGTTTCTTGACCATTCTCTGGCGAAAACTGCCTTTTAAACCGAGTGGTATTGTAAAACAGCAAAAAAGTATCTGAATCTAAATAATGTATGACATTTTATGGGTCCAATAAATATTTTTAATTTTAATTATAAGAGTCAGCTCAGCTTTAGGTAATGAAATTGCCGCTGGTCTTATGTAAAGTTGGTAAGTGAAGTTTTACAAGATAGTACAGCTACATTGTAGTTATGTTGGACTCAATTAGCAATGGATCAACTCTACCGGAGTCACACTTCTGTCTCACAAAATTTGACATGAAACTTTATTATTTGATGCTAATTAAATCAAGTTTTATACCCAATTACGTAAATAATAATATCAGTTATATTAATCTCTATAAGTATGATTAAGATGCACAAAAATATAAATATATTATTTTTAGAAAATAATTTGTACATATTGATTTCATGCTGATATTTGACTCTTTAATAAACCATCAGTCATCCACAAAAAGCACGTATTTTTATACGTACATTTACATATAAATAAAACTCAATATTCCAGCATATGAATAATTCACAACGTTTTAAAAACTGTTTATGCGCGCGAAACAAAATACATCTGACCAATTGAAATATATTGATATAAAGTGAAACGGACATTTCCAAACCAATCAACGGAAAATTCTCGATACGATATAACACTTGGCGATCACAATAAATTGTAGAGTGGAAAATACAGGTAGTGGAAATATCTGGTAAATCTAATTTATATAAATCTTGCGTTTTCTTCTTTACTGTGATGGCAAAATGTTATCACGTTATCCTATGGTTCGCGGGTATAAGAATTCCGTCATGGTATCCTCAACCCGTCGTAAGAGACGACCTAAAGGGGTCATCGGAGTCGCTGGGCACACGGCGGGAGCGGTGCGCCCTCGTGCATAACGACTCCGAGACGTGTGAAACTTGTGTAAGTTACACTTACGGGCGTCCAAAAGAAGGTGTAAGTGGGGGTCATCTGGGCCCTCATAATAATAATGGTAGGACCAGCAACGGTTTTGCGCGGGGCGGTTCGCGGACGTAAATCGGGGCGCCATTCACCCTGGGATATCCGGTGCTGCCCACAATGCGTGTGACGGCTATCGAGAGGTTTTTAGTCAGTATGCTGGCGTAGGTATTACTAGGGACCCAGCTAGGCCACAATATCCGCGTTTGTACCGGGCTGGAAGGCCAGAGGCACTGACATACCCCTTTCGGCCCCCGGGGTACCGAAAGGGGAGCTAAATAGCTTTTCATTTTGAACAAAACAAAAAAAGTGTTTATACTCGTGTGAAAATCAAAAACATGTTTGATATTTTAACTTAATTTCTTGTTTCAATATTAAAAACATTTTCTTTTTTAGTTTTATGAATGGCGAGTAAGCTATTCGCTTGTTGTTTAGCGATACGACTGCTCATGAACAGTAGCAATTCTTTGCATTCCAATGAAGATAATAGGCATAAGAAGTCTCAATATGTCCAATAGTTACTCTGGCTACAATATCCTTTAAACTGGAACACAATACAATGTACACTGTAGTTTGGCAGGAGAAATAGACGTTGTGGTAGTACCGATCCAGGCGGCCTCTCACATATGAGAGACCTACCAGTAAATTAAAAAAAATAATCTCGCTAATATAGCCAGCGCGCCCAACCACTCATGGAGTTTTTTTCAAAAGGACTTATAGCCCTGTTATGCCGCTACAAGTGGCTGTAATGCACTTAACAGGACATACATACATAAACTTACGCCTTTTTCTCAGAAGGGGTAGGCAGAGGTGCAATCAAGACACCCACATTTCCCCTTGTACCTATGTTTCGTCCCACGATGTGAGAGGTGGCGAGCCTATCGCCATATCGGGCACAAATTCCTGACTCTGGGCTGAAAATGAATAGAAAAAACAAATCACTTTGCCCAGCCCGATTCGAACCCGTGACCTCAGATTTGTAACCGTACCCCAGTATGACTACGCCGCCGAGGTACTTTACAGTAAATTTAGTTTGATTCAAAATACATACTTATTTGTTACCGTTTGAAACATTTATGACGGCCGCCTCAAAACCCGAAATACAGGATGAACCTGAGACGCGATAAATAATAATCATAAATACACCCAACAGTCACATACATAGTCCTGACTCAACACTAAGATCAAGTCTTGTGTCGTGGATATCAGGAGCTACAAGAGACTTTTCGGTCTCACAAACTCTACCTGTGGTTCACACAAATATTTGTTTCGGTGCGTAGATCTAACCCGCGGCCTCTTGTTTCACAGGCGGCGTCTAACCCACTGCGCCACGGAGGCTGTCAGATTATTTTGTTAGGAATCAGGAATCAAACACCGATAGGTATATCTTGAAATTACTATATTTGTCATATTCATTCTAAAACACAAATACAATACTGTTAGAAGTCAGGAATCAAACCCCGGTATAATATATTGGAACTACTTTAATTGACAACATATTTATCTCTAATTTCCAAATAGAATACAAAACAATGAGCGCGTTATAACTTATCTCTTTGCCGCGAAGCGAGTCTCTGAATGGCGGGCTTTTTGACATTTTGTTTTTTAAAACATTGAGGCGTTCTATGCAAAGGTTTTCCAGTCTTACGGCCTTGTGTAAACAGGCCCATTAAATAGTATGGTATTATTTAATAATTATAAACAACATTTATATAATAAATTATGAGACACAGTGGTCACTAATTGTATTGTTATAATTGTTAACAATTTGATAATATATTCATCGTCTACGCTGATGGTCAAAATTCGAAGAACACAATTAAAAATATCTTGTTGCAAAAAATAAGATATTATTCCATACAAGCTTGCAGTTGTGCATTAATTTCACCCGAGTAACTCAGCCGGGCAATAAATAATACAAGTGAAAATAGTTACAAACGCTTCTTTGACGGTACTATGGAAAAAACTTTTTACTCACTTTTTACTAATAAAACATTTTCAGTCATATATTTTACATAATTAATTTTGGAGGTAGGTCTTTCGTATTGAGGAAATATCTGAAAAGGTAGTTAGTAAACATATCTGACACTGGCGCAGTAAGTTGAAGTCGAAGTGAAACGTGAGGCAGTGGGTTGATCCCCTCACCGAGACAAATATTTGTACACTCCACTGGTATTTATTTCGGGTCTGAGTATTTGTGAGACCAAAAGTCTCTCATAGATTCTGATACCCAGGACACAAGGAACCATCTTAGTGTGGAGTCAGGACTATGTATGTGACTGTTGGGTGTTTTTATTTCTAAGTGCTTTGTGATATTAGTCGTGTCTATCAGGTAAGTGACATTTTTATCTTATTCTCTCTAATAATAATAATCCCATCAAAAACATCCTGACTAAATAAATTAATCGACTTGGTATAACATGCATCTCAAAACTTTTTGCGGTAGAAAACCTGAGCTGCGAGACTTGGAATTTTTTTACAGGATGTTTTTGATGGGATCTCACGTCTTTTTGTAGAGTCCTACTTTTTTCCTTTTCAGTACTTCTTACTTCTAGAATATCACTAACGATTTTTCTTAAAGCCTCTGTCTTATGGATTTTTCTAATTTTTGTAGGCATCAATTTATCACAAGTATAGCGGATTTGATTATTAATTTCTTTCTTTCATTGTAATTGATATTTTCGAGCCATTTAGTCTATTTATTTGCAAGTTTTTCTTCGTCATGTTTTTCTAGAGGAATGTTATACAGTTTCATGGGCTGAATACACCATTTCCCTCTCTATATCCCCTCCTGTTATGCCTCATATATATAGATATCTATCTACAACTATTATTCCATTATATACGGGTATAATGATTCATTAACTGCAAATGTTTTGTAATCCTATACATTTATATGGGATTACAAAGTTATTCACGCAGTTGGTCTATCTAGAAAACTAGACACAAATTATGAAATGTTTGAATTTTCCCTTAGACACTAAACACTAATTATATTCTAAATTTGAAGGTTCTATGTCTGCTAGAAGTGCCTTAGACTTTTGATGATCGGTCAGTCAGTCAGTGAGTGATAAAATTAAGAAAGCTTTACTAGTTACAATTATTAAACTACTGGTTCAAATTGAATGAAATTTTAAATATACCATGCTTACACAATGCCTGCTTAGTAACTGAAAATTCAGGCTTCATGCTTTAGCCACAACGAAGTTATAGGGGGTTGAAAATGGTCTGAATTGCTTCGAGAAAAGGATGTTACGGCCTATAGCTCGACTTGGAGGGGGCTCGGCCGCGCCCCCAGAAAAATAACCTAAGTACCAAAGCGTGCGTACATAATTTCATTGTGAACGTAACATACGCATCGAAATCACAAAATTGCGGCCGCCCCAACATAACATCGCAAATGGATGAAGGCAAGCACTTTTATTAATATTATTTTGGAGTACATACGGTATTTTTTCCTTACAAAATAACCCTTTTAGCTTATTTACACATATTTTTCGAGATACTATTGGATTCTCTTTGCGTCGGACCTAAACTGCGTGAAAATATATGCTAATTTTTATTTTTGTGTGTTTATTTATCAATCATTTAGATTGTAATATGATCAAGATTTTGAAAATATATTCTGCATTTATGCGTGTTAATATAGCAGCAGTTTAATAAACATGTAAAGTTTAAAACAATAGAATTTACAAGAAAATAAAATGAAATGTCGACATTTTTGTGTTATATCCGTGATCGCTATGAAATAAATGGTTTTGTTTCATTAATATGATTTGCAAATAATTGTTTCAGTTTTGGCTAAGCTGCTGTTCTTAATAAACATCAGAAAGGTAAGTGGACTAATACATGATTGTAGTAAATTGTAATAAATACAATACTAATAGTTGGTATATGTGGCACGTTTAATAAATCAGTCTTATATAAGCTGTGCTGCAATATATTATAATGTAGCATTAAAAAAATACTTGAAAATAAATCGATGAATTGAAAAAAATTAATCATTTTAAAGGCACGTACTCTCACAAACCGTAGTAGGCTAAATTTTATTGTATCAATGGAAGCAAACATCAACTTTAAAAGGAAGTTGTAAGAAACGCATCTCACTTTATTTCTTAGAGCGGTGCTAGTGAGGGAATTTGTTCGAGTCGGTTTCAAAATATGGTTCTTTTAATAAGAAACTCATTCATTAGATGAGTGTGTGACTTATATGTATAATATTTGTTATACCTAATTGAAGTTGAAAGGCGTGGAAGATATGAAGATGGCGCAAAAAATAAAATATTCTAGTATATTTTCTATATTATATATTAGTATATATTTTTTTCTCTTCGTCATGTTTAAGCAAACAACAGTCACTATGAATATACAACGTTGATGCGACCGATGGGCATTTCTTTAAACTGCATATACTAGGTACCATTTTGAAGCTCTGTACTAAAAATCAATTAAATAGTATAATATATAATCAATTAAGTAGTTTAATCATAAATGATTTTTTAAATATTTGCCCCATTTGAACACGATGTAGCTTTTCTAACAGCTGATTACGCCTAACGCATGGTCATTCACCTTAAAACGATAGATCGTACTAAAATCTGCGCGATGTTGCCGCTCTTACGCAAGTCACACAATAATAAGTACACGACAATAACACGCGCCGCGCGCGACGTTGCCAGTTTGTTATCTATTCGTATCTACAGGTCAATAAAATTAATTTATACAGGATGGTTGCATTTTACTCTTATTTGGAAGCTATTTAGTTTGTTTGAAACAAACAAAATCTCATTTTTGGTATTATTAATTTTTGTGCCGTGCCGAATTAATACCAAGGACGTATAGCATACATAGTGTAATTTAATGCCCATCGGTCGCATCAACGTTGTATAACAATTAATTCCAGAGGTTACCAGTATTCTTGGTTATGCTTTTTTTTTTGCTTTAAAACGCACAGTCCTCAATTTCCATACATTCTGATCTTTCCGCAGGCGTTCACGCCAACAGGAAAGTGATATTTGTCTAGATCCTCTGAATACCTACGTTTTTCTCACACTAACAGTGACAAAAAAATATTGCACTATTGGTATAATTATTCATCTAAACTCTATTGGCATGTGGCGAAATTTGAAATTGAATTGAAATTGAAATTACACTTAAAGATAAAAAAAATGGTGATAGGAGTAATAGAAAAGGATGCAAGATACATGGCGTGACGTCATCCTCCATGAGGCGCATGCATGCGAAAGAGAAAGCAAGTATTCTCATCGCACTATTAAAAATTTTAATATCTCAGTCATTTGACAACCAATTTTGATGCTGTTTTTAAATTCATGTTTTTTGTAAGTTATACTTTTTAGAAACTTATATACTGCTCAAAATCAAACAATGGAAATAACCCTATTGGCGCTATCGTAATAAATATTATCACAGAAAGTTCGACTGAAACAGTTCTGTGAACGCAGAACATCACTAAGACAGTTTGACTAAACTTTACAGCCAGGCACCCGGAGTTCAACAATTAAAGAGAATAAACTTGCTTGTTTTAATGCTGCGTCTGCAAATTACACAATTTAATCCTACTGTTTAGCCAAACCGTGGAAGCTTTTAGACTTCGTTGCGAAGAACAATTGAGGTCAAATAAGTTGCAGCAACGGTGTGATCTTTTTGAATTGCATTTCTTTATATCGGTCGATAGTTCTTAAGTGATCTAGATTCTAGATGAGGAGATAAAGAATCGAAAGATAATAAACTAGAATTTTATAAAATAAATCATCTATCCATTTCGTTGTTAGTAACTTAAGACTAGTTTATTTCCTATCTACCACTGCCTTTCTATTAACCCCATTTATTGATGGTTAAAAAACTCAGCTTGCAGTGAAAAAATAATTTCCGTTCAAAGAATGAAACTGAAGATATGCGAATGGATGCTTGTAATAACATCGATTGTTGTAAAACGATAAGTAGCTTCATTCTATCGTGTGGTTACCGTCCACTGTTACGTTCCGATAACTACTGTGAAATGAATATTTGCGTGCGTTTTTACTGCATAAAATTCTTCTGCTATTGAATCACAGATGGAAATTAAATGAAATATATTTTCAGAAATAGGTGTGTATTCCGTTCCATGATCAACTACATGGAACGGAATACATACATACAGGGTATATCAAGACTGCTACCGAAAACGAAGCCGGGTGGTAGTTTTAGTGACTACAAACACAATGCAACTAAAAATTTCGCTAAGAAACGCGACAATTTTTTTTAATTATTTTTTTAATATCGTCGATTTTGGGTGGTAAATCCATAGTTTTTGCTAAAATAATAATTTAAAGCCTTGCATACCATAGCGTCTTTAAAAATAAAGGGGTATACACTATTATTTAAGAAAAAACTATGGATTGCCATCCTAAAAATAATTAAGAAAAAAAAAATAACAAAAAGAAAATCGTCACAAATTTTTGCACAAAATTTTGTTGCATTGTGTCTAAAGTCACTAAAACTACCACAAAGCTTCGTTTTCGGTAGCAGTCTTGATATACCCTGTATATCTGAATTTATCATATTTTTTTATATTGAATAGTTTCGGCAAACAAGCAAACAGGTAACTTGATGATAAGTGTTTACTGTCAACCATCAAAGAAAGAAAGAAAGAAAAATTATTTATTAGTCACAGACGCAACGTATACATGCAACATAGATTAATATAAAGATATACATCGTAATAATGAAAAAATGGCTAGTCGCGAATGTGACCACTCAGTTTAATGTTACGATGTGTAAGCCACAACACAAACCATGGTACCATGAGCGTCCACAACGATTGAATCATGGAAATGTTGCCGACCCATCAAATCGGGAGAAGAACGGGAAGGGTAGTATTGGGTATACAGCTATCTCACTCATCGAACGAAGCTATTATGTTTGGTGTAGACTATCACGATACACTAGCTAGTCTTGAAGGTAATGCCAGTGGATGCTTTATTTGAATTGCATTTACTGTTGCATTGTGGTCATGTGATCGTATCAACAAACATATGTGCAGGACGGCATAGTTGTGTCGAATGCCATGAGACCACCGTCTGATGTCATTCGATACTCTGGCCGGCATTGCATTTACGACTATGCGCAGAACAGTCACTTGCAATGGAAGTGTAAAAAAAACTTACAAAAGAAACGAAAGATTTTCCATCAACTCTTAAAATGACTATTTTTTACTGGTGGTCGCTCATATGTGAGAGGCCGCCCGGGTAGGTACCACCGCAATGTCTACTCCTCCCGCCAAACAGTAGTGTAAATACACTGTTGTGTTTCGGATTGAAGACATTGTAGCCAGAATAACTACTGGACATATTGAGACTGAATTATTTTATATCTCAGGATGGAATGCAAAGCATTGCTTTGTGATTCAAGGTCTAGTTTAGTTTTGTTACTGTTTATGAGCGGTCGTATCGCTTACCATCGGGTATAAAATACGGATCTTTCATCTCTTTCGAACGCGCTTAGACAGGGTTCTCGTTTTACAGCAGGTTTTTCACTTAAGTAAAAAAAAAAGCATCAATACATTCAAAGATCATTTTCCTTCAGTCTATTCTGTTTAACACGTTTCTTTGTTCTGCCCTTTCAGGGTTAAGTAGGTTTGCCTCTCTTTAAACTAAAGTTCCTAGACGCTAAGTTGATGTCATTAAGTAGAAGTGTTGATTAAAACCCTTAACTTTATTAAAAACATTGTTTCAAATAGTTTTCGCCTTTAACTTTGTTATTTTAAACTCGTTAACGTGATTAATTTTGTTAACGTTTTGTGATTAAATTGTTTTCAGATAAGTATTGTGCGTTGAACAAACAGCTTTTGTGATTTTAACTAAACAGAAACAAGTTTGATTCGGATGAGATGTTTTGGCTTATTTGTCTATTTAGTTTATAGATTTTGTTAAAGTTTTTGGCTTACGATTGATTTCCGTGGCACGAAAATGGTATTGGTATGAATTTTCACTTTTTCATTTATCGCTTCTGCGCTAGTATTTATTTTATTTTATTTTATTTTATTCTCTTAGGGAAACTTACAGCTAAATTAAACTAATAACAAATATTAGGTATTATGGTAGTTACATGCCAATTACAAGTTTCCACATATATACATAAACAGAATGCATTAAACATTACGGTCGGTTGACTTTGTTACACACAATTACCAGTTATATTATAGATTAGTTACAAAAGAATGCGTTATTTAGACATCTCTTCAAACTATTTGTGGAGGTATTAAATATGTCGATATTTGGAAACTCACTAGTCTTTTTGTTATGGCAGCTGCTTGTCCTGATAACAAACGCGTTCCTTCTGTACTTACACTTGGTTTTTGGGACATACAGAAGATCATAGTTTCTGAGTGATCTAGAATAGGTGGGTAGTCCAAGTTCGCCTAACAGCTCTGGACAGTCAATCGATGCATTTGCTATATTAAAAAGGTAGACTAGATCCGCAATATTCCTCCTTTCATATAGAGGAAGCATGTGAAAGTGTTTGCAACGCGGTAAATATCCGTCAAAGAATGTTTGACTACGATATTGTAAGAATCTAAGAAAACGCCTTTGAATGCTCTCAATACGGTTTACATAAATATTGTAAGTAGGATTCCAAACTTGGGAGGCGTATTCAAGATGGCTACGAACATATGCACAGAATAGAATTTTAATTGATTTAATTGAACGCAACTCTGAGGACATCCTCATTATAAAACCCAGTGCCTTTGATGCTTTATGGATTATATTATTAATATGTTGATCAAATAATAGCTTGGAATCAAAGGTGACTCCTAGATCTGTAATTGTACTAACTCTAGTTACAATAGTTTGCTTAAGAAAATAATTAGCATATAAAGGTTGAGGTTTGCGGGTGTATGAACATAAGAAACATTTCGATACATTAAGGTCTAGTTTATTATTTAAGCAATAATTTTGAAATCTTGGAAGATCTTCTTGAAGATGAGAGGCGTCCTCATGATTTTGAATTTCACAAAGAATTTTTAGATCATCTGCATACAAGAGAATTTTAGAATAGTGAAAGCAAGAAAAAATATCATTAATAAATATAATAAAAAGAAGAGGTCCCAGTAAGGACCCTTGCGGTACTCCTGATGGAATAACCATCGGGGAGGATGTATATCCGTTTAATACAACGGTCTGACATCTATTCTGTACATATGACGTAAACCATCGATACAGGTTTCCTCTAATGCCTACGTTCTGCAGTTTTACTAATAGTAAGCTGTGGTCAATCCGGTCGAATGCCTTACTAAAATCGGTATATACAACATCAATTTGTGAAGGCGTCGACATTGCGCGAGTCAGAAAATTATGACAAAGAAGTAAATTGGTAGTAGTCGATCTGCCTCTTAAAAACCCATGGTGATATTCATTTAATGTTTGCTTTAAAGTAGAATACAGTTGGTTGTAAATAATTTTCTCTAATACCTTTGCAAAAATGCACAATTTCGAAATGGGCCTATAATTCTCAACGCGATTTTTTGGGCCTTTTTTATGTATTGGAGTTATACAGGGTATATCAAGACTGCTACCGAAAACGAAGCCGGGTGGTAGTTTAAGCGACTTCAGACACAATGCAACAGAAAAAGTTGCAAAAAAGCGACAATTTTTTATTTATTATTTTTTTTGTTATTTTTTTCCTATGGCCATATTTGGGTGGTAAATACATTTTTTCCTAAAATAATAGTATATACCCTTTTATTTATAAATACTCTAAGGTATAAAAGAGTTTAAATTATTATCTTAGCAAAAACTATGGATTTACCAACCAAAAATGACGATATTTAAAAAATCATAAAAAAAAATTGTCGCGTTTCTAGGCGAAATTTTTAATTGCATTGTGTTTGTAGCCACTAAAACTACCACCCGGCTTCGTTTTCGGTAGCAGTCTTGAGATACCCGGTATATACCGACTTCCATATAGTAAGCATAAGCCCTTCATTTAGGGAACGTCTATAAAGAAGGGTCATGGGGGTTACTAGACTTTTGGCGCATCCAACTATAAACATAGGTGGAATATCATCTGGCCCAGCGGATTTATTAAGGTCTAGGGTTTGGAATAATTTTAAAACTTCTGATTCCAGGACCTGGATGTGGCTTATATCCGCAAGCGAACTGAAACAATAATGTTCAGTTGAAATTGAAATATTATTTCCACTTAGAAATGTAGAATGAAAGTATTCGCTAAAAAAGGAACATATTTCATCTCCTTGATTAGACGACCTGTCTCCATAATAAAATACAATACTTCTTGTTATATGTTTAAATTATGAATAAATAAATATACCCATCAGTCACACACATAGTCCTAACCACACACTAAGATAATCTTGTATCGTGAGTATTTGAAACTACGAGAGACTTTCGGTCTCACAAACACCCGGACCCACAACTAATGCCTGTGATTCACATAAATATTTGTTTCGGGGATAGAACCCGCGGTCTCTCTTTTGAAAGCCGGCGTCTAACCAAAAAACAATGAGATAAATTATAAGAAAACTTAACTGCAGTGAACAAACACATCTATTCAACTGCTTTACAATTAAGGCACTCAGCCGTCCCCAAGTTAAAAGCATCGATAAATCCAGCGACAAAACTCAATTTCTTTATGAATTATAAACATGAGAACCTTTAAAAAACACTTCGTAACACAAAGCGGCTCGATTTTCCACATTCATAACTTTGAAAAATAACAATAGAAATAAATCCTTTCATTCAAAGATATTTTCAAACATATTCACGAACGTCCGAAGTTACTGAATTTAAAAATAATTCAACTGGAAATATAGTGAATGTTCACGGTGCGAATACCCAAAGCGAGATAAATTTGCATTCATAGTGTTTATTAGAATAGCGCACGGCCAAAAGGGGTTGAGCAGTAAAACAATTGTTATTATGAGAACTAGCACCCGGCGCGGCCGCAACTGACTTTCATCGCGTTTCCATTCGCATACGATAATGCAGTGTGATACTGGAGCTTATTCTATAATCCGAAATGAACTTCGAATGTGCGAACGTCGTGGGTTAAACTGTGCGAATGTGTAATTGTATACAAATGTGCGTCGCGCGTCGTAACCATAGACTAAGTTCGAAGTGGATGAAAAGTATCATAGAGAATAGTATTGATTCCTGGAAGCGGAAAACATAACTCCTTGGACGTCGGACGTTCAAACCTTCGAAGTTCCTTTCAAACCATAGGGAAGCCCCATAACCCCCTGTCTGAAACTGTAGTGTAAGTTATGATTGTTACGCTACTTTAAACATAACAATTATCAATTGCGTTATCAGGATATAATTAATGAGCGATCGCCCGAGCATTGGATATAAAGAGCCACCGCAGCTTAACATTTTTTTTTTCTCTGGCATTGTGCATTTTTAGAGAGGTTTATCCAGATTTCTGTGGCTCAAGTTGACAACGAAATTGCGTGAATTGGTTCAGGTCTAAGTCCAGCACTGGTCAGCTATAGGCTGATGATATTATTTATCAGTCGGCCAGCGTTTGTTAGTTGTTTACAATATAGTTCGCTAACAGTAATTAGACATATCCGTGTCTGTTTACTATATAATTAGCTAAGAGTAATCACTACATAGTATAAAACAAAGTCGCTTTCTCTGTCCCTATGTACCTTTGTATGCTTAAATCTTTAAAACTACGCAACAAATTTTGATCCGTTTTTTAATAGATAGAGTGATTCAAGAGGAAGGTTTATATGTATAATACCTACATATTATTGTACAGAAATCTATTTGTACCAGGGCGAAGCTGGGCCGGGCCGCTAAGAAATATATCCTTGTGCAATGGAGCTGCGTAAAATGCAAACGTACACGGTATAAACGTTTCGTGTTTGGCGCGAGCTCGCCGGATGCTGCGCGGTCATCGTTGCTTTGAAATTCGTCTTATTTTAGCTCGAATTGATGATTAATTTCTCGCTGCAGGTCATAAATTCAACTCCTCTATTAGTGCGTATAGCAATTTGTAATAATAAGTCTGGGTTTCCGTTATTTTTTCGCAATATATTTATTTTTCGTTATTTTTTCCATTATAGGTCTTGCAAAGTGTCTAAAATCACTTTGTTATCATTTTTTTGTTAAAGACCATGTTGGGTAGGTACATTCTAATTAGTAAAGTATATAATTATTGTTTGATACTCATATTTATCTCAAAATAAAATTCCTTGGATGATGTTAGTTACAATTAAAAGCTATGTTAGTAAAATTATATTTGGTATTGATATTTATATCGCATCGACATTATGTATATAGTACATTTACGACATTTTACGAATGCTGAAAGTTTGTTTGCGCATGCCTCTGAAGCCTGATATAGGCATGATACGATCAGCTTTTATGAAGTTCCTATCTTGGTGGCTTTAGAATTTATCAGCTTCAATGCGTACAAGATGAAAATGTCATAAAATGTGTGTGAATATCAAGGAAACTCCTTTTCATAGTTGCTTTAATAACATATATAAAATTCATCTTTTATATTATAACGCTGGCAAATTTAAACATTATTAAAGATGAAGATATTGTTCTATTGGCGGCCAAGGGTTCTTTATAAGTCAGAAATAAAATTTTAAACAAAGAAAAAATGCGTCGTTTTTTATAGAAATTGTCACGACAGGCCGCAACAATTCAACAATTTAAAACACTGATACTAAGGCCAGGAAGTCCACAACAAGCATAAATTCAGACGCCCGCTACTAAGCTTTTAATTTAACTTCAACCATTCTTCTTAATTTGTTAGTAGAGTTTTTAAAGCTGAAGTCGAGACGACACATTATGAATGAACAGTATGGCATTATTGTTTTGATTAATTTGACGATGCTCGATTGGATTTGATTGATTGATTTGGATTCGATGGATTAATAACCTTTATGGTTCCACTGACCATTATTAATCAATTATAAATTGTTAAATGAGCTGCCCCGAATTCAACTAAGCTACGATTCCTGTATAATCACTGTATTGTAAACTTGTTTTTTAATTGAAACGCTATAGTGTTTTGCCCGTTGTTCTCTGGCGAAAACAGTCTTGTGAACTGGGTGGTAGTGAAAACAGAAAAAAATGTCTAAATTTCAATAAAATATAAAATAAATAACAAACAGTCACATACATAGACCTGACTCCACAATAAGAGCGACTCTTGTGTCGTTGGTATCAGGAACTACGAGAGACTTTTCGGTCCCACTAACACCCAGACCGAAAATAAATATTTGTGGGCCGCACAAACATTTCGCGGTACGCGGATCGACCCTCGGCCTTTCGTTTCACAAGCGGCTTCCAACCACCTGCGCCACGGAGGCTGTCAAATATATACCATTTCCCGGGTTCAAAAATAATTTAATTGATTTAAAAACGAACGCTAGACCCTTCTGTACATTTGAAATATCAATGGCTGTGAAAATAGCGCTAAATTAATAATTAACTTAATGTAAGGATTTCGTCCTAATGGATAGTGGTGATAGGAATTAGTATCATTGTTTACTAAACTTTCTACCATAATATAAGAAAGTATTTTGCATATCGTTGTTAGGCTTGCTTAATTTCAGAAACGCTCCTCTGTAGATGCACTGAAGCGTCGCACCACTTACGTCGGAACACTACGCGATTTTTGCCTTGGCCATATATTTATATCAATGAGTGGAACTTAACGTATATGCCAGTGGATAATAAATATTTATTTGTATTTATAAATGACCTTTTAAGTTCGTATTTAATAGAATCAAAGATAGTGCATACTTTTAACGAACATGAAAACAGCGAACGCAAGAACACCTATACAACTTGTAATGTAAGAAGTGTAAATAAATAAATAAATAAATTGCCAAAACTGAGTCAGTATTATTTTTTAAAAGTTTTAGTGTAAATTATAGTAAAGCAGTTGAAACAATATGTATATAAGTTGGCAACATTCACTGGCGAATTTTAAGCCTTCAATATATAAATTCGACGAACATAATGAACGAATGGTAATGTATACATAATTTTACATTCTCTTTATAAAGCTGCAAATGTATAATTTAATGCCGTTTTGTTGGAGCCATAAATTTCGAAATGCACGAGTATTATTTTATCACCGACTTCGTATAGAAATATTAATGATTTTAATGTATTTTGAACTTTGCGTTTGTATTAATATTGAGTCATTTTGAAATGGAATACTGCCAACACGTCTAATGTTACATAGTAAAATTGAACACGTTTTGATATTTTACAGTTAAGTGGTTGAAATTAGTACATGCGTGATACGAAAATGAATAATTTAAACATAGTTTTATAGAAATATGATTTTAAAGATTCATTTAGATTTTCGCGTGCGATTAAAACAGAATTGTAAATTATAGAGAAAATATATTGATAATGATTTTACACGTTTCTATTGAGAGTAACAAAGTAAACACGTTCATTTAAATTTAGAGATTCTTAGCTCATCTTGTACAAGCTATGATATTAATGTTAATATTTTTCTTATTTAAATTTGGAATGCCAAGCATTGCTTTGTAATTTATGGTGTGGTGTGGTTTTGCTATTGTCCTTGAGCTGTCGTATCGCTTACGTAAGGCGACTGGCATGTTCTTCCCGCCATTCATAGCAATAAAATAAATATTAGAATTCTGATGTAATCAAAGCATTCATTTTATTTGAAAGTAATTATTTTATTTTATTAATGTACGGTCTCGTACATCAAAGTATGTGTATACGTCAGTTTATGCTGACACTATAATATTTACTTCAGCGAACAATATTATGAAACTAGTGTGCAATATCAATCGTGGCTCAAAACACGCGTCGCGTATTAAAACAAAATTTGCTAACTAGCATAACGTGTTAATCGAGAATAAATCTTTGAAACTTCAACTGGAGTCTAATTCTGCTGCACTTCGACTACAATTAACTACCATACATCTACTGCTCCAACGAGCTATTATGGCACTGTACAATTAATTTATTTACAATAAATAGGCCAACACGACGCTAAATAAATATAAAAAGTAACTTTAAAACAATATAGAATATGAAAATAAAACAATAAATATTCCAAATAGACATAAACAAATTGAACAAAAATAAAAATAAGATTCGTAACATCTCTCTATTCATTGTTGAGCCACTTCCGTGAATTTGGGCAGGCTGCAATAATTGGGATCTAAGTCCTCTGCGATGATGTTGAGAAATCTTACAGCGCGCGGCAGGGGTGCAAATTTCATATATTTTTGTTATTACTATAACTTGTTACACTTTCTATACTGTTTATTTAGTTATTCGTGTTTTGTTACTGGGTGGCTGTTGGCAAGTTGACTTGAAGTGGCGACTCATCCCTATTCTCAAATAAATTATGCAGGTTATTGTTGAAACTTGGATTAGTGTTTACAAGTTAGATAGCACATTCACTGATTATTTATTAGGGTATATTTTTATTTAATTATTAAGGAAAATAAACATGATACTTAATATTTAAATAGATATTTTTATTTGTTCAATTTTGTTCTGCAACAGCTTGCATGTTTTGGAACGTGTTATACTCTAAAATATAGCATTTTTTTTATTGCCATGTATGTCGAGACCGCTCATAAACAGTAACAGAACTAAACAACACTGAATTACCAGGCTATGCTTGACATTCCACTGCGCTCGCCATCTTGAGATATAAGATGTTAAGTCTCAATATGTCCAGTAGTTACCCTGGATACAATGTCCTTCAATCCAAAACCAACAGTGCATTTACACTGCTGTTTGACAGGAGAAATAGACAATGCGATGGTACCCAGGCGGCCTTTAACATATGAAAAACCTAACACTAGTAAAATGAAAAATTCTTATCGCAAGATAACACTCCTAGCACACGCGGATAGGTAATTGCAGAATTTTGTTTAATTTTACAAGCGATGTATATAGCAAAGGCCAGAATTTAAAGCTTAGATCTTTTTTTGAGGAGAAGAGCTACGCTTTTGGTCAGTCATGACTCAGGATGAATGGCAGGTCCAATTATCTCAAAGTTCATTGAGGTAAATATCCTGCTCTCCTCTTAATTTCATGGGCGACAGTGATAACTTACCATCAGGTGACCTGTTTACCTCGTTTACTGGCCCAAAAAAGGACACAACACCTAAACACAAATTTCTACAACTCCAAAACTCAAGTAGAAATCTCCGATTCAATCGCCATCAATAATCACAAAACATATATTCCAATAACCTAATATAGATCATGTGCGACAGCCATTTGTTATGTAACATTGAGGTAAATTCGAATCTAGGAGCATGATCTATTCTCGTTTGGGTATAAATCATCCGGTATTTAATATACGCATATCCCCAACAGCGAGATTAATGGTGTGTCATTGATTAAAGTTTTATCGTGACGCAGATTAGGAGGATTTGCAGTGAAAGGTATTAAAGTAAGGGATTTTGTTTAATAAGAATGTCGTTTCTTTCACGACGGCGTTTTATAACACTGGTGTTATTTAGTTTCTTAAATCCATTTAATCGGCTTTTAAGCACAAATATTAGGTGTAGGATCGACACTGGTGTTACTTCGTTTCTTAAATCTATTTAATAGGTTTTTAAATACAAATATTAGGTGTGGGATGGTGGGATCGACTTCGAAATAAAACTATTTTTGTTACGGATTTGGTTTATTTTTTATTTTTGTTAACTGCCCGAACGTTACGATTTCTTAACAGCTTTCCTGGTCACGGGGTGGACCACGCCCACATAAAAATCCGTATATAAATAGTTTCATTTTAATTTGTAACATTTGCGTTAATCTATTAGTCATAAATGGAGTATAAAGAATATTTGAAAGAAAAGAAAAACACGAAAACATGAAGATAATTTATTAACTACTATCAATTTGAGCAAGCCAACCAAATTGAAGGGTAAAGAAACAACAGAGGGTTAAAGAAAATATCATAATATAGTATAAATCAACTACATGTTTTTTTATTGCGGTAAATGACGAGACGAGCCTGCTGTTCACCTTATGGTAAGCAATACGACCAAAACCAAATACCATGATTTACAACACATACCACTGCGCTCACCACAGCGCTCACCATACTGAGACATGAGATGTTAACTCTCATGTCCAAGAATTATAAAATGCATATCCAACGTTGAAGATGTGTTTGAATCCCTATACAATATTAAAAAGACTAATGCCATAAGATAATTACAATCCATTTCTTCCATTAACTGAACGTTGGAATCATTAAGTTCACAGCAGTGCAAGCGAGGGTGGAGAAAACAATCAATAACTGCCCGAGAACAATATACATCAAGACCGCAATCCACAATAATAAAGAAACTAGTAGTTGCGACCTACTTTGCCTGCTCTTATGGCTTCTGTATTTGTGTGTAAGAAATTTAGAATAGTATCTGAATTGTGACGATGCTCGATTTTGTTGGAAGACAACGAAGTATTTTACAGTTAGCTCTATTTCTGTAACGAAATATGTTTTCAGAGTAACAAATATTTGTTTTAGGTATGGTTGTTTTCCAAACATCCACCATCCCTCCTCCATCCTCCATCACTAGCTTTTTGATCTCTAGCAATCTTATCCAATGCAACCATGAAGAACACAGACATCAAATGAAATTAATGGAATCACACTCATAGAACGAAACAATAAAGAGAATATCAATGTAATGGAACTACGAATAATAAAGCATCTGAGGGTATCATAATTCAATGTGGCGAATAAAATAATTGGCCATGCTTCCCACAACTTTTTGGAATCTGCACAACATTACAAAAAAGCGATCTAATTGTAAGTGTACTGTTGTGTTCCGGTTCGACGGACATTGTAGCCAGAGTAAATACTGGAAATAATGAGACTTCACATTTTATGTCGCAGGATGGCGAGAGCAGTGGAATGCCATACATTGACATTCATAGTGTTGTTTGATGGTTGTTTTTGCTACTGTCCATGAGTGGTCGTTCCGCTTTCCATCAGGCAAATGGCATAATCCTATCGCCACTCATTGCAAAAAAATCTCAGACGATATATCACTATGCTATGATAGTAAATTTCAAATCAATGCAATGGTTGATTTAATTAAAACAAACATACCAACATATTTGCTATAGACAGATGATTTGGAAAACAAATACTAGAGAGATAATGTGTGATAATGAAGATGTTGGCATGGATTATGCTCTAATGCTGATGCCTTAAGATCATTGTGATATCACAATAATCCTCGTGATCGATGTTTCATACTCTGAGTTAATGGGTTTGTTTACTTCATCTCGCTTTGTTTTGTTTTTGTTACTATAAAAATCGACTAATAAGTTTTTATCATATTTTCTTCTAGAGGGTTACTGAAGGGGAGGAAAGTTTGTTTAAGATTTCATCCCGTATGTTACATTTTTTTTTGGATGAGGAATTATAATTAAATAAAAAATTAAATAATAGGTCTACATGCCGACAACTAATCAGATTTTTTTTTAATAAAATCTTTAATCACGATTTTTTTACCAGATAGTAGCCAATTTCATAAGCAAAACTAAAGGAAAAACCAAGGCTTAATTTCAAAATTGTCACTATTAGGTAAAACATACCCCACAAATTGTGTTTAGTTACAATACTAGCTAGCTCTGCTGTAATTTATGCAAATAAGTTTACTAAACTACTTTTTAGAACTCCGAATTAGTAATTCCCAACTTAATATCATTAGAGAAAAGTTGAAGCAAATACTGACCTTACATTTAGTTCTTGATCTCTGATGTTTAAGCGTCCGAGAAACTTTTAAGCGGATGCTTCGAACAAAAACTTCGAAATAAAGAAGCGTAGCCATGGATAAAAATAAGTTGAGAGTTAAAGAAAAAAGATTTACTAGTATTGCAATTATTTCATGTTACTAATTGTAGCGTTGGATTTTAGTAAGTATAGTAATAATTTTATGGAATATCTTGTCTGTATCAATCTATGTACGTCCCATTGCAGGGCAAGGGCCTCTACAATCGAGAGTACGATTGAGAGTGGTTAGGCCTAATAGCCCACCACGCTGGCAGTGTACGTACGTGTTGGTAGAATTTACATACTTACTACCATAGAAATTCTTACCAAATCGAATTATGGAATATATTGAAATAATTAATTATCATTGAAAGAAATTAAGTGGGTAAATGGCGTCAGAATTACTAATAATTGTAGATTATTGATCTAACTACATTTTTCACCAGTATATGTGTATTTATTAAAATATTCTGTCTACTATAAATGTTCTGCGTTTTCTTTTTTATCTCCTGTACGCCTTCTTAATTTTAAGTTAAATATTATATTATTATTTTATTTTTGTTTATGTCACTACATATTCACATTGTACATAGGCGGACTTAATGTCTGAGGCACTTATATCTTCTTTTATATTATATGTAGATACTTTAAATTTAGGCGGAATTAAGATTTCTTTCTCCATACATATGTTTTAATCGCGTTTTCACGTGGATGAGGCAAGAAAGTTCAAGCACTCTAAATTCATTTGAAAGAAAATCATTATCTAACAGTGGGAATAATATTGTTATAAGTACTAAATTTCAAATAAAACAGTAACAGAATAAAATCAAAACATTTTTCTCGCAATATTTCGTGCAACACCAACTGATGTCATATCTCATTGAAGAACATAGTTAAATGCAGCAATGAAGCTCAAAATATTCCTTTAAATACACAGTCATTAAAATTAAACACTTCCTTGCAGCAATTCACACAATTAATAGGTTCAAAACGAAATACTACATTTAAATTTTGTAATACTCGTACACCGGAAGCCCCAACTTTCGTTCTTTTCGTTTATCCATCCCATGGTTGTCTGGCAGAGATTGCTTCAAGCAATAAGACCGCCACTTGTGCATATATTTTATTTCATTTAGTTTTGTCTTTTTATGTATATGGTGTACAATAAAGTGTTAAATAATAAATAAATAAATTACATTTTAAATATGCAATAATACCGCAAGGGAAAACATTATTCAGTACCATAAAAATATTGGCAAGTTCTCTCGCGAACTATTTTCCAATTCGGCGCCCCGAGGCACGATTTAATTGTGGCGAGAAGTCGGTGGAAGTCTGAAAAATAAAAATAAAAAATACACTTGTTTTTGCGTCTGTGTAAAAAATTCTAAGCTAGACCGCCGGTCCACGTTTGGGAATTGTGATTCAATTAGTGTTTTAATTGCTTTACATATTGTAATTGTGTGGAGATAACTACAGATATTCAGGGGAGTTGTTTTACCTTTTTGGTGAGAAGTATTATTTTACGGAACAAGATCTTGATTGTCACAGTACAAAATACCATGAGTTCTAAAAATAAACTTTATTAAGAAATTTTTGTTCACATGAGGTTTTTATGATTTCACATTGTGGATTAGAATTTACTAAAAACATTTTATAAGAAATTTTTTGGTTTATTGGTCATGTAGGCAATTAAATACCTCATATGATAAGTCAATACATAGTATTCTATCTCTGTTTAAAAAAAATGTTGTGTCACTATTTAAATTAAATTAATTAGCCATAGCCGTCTTATTTCTTAATTATAACTATTTATAGTAAGTATAATGTAATTCAAGGAAATATATTTTTTATTTTAATCAATGTTTTAGTGGACCAAGACCAGCTTGATATTGCTTTCTATTTATCGAACAATGAAGCCCAATTATAAACAAATATTAATTATTTAGATAGTCAATACTTTAAATACAATCCAAAAATAGAAGTATTCATTTGTAATGAGCAATGAAGAGCTCGAAGATAAACAAGTCCAATATAATTAACGGTAACTTTGACATTTGGTATCACCATCGCTAATAAACGAAACAACCTTTATAAAACCCAACGCACATGAAGTCTCAAAATATAGCAAGCTAGTCAATTCGATATACTGGCTAACATAAAGGTCTGAAATCCTGTCATTCCAAAACCAGATTTCAATATGCTTCATATAATTTAATTCTTATTTTAATTAAGTTTTATTCATAGTCAATTAAGTGTCGTAAACCCGCTATTACTCGTTATCTCTAATTTTAGGACATAACTAAACCAAAAATAGTTTAATTAAATAGATGTATTATGAAGTATATAGAGAACACATATCGCTTACCATCAAGCAAATGTCTCGCCATGTCACCATGTCTGTTTTTAAAAAAATAGCCTGCGATACCAAGCGATGTAAGCTATTCTAATGTGTACAAGCCTCAACACAAGCCAATGCATCACTTCATAAATATGAATTATAGTGACATTGCCACTGGTGTTGAACCTTGTCTGTTGTTTATTGTTCTACAGGTGCATTTGAGGTTTTCACGAGGCTGCCTGTGAATGGTTACAATATATTCACTGTAAGAGATTATTGTTTAAGTTACATCTTAGTTTAAATATTTTTAGAGGTGAAATTAGTTACGGTTGTGTGACGAATTAAACGTTTTTGGTATGTTTTGGATATTTGTGTGTAAATGATTTTCGATGTTTGATTTATTCTAGATTTTTGTAATAAAAAAAAACTTTAAAAAGATAATTTCTAGTCGTTCCTTAATCTTAGCTTGATCTATTCATTATTGTAAATATTTTCCATTTTATATATTTCATACTGGTCATTTTAATTTCATGCCATTATCACACTAAACCCATCTTCAAATAAAAAAAAACATGCAAATCTTAAATAAATCACCTCAAAATTTTATCCAAACATGCTCTTTAAACCCACAACACAAGTACATTTAGAATTTGAGTACAGCCAACAGCAGCTAAAAGTTAAAATGTATCTAATTTAGTCGCTGTCGTCGGTGATCCTGGTAATTACTCTTCATTGGGAACACGGCTATCTGTGCTCTGAATTGTTAATGCCACTGCCGTTCTCATCTCGAATAATTCTTATTTTATTCCGTTATATCTCAAGATTCTCACTCAATTAGAGATATGATTTTATTCTTTGCTTTTTATTTTTCTATTTTTGTTGCTTATATTTATGTAGTAAGCTTGTATTAAGTTTCATTTTTTTTCTAATGAATATACGACCACTCATGAACAGAAGCAAAACCAAACAACACCTTGCTACCTAGCTATAATATCATTCTATCCGAAACACGACAGTGGCATTAACACTGCTGTTGAAATAGACATTTCGGTGGTACCTACCCAGAAGCCCTCTATACAGGGTATATCAAGACTGCTACCGAAAACGAAGCCGGGTGGTAGTTTAAGCGACTTCAGACACAATGCAACAGAAAAAGTTGCAAAAAAAAAGCGACAATTTTTTTTTTTAATTTTTTCCTATTGCCCTATTTTGGTGGTAAATACATTTTTTCCTAAAATCATAGTGTATACCCTTTAATTTATAAATACTCTAAGATATAAGAGAGTTAAAATTATTATTTTAGCAAAAACTATGGATTTACCACCCAAAAATGACGATATTTAAAAAATCATAAAAAATAATTGTCGCGTTTCTATGCGAAATTTTTAATTGCATTGTGTTTGTAGCCACTAAAACTACCACCCGGCTTCGTTTTCGGTAGCAGTCTTGAGATACCCGGTATAATATGTGACCTCCCAACAAAAAAATATTGATTGATTTATTACTGATTTCTGAATGTTATAAGTTTGTCTATCCTTAAAGTCAAACATGCAAAATCCCTTCTTCTTAAGCCGTATCAACCGGTCTTAAAACTCATATACATTCCAAAGGATTTAAACCTTCAAATCTCCATAAGTAATCTTAAATCACAAAATAGTGTAACTGTGAGTATTATTTGCCCTTTCCATTAGTAAGGCAAGACTTTGCTATTTCGACAATGGCTTGACTATAATAGAAATCCCACATAATGAGCTTTGAGCATAAACCTTACTGAAACTGCTTAGACGCCTCAAGTTAACGTTAACTTCATGAGTATTATTATTGTCAAACATTTCGTTTGGGTAAAAGTGATATCATTTTTATTCATTCAATTCATTAAAACATTGCAGGATATTTGGTTCCTAAGTACAAGTTTTCTTTAAGGATTGGCATAGGTTTAGTTCTTAATATTTGAGGATTTGGTTGGAAGAGTTCTTAATTCTATAGACTATCTATTAATGTTAAATAGTTATTCTCAAAAGTGTCGTAAAAAATGGTAATTTTGTTAAAAAATAATTAATACGACGATGTTCGGGTGGTAAATGCATAAGTTTTGCTAAAATAATAATTTAAACCCTTGCGTAAAATTTCGTCTTTCAAAATGAATGGCTATGCATCATTATTTTATGTAAAACTACGTGTTTACCACCCAAACACGACGATAGTTAAAATAAAAGCGTTTAAGAGAGATTTTTGCTAACTAATTTTGTTTACGTATTTTTGTAATGAAACTTGTCATATTTGGGTAAAATTATTATTTTCGTTTTTTTTGTTGGGTTCATCAATAGAACGAATAAAAGAATTGAGTCTGTTCCGCCCTCGCACCCGCCACTGCAACTTCTGTAAGCCAGGATCAACAGTGGCCCGCATTTTAATGACACAGAGCATTGAAGCTCGGCAAGTCTCCGAGAAGGTCTAACTTGTCTTTAACCCGCAACGAAATTTATCATGAAGTAAATAATAGGAAGAGTTGGAAATATTGTTGTCCACTTCGGTCCGTAGCAAATCGGTTGACAAATCAAGAGACCAAAGAGATAAATAACCTCTATTAAAGACTTCCAAAAATTTGTCAACATCCCTTTTGTTGACCTAAATGTATCAGGATATAAACAGGCGAACCTGAAGCGTAACCCGCTAAGATAGGTCCTACTAACCACAGTATACGGTGGTCACAAGCCGAGTGAATGCGAATATCTAACCACAGCCGTTCCCGAAATACTCGCCAACTCAGAATCCTCTTTGCAAAGCCAATCTAAAGAGGATAAAAACTTGGTGAATTGAAAAAAAATCCCTGTAGCGAGTGTTTGAGCGTTGTAGTCATAATATCTGTGGAGTTCGGAGTTATCAAAGTGTCTCTGATGCCCTTAACGATCGCTCCACCTGCCTCAGCCGCGGTATACTCGCCGAAATGTTCTAAACTTGTACGTTTTGCTTTAACCTCAGGTTTAGAATCGCTAGGATATTTTCGGGAATTTATTTTACGTGTTGTGTGTATGTGATACCTGTTTTATGTAGCACGGTTGTGTGAGATTTTTGATTTAAGAAACCGGGTTGGTTCTGTGATTAATGAATCCTCAATGGGCTGATATCGGGAATAGTTGATCCCAAATTCATGAACTTAAATAATCTGGAACAAGCTTAAAAATTGGCTGTTTCGATCATATGTAGATCTGGGTTTTATGCAAATAGGTCAATATATTATGTAAATTTGATATTAGTGGATAGTTCATAAACGTGCATTTAACTAAACATTCAGCAATCACATTAAGCTAGTGTAAAGTAAAAAGGCTACATTTTTGTCACACAGCCTTATGTTTTAGGTAGGATTATTGAGCCGTTGATCCGTATTGTTGAGTGGAAACATTCGTCAAGCTGAGGGAACTGAGGACGGCCTAATACATTAAGGGAGATACTAAGAAAGACGCATGTTAGAAAATAAATTATATGCCAAACGAATAAAATATAGACACATAAAATCACGGCTTTTTTTCCGGAAGAGTGTATTTTGGGTCCCACGGTGAAAGTAATGATAATATTCATTTAATAAGAATTCATCTTGGATGCAGTTAGGGTGGTATTACCCATTGTTGGATAACGTTTAAAATTGAGTTGAGTCTTGTCAGCCGATCAAAGGGACGTAATACGATTTATTAGTTCCGTCACATTCAAGTTTATTAGTAAAAAAATATTATTACACGTTCAGCTCACTCACCTAAGATAATTCATGTTTGTAGCGATTTCCCTTTCAATATAAACAAAACACAAAAAGAGACACATTGTTACTTCTACCCTGTAAAAACGGGTTATAATATTATGAATTAGAATTTAGTAAATAATTCTATAAAATTGCCGGACAATGCCTACATTGTCACCCTACAATCTTCGTTTAAAGTTGTTCGCCTATTTTAAGTGAGTTTTTAATGTGTCGTGCATTGACATGATGTGGTTGTAATAGCATATTGGATATTACTTTGATAGTTCGCGAATATCGCCCCAACTTCGTATCGAACCAACTTAGTTTTAATAGAAAACCGGGCTGAGCCACATACGAGCTTGTACATTGGTTTAACTTGCATTTTGACGGCTTTCCGGCTAGGCGAACGGGTAAAGAGACTTAGAATAAGTTAGGGAGTTATGGACACCCACTAGAGACCGGAAGGTCCCGTTAGCATGGCAAATGACTTGGTGGATTTTGTGGGATCTTGTACGGTATTGTATGAGGTGCACACGTGGTTTGAAATGTATTTATTTATTGAACGTTCATTGTAATCTTTAACCCACTTCAAATAAAGGAGGAGGTTCTCAATTCGTCGAAATCTTTCTTTTTTGTTTTTTTTTTTTATGTTTGTTCATTACTCGAAAATGCCTTCATCGATTTAAAAAAATCGTTTTTTGTTTTTATTGTTTGTGATAAAAAAATATATTACTAATAAATTAACAATATTTAAAAAACGTATTGTGTAGGTAATTTATAAGGGGCTAGTGTAATTGC
This sequence comes from Hyles vespertilio, assembly GCA_009982885.2. NCBI lineage: Eukaryota > Metazoa > Arthropoda > Insecta > Lepidoptera > Sphingidae > Hyles > Hyles vespertilio. The sequence continues at coordinate 6,137,965 of CM042810.1, forward strand.
CATAAATACACGAAAAAAATCTTACTCCTTGCTTACAACGAGCTCTACTCCTCCATTGATATTACATCCATTTACATTGTCAAATAACAGCAACCCATTGTTTGGTCTTTTATTGTCTGCTCTTATATCCTTTCTTAGGATTATTGAAATATTATTGTTTACCCATGATGCACAGAAATGCGTCAATAAATGTAACAGCAGTGTAAATGCCCTGCTGTGTGCCGGTTTGACAGACATTACTGCATATTGAGACGTAACATCTTGAAATAAGACTATTATTTACGGATTTTATCGCGGATTTGGTTTAGTTTTTACATTTTTTTTTAATTCCCGACGTTTCGATTACTTTACAGCTTTCGTGGTCACGGGGCGGACTCAACATCTTATATCTTATATCTCAGGATGGCGAGCGCAGTAAAATACCAAGCATTGCTTTGTAGTTCATGGTGTTGTTTAGTTATGCTGCTGTCCATGAGCGGTCGTGTCGCTTACCACCAAGAGTATGGCTTGCCCGTCTTGCCATCAATTGGAATAAAAAAATATCGACTACATATACTCTACTCTAAACAGCAATGGTCATTTATTTTTTATTCTAAATCCCCCGTTCAAATCCCCATTCATGAATGCAAACTTCGTGGTTATGCACAAAGTTTATCAAGAACTAATAGATGTTAATATGTTTAATGGCGCGGTCGCGATATTAGTCGTGGCTCCGGGGAACTCAGCCACTTAAATTAATGACGAATCATTAGCCAACTCGCCGCTTCCTGAATTTACTTTAAACTTGCTTGTACGGACTTGGATTATGGCTGATTCTGCGTACTATGGAGTACATTATTGTAATGGAGCCCATCTGCAGTAGAGGAGGCTCGTGCTTACAGTGAGACGTATGCTATATGTGATACAGTAGAGTAAAGTAATGTGTCGATGGATACTCAGTCTTTTATTCCCAACGCTTACTTGATGAGTACTGTAGATTTTTTTTTGTGAGTGTGAAAAATTTGAATTTTATACATATTTTATGTATATTAAACATATTTTTAATTTTTAATACTCTTTTAACAATATAATGTATTGCGGATACATGATCATCGTTGCAGGAACTTGTCGTATCTAGGCGTTGGAAATTCAGACATTTTCCTTTTAAATGGAATATATAGTTTTTTACAAATGTAAATATTTCAGATAACGTTGGTCATTGACGAAGGAATATAAAAATATGTAAGTAGTAGTTTAAGATTACAGAAATTTTATTTAAGACTAAAGTAGGTGACCTTTTGGGTGGTTAATTAAAATTAGGTGATGATAAGTTAGTTTTGTGTTTTCTGATCATAATAAATTCGTATCAGATTTGTTAGCGAATACCAAGTAGAGAGGTTATTAAACATTATATGGCGATAAAAAATATTTACTATCAAGTGTATTATTGTAGTATTTTTCCTCCTACACACTACATATATGAACGGGTACGCCGATAGCACGACCAGCGGGCATACTGGCAGGTGTTTGGATTGCCGGCAAAGCGGCATAGACAAGCCTGCATTATAGCGGAGTTGTGCCTGCGGGCTGCACGGAGATCCGGTGGCATGTTGGAACCTTGGATTGACGGTGGACACCCAAAATTCAGGGCTTTCACATCTGAAAGAAAGAAATACATTTATTGAAGGCGCAAACATACATAGGTAGGTAATAAAATAACAAAATATACAAAAAATAAAAACATGACAAAAAATACCATTATGCAACAAAATTACGTGACTAAACTATTGCGCCGACAATGGGCCTCCAATTCAGCTTTATCTAGAATTATGGTCTGCGGCAAATGCTGCTAACCTGGTGTTGCCTTCAACATAACCGTGTGGCAGAAACCTCCTCGTGCCTCTGTCATAGTGTGTAGGAGGCGTAAGGCGTTCTTGTCTTGCAAATATAAAAAAGAGAAACGCAGAAAATATAATATGCTAGCGAATCGTGATATAAAGTCATTTTGTAATGCGGTGAATACACAATCGACAAAATTCGTCGAGTGGCTATAACGTTTAACAAAAGCTGTGAATACAATAAAAACAATATTGGTAATTGAACAGCAATTGCGTGATGCAAAGTGCCCGCACAAACATAAAACCACCAAAACAAAATAAGTAATACTGAAAACAAAATCATAATATTTGCAATGGACAAAACACAAATGAGAAACTGAAATTTACTTAATGTTTGTGTGGACCACATATATTTATCTCTAGTCACTGTGTAGGGAGACTAGTCTCTTGGCGTTTCTGACGCCTGCAACACAAGAGTTACTATCTTAAAATTTAAGTACTAGTCATCGTTTATATTATAATTACCACACATTTCTCCGGTCTTGGGGAATGAAGAAACGTGTGAAGTATATGAAAAGAAGATGTTTGTGTCTTGCCTAAAGCTGTTAATAATGCTAATATTTAAGTCGTTTATTTTTTAAATATTGAGTTACTACTTGGCCAAAGAGAAAAAAATCATTTTAAAGTTGTATCAGAATTTATAAGTCTGGCAACAAAACTTTGTCAAGACCGTTTAAATAAAATTTTTAGTCGTCTGTGGTCAAAACAAAATGTTTATAAAAATAAATCAAACTTATGACGTTAAACAAACTATATTAATTTTAGAACTATAAATTACCAAATAATACCAAAATTCACTATAAGCTCCAACTAAAATTTTAAGGTCCTAAAACAACAGATTTTCGCCTCACCCTCGTAATCGATTCAAGGCTGTATAATAAACATAGAGATCGATACAGCTTTCGCAACGAATGTCATTTATCGCCGTTAGAACAGCACTATTGTACGTGATGCGAGGCCCGGCTGGCCGGATTTAGACCGTACAGTCATAGGCTAATCCCGTACCAAAGTGCCATGCTGCTAGGTGCTAACACTCCGGTTATGCACGGTGTAGTTTATGCTTTTGATTTTAGTACAAATAGAGCATCATACAAATCAGTATTATCAAAAAAAATTAAATAAATAATAAATAACACCCAACAGTCACAAACATAGTCCTGACCCCACACTAAGATCGAGTCTTGTGTCGTGGGTATCAGGAACTACGAGAGACTTTTCGGTCTCACAAACACCCAGACCCGAAAGAAATATTTGTGGGCCACACAAACATTTCTCTTTGAAGCCTTATCTATTACAAAATTCAAAGCTACTATCAAGCAAAAATTATGCAATAAGGCATATTATAAAATTTCGGAATATTTAGACGATAACAAGGCTTGGGAATAGATGTAATAATATTCATATCAAAAATATTTATTGTAAATTTACAACATATTATTATTAAACTGCTCTGATTTAAACCAACTTGTAAATTTTGTAATAATTCACTAAATTGTAAACTGGTTTTGAAAAGAGCAACACTAGAGTTTCTTGCCCGTTCTTCTCTAGTGAAAACCGCTTTCCGAACCGGGTGGTAGATAAAAAAAAATGACTGAATCTAAATGATGTTGAACATTTTAATGGATTCAATAAATTATTTTCATTTTTCATTTTTTCATTTCAATGAATTATGTATGGTGTTGTTTGGTTTTGCTACTTCTATGAGCGGTCATATTGCTTCTTACCATCACGCGCATGGCATGCTCGAATCGCAATATTTTGCTGTAAGTTATTTCCAGAAACTAGATTTTCCTTGATGATCGATGGTAAGCAGATAGCCGATGGCCAACATTTAACACGAATTATAAAAGTTATAATAATTTGATAATTTTTAATGATTCTCATGAACTCTCAAAACATATATTTTAGTATAAAATTAATAAGTAATGTATTTTATTTGCCTCATAAAAATTGCTCCTTTAAGGTAAAAAAATGTCAAGAAGCCATAATGTGCATATTTCTTTGTTGTCTACCTTCTTTACAAATTGTTTCATATTATAGTAATACACTATTTTTACATTAAATAGGTTCTACCTCTTGAAAATATAGAACTTATAATTAATAATATGGCGGCTGTCTTAATGCTTTAAATTTTTTTAGGTTTACAGCTCTTTTACAACCCAGGCACTCATATATAAAAGCTTACACTTATATATTTTACACTGAAAATGCATCTAATGATAAATGACTACAATTTACAATAGCGTCAAATGCAACAACCTTACCGCGAATTAAGCACGCTGTCGTAATTTTATCAGATATCAAGCAGTGGCTTATAAAGCGGCCTTTGGGCTCAAATCCAGGGGAAGTAAGAATGACCACGACTCCTCCACGCTCGTCCGGTGTAACTGCTTGTTGGTGACACATTTTCATTCATATGGAACGCCATTTTCATCTATGTAGTTTGTATGATAATTCGAACCGGTACGAATATTGCAATGAAGAAAAGAGGTACAAACATTCTAGCCTTATGACAGTTTGTATGCGCTGTAACAGGCTGAATGCAATTTTTTTAAAATAAACTTATCTCAATAAAAAACACAAAATGATTTTATACAACCTTATGTTTTGAATTTGGAATCTAATTTTTTTAGGTAAATTGAAAATTGAATTTATTTAGCAATGGATGTAATGTAGGTGATATTTAGGAGTATTTATTTATGGAGTAACCCGCACTAGGCCAGCATGGTGGACTATATGGCCTAACCACTCTCAATCGTACTCTCGATTATAGAGGAGCCCCGTGCCCTGCAGTGGGACGTATATGGGGTGACATAGAATATATTTATTAGGATGATACTCAGTGTCCATAATGCTCAGTACTTACTTATGGTTGAAACTTGTGCCTACTTAAGTGGCTTTTTGGCTAATATATTGTTGAGTTTGATATTTACTATTTATTTATTAGAATGCATGCATTCTATATGCATATCTTTTGACATGGAAAGATAAGTAAGTATTAACTTCTTACGATTACTCTAGGTATATTTTTTCCAATATTTCAAAAAGAACCGATTATTTTATGACGGTTTGCTGCCATTTCTTTATTCGTCGAGTCACAATATAAAATTGATGTCATTCTATTATTTTTCTTGTTTTTCGAAACAACAATACCAAATAATTACGTTATTTGATTCTCACACTTCAGAGAATTTCAATATTCACATACAGTTTCTTGAAAGATTTCATGAAGTCAACACAAAGATGAATGGTTTGTCAAACGGCCTAGAGTACCTACAGTAAAGTCACTAACACATACGCTCTCTTTAACGCCAAAAGACTCGCTTCTTGGGAAACAGCAGTTTTCTGTGAAGAACCAAGCTTTACAGCTCGAGTGGTCTTTGGACTTCGCTTGAAAAATTTCTTGCGATATGTTTGCCTGCTTTCTGAAACTTAAGCGCTTAGGAAATAGAATGCTATTTTTGCTTTTTTGCAATGACTTAGTAGGACAAGTGTTAAAATAATGATTAGTGTCGTGAAGTATAGCAGATACGAATGTACTTTCACAATTGGTTCAAGTTGAAAACGTAGACAATGAATTTTAACTACTAAATTTCCCGCCATGCAATGTTTCAGAGTACTAATCTATATTGACCCATGGATATCCCATAAACAAACAAACACTCGAACACTAACAATATTATGTGCCACATCACACAACATTGTGGAAGTAAATTACAAACTCATCTACAGAATGACACCGAATATAATTTGTTAAGTGCACATCGCGTGTGGAACATATCAATATTTCCAAAGCTTTCGCATATATTGAATCTATGATAGATATATGTTTTGCATGTGCATTTGCAGACAATTACTATGGCGTGATCATACAAGTAGGCCGAACTGTGGAAGCTATAAAATATGGCGGTAGAACGCTTCGTTTGCAATATTTCGCTGTTGTAGGCCAGTTTATTGCCTTTCCTAACGACTTATGGATAGCGCTGAGCACTTTATAGACAATGGTTTTTCAAGCTTGGATTTAAAATTGTGGGTTATAAGGGTGAATGCTTTTACGTATTTTCAACATTATAGTGTTGCTCCTATAAAAGAATTAAAGGATTACGTGGTGGTAATTTATTAATTTTACTGACTACTGTAATTATTGCCCATCTAGCACGTTTTAGCTTAGAAAATGCATGGAAAAAAGAGAGAGAAAGAAAATGGAAACAAAAATTGTTAATTCCACGGTAAAACTCAATAAACGAAAGAGACAGTGAACTAATTTTCAAATCGGTTTTCTATTACATAAACAGCTGCCACTTAGTCAACCTGTATTGTATTCTGAGCTATTTTGTAGCACTTTTAAATTTTGAATATCAGTGCAATAATATTTAGAAATATACATTGCTACATAGTAATGTTCGCATAAGTATATTTTGGTTTCTCCGGGCTGATAATGAAAATACAAATATGCCACCGAGACAGTCTTAGTCTAATTTCACCATATCTATACTTGTATATAAAGCTGAAGAGTTTGTTTGTTCCCTTCAATCTCCGGAACCACTTGATCGAATTGAAAAATATTTTTGCGTTGGATAGGTAATTTATAGAGGAATGCTAAAGGCTATATACTATCACGCTATGACCTATAGGAGGGAAACAGTAGTGACAAATCTTACAGAATACGAGGAAATTTTACTCCGTGGTCCGATTGGTCAATAATCTAAATTGATAGTCGGAATTGAACATTTTTGCCACCATTTTGAATAGTGTATCCGCACCCGGGCTGGATACCTAGTAATAATATAAATTCTCAAAGCCTACAAATACGTTCCAACCCTTCTCTTCACACCCATTCACAATTGCAAGAGCTAAATAGGAATTAATTTCATACATTTAACAAATAGAGAATTATAGCTAAGTGTTTGCGGAGTGTATTTACCAGGTCTCCCTGGAGGACGGGTAAAAGCAACGGGAGTGCATCTTCACTTCCCACTGCGTTGATTTATATCAACATAACTGGAAATTATATTTCCAACATTTTTAATGGTGCCAGGAAGTAGTGCTTTTAGAATTGAATTGTAAAGATGCTGGTTTTATAAAAAAAGTTTACTGTTTGGGGACCCCTTTAAATATCGACGCAGAAAAGCGGTTTTGTCGTGTCTCGAAACAAGCAATTCTACAACAGAAATAAAAACAAATATTAAAAAAATGATTGACCTCTAAGCTAGAATACTTATAAATACCATTTCATTAATAATAACATTTTAAATAAAACCTTACATTTTCACGAGGAAATTCAGTGCGGTATTTTTTATGAATAAAATAATATACAAAACGCATAGACGCAATTTTTGAGATACGACAAAATCACTTTCCTGCTCCGATATATTTTGTTTTGTTATATTTGTTAAGGGGCAATGGAAATACACAGTTTGGGAAAATTTCAACTTTCTAGCTATCACCGTTTATGAGATAGTGACAGATAGATAGACAGACAGCGGAGGTTTAGTTAATAAGGTCCCGTCTTTACCCTTTAGGTACGGCACCCTAAAAATGAAATAGTTGGAGGCAATAAAACAACTCGTGCTGTTAAAATGTTATTGAAGTGCGTGGTGGTGGACAAGTTCACTGAGGTTGAGGGTTCAAATCCCAGGGCACACGTCTGACTTTTCGGAGTCATTGTATTGATAGTTAATCACCACGCATTGTAATGGTGAATGAAAACATCTGGGGGAAACCTACATACGATAGGGATTTGTAAAAATGTATGTGGTATGCAAAGTCCACTAAATCGCACTAGGACAGCATATGGCCTAAAATAAAACTATTATTTACGAATTTTATCGTAGATTTGGTATAATTTAATTATTACTGTAAATTAAGGGTAGTTAAATTGTAACAGGCACTGAGCGAATGACTAATACCTCAGTCCGCCCTGTGCCCGCGAAACTTGTAAAGTAATCGAAACGTCGGGAAGTTAAAAAGTGTAAATTAAACCAAATCCGCGATAAAATCCGTAAATAAGTAATAGTTTTATTTCAAAACGAGTATAATATTCGCGTAAATCTAAGAAACCATTATATATGGCCTAAACCCTCTCAATAGTACTCTCGATCGAGGTGGCCGCGCACCGTAATCGATAATAATGAGCGGGTGAGCGCGCTTTAAAAAACGTAATTTTTTTCTTACCTACCTGTCTTTTTAATACGTACATTCACAAAAATAATTACTGTTATTTTAAACTTATCAAAGTGGTAACCTATCGAAAAAACGTATAAATAGCGAAAATATTCATAATAACTAGATTTTGGGCAAATAATGTAATTTTCGCTGAAAGTGGGGTAAATATGCCATGGTATAATATAAAAATGCATAAAAATTCGATGTTTTAACTGTTGCGAAACTGCCGAAACCCGGGACCTTTAGATCTTCAGTCTAACGCTCTCCCAACTGAGCTATTTCGGCGACACTACATGAGGCGAAATAGGTAAAGAGATGGCGGCATCAATATTTGTAACCGGATTTTATTGTATTTAAATTTGTAATTATGGAATTCATTTAAGGAATCAGACTGGCTCTGTGGCGCAGTTGTACTTCGTTACGGTTACAGAGGTTAGGTCTCGGGTTCGAATCCCGGTTCGGGCGAAGTGATATTGGATTTTTCTATTCATTATCAGCCCGGAGTCAGAAATTTGTGCACGATATGGTGATAGGCTCGCTTATCACATTGTGGGATAGTACATACAACGCGAAAAGTGGCTGTCCTGGGTGCATCTCTGCCTACCCCTTCTGGGAAAAAGGCGTGGGTTTATGTATGTGTGTATATAATTTATTATTTTGAAATACTATATAACGGTGCAGGAAAACATCGGGACTCGTGAGAAAACCTGCATATTATAATTTAACTTATTTTTATGGGTTCAATGTTTAATTCAAAAATATATGTTACGTAGGCGATCGTAAATAAATAAAATTGTAACATCTTTATAACCTGTAGGGTGCAATAAAAATATTTAGTATTGAGTACTTATGACCTTATAGTCTTTTGGAGGTTATAAGTGTAGGTATTAGAATAAGCACTCACTTCCAGGAACTAACTATTGTATATTTTGTAAATTAACACTTAATACATTCACAGACAGAGTAAAATTATAATTATGCGACTCGGAGCGAGATGTGCTCGTGACGAGAGATGGCAGACTGTCTTCATCCAAATAAACCGACCCTTTTATAGGACTACCCGAATGAGGATCGGTGGAGATAAGTCTTACAGAAAATATATTTAAGCCATAAAATAGGGTCTATCCTTTCAACTAAAAATTAAGGTCGGCCCAAACATCTGGGCTATTGTCCAAACAGAAAGGTTTACAAAACATGTGTACTATTGTCTAAAAACATAAATTTGTTGCAAAGGATTACCGCCACTAAAGAACTTAACTATAATAATACAGTTTTATTGCCCCGGTATGAACGGGCCATTACAATTAGGAAACAATAATTTAGCACAGCATTTTTTTAACTAATATTATACAATAAGGTACACAAAAATTCTTACTGTAATAAAACGACTCGCAGATGTTTTATGGTCTAACATCTGCAGTCATATCTTAAAATGAAATGCATGTTTAAATAATGTTAAAATTACAAATAATAAGCGTGTTAATTTATAAGCTAAATCTAAGTTGGCGTATTGCAACCACCACAGTCTTATACAGGATATGCTTGATATCTTCAACACTGCTACCGAAAATGAAGCCTGGTGGTAGTTTTTGTGACTACAAACACAATGCAACAATTTTTTTCCAAATAAACAAAAAATTTTTTTTGTTATTTTTTTATATATCACCGTGTTTGGGTGGTATATTCTTAGTTTTTGCTAAAATAATAATTTAACCTTTGCGTACCTTGGCGACTTTAAAAAAAAAAGGGTGTACACTATTATTTTAGAAAATACTATGTATTAATCACCCAAATACAATGATAGGAACGTCGCTTTTTTTCATATATTGGTGCATTGTGTCTGAAGTCACTAAAACTACCACCCGTGTTCTTTTTCAGCATCAGTTTTGGTATAACCTGTACAAAACCAAATTAATTTAAAAATAAAAGCCTCTGTAACGCCTACATACTGTTACATCAATGAGCCGAATGACAAAGTAAATATTTGTACCTCTGAATACTCATCAGAAAGAATAATGTTTTAAGGTTTAAAAAAGCCTAGCTATTTGACGTTTGTGATAATCTTTTCTTTAAGATTCTACTTTTCATTTTTATAAAGGTAATTTTCTCTCTTGTGTAGGATTTATTTATACAAATATATTGATAATAGATTTTGCCCGCAGCTTGTTTCGAGTGCTGAAGATAGCTCGGAGTTTTCTTTCAGATATAAGATTTTAAATATGTTGCTAAAGATTTTGAAAGAGTAAATATAGGTATTATACTTCTATTACCTACTAATTTTAAAACCCAAATCTCTGATTAAGCAATAAATATCCTAAAAAAATTGATTTTAATCTGTAAACCCCCAAAACTATTGACTAACAATACACTCATGACTGATAAGTCAGAAGTGTGCTCTGGATTTTGAACCCGCTACCACCTTAAGCATGCTAGCAGCCGCGTTTGGTCTGTTTATCAACAGGCCACCACGCACTTAAACTGCCATTATGGTTTTTATTTTGTTCACATATGACATAAAATAATTTCTAGCAAATTCACAATGTCCTTCTTACAGAAATAAAAGCATTTTATGTAAAGATTTATAATACCCGCAACTACGCGAACTAAAAACTTAAAAGCAGGTACATTTCTGCGACATTAACTTGAGACAGTCACCCGGCCTCGTTTCCTTCCCCTTATTATTGCTAAATGCTCGTTTTTATCAACACTCATCTGTTTCAAACTGCTCTATACTTACTACTAAGTACTAATTTTAAATCAAAAACTTTTTGAAATAATATACAATATGAATAAATAAATACATATACATTTTTTTAATATTATCGCTAACGTAAATATCACAATAAAATAAATTAATACTTATTATGACAAATCTTTTACTGTTCAAGCAGTCCGGCTTTGGAACGCACTACCATTAGATATAAAACGCTCAAAAACTATACACACATTTAAAAATCAGGTACGAAACCACTATCTGAAAAGTCTATAGTGCCACCTTTCTTGTCGTTATTTATGTATTTTGTTATAATTATTAGTATTATTTTTAAATATGTATTAGTTTATTTGATTTTGGTAATTAAGTATTAGTATGCTATTAGATAGTTTACCTTTTTGTTTTCTTTCTTTATTGTTCACCGCCATCTACAACTATTTCCAATATTCTCCATCCCACGGTTGTCTGGTAGAAATCGCTTTAAGCGATAAGACCGCCCATTGTATTACCAAACATAACATAATATATTTAAGCTCAATACTGTAATTTGGTGTGCAATAAAGAATTATTGTATTGTATTGTATTGTAATGTAAATTTTACAATTTCCACAGTAACTTACGCGTTTTTCTTTTCTTTTGATGGTCACCAACAATACAGAAAGAACGTTTACCAGGTTTTTTTATTAATAATAATAAAAACATTCATTAAATTCCTTCCTTATTAACAACCATAAATTGACTTAATCACTTATTCAAACCTAAAAGTAAAAGTAATCGAAGCAGATGTATTAATTTAACGAGATTGTTGGCGGGGGTGTAACTCAGTGGTAGAGTGTCTGCTACGCATGCTGAAAGTCCTGGGTTCAAATCCCAGCACCTCCATCATTCATGTTTTTGTTTCAGCATTATTTTTGTGTACCAATTAATGATCCCTTTTTAAAATTATACATTTGTAAATCCAGACACAGTTTTCATTATTTCTCAGATTATTAGCATATTTTATTGATTTAAGAAACCAACGGCGTTTACTTACAATAAATAATGCTAATAAAAGGTTTCCATCTATACGTATAACTTGCTAGTATGCTGATATTCGTAGATAAAGAGATTTACAAACTTAAATCAGAAATGATAATCAAAGGCTATAATAGTAAATGTGGAAAATAGTACTACAAAACTAACCCTATTGGTAGGGAAAATACAAAGTTAGCAACATAAGTAAATAAAAATACATAAAAACGTTGACGTAAATGGTGAAAATATAATAGTGTATTGTGCATATTTTGAAATTTTGGTTTCTTACAATAATAATTTTTCAAATACTCTACAAACATAAACAATATTCTACACCACAGGAAATTTTATAGCTAAAGAGAAATAATATATTAACCATGAAATAAAATATAATAAGACATAAGAGAACAATACGAATTAACATGTTTGCAAAAACAAAAAATAAAACTGCTAGAATTGATTAGTGCGATGTTTGAACACCTTATCCCTGAAGCGGCTAATAGTGTCATTGAATATATCGATGTCCACTTTTTTGTTGGTCTCGTTGTATAGGGCACACATTCTAGGTAATGGAGCATGTTGACCTAAGTTTGTCCGGCATGGTGGGTTTTATTTCTGAGTATAGAAAAGGTACCTCCATATGTTTTCCATTAGAGTTCACACGATTGTTTTCCTCTTCCAACGCAACCAATACTTACATTATTCAGAAATTTAGCTTTGCCAAATTGTTATATATTTGTTGTGTATTCTAATTTGACTTTTTAATAAGCCGAGAGCGTTTTGTGCCTTTAATCTTCTTACGAGATCTTAAGATTTTCCAAATTAAAATTCAACAAAGCTCCACTTAGTTTTATCGTCTTTTGAAAACAATTCTGTTTCTCATTTAAATTGGCCAAAGCCCTTTTTATGTATAATTATTATGAGATTAGTTAATAATACTGTTATTTATAATGTCTCTTAATAGGATTATCGGAATAAGTAATTTGTTTATACTATTTAATTTCTTTAATGTTAATATTGAACTACTAAATGAACAGCGTGGCCCGTACTACTGTCTCACATGAAATCGACGAAATATAATTTCGCTGTTGCGTTTGGACTTGTGTTTTGCACATTAGGAGTTTGAGATTTGTCGAGTCCATTAAAGATATAAAAGCTTTTTATAGCTAAAAGAACATAGAAAGAAAAAAAAAGATAAAGAAAAAAAAGAAAACTTCTCAAGTCTTTTTAAGATCAAAAGTATATCGTAGCTCCGACACCTAACATACAAGAATTCTTGCTGTCAGGACATAATGTGATTGTTGTCTGTATCAGCCCATATACGGACACGGGCCTACTCTACAATCAAGAGTACGATTGAGAGTAGTTAGGCCATATAGTCCACCACGCTGGCCTAGTGTGATTGTTAGGTGTATCTTTTTAAGTAGTTTTCTGATTAGTCCAGTGGGATATAGTAATGGAAAATTGGCAATAACCGCTTTTTTGTGACATGATGGAATAAGTACAAAAGAAGACGGCTTGGTATTCTGGTCGACTTTCAATGGAAGTAAAAATATTTCATTTTAGACAGGAATCTAAAAACATTTTCACAAGTAAGAATCCGGAATGTCCTTTAATTTTTCATAGAAAAATAGCCTTTATATACAGTTAATTACACAAATATAGGCGGTATATTCTGGTGTAGGACGTGTTTGCGCCGTGGTGTTGCGGCTACCGTCGTAGCATTACAGGCCGCAAGCCTTGTCGGTCTGTTTGTGCCTATTCCAATTTCCTCTTACATTTGCCGAGACTCTGAGGTTTGTATAATTATGCAGGTTAGGCCGAATACAATAAATACCTATATGTGTATGTATAGTGTATATGTGAGGCTGTAGGCTTAAGGAAAACAGGGAATTTTGAGAGTTCTTAACATGAATTTCGTGTTGGGAATTGTGATGTCTTCAGGCCTGCATTAGGCTAATATAGTAAATAGGTTGACAGCCTGTGTGTGAAACGTGGGGCTGCGGGTTTGATCCCCGCACCACATATTTGTCTCTGGTGTGGTTGTTTGTGAGACCGTAAAGTCTCTTATAGTTCCCGATACCTACGACACAAGACTCGATCTATGTGTGGCGTCACGACTATGTATGTGACTGTTGGGTGTATTCATATTTATATATACTAGTGGTCGCCTAGTGGTCGAAATTCGACCAAATCAAGAAGAGAAAAAGTTTTTACCCGTATGATGATGTTGTTATTCTGATAATTCGTGCACATTTAAATGTACTTATCTCTCAAAATTACTTATTTGTCCTGAAGTATATGCAATAACTAAAATCGTAAACTACAATAATTGCTTTGAACCAGCAATAGCAAATTATATATTTTCTTGTACCTGAATGTTATTATTGCAGATTGCTGCTACAGAACATTCTTTATGCATATAATGATAGTCCGTGTACATTTAAATGTATCTTACTGCTACAAAATTTGTATAAGCGCTCAGTATTTCACGTAGTATTCGTCAAATAAATCTTTTCTGTTTGACATTCAACAAAACCACAGTAAACAATTTTTTCTGATTGACATTCAACTATGTCTATAATAAACCAAAGAAACAATTTGACCAAAGACTTGTGTATGCGTGTGTCAAATGCATGCTGCTTTATTTATTGATTTAATGTACTTTTTATGCATTATTATTAAAATCTCTTTTTATATTACATTTAATATTAGGCCTAATATTAATATTATTGCCTCATTTAAAATTAACATTCTCTTTTAATATTAATATTATTAATTCAATAGGCAAATAAAACATATTTTTATATGTCTATTTCAGAAGAACAAAATGAAAAACAAAAGAAACAATTTGACACCAGAGTATGTATGCGTGTACAAATACTTGTGCATGTAAGTGTGTGTGAAATGCATGGTAGTGTGTGTAATGTTTTATTTTTTTATTTAATGTACTTTATAAGCATTATTATGAAAAATATTAGCGTTCTGCACTTCTCCTACACATAAACTATAAGTGTGCCAAATTTTATGCTTCTGCGTCCGCGCAATTTTCGTAAAAAGGGGTCCAAAGTTTTTGCATCACGTATTAATATATATATATATATATATATATATATATATATATATATTTTATACATTGTTTCAAAAAGTTTTAATTTGTATCTCAAAAGTGTGGTAAGGTGTGCCAGCAAAGGGATAGGGTTCGCTATTTGATACAATAAAGATATAAAAGTTTTATACATTTTATACATATTTATATTTAGGTTTCGGGATAATATAGTAAATCTTGAATTATTACTTTGTAGTTTCGAAGTGTTTGAACATATTTAGGCCTGCGTTAGGCTAATAATATATTGAATTTAGTTGAAGTCGCAAAGGAAGCCGTGTCAAACATTGAAGCAGTTGAATTCTAGTGCTAATTATTATGAGGAATTCTAAGTAGTTTGAAATCCTCAGAAGGTTAGAGAAAAAATGATTTTTGGAAACTATCATGCAAGGAATCGATGAAAGAAATTGAGTATGGTGTCAGCGCCGATCAAATGAAACAGGCATGAATCCAGTATTTTTTTTTTTATTGCATTGAATGGCGAGACGAGCAAGCCGTTCGCCTGATGGTAAGCGATACGACCGCTCATAAACAGTAGCAATATTCCACTGCGCTCGCATCCTGAGACATAAGATGTTAAGTCTCAATATGTCCAGTAGTTGCTCTGGCTACAATGTCCTTCAATCCGAAACACAACAGTGCATTTAAGCATTGTTGTTTCACGGGAGAAATAGACATTGCGGTGGTACCTACCCAGATGGCCTCTCACATATGAGAGACCTACCACCAGTATAACTGTTGACTATTATGACACGACTGTAATAAAATTACAGCAAAAAAACATAAGGGATATAATTTGTTTTAACGCCATCTTTCCTATAAAAAAAAACAATATGCTGATTGGTATATAAGGTTTCATTGACATATTATATTTATTATTTTATTTTGGACAACAAACAGTCGTGTACATCAACAAAAACAAAGATTATATGTTAACAACTTACAGACTTTGAGTGCAAACACTTAAAAACCCGCCAATAACCAGTTATACCCACACCAAGGGTCCATACGACGGGTCTTCACCATCCGGTGTCGATATCCGGGCACATACAAATGTCCTACCTACTTAATCTCATAAACTCCCGCCTTTTTCCGAGAAGGGGTAGGTAGATTTCCGTGCCACGATGTGACAAGGGGCAAGCCATATCGGGCATAAATTTCTGACCTGGCTGGTAATGAATATAGAAATCCAATATCACTTTGCCCGACCCGGAATTCCAACGCGAGACCTCAGTTTGTAACCGTACCGTAGTACAACTACGCCACCAAGGCAGACAAATATCAAATGTCCTAACTCCTACCTACCATCCAGTAAACATGTCAAATCCTACATAAGCTAAACAACTACCTTGGGTTGACACACAGGTTGACACCTTCGATCAAATATACACGATCGATGGTTGAAATACACTTATTTTAATATAATTTTATTTTAGGTGCACGTACGACCGTTATTAGGCATTAGCGCTTACCATCAGGTGCAATGCCGCCACAATGCCGGGCCATTATAAAAAAAAACGACCTTATTAAGGGTGCAGGAAGTCGCTGGATGCAAGCCGCTTCCAACAGGTCGATGTAGAAATCCTTGGGGGAGGCCTATGTTCAGCAGAGGACTATGGTTGAAGAGGGAAAGAGACAGGGAATGTTATTTTTGTGGGACGTAATACTTAGGTAAAATGAATCAAGTTAAACCAAAACAGCTTACGCATTACTTAATATCGAGTAATTGTTGTTTGATAATTACAATATAAGGAAAAACAAAACATAACGTCATATTAAGCGCAATTGATTCAACGCGGTGACGTCAGAACACCTCCTCCACCTCATAATTATAGCAAAATAATAATCCTTCTGTATTAAATTATATCTTCTATCTATTCTATCTATCCTTCTGTATTAAATATAATTAAATTTTAATACTAGCGGCCCGGCCCAGCTACGCATGGGTGGAGATATTCTTTAACTCCACCCTACACCTGAAGGCAGCCTTTGTGATATTGATTCGTTGGTGGGAGAAGTGGTGGGAGGCGCCCGACGTGACGGCCCAGTGGTGGCATGCGCGTGAGCTACGCGCGGTACTGGCCAGTGCTTGGGCATTGCAACATAAGTAATGTTTTCTAAAATAAAATATTTTTTCTAAAATAAATAAAGCCTAAGTTACTCCTTATTATATTAACTACCTGACAATAAAAGTCCCGTCAAAATCGGTCCAGCCATTTCAGAGATTAGCCGGAACAGACAGACACTGGTTCACTGGTGGTAGGTCTCTCATATTTTATTTTTTATTTTTTTATTTTATTTATTTTTATTTTTTTATTTTATATGTGAGAGATCATCTGGGTAGGTACCACCGCAATGTCTATTTCTCCCGTGAAACAGCAGTGTAAATGCACTGTTGTGTTTCGGATTGAAGGACATTGCAGCCAGAGTAACTACTGGACATATTGAGACTTAACATCTTATGTCTCAGGATGGCGAGCGCAGTGGAATTTTATGAGCGGTCGTATCGCTTACCATCAGGCGAGCGGCTTGCTCGTCTCGCCTATTCATTAAAAAAAAAAGACAGACAGACAAAATTAAAAAAAATGTTAGTTTGGTGTATGTACCGAATTTGTAGTATAAAACGGTTATTTCAATATTAAAAACAGACACTCCAATTTTATTATATGTATATAGATTAAAATTAATTAAGTGAAAGAGGCTAAGAATAAAATTATTTTGTGTTTAATATGTTATTTATATTATTATAAGGTTTTGGTTTCTGTATAATCACGCATTCATACGCGCATGTAGGTTTCATCAAAACTGTTACCGAAAACGAAGATAGGTTGTAGTTTTAATGACTTCAGACACAATATAACTAAAAATTTTGGAAAGTAAAGCGACGATTCTTTTTGTTATTTTTTTGTTATCGTCAATTTATCAGACGGGGTAGCCAGAGGTGCTACCATGACACCCACATTTCACTTTGTATGTTACGTCTTACGATGTGATAGGGAGCGAGCGTATCGCCATATCGGGCTCTAATTTCTAACACCCAGCTGATAATGAATAGAAAAATCCAAAATCATAAAAATATCACTTAAAATACGCATATAATACTCCATTGTAACAAATAACTTTTTTCTGCATTTCAAACGCACAATCCCAGCTCATTCCATTCCTATCGATATTAAAACAAGGAATAGCTTGTATGCAATTGATCGTTAGGCATTGTTCGTAGCTAGGAGCGGTAGGCCAACTTGTTCTAACTTGAATATCATCTACGGATTTCTTCTGTTCGCCCGGGTCATTGGATACCCTGCAAGTTATAAGTGAATAGATGTATTTAAATAAAACTATTATTTATGCATTTTATCGCGGATTTGGTTTAATTTGTGCGAGTGAGCTCCTTCTGCGTAGATCGTAACGCTAATACAGATTAACGTTTGAATTTAATACTTGTAAATTAAGGGCAGTTAAATTGTTATAGTCACTGAGCGGATGACTCAGTGACTGTAACCTCAGTCCGCCCCGTGACCACGAAAGCTGTAAAGTAATCAAAACGTTGGAAAGTCAAAAAATGTAACGTTGGTTTATCAAATCCGCCATAAAATCCGTAAATAATAGTTTTATTTCAATGTGTAATATCCGCGTAAATCTATGAAACCATTATGAATAGATGTATTTATCTGATAATCAATCACCACGCACTAAAACGGTGAAGGAAAACCTCGTGAGGAAACCTGCATACCATAGCGATTTATAAGAATTTCTATGGTATGTAAGTCCGCCAACCCGCACTAGGCCAGCGTGGTGGACTATATGGCCTAACCACTCTCAATCGTATTCTCGATTGTAGAGTAGGCCCGTGCCCTGCAGTGGGACGTATATGCGCTGATACTGATACTGTATTTATCTGGTCGATGTAGGCATACGTCGTTGGTAATAATATTTAAGAGTGTGTACGAGTATATTGTAGTTTAAGAAAAGGCTCAATGGAGCGACATATTTGTGTTTGACTAAGCTCTTTCAATAAAGAGAATAAAAACCTTTGTTATCATGTCCAGTATTCGAAATGGCGGTAATTGCGAATTTATAGTTGTAAAATAGTGTAAGGATAAGAAGGACAGCAAATACCAGATTAGGGTTCTTTAGCGGTATTTTCAGACCGATACCACGCAGGAAGTTTTAGAAGTACCTATGGTAATTGTAGTGTATTCCAAGAAACGTATGTTACTTAACGTCACTGAAACTTTTTTTTTGCTATAAACGACAAGAACGCTCATGGACTACGACACAAACCATCCTGAGACATCAGATATTAAGTAATGTATGTCCAGTTACTCTGTTAGATAGTGTTATCAATTAACTGGTGCTGAGGCTAATGCAATGTAGACAGCCTCCGTGGCGCAGTTGGTTAGACGCCGCCTGTGAAACGAGAGACCGCGGGTTCGATCCCCGCACCGAGAGAAATGTTTGTGCGGCCCACAAATATTTCTTCCGGGTCTGGGTGTTTGTGAGACCGAAAAGTCTCTCGTAGTTCCTGATACCCACGATACAAGACTCGATCTTAGTGTGGGGTCAGAACTATGTATGTGACTGTTGGGTGTTATTTATTTATCATTATTAATGTTTTCTACGGCTCAAAAAATTACATTCAGTTTTGCACAGTTATTTTTAATGATGCGCATACAAACATAACGACAAACAAAAACTTCAAAAAGCATTGGTTTTGACAATTTTTTAACTATTCCAACATACTTCGTACTAGTCCCGCTATATTCTTTTCTTAAATATTTCTAATGAAACAGTACTATGACCAGTTGCAATTTTTTTATTGCATTTTTTTTAAATGTTTTTTACAATTCCGCCTTCGCTTAAGGTACAGACCGTCCCCAATCTCCCGGTTAGTGGCAACAAGCGACTGGATATGACGGTTTTTATTGTTGCTACCCTCAAGACGCGGTGAAGTGTGTTTATGACAAAAAGATAATCACATCAAGAGCGACTTAATACTACCGTTACAGGGGAGAATAGGGATAGATTGTTGGGTTAGGAATACGATTAATAGTTTGTGATTGAGGGTGCGAAATTGTTTTTGGAGTAGACAAGCTGATAATTTCGATTATTTTACAATAGCAGGGGCTTTTAAAAACGTACTTTCTTGAAAATAGTGAATTGTGTGGCTAATATAATGTGGGGAATAAAAAATAGTAGATTTGATTAGTGCCCTTTATTTTCTTATCGGAAGAATCCTCTAATCTAACTTCAGTTGTAGAATAGTAAAGTGCACTGCAATTGGTGACATTCCAGGCCATTTATTGCAATAAGAAAGAAATTATAGTATGGATTATAATATTAATTATCTTACTAGCGATCCGGCCCGGCTTCCCCGAGGTGAAGATAATTTTTGAGTCTAATCCACATCAGAAACATATTTTACACGTACTAACTATTTGATATTTAAACGTAACGTTGCTACCGCACTGTATACCTACTGCTTTTGCCTTCTCTTCCCGCTACATTTTATCCTATTCCGTCTCAATCTGTCCCCTGACTCAAGCATGCTATTCTGTCTTCTCCTGTCCCAGTTTATTCGCCCTGTATTCTATCTCATTCCATTCATTTGCGTTTGAATTCCTTGCACATCCTTCGAGAAATCTAAATTTTTCCGTGAGTAGAATCACCTTATGTGTTAACCCAGAGTGTCAGTACATGGCGAATTGCTTCAAAATCCGTTCAGTTGATACAACGTGAAGAGGTAACAAACACACAAAATTACGCTTTTAAAATATTATTATTTACTGGAGGTAGGTCTCTCATATGTAAGAGACCTAGGTAGGTATCACCGCAATATCTTGTTCTCCCGTTAAACAGCAGTGTAAATGCACTGTTGTGTTTCGGTTTGAAGGATATTGTAGCCAGAGTAACTAATGGACATATTGAGACTTAACATCTTATATCTCAGAATGGCGAGCGCAGTGGAATACCGAACACTGCCGTGTAATTAAGGTGCTGTTTGGTTTTGCTACTGCTCATGAGCAGTTTTATCGTTTACCATCAGGCGATTGGCACGCTCGTCTTGGCAACCCTGGTTAAAAAAAATACTAGGAAGTAGCATAGGATTACAATTGTATTAGCCAACTTAATCTCTCACCTCTCCAAGATATCCAATAAATATGGTGCAAAAATATCGCTCAAACTGCGACTACACCCAAAACTAATTTAGCAAAAACTGTGCAAGACCGCCACGAGTAAATGGCCACGTGTTTTTATATTTATTAACTCCGCGTAGGCCATAAAGCGATCATTTGCCGCCAGACGTTAGTGTTGATTAATATTTTGTTTGTATGTCACTTTTTCACGATCATTTTTTGACGCCATTAGTGGTATTGTTTGTACAAGAGGTATCTGGTTTGGTGTTGCAATGTTTTCTTTATATTTATTCATAATTATAGTCATACTATAATATTATCCCATTTAAATATCCATCCCATGGTTGCCTGTAAGGAATTACCTAGCGTGATAAGGCTACCACTTGTACTATTAACGAAACGTACGAAAAACGAATAAAATAACCTCTTATTTGCTAGATTCTTCACTACTGCTTCGCTCTTAGAGGTCGTAGCGTGATGATATCTAACCTATAGCATTCCTCGATAAATAAGCTATTCAACACCAAAATATTTCTTAAATCAAATCAGTAGTTCCTGGTATTAGAGCTAACAAACAAACAAACTCTCCAGCTTTATATATTAGTACCTATACACTAATTGCTCCAAAGTATCGGTAATCCGTAGGTACGACGGGTCTAACAGATAAAAGATGTACATTCAATCTACGTTAACCCACATTTGCTACGTATGTTTTGACAGGATAATTAATAATGTAGTATTAGTTTTGCCGTAATACCTGAAAAATACTTCGAAAATAAGCAAGATTTCATTGCAACATTATTTAGTGCAAGTGGTGAATTAAATAACTGATAGTAAAGAAAAAACTAATCAATTCTATGTTATACAATTTGTATCAGACAAGTACAGCGCGTGACATTACATTACAAGGCACCACAGAGCAAGAGAAAAAAATATATGAAATACCACAGTCTATATATTCCACAGAATATTATGATAGGGCTAAGGTATAAAATTTAAAAAGCCAACAGCAAGCATGAAGAATGAATATATTATAACAACAAGCGACAATTTTTTTATTGCAATGAATGGTAACATGAGCTCTCCATTCCCCCACGGTATGCGATACCAGCGCTCATGGACGGTAGCAAAACTAAACAACACCATTAATTACAAAGCCAAGTTTGGCATTCCACTGCACTTGCCATCCTCTTGAGTTCATTAGTAAATTCATGACCATTCCATTTTATCTTCCATAATAATATACTTATACAAATACCTATAATTTTTATACAATATTGTTATAGAAAAGGCTAGTTTCTCAAAAAAGCCTTCAATTCTCCAAATCAATTTAAACAGCGCCCTGTGTCATATTAAGAAAACCTGAGTCAAGATCATCATGTTCATATTTCTCATTAAATGGATAACTGATTCGTTATAACACCTGGCTTCCTTGCTGTGTGAACTTTGATGCAAACTCTAAGATGATGAGTAAACATTTAAATAATGACAATAAGTCGTTTTGAATGGTTATTATTGAGTAACTGTTATTAACATTTTAATGCTTAAATATATTGTTAATTATTATACGTGTATCTCTCTCTTTCTTCGGCCCACAGACTAGTGATCTGTGCTTCACTCAAAAAATAAGTCCATTGCTAATCAAAGGCCTTCCCCATGCATAGATGTTTGAGTGTTATTAATTTGAATCAAATAAAAAGGAGCAAAAGATTGGATTAATTTAAATTACAAAACATTACATACATTTTCCCCAAATTTTCTCTAGTCGGAAATATGTATTATTATTATTATTTATTTATTATTTCAATCTTTATTGTACACATAAAAAACAAATACAATATTAAGAAACTAAAAAAATAAAATGTATGTTAAGGTTTGAAAATTGTTATTCAAATAAATGGGCTATGCTCGGTGTTTCCCTACGAGATCGAATCAGAAATTAGGAGATCCGTAGGAGAACCAAGGTTACCGACATAGCCCATAGGATTGGCAAGTTAAAGTGGCAGTGGGCCGGGCACATAGCTCGTAGAACCGATGGCCGTTGGGGCCGAAAGGTTCTTGAATGGAGGCCACGTACAGGCAAGCGAAAGGTCGGACGCCCGCCTACAAGGTGGACGGACGATCTGACTAAGGTTGCAGGAAGTCGCTGGATGCAGGCCGCTTCCAACAGGTCATTGTGGAGATCCTTGGGGGAGGCCTATGTTCAGCAGTGGACTTCCTGTGGCTGATATGATGATGATGATGATGATTCAAATAAATGGCAGAAATGACATCTTTTTTCATGATTTATAAAGTATGTATAAGTATATATTATGTATCTTTGTAAGTACATATTTTATGCTTATATTTATATCAGTAGGAATATAGTATAATATTATATAGTTAATAGTTAATAGTTTGTATGTGTTTAATAACTATTTTCTTATTTTCTTTAAAACACCCCTTTTGTGTCATTTCTGCTTCTCCCAAAGGTTGACTGGTAGAAAATGCCAACGGCATTAAGTCCACCTGTAAATATTATTGTATGAAGTTTAATAAAATAAATAAAAATGTCAGAAGATTAGTTTTAACTGTAAATATACATTGTTACTATTCGTTTTCAAAACATAATAAACTTTCCAATTTCCTCACATACTGCATCACAAACAATTCACACCACATTACCAGAGCGGTCAAACCAAACAATTAAAGTATTGATACATTGAACCGGGGTGTTGGAGCAACGCAGCATCCGTTTGCGCTATTTCCGGCCGCCAGATTACTCTCGTGGCCTCTCGTACGTTGCCCATGGAGATAACATCGGTTAATTGTTTAGCGTGCAATTGTCTCCAGATGTATATATATGCTGTGGAGTAATTAAGACTGTATATGTCTGTATTAAGTGCGTGGTGGCCTGTTGGTAAACGGACTAGACGCGGCTGCCCACATGTTCACGGTGGTCGCGGGTTCGAATCCCAGGGCACACCTCTGACTTTTCGGAGTCATGTGTGTACTGATAGTCAATCACCACGCACTAAAACGGTGAAGGAAAACATTGTGAGGAAACCTGCATACCATAGCGATTTATAAGAATTCCTATGGTATGTAAGTCCGCCAACCCGCATTAGGCCAGCGTGGTGGACTATATGGCCTAACCACTCTCAATCGTATTCTCGATTGTAGAGTAGGCCCGTGCCCTGCAGTGGGACGTATATGGGCTGATACAGATGTCTGTATTTGTGTAGTTAATGTACTTGTATGTATATACTGCCTGACTGCGTACAGGCACAGTTGTATTACAGTATAAATAAATACACGTAACATTCACATAGTCCTAACCCCACCCTAAGATCGAGTCTTGTGTCGTGGGTATCGGGGACTACGAGAGTCTACTCGGTCTCACCTCTGCCTACACCTTCTGGGAAAAAGGCGTGAGTCTATGTATGTATCATATGTATATGTTATGGGCCAAGTGATTAATGCAAGCAGTATTCATAATGCCCGGGCAGTATGATTATTGCCGAGCCATATCGGGCCAAGTGATTAATTACAATCTAAACTCACCTATTTATCACATAGCTCGGGCATTATGAATATGGCTACATGATGATTGGGCAATGTGATTAATAGGTGATTTTTTACGTGGTGCGCTGCCGCATTTTCGCATCTGCGATAGACCCATAAATTAGAATGGTTGAATTGATCTGCTTATGTGTAGTTGTTTTTTAACGTCCGAAATATTATCTTCAGAAGAAAATTAGTGTACCCACTTTATGGATCAATTAGGTCGACTGTACCCCAAAACGGACTCGGAACACCCTGACTTCACGTAGTCTTTTGACTACCGACCATAGAGTTTTTTTTTTTTTTTTTTTATTGCATTGAATGGCGAGACGAGCAAGCCGTTCGCCTGATGGTAAGCGATACGACAGCTCATAAACAGTAGCAATATTCCACTGCGCTCGCCATCCCGAGACATAAGATGTCAAGTCTCAATATGTCCAGTAGTTGCTCTGGCTACAATGTCCTTCAATCCGAAACACAACAGTGCATTTAAGCAGTGTTGTTTCACGGGAGAAATAGACATTGCGGTGGTACCTACCCAGATGGCTTCTCACATATGAGAGACCTACCACCAGTTGTATATAAAAATCCGGAGGCGTGGAAGGAGAGCAGCCCCCGCCCGCTGTAACGAAGGATAGGCAACCGTGCGAGCCGTAGCGCCGGAGACGATGCAGAAGCTAACTATAATAGATATTTCTCAGGAATAGTGCGTTACCTTTTCATGGGAGTGGTACCAGGGGAGGTGCAATACTCCCCCTTCCCCTCCACTCCTTCCAACCCACCTCCTCGTGCTGCCCTATTCTAAATTCTACCACTTCGGCTCATTGTTTTGATTTTGATTCGCTTTACATCACTCTGCCCAATAGGCACTTAGCATTATTCATAATGCCCGGGCAATGTGATAAATTGATTGGT
This sequence comes from Hyles vespertilio, assembly GCA_009982885.2. Taxonomy (NCBI): domain Eukaryota; kingdom Metazoa; phylum Arthropoda; class Insecta; order Lepidoptera; family Sphingidae; genus Hyles; species Hyles vespertilio. Next base: position 6,163,435 of record CM042810.1, read on the forward strand.
TATAATCACATTGCCCGCTCTTATTGGGCATTATTCATATTAGGCTCATAACATATACATGTTATGTATCTATTTATAGGTCACTATGGAAGTCCTAACAGTGGACCTCGTCCTAACAGTACCAGTGGACTTCCTCCGCCTGAAGAAACAGAGATGTAGATTTATAAGTAAAGGAACTGCTTAGAGCGTCTTAAACACATAACATTAAAAGAGCAATAATGACATGTATCAGCCCAAATACATCCCAGTGCAGCGCATGGGCGTCTTCTATAATCGAAAGTGCTATGGAGAGGTCAGAAGGAGGAAGGAAGAGGAGAGGTTAGGTCATACATTCCACCAAACCAAAAGAAGCAATGAGCTCGAAGAATTTTAGTATTTAAAGCGATCCAGCCCGTACTTGTGCAGATATATATTTTTCATTATATATATTTTTTATAAAACATTCATTATTTTAAATAAATAAATAAATAAATAAATTCAATCGCCAATAATCAGTGGTCGATAATGTTGGATTCTTATATTGAAATATTTTTCTAAATGGATTCAGTAATTTTAGAGTCTATTGAATACAAACAATTAATCTTCCTCTTTTCAATATTAGTGTTGATGTATGTTAATTTTAAACTTGTTTTCTTTATTAAAGATTATTTTATTATTAAATCCTACTAACACTTGAATCGATTGCATCTAAAACATCCATTCAAGATCTGAGTGACGCATGATCGCCGCCGTGTCTCGGGACTAAATAGCTGTAATGTAATTTGCCCGATTACCGCATTACCAGTTACTATTGGCTATTATCTGCGGTGCGCGTTAACCTACTGATTCTGATAGACATATTCCATTAATTCTACTTGAATTGACGTTATCGATCGCAAATACTGTGAACTGTGCCGAGGAATTGTTTGGGCTAATATTGACTGGTGAATTTCATACATATCATAACGCTAACCTAACGCTTGTCTCTTCAAAACGGTTTGCAGTTATGTCACTAGTACCATATAGTTCTTCGAACTTATCTTTGCCTGGAATAGTGGTATGGGATAAGCTATTGTAATCACGAACACAAAATTTCGCTCATTGAGAATTTATTGAAAAAAATACGAGTATAAAGTAAAAAAAAAAAAAATTTGGAAGATTGTTCGTATCTCTGAGGGAATTTCTTGCGACGTTTCTTCTTCACATCAACAACACGTTCCGAAGCGGAGGTAGCAAAAATTAACGATTCAAAAGATGTTGTGAAAGATTTTTTGAATAAAAAAAATTTTGGTTTAATTTGATTTGACAAGAATTGGATTTACCTAACATTCGAAACATACTTCAATGATAGATGTTAAAAACTACTTATGCAATGAGGCGATATTTTACCACTGGGGCTTAAAATAGCATCAACAATCTTGTGTTCATCTTCTAAAAATCTTGTTATCGCGTTAAAAACTTTTGTTGACAAACAAGGGGAATCGCCGGGAGATTTCACGGGAAATTTTCAAATTGAATTACATTCCCTCGTATGTTTACAAACAAGTGCGACGAGTTTACCCAGCGTGGTAGATTTGATTCAGGCTCCCTTGTTTCACGTAATCAATCACAATTTACAAGCTCTCTGTCGCTGAAAATGTGTCTCCAGAAAATTTTGTGACACACGCACTCTTTTTAAATTATTCTGTGGTGCAATTTACAAGAAACGACTAGGTACCTATATGAGTAGAAACTAGTAACTATATTTAGTAGAAACTCGAAGGGTGGCTAATACTAGTGGCTAATAGTTTGGTGGTAGGTCGGCAAATTTCATTACTTTCTCTCTCTTCAGCCACAGGAAATGTGCTGCTGAACATGGGCCTCCCCCAAGTATGTATCTTCAACTTATTTTGGTTGAAACTAACTGGCCCTTTGCATGGAGGCTCGATCGAAAAATTAATGACATCGGCTTAGGTATATTTCGGTCACCACCGGAATAATAAGCTAGAATATCCCCTTAAAAGGTTTGGTCATTATAAAAGACAGAAATGGCTCAATTTGGGATATTTCTGGTGTGGATTTTATTAAAGTTATGCCCAAACTATTTTTAGAATAGTATAAAAATTGTCAATACAAGTCTTATATGGTTAGTTTGATATCCAAATGGTAACTGAAAACATTTGCTTATAGTAGTGATATATAAATTTCATTCACGATTATGAATGTAATCTTCAAACTTTTAATTTTCCGCGATGTTCTATAACTTAATACGTTACATAACATAGTCAATGTCCCATGAGATTGTAGGTCGCTGTGTTTTTCTGCGTTACTAACTCCGATGATTTTAGCTTAATTGAAAATATCGAATTGGTGTCATAAAATAATTATTATGGTATATACATATATTTATTCCAGTTATTTTATTTTATTTTTTATTTTATTTATTTAGGACCATCAAACGGAGAATACAATAATAACAAGGTATACATTTACATTAATATAGGTACATTTTCATTGCATTGCATTGGTGGCATAGTTGTACTACGGTAGGTTATAAAGCTGAGGTCTCGGGTTCGAATCCCGGGTTGGGCAGTGATATTGGATTTTTCTATTCAGTATCAGCCCAGAGTCAGGAATTTGTGCCCGATATGGCGATAGGTTCGCCACCTATCACATTGTGGGACGGAACATACAAGGCGAAATGTGGGTGCCCTCGCACCTCTGCCTACCCTTTCTGGGAACAAGGCGTGAGTTTATGTATGTATGAATGTATGTATTTTCATTGCATCTCTTATAATAGACAGTCATAACATGAGTACTATACAGGAGTAGTGAAGCATAAAACACAACTAAATAATATAAAAATAAATTCAAACATCATAAATTTAAACAGAACAAAATAACAAAAAAAAAGAAACGCTTATTGTAAAACTACATTAAATTACTGTATTTACTTTATGTAACTACAATTAAATTTTTTTTCAGATGTTTAGAGAATGTTTAGAAGATAATGTTTAGAGGATTATTTGTCATTAAATCCAAGTCTACCAATTTATTACTATATGTATTATATAATTTCGCTATGCGCACAATAGGAGCATTCCTACCAAGGTTCGTCTTAAGATTGGGGATGGTGAATAGTGCGGTCGGATAACGTGGAGGTCTACTCGGTACATGAAGGTTAAATCTCGATAATATGTCTTAGCTATCAATTTCATTGTGGAAAATTTTATGTAGAAATTTAAGATCCAGTATAATCCTTCTTGCGTACAGTGGTTGCATTTTCATTTTTATGATTTGAATTCATTTGACAATCGGAAAAAGAATTTATCGTTGGTTTCATTCAAGGCTTCATTTTGTTAGATAAGAAATTGTATACTAGTATTTAAAAATGAATGGAAAAAAGAATCTGGAATGAAAAGAGACTTATCATTAAGGAATGACCTATCCAACAAACAAATATTTTTTATTTCGAACCAGTAGTTCTTGAGATAAGAGGTAACAAAGAAACAAAATCTCCAGCTTTATAAGTAATTGAATAGTGTAATTGATTTTTACTATCCCACTATTAAAATAAATAGGTTGGACCGGAAATAAAAGCATTCTTATTAGTGGGTGTGTTTTCGAAAAAAAAAAGTTGCAGTTAATTTTACATCTAAAGAGATTGATTGCCCATCAATCTGAAAGTTTAGTAAATATAGCGAAAAAAATCATTATCCACATTTGAATCAAAATACGCAACGATCGTTGAAAATGGGGTAAAATATAATGTCTAATTGCATTTGCATATACATATGTAAATACTATAATACGGTGAATAGTTATTATATACAGAACCGACGTTATTATTTGTAGTCCATGCAACTATTTATCCAAAACATTCGTCATCAAAGCAGTTTGAGTCAGTCAGTCAGTCAACGATTTGTAATGGTGCTGTAACTTTTTATTTCTTCTCCCTACTGATAAAACTATAGAAACCATAAAACGACTGTAAAGATAACCTAGTTTAATTGAGTAAGCGAAGCCACATGTAAACATTAGTGATTTGCAGCGTAGGTTGAACATGGCTGATTACGTCATGGAGTGATACTTAGATGACTTCACTGTGAGTCATTACTCCACTTTCCATGTTATGACGAATATATTTTTATGGAATGACGCTATAGTTTTTTATTTTTTTCACATTTAGAACGAGAGAGGCTTTATAAAATGTGTTTTTTATATCTCAATGAATGGCGAGACGAACATGTCTTCCGCCTGATGGTAAGCGAGACGACTATGAACAGTAGCAAACCGAATAATACCGTGGATTACTAAGGAATGCTTGGCATTCCACTGCGCTCGCCATCCTAAGACATAAGTTAAGTTTTAATATGTGTAGTAGTAGCTCTGGCTACATTCTATCCTTCAATCCGAAACACAACATTGCATTTATTGCTGTTTGGGGTTTGAAATAAACATTGCGGTGGTACCGACCCAGGCGGCCTCTACATATATTTGGTTGTTATACAAAAATCACGATATCGCTATTAAATATCAGGGTATTACCTATTAGCATTTTTTGGATGACTTGGCCCCACTGATTGTTTCAAACAAAATTTAAAAATAACTTTGAGAGATTGCAAAGTGTAATACAAAATGGCGTCCATAATAGCAAGATAATTAAAAAAAAAGTAATTAACCTACCTCAAGAAGACTGGATCAACAGGGAGATACTCTATGGAATAAGTCAAAGAAATTTCATATGGACACAATATAAAAGTAACAGAAATGACAAAAACTTAGAAAATAAACTAAAAACTAAAAGGGATAATGTAAAAAATTAATACTAAATGCGAAAGATTCATATTACTATAAGTTATTTAAAAATTCTAATTTAGCACTTCATGGCCATTTAAATGAAATGAAATGAAATGAAATGAAAATATTTATTGAATCCATAAAATGTCATACACTGTTTAGATTCAGTCACTTTTTTTTTCACTACCACCCGGTTCACAAGGCTGTTTTCGCCAGAGAAGAACGGGCAAGAAACTCTAGCGTTGCTATTTTCAAAATAAGTTTACAATACAGTGATCATACAGGATTTGCAATTCAGAGCAGTTCATAAATAATTTATAATAATAAATAATAAATAAATAACCCTTTAACCCTATATGCAGATGATACTTGTTTATTTTATTTCGGATCTAATATATCCAATATCATTACGCAAGCGCAAGAAGATCTAGATCGTTTACATGAATGGTTCTTGCATAATCTACTTACTATAAATATTTCAAAAACGTGTTACATTATATTTAAGCCCAAAAACAAAAAGATTTCACCATATGAACCACTTACCATCAACAATATACCAATACAACAAAAGAACTGCGAGAAGTACCTTAGTCTAAGAATGGACTGTCATTTAACATGGTCTAGTCAGGTTGACTATATCAAGAAAAACTTTCATCCTACAAAGATGTATTCCTACAAAAATGCGTTACACAATATATAATTGCTTAGTAAAACCACATTTATTGTACCTGATTGAACTCTGGAGCAGCGCCGGCAAATTAAAAATTAAAGAACTTCAGAGAGCACAAAACAAAATTATTTTATTATTATTAACACTTTTCAAATTTCCATATGCAACAACAACATTGAAACTTTATACTGATACAAAAATAATGAATGTAACGCAACTTTATGCATATAATACCTGTATTTTTATTAGGAAAGTTATTGATAATTCCATCCACACAGATTTGCACTTTATCAAAAAATCTCAAATTTCCACACGTAGCACCCGCCGACCTAGCTTACTTGTTCTGCCAAAGAAACGAACAAACTATGCAAAAAAATATAACTTTTGAGGGAGCACAATACTACAATACAATACCTACAGAAATTAAAAATGTAAGCTCATTTAACTGTTTCAAATCTCAACTTTCTAAGTACATACTTGAAAATCAACATCTTTATATTACTTAAACAAAACAAATAATTGCAAGAAGATAAATATTAACATAATATATTGCCCGCTGCAACTAGAATACTTAATATCTATAAGTTAAAATATGTTAATGAGTGCACGGCGACCACTGTACTATGAATCAAATTTTACTTAAGCTTTCTTTGTTATTCTCATGTATGTGACTAATTTTGTCTTCTTGAGAATAAAATTTCTTAAACCAAACCAAAAATTATTAGTTCCTATTATGTAGTTATTTTATGAAATATTGTTATACAATGTCTGGTAGAAAATGCATAAGACCGTCATTTTTACTTTGTTATTTTATCATTTCTATATCACGTTATATTGTTGAATCATGTACAATAAATAGGTAAATAACATGTAATGGGAAGAGGAATAGTTGTGAAGTGGAACGTATATGGGCTGAGACAGATATAAAGATTTGTCACTTACCATATTTTTTAATAATCATTAGCGTACAGAGGCGGAAAAACCACAATATAATTATATTTAAATAATAATTAGTGGCGTCCATTTTTATTCATACTACAAAAATAACTCTAAGCTGGAATCTATTTAAACGACACAACATGTTATATTCTTATAAAATTGAACGACGTTGACTCTGATATTACTTCACGACAACCTATGCGGTTCTTTTAATTAATTATTTAGTAGGCATAGCGAGGGACGTTCACATCGTAAGGGTAAAGGGCAAAGCTTTATAACCTACTTCATATCGAATATTAAAACCGTATGGATTATGAGAGCTATTTTCTTCACACCATACAAGTAGACAAAGTTTCCATAGAATCTAAATATAGGTACAATTAATGAATTTATAACACAAGTATTAGTAACACAAGTATCGACAGTCCCTAAGTAAACTATCGTAATTGAAAAAAAAAGTCATTTTTGCCATAAGTATTAGTACTTTTGGCAAAAATGACTTTTTTTTCTAATTGCAATTATGTATAATAAAATAAATACACTTTTATTCTTTCAACTGTTTTTCGATGAAATAAAATTGAGGTATACGGCTGGAGGGGACATCTAGACCAAATAATTTGGAACATTTGCAAGGGTACATGTACCCTTACGCTGACAGTCGGCCCTGACAGTTGTCATTTATGTTATTTAATCTAATTGCTTTAAAAATTCCTTATTCTCAACGAAGACCTGTCAAAACCATTCCAGTTCACTGGGAAAAATATAGAATTTTATTCCATACGTAAATTAACGACAATTTGACTAAAGTAGCAAAAATATTAATAAATTAGATTATGTACCAATGCCGTTTTGACAAATGTCATAATATTTTAACAAAATTATAGAATAAGATTAATGTTACGGACAAATAGGTAAATATAGAACATTGCGTTTCTTTACTTTATTTGATATATATTTAATCATCAGATACATTGGATATTGTAAATATTTGTTTTAATTATTCATATTTTTTATACAAAAGTATATTCTAGTAGGATAACTTTATTATAGGATTTGTTGTTTTTAACATTTATATAATAATGTAGCCTTATAAGTTATGAAAAATACATGACTATATTGTGTTATATGTATTTCATTTTACTTTATTCTGAAACAGTAGGTAAAAAATGTAACAAATATAATATGTCGTATCTGCAGCAATGCCGACTTGATCTATAATAGCTAGGCGAGCACAAAATTTCTTCGACGGATCCAGTTGTAATACCTCAATGCCTCTAACTGAATTGGCTCTCATAAGCCTTCTACAACTCATGACTCCACTCTACCATCGAGAGTTTGATTGCGTAGGCTTATTGTAGTTTATTGTGCTTTTCTTGTGAATATAAAATAAATTAAATTAAAATGATCTAGTTCTTGATTACGCCGGCTGTGAACGCACCTCCGGCTGCCAGGTGGCTCGCAATAATAAATTATTACCAACACACCACTCGAAGCGAACCGAAGACGGACAATCGATACTCATTTGTATTACTTTTTGTTCTTGTGACACTTCTACTGCACTGATTTGGTCATGTACAAATAAAAACCCATATGAATACGTCGCCAGTAAATGAGTAAAAGGTCCGTGGATTGTAAATGTCTTTGTGCTGTGAGGTAGCGATTTAATTTGGGACTGAAATTATTTCATTATCAGCGCATAAACGTCCCACTGCAGGGCACGGTTCTCCTCTACAATCAAAAGTACGATTGAGAGTGGTGAGGCCTTATAGTCCACAACGCTGGTCTAGTGCGTGTTGGCGGAATTACATAGGTGCCTTAGAAATTTTTATAAATCGCTATAGTATGCAGGTTTTCTCACGATGTTTTCCTTCACCGTTTAAGTGCGTCGTGATTGACTATTAAGTCTATTAATACATACATGACTCCGAACCCGCGACCACCGTGAACATGTTGGCAGTCGCGTTTACCAACAGGCCACACGCAACCATTCTTTAACCCTCATAATTAGCAATCCACAATCCTACTGTAATTAACCAAGTTTTATAATATTGTAATAGATGGCGACACTCACCACTAATAGAATCATCTGCTCGCTCAACATTTTTATGCTATGAGGAAATCAGCAAAAATAATAATGAATGTATGAAATGGAAACGTATTTCCGTAATAAGATAGGTACTGATATTCAACAATATTAAATTCCTGCTATGCAAGCGTTTTATATCGCATTCCTTTGTTTTGCTTATTACGTAGAATAAGCGAACAAAATATTTCTAATATCTTGTTATGTTTGTTAGTAAACTTAATAAATTAATTGAGTTAAATAATCTGTAACTGCATGGTGGCCTATTGGTAAACGGAACTGACGCGGCTGTCAACATCTTCACGGTGGTCGCGGGTTCAAATCCTAGGGCACACCTCTGACTTTTCCGACTTATGTGTATATTAATAGTTAAGAGTGAAGGAAAATATCGTGAGCCAACTTGCATACTACATATAGCGATTTGTAAAATCTTCTACGGTATGTAAAGCCCGCCAACCCTCATTAGGCCTAAGTGGACTCTATCGCCCAACCACTCTCAATTTCACACTCGATTGTAGAGGAGGTCCGTGTAGTGGAACGTATATAGGCTGATACAAAATACAGAAATAGCCTGTACAATAGTAGATACGTATTATTGCATTTTACTCTTTTATTAGCAAAAAATAACAAAGCATCTTTTTACGTCTGTTAAGTTGACGCAAAACTACTGAATGAATTTAAATAAAACGATAAATTGTACCTACTCTCTAATCTGTACCCGTACCCGTATCAGGTTATGCGTCCCGCTGCAGGGAAAAACAAACGAGATTATGATTGAGAGGGTTCAAGCCATAATCCACCCCACTGACCTAATGGAGGTTGGCGGTCTTTACATACCGTAGATTTTTATTGCAATTAATGGTGAGCCGAGCAGACTGTTAGGTTAATGGTAAGCGATACGACCGCTCATGAACAGTAGCAAAACTAAACAACACCTTGAATTACAAAGCAATGCTTGGCAATCCACTGCGCTCACCTTCTTGAGACATAAGATGTAAAGTCTCAATATGTCCAATATAAGTTTATGAATCATCGGCGAGGAGGCGTGCCGATGTGATCGCGGCGCTGTGGATGGCTGCACTCCTCCACGATGAATAGTTAGTTATTGGAATTGTCTCCTCTTCCATGTTTGGAATGGTTCAAATTTCATGGTTTCACCTATAAATTTTAGAATCCTGCTTTAGGAACATTGTTGTTTGTATTTTTATTTTGTTTTTATCACTTTATAAACGTTTTCCAAAATATACTTTCACTTTAAAATATTTCATATTAACTTGAGTCATATGTAAAATAAGCAATTTGCACTTACCCGAGACGTTTGTTTTATTTTACGGTACTGCCATGCTGCAAATAGTAAACAGCAAATATTTGCGAAGCCTAGCCGCACGCTTTTGGCCTAATGTTAATTATCTGAGAAGCGTCCTCTCACGTCCCTGCCGCCGGACGACTACATAGTGCCTTTTTAATTTGAATATGATATATAATTGCGCAATGCATATGCTCGCTCAGGCGTGACGCGCCGCGACTATTGGTTATACGCATGCGCATTGTGCAAACTAGTCGGTATGGCGTGTGAGGGCGGGATGGAACTTTTATCTTATTTTGTTGTTAATTATATATTTATTTTATTGTATTTTGTTGATTGTATAGTATTGTGTAATTGGTATTTAGTTGAAATGTTGTTTATTAACTTTGTTTCATCTTAGTTTTTAGTTATAAGTACTTATGGTTTATTGGCCGGCGTTCGCATGTCACTCTAGGTGACCACTGAAAATCAGCGTTGCGCTGTGGCTTCTGCCTCGGTGCAACATGTGAGCTGAGTGGTCACCTACTTTGTCACAGCGATGCGACGTGCATTCTCGTTTAGTGTTTTATTGTTTTTGTTATGTATGTTCATTGTATGTATATTTTTTTGTTAATCGAGTATGTCCGTTGTCTTGTGTGACAAATAAATGTGCCTTTCTTTCTTTCTTTCTTTCAATAGTTACTCTGGCTACAATGCCTTTGAATCTGAAACACAACAGTAAATTTAAACTGTTGTTTGTCGGGAGAAATAGACACTGCGGTGGTATCCACCCAAGTTGCATCTCACATATGAGAGACCTACCATCAATATTCTTAAAACTCGGTATAATATGTAAGTTTCCTTAAGATGTTTTCCTTAACTGTTATAGTGCGTGGTGATTAAACATCAATACCCACACATAACTTACCCGTTTTCAAACCATCATCACCATCATCATATCAGCCCCAGGAAATCTACTGTTGAATATAGGCCTCCCCCAAGGATCTCCACAATGACCTGTTGGAAGCGGCCTGCATCCAGCGACTTCCTACAACCTTAGTCAGATCGTCCGTCCACCTTGTAGGCGGGCGGAACGACATTTCGCTTGCCTGTACGTGGCCTCCACTCAAGAACCTTTCGGCCCCAACGGCCATCGGTTCTACGAGCTATTTGCCCCGCCCACTGCCACTTCAACTTGCCAATCCTATGGGCTATATTTCAAACCAGGCGAAATGAAATTTAACCGCTTGTTATAATTAAGTACATGCATACATACATAAATGCAGAGGTGCCAAGACAGCCACATTTCGCCCTGTATGTTCTATCCCACAATGTAATGGGAAGTGAGTCTATAACCATAACTGGCACAAATCCCTGACTTCAGGCTGATAAAAAATAGGGAAATCCAATATCACTTTGCCCGACCCGGGATTCGAACCCGAGACCTCACCTCTGTAACCGTACCGAAGTACAAATACGCCACCGAGCCAGTCTGATTCCTTAAATGAATTCCATAAATAAGACGCAAGACATTGCGGTAGTACTTACCCTGATGGCCTCTCTCATATGAGAGACCTTCCACCAGAAAAATCCGATTACAAATATTGGTGCCTCCATACCTTTACCTATTTCGCCTCGTATTGTATCGCCGAAATAGCTCAGTTGGGAGAGCGTTAGACTGAAGATCTAAAGGTCCCTGACAAATAAAGCTCGTTTTTTTTTTCATTTACACATTTGTAACCATACCGTAGTATAACTACTTGTTAGTCTTATTATAAATAATATTAAAAATGGATTTAAATAGTCAAGTTACACAATAATTTTGAACCTTCACTTCTACGTTAAGAGCGTATACACCTTGCGCGCAAAGTCAACTATAGGTATTTCTTCGTTATTTCACGTACACATAAGCGACCAAAGCTGTGTGCGTAGAGCTGCCGCGTCGGCTCGCTATACAATCGGCTCAAACAACTTTGATCCGTGCGCTTCAAATATTCAATTGAAATGTAACTGTAATATAATATCATAAAAATATTTTATTTGCATTATAAGTAGACAAATATTACTGTGCAAGCAAAGAATAATACAAATTTAGATACTAATCATTTTTCGTTATTATTACATTGTTAAGTTGCATTCAAATCAGTGTTCAATCAGTAGACATTACGGACGTTTTATTAATCATTTCGTGTTCGAACACATAAATAGTGTTAGGGGCTTTACAACCTCTTACAATTACGAAATATATTTAATTTTATATTACAATACATAACATAATTTAGCCTCGGAATTACATCCCATTATATTACCTGAAACATAATTTATACTCACTACAAAATCATTGTAGGTAATAAAAATAATTAAATATTTTACTACCAAAGTACTAAGATGTGGTAATCGCAGTCCGCGCGTGGCTATTTTTACTACGTACGGCAAAAATCGACTGCAGCTAGGCCGGAGCGACGAGCGATACGTCCTCCCTCTAGAAGGCCTAGCGGCGGTCTGATTTGATCCACGTCGGACAGCGTGTTTTATAGTAGTTTTTAAAATATTTGTAGAAAACATAAAAACTAATTTTGTTGAAATATAAAAATGGTAATTTATTGATAAGATGTTCTTCTATTATAATATGCAATTGCTATAAAAAATTATGTACGATAAGTTGGTGAAAAAAAATATGTTCTTGACGAGAGTTTCTGAATAATTTCGCATTGTTTAAATTTTTATTTTTCAGGAACTAAACACAAAAAGATTATTTTTCTCAGCAAAATCCCTCCATAAGGGTCTTATTAGACTGATAATATTTTTATTTTCATCTTATATTTAGTGGTTTCGGATATCTTAAGCTTCTAAATTGCCATTTAAAGCCTAAATAACGAAACTTGTGTTCAGTAATCCTTATAGTACTCACAAATTATAAATCAATCTATAATGTTTTCCACCAAAATCCCTAGATGACAACCTTTTCTAAAATTAGTAATAATTATTTTTCCTTTAAATTGTTTATTGGTGGCTATTAACTCATTTGAAAAGTCCTGTTTTTAAGCCAAAAAGCGCGTGCAGGGTATAAACGCTCTTAAGAGCATTTTTCTTCACCATCTTCTTCACAAACCAGTGAATAAGCTGTTAACTAGTGTTTATGAACACGTGTGCAAAGTTTTAATTAGTTATGTAGGGTACATGGGCGGATGCAAGTTTAACCCAGTTCCAAGGTAATATTAGCTTACGATTCCACCGATGCTAATGAATGTTTTCTAAGTTGCAACTTGCATATTAACTGCACTGCCGCTTGCCAAGCGCATCACACTAATTTTACTGGGCTTTGCTTATTTTCTTTTTAAATTTTAGTTAGTTTAGGTTAGGGGTAAGGTAGGTAAATGGTGCTTGAGAGAAGAAATTATGCGCGACTGATAATAGTCTTCGGTATGATGTTAATATATAGAGTCGAATATGTAAAATATATATTTTTAAATTAACAAATTATGGTAAACGTGATTATTTATTAGTTGACACACATACACACATAAACTTTTTCTCGCAGAACGAGGAGCCAAACGTGCCAGGACATCCACTCTTTGTTTGTATGTTCCATCCCACAATGTGATAGAATTGCCATATGGCAAATTCCTGCCTCTAGCTGATAACGAAGAGAATAATCTAATATCACTTTGGCCTACCCGGGATTCGAACCCGACACCTCAGCTTTGTGAGCGTACCGTAGTACAAATACGCCTCCGAGGCAGTATTTACTAGTATTGAGCCAAAAATCCTTAAGTACCTTTTTAAACCTATCAAACTTGCAAATGACAAATGCAGTATTTTCAAGTTAATATGTGTCGTTGAGTACATTTGGATGAAGCTACACGAAGTATTAAATTAAGATACATATGTTGATAATAAAAACGTGTTAAAAACAATTTATATTAGTAAATATTGAACCCTGCTGTAACTTAATCCAAACCGCCAAAATCTTTGTTAATTTTTAAATCCAAAAAAATTTTTTATCCTTCTTACATTTTTATAAAATAAGACGAAAACCAAGTATTAAAAATATTCTCCAATAAAATATCTGCAAAATGGTATTCTCTAGACGCATGCTGTATTAAGAGCGTTTACACCTTGCACGCAAAGTCAACTATAGGTATTTCTTCGTTAATTTCACGCTCACATAAGCGACCAAAGCTGTGTGCGTAAAGCTGCCGCGTCGCCTAGCTATACAGTCAGCGCAACCAACTTTAATCCGTGCGCTTCAAAATTCTAATATTCAATTGAAATGTAACTTATGATTTATATATTGGTAATATTTTGTATTGTATTGTATTGTATCAGCCCATATACGTCCCACTGCAGGGCACGGGCCTACTCTACAATCGAAAGTACGATTGAGAGTGGTTAGGCCATATAGTCCACCACGCTGGCCTAGTGCGGGTTGGCGGACTTACATACCATAGAAATTCTTATAAATCGCTATGGTATGCAGGTTTCCTCGTTTTTCCTTTGGTAATATTATATCATAAAAATATTTTATTTGCATTATAAGTAGACAAATATTACTGTGCAAGCAATGAACAATACAAATTTAGATACTAATCATATTTTCGTTATTATTACATTGTTAAGTTGCATTCAAATCAGTGTTCAATCAATAGACACTACGGACGTTTAATAATCATTTCGTGTTCGAACACATGAAAAGAGTTAGGGGCCTTACAACCCCTTACAATTACGAAATATATTTAATTTTATATTACAATATATAACATAATTTAGCCTCGGTATTACATTCCATTATATTATCTGAATCATAATTTATACTCACTACAAAATCATTGTAGGTAATAAAAAGAAAAAATATGTTTTACTACCAAAGTACTAAGATGTGGTAATCGCAGTCCGCGCGTGGATATTTTTACTACGCACGGCAAAAATCGACTGTAGCCAGGCCGGAGCGACGAGCGATACGTCCTACCTCTAGAAGGCCTTGCGGCGGTCTGATTTGACACCGGTCGGACAGCGTGTTTTATAGTGGTTTTTAAAATATTTGTAGAAAACATGAAAACTTATTTTATTGAAATATAAAAATGTCAATTTATTGATATGATATTCTTCTATTATAATATGTAATTGCTATAAAAAATTATGTACGATAAACTGGTGAAAAAAAATATGTTCTTGACGAGAGTTTCTGAATAATTTCGCATAGTTAAAATTTTTATTTTTCAGGAACTAAACATAAAAAGATTATTTTTCTCAGCAAAATCCCTCCATAAGGGTCTTATTAGTCGGATAATATTTTTATTTTCATCTTATATTTAGTGATTTCGGACATCTTAAGCTTCTAAATTTCCACTTAAAGCCTAAATATCGAAACTTGTGTTCAGTAATCCTTATAGTGCTCACAAATTATCCATCAATCTATAATGTTTTCCACCAAAATCCCTAGATGACAACCTTTTCTAAAATTACTAATAATTATTTTTCCTTGAAATTGTTTATTGGTGGCTATTAACTCATTTGAAAATTCCTGTTTTTTAGCCAAAAAGCGCGCAAAGGGTATAAACGCTCTTAACCTAAATATATACGCAAGCTGCAATCTAAACGTAAAAATATCCGCGGGAATATCCGACACAGCGTTGCGTCGTGTTAAATAATAAAAACAGTGAGCAAATAAGATTACATTTTTCAACTCTTAAGGCACAGTATGGGGCTCCGGTCGACTTTGTTGTCACAACTAGGAACTTCTGGCCCATATGCAGCGTAAACGTACAGTCGCACGCACAACTCTTTAATAAATAATTGGGGAATTATTTTAATCAAATTTAGCAGCTCACGCCATAGAAGCCATATAATAGGGTTTTACAGTGAAGGGAAACATCGTGAGGAAACATTGCATACTATAGCGAATTTGTAATTTGTATGGTAAGTAAAATCCGCCAATCCGCACTAAACTAGCTAGCTAGCATTTGGCCTAACCATCCTCAATCGTAGTCTCGATTTTAGAGGCAGCCCGTACCCTGCAGTGAGATGTATGTGTATATGGACTGAAACAGAATACGGTTTTGTCCAAGGTTTGATTTTGAGCAGTACATAAGTATAACAATGCCTAAAAAGTATCGCTTTAAAAAACATGAATTTAAAAACAGCACTAAAGTTGGTGGTAAAATGAATGAGATATTAATATTTTTAATAGTGTGGTGGAGACTCCCGTTTTATCTTTCGCACGCAAGCACTTTATGGAATATGACGTCACGTCGTGCATGTTGAATCCTTTTCTATTACTCCTTCAACTTTTATATATTTGTATCTTGCTTTATACTATACGTATTTTAATAATTCTTCCATTTGTATGCATAACGTAAGCTTTCGATATAAGCAATAATAAAAAACAAAACTAACCTATTGGTTATCCGAGCTGCTTAATTCTCCTCCACTTGTATATCTTAATATCGAAGGATAATACCTGTCAGCTCAATATAATACCTGCTTTGCTGCAAAAAATTATTTGTTTCCAACTTCCCCGATTTGTTTTTCTTTCTGATTATTTTCGATCCGGGTTAAAGACAGGTAAGTGTCCCTGTTCGGTGCCAATTCTTAGCGTGCCGCTGTTGATCCTGGGTGACAGGATTGGCAGTGGTGCGTGTTAGGCCAGATAGTATCTAGAAAATAAAATCTGAGTAATCAAATACGAGCTACAGATATATTTGACAGCTGAGACAAAATTGTCTGATGTGGTTTAGACGAATTTGCTTCGTTTCTGGGTGAGAGGTTGTGAGACTTGTAAAATCAGTCGTAATTTCTGATCGCCACGCTACACTAACTTGTATCATATTCTGGAACTAGGGCTGTCTATGATAGCCGTGTGTATTTTTTTATATTCCTACATATTGAGTGATATACTAAAATATATCAAAACGTAGTTAAAATCGATATATTGCTATAGGTAAACTAAATACAATAACTTTGATTTAATTACTTACTTAATCACTATTCGTTGATTAAGACAACCTTCCTGTTATGCTAGGAAGTTAGATCTATGTCATTGATAGTAGATAAATTGAAGTAGGGACAAGAAAATTAAGTTAATTGTAATTAACTAATTGTCTATTTTTTAACCTCTCTCCTGTCGTGTAAATTGTGAAAAGAACCTTCAATGGAACGATTTTCCTTTCAGAAAATAAAGGATGATTAAAATCTGTACGTAATCATAGCCGTTTTCAGATTTCATAAAAATTCGTTCGAAACCAAATATCCTATATATTTGGGCACCATAATAACCATGGGAGCTAAAAATTGAATGGGAGTAAAGCACAAAGATATCCAAATATTATGTTCTTTATTTGAAAAAAATTAATATTTACTGGTGGTAGGTCTCTCATATGTGAGAGGCCATCTGGGTAGGTACCACCGCAATCTCTATTTCTCCCGTGAAATAACACTGCTTAAATGCACTGTTGTGTTTCGGATTGAAGGACATTGTAGCCAGAGCAACTACTGGACATATTGAGACTTAACATCTTATGTCTCAGGATGGCGAGCGCAGTGGAATATTGCTATTGTTCATGAGCGGTCGTATCGCTTACCATCAGGCGAACGGCTTGCTCGCCTCGCCATTCAATGCAATAAAAAAAAAATGATTGCTGGCCATTTGTAAGTTACCAATTTTTTCTCTATCTCTTTTCCCTCCATTCAGCCAAAGGATACCCACTGCTGAGCACTTTCTCTTTCCCTCAAATCCATTCCATGGTTGTCTATAAGGCATTGCTTAGACCGATAAGACCGCCATTTTTACTTTTTACTGCGTATGTACATTGTAGTTTCTTTTTTGTTTTTTTTTTTCCCTCTTATTTTGAAGGGAGTTCTGTGCACAGCGAATGTCATTGCCTACCATGGCAATAATTATTAGGATTATTTTTCCGACCCAAATATCGACCAATAGAATTGCACCATTCGACGTCACGTGGTACAACCTACATGGTATTATACTGACAATTTTTTGAAAATTTTCTCTGGTAGTTGCTATATATAAAAAACAAAACATGATCCAGTCAAATTAACCACACGTCAAACTGACAGGTTGAATTCAATTGTGAAAATTGGAGATTTTGCATGAAAATGAGTTTGAAATTAAAATTTGGGACGGAAAAATAATCCCCCGAATACCACACGAGCTTCAAAATTATCTGGCATTTCCCTCAAGGTTCCCTGCAAACAAATAAAGTCGTCAAGTTTTGACTCCTTCATTTGTTTGCAACGAACCTATCGGGAAATACCCGATAATTTTGAAGCTCTTGTGGTATTATAAGTGATAATTTTGCCATGAATTCAAATAACAATTGTAGTTTCTTGTGTTCAATAAAGATTAAAACGAATAATGAACCCATGGCCCTGCGCCCTGGTTGTTTATGTATGCCGATAACATTGCACTGGTGGAGGAGGACCGGCGACTTTTGGAGCGCAAGGTCAATCGGTGGAAGGAGACGCTCGAGAGCGGTGTTCTGATGTTAAATGTGGCGAAAATCGAGTAAATGGCTCGCGGGACCCCCAAAGCATCGAGATAGGGAACGAACTTGCCGTGAAGACGGACAAGTTCAAGTACCTTGGGTCCGTACTGCATGAGTCCGGTGACATCGACCTTGACGTCAAAGCCCGCATAGGTGCTGCTTGGTCTAAGTGGAGAGAGTTCTCGGGCATACTCTGCGACTGCAGGATGTCGATGAGGCTCAAGATTCTCATCTATAAAATCATCGTGCGGCCTGTGCTCCTGTATAGTTCTGAGATGTGGCCTGCCCTCAAGCGGAACGTCCAGGAACTCCACGTCGCGGAGATGAAGACGCTGCGGTGGATATGCAACGTTACGCGTTTGGACAGAATCCGTAACAAGCACATCCATGGCAGTCTTGTGGTCCGTGATGTGACTGATAAACTCCAGGAATCCCGCTTGAGATGGTATGGTCACGTCCTAAGGAAACCGCAGGAGAACATCGGTAATGTGTGCCTGAGCCTCAATATTTCCTTACCTCGATCGATATTTCTCAAATTCTCAAATTTTTTTTTTCTTTTATTTAACTTGCTTAACAAAATATACAATAATTGTTAGTAAATAGCATAAGAAGCCACTAGGGTTTATATAGATGCTATCGGAGTTGACAAAGGGGTTATAACTTATAACAAGACATTTATACTGTAATGGTAATAGGAGTTTTGAGATTCATTCAAAGATTATTATTTATTTACATTTAGATTATTTAAAAAGTAAGTCTTGAGTTTATATTTGATGTTCTTTGGTGTTAAACTATCGCGTAAATCTGGGGGTAGTCTGTTAATTAAACGCGGCACAAGGTATGAGGCCGTTCGCTCGCCGTAAGTATTGTTCGCCCGCGGCGTCACTAACTTGTTTTGTGCGATGGCACGCGTATATACCGGGTATCTCAAGACTACTACCGAAAACGAAGCCGGGTGGTAGTTTTAGTGACTACAAACACAATGCAACTAAAAATTCGCAAAGAAACGCGACAATTATTTTTTATGATTTTTAAATATCGTCAATTTTGGGTGGTAAATCCATAGTTTATGCTAAAATAATAATTTAAACTCTTTTATACCTTAGATTATTTATAAATAATAGGGTATACGCTATTATTTTAGGAAAAAATGTATTTACCACCCAAATATGGTCATAGGAAAAAAATAACAAAAAAAAATTGTCGCTTTTTTTTGCAACTTTTTCTGTTGCATTATGTCTGAAGTCGCATAAACTACCACCCGGCTTCGTTTTCGGTAGCAGTCTTGATATACCCTGTATAGGATGGTTAATTTCTGTTTTCAGTTCTTTATTAAAATAATATTTCACAAGTAAAGTATACTCAACGTTGACATGAATAGGTAAGATTTTACAATAACTAAACAATTTTCTATAGTCGTCTTTAAACTGGTCTCTAATCTTATGCGATACTATATTTTTTAAAATTTTGGTTTGCAAATTATAAATTTGGTTTAAATACGATACCCCTCGGGTAGACCAAAGAAGCGCTAGTTAGATGTCGTCAAGGAAGATATGAGGGTCAATGGCCTTAGTATTGAGAATACCGAAGATCAGGTGAAATGGAGAAAAATTTGCCAGAAGGCAGACCCCAGTACCGGCCGGGATAACGCCAGGTAAAAGAAGAAGAAGACTAATATTGCAAATATGAATATAAATTTGGTTATTACGCTGTCATGCGAAAACTACTTAAACGATCATTGTGAAACTTTGTACACATATTCTTGGAGGTATTAAAACTAACATAGGATACAGAAATATCTTTACTAAATAAAAAATATATTTAGTCAGACTTGAACATTTTGGCCGCCATTTTGAAAAGTATAATTATCAGCACCCGGGTGGAGCCGGACCGCTAGTAAAGGACCGCATGTAAAATTATAAAAGAATATTCAAGGATTCCAAATTGTTGCATATTATTGCATTAAATTAACTCAAGGGAAGTACTTTTCTACCGAACAGTCCTCATAGTGGAACAGTACTTGGCACTCTTGCGTTATATGCGTTTTGCATAACACTTAACCATATATTTTAACACGAAAGTGCTGTTATGAAAGTGCGAAAATTTTACGTAACAGAAAAATTCAGACTTGTGACTTTTCGTTTGGCAAATAAGCCGTTGTTCCGTGGAAATGACGGTAAGAGGCGACGCTAATACGCAAAAAGACTGCGTTGTGGAGATATAGTGTTGGAGGCTAAAATAACACATCTTGTTGTTATATTATGGAAGGAATCTGGGATGAAGTAACATTTTTATACATGAAAATATGCTTGACATACATAAAATCTTTGTATTTTTTATATTTTTAGAAGTTTGTATATCCATTTGTTCATGGACTATAATGGACAGAAAAAGAAAAGTTATCTTACTATGGATTTTAAGGTATAATTCAAACCGGATATCATAGCATCTGACAGAAGTTCGAAGCATTCTTTACATCTTTCAAGAAAAAAGTACACAATAGAAGTAATATTTTGTTACTATTATATCAACCGCGCTGATATTAAATGAAGTACAACAAAAATAAGTAACGGAAGCAATGCGAATCGCTTACGAATTAATTAATTATTTACACTCAACCAATATATATATATATATCTATTTCATTTTTTTTAGATTTACGCGAATATTACGAATTGAATAAAAGTATTTTTTCAGATTTTATCGCTAATTTGGTTTAATTTTTAATTATTTAATTTCCCGACGTAAAATAATCGGAACACAGGAAGTTAAAAAATGCCAGCACCTCAAAATTGATATCATTGCCAATATCCACAACAAACCAACAATAGTTGAAGTCCCTGCATTACGTCACTTCACCCACATCAAGAATTATCACGAAAACGCCAAGAGCAGAATATTTATACAACATAAGATTTCCGTTCTTAATGGTTACTCGCGTGAGCTTTATTCGAATGTCCTATTCATTAATCAATGTGGCGTACTACAATATTATTGAACTGATATGGAATAATGGACTCCGAAGAGGATCATTAAACATTATTAAGTTGCTGATGTCCGTTTTGGGGGCATTTACCCTAAGTATAGGGGAAATGTAATAATATTTCCCTTTTGGAGTTAGAAGCCCTAATGGAGATCTATAAGCGACATTAATAGTTATTGTTCTGTATGGATGATTGGAGTTAGATACCGGGTATATCAAGACTGCTACCGAAAACGAAGCCGGGTGGTAGTTTTAGTGACTACAAACACGATGTAACTAAAAATTTCGCAAAGAAACGCGACATTAATTTTTAATGATTTTTTCATCATTTTTGGGTGGTAAATTCATAATTTTTGCTAAAATAATTATTTAAACTATTTTATACCTTAGAGTATTTATAAATAAAAGGGTATAGGCTATTATTTTAGGAAAAAATGTATTTACTACCCAAATATGGCCTTAGGAAAAAAAATACAAATAAAAATTGACACTTTTTTTTGCAAAATTTTCTGTTGCATTATAATAATAATAATAATAATTGTAACGAGCGCGATCAATTTCATTTCAAATATAGCGCGCGCGCTCGACTCACTCGCGTCATTCCCTGCCATTGGCTCTCCAGGCGCGCTCCGCCAATCGGAGCGCGGTATGGTGTTCACGCGAGAACCTCATTGGAGGAACCCCGACGGCGTGATGTTAGACTCGGGAAGATGATGGCGCCGGCACACGTGAAGATTCACCTCGTTTCGTTTAGTTTTTGTTGTGCCCTTGTAAATGTTTCCGATGAATATATTTGTGAGTTTAAACCAGTGGTTTCACTAGTTTATAGTGGCGCTCAACTTGTGGCCCGATCACGTAGCCGAGTATAACAAGTTCGTTGGACATCCGAAGTATTTGTTGGAAAAGCATGCCGCTTTCATGCAGGAGGGTTGTCACCCGCCGCGGCCAAGGACAAGCCGCCGACAAGGAAGACCCCCATCCCACTACGTCGGATTCGGAACAAGAGATCACGTATGTCGAGATCGACCCGTCGGCTCATGCATCGACGCCGACGCCGCCTGCGCCGTTACCGGCCGCGACGTCGCCAACATCGGAACATATACTCAAAATCATGGAGTTTTTCGCCAAGGCACAAGCAGAAACGAATCAAAAGCTGGTAGAAACTATCTTCGCGACCTCAACCGCAGCATCACCCGGTTCCAGCGGTGCCCACAAAATGGGGTCAACGGGCAACTTTAGCAAATGTTCGGCCCGGTTCGAAGGAGCGTCGAGAGACGCCGAGACGCTGGAAGCATTCATCGACGCAGTCCTTGTGTTCAAAGAGTGTGCCGGAGTGAGTGACGAAAACGCAGTACGAGGCCTGCCGATGCTCCTCGCCGGAGACGCAGCAGTCTGGTGGCAAGGCATCAAGAAGGACATCCACGATTGGGAGGACGCCGTCGCGAGACTCCGCGGGATGTACGGCATCGTGAGACCAGCGTATAAACTGTTCCGCGAGATTTTCGCCTATGAACACGAATTACCGGAGCGCAGTGAAGTGTTCGCCTGCAGGATTAGGGCCTTGATGAGCCAGTTACCCTACGATTTATGTGACGCGGCTAGAGTAGATATTGTGTACGGTTTATTAGATCGCAAAATACGCAAACGTTTACCCCGCGAAACCGTAAATTCGTTCGAGCAATTAATCGTGCGACTACGTTGCGTCGAGGAGTCAATGGCAGAGGTATATTGTCAAAGTAAAACCGTAAGTACGCCCAAAGTATCTACCAAAGTGCATAATAATGTCCGTAATAGTGCTTGCGAACCGGCCGATAAGCCTACCCCCTCCGCTTCAAACAGTACCTCCAAACCCCAACGTAAGCGCTGTTCGTATTGTAGGAACTATGGTCACGATATAAATGATTGTAGAAACTATAAAAATAACAATAAAACACAGTTTTCTAGTGGCGACCAATCCATACGTTGTTACGGGTGTGGACAACCCGGCGTAGTCAAATCTAAATGTCGTAAATGTAACCACAATAACGCTAAAGTTCTTACAGACCCTATGTCTTTTAATGTAATTAAATGTAGTGATAATTGTTCGGAGAGTTTTGTATCCGATGATTCATACATTCACAAAACATCGTCGCCCGTCCGGATCAAAGCGCCTTATTCTGACGAACGTGCTTATTCTGATAGATGCATTTCTTATAATAATTGCAATGGAACTATTTCGATAAATTCTCGCGATAGTTTACAATTGTTTTCCGAGCACGATAAAAGATCGCCCGAATGCCTTAGCGCCGTTCCTTCCGATATTATCGAATTGAAACATTCGGTATCGCATAACAATGTTGACCGCGACCAGTATCACCCCATGGTAAGTATTAGTGTTTTGGGGGAGCCCGGTGTCGCTATTATCGATACGGGTGCTACGCACTGTATCGCTAGTCCATTGCTACACCGCTTATTTCAGAGAAATGGTGTCCAGTTTTCGGAGTCGCAGCGTAATATACGCTTAGCCGACGGTGCCGAAACTTTACGTAATTGTTACTTATATACTGTTACAGTTAAATTACAGTATCGAGAGATACCTGCTGCGTTCATTGTGATCCCCGGGGCGGACGCAAGAACGCTTTTGGGTTACGACTTTATCAAGCGTGCTGGCATTGTGCTCAACCCACTGGAAGGGAATTGGACCTTTGCCTCTGCACCCGACCGCATATACGATTTCGTGCAGTCGTATCATGTTAAGTCTGCAGGAGACACGGAGCTTCTTTGCACAGACGCTTCACCTTTGACCTTGAGACCTGATGAAGGGTCCCACCTGTCCGAAGAGCAACGGACTCAGCTGAATGAGCTGATCACCAGGAGCGCCGCTCGCTTTGTCGCAGAAGGTGAGGCTACAAGTTTTATCACGCATCGCATTAAGGTACTTGAGAAACATGAACCCATAGCTTCTCCACCATACCGTATGTCACCAGCGAAGGTGGCTATTTTGGAGAAGGAGTTGGACAAGCTACAGCGCGCCGACGTTATCGAGGAGTGCGAGTCCCCGTGGGCAGCCAACGTCGTCTTGGTCCCTAAGAAGGATGGGAGCTCACGGCTCTGTATAGACTATCGGAAGCTAAATGCTGTCACAGAGCCTGATAAGTATCCGCTACCGCGCATGGACGATGTGCTGCACGCTGCAAAAACGACAAGTTTTATGACAACTCTTGATTTGCAATCTGGCTATTTTCAGGTGTCCGTGGCAGAGGAAGATCGCGATAAGACCGCGTTCGTCACTCCGCTAGGGACCTTCAGGTTCAAGCGGATGCCTATGGGCCTCCGCAATTCCGGCGCTACGTTCCAGCGCCTAATGGATAGATTTAAATCTAACCTGCAAGGTATAACTCTTCTTTGTTATCTTGACGATCTCATCGTCCTTTCCGATTCGTTCACCAAGCATTTGGAAGACCTGCAAGCCGTCTTTGATAGGCTAGATTTGTTTAATTTACGAGTAAACCGCGCCAAAAGCGTCTTCGCTCGCGATTCTGTCAAGTTCCTTGGGCACCTGATTGTACCAGGTGGTATCCAGGTAGACCCTGAAAAGACAGCTGCTATCAATGACATGGCAGTGCCGACGAATCTAAAGCATCTTAAATGCTTCTTGCAAACTTCTAGTTGGTTTAGACGTTTTATACCCAACTATGCAGAAATAGCTAGGCCGTTGACGGCGTTGCTAAAGAAAGGCAGTCTCTGGCGTTGGTCAGCTGAGGAGCAGGCCGCATTTGAGCATCTGAAGCAACTCTTAGTGTCTGCGCCTATACTTCGGCAAGCTGACCAAACTCAGCCGTACACTCTTAGGACTGACAGTAGTGCCTATTGTCTCGGAGCAGTCCTAATGCAGGGGGAGGGGCCCGACGAGCGCCCCGTAGAATACGCCAGCCGCCTGTTAACTCAGGCCGAACGGAACTACACGACGACCGAGAGAGAAGCACTAGCCGTAGTGTGGGCCGTCAATAAGTTCCGCGGTTATATCGAAGGAGCACGGGTTGTCGTCAAATCCGACCATCAGCCGCTGAGGTGGTTGATGAATGTTAAGTCTCCAAGCGGTCGTTTGACTCGGTGGGCGCTTACTCTCCAGGAGTTCGACCTGCGCATTGAGTACACCCCTGGTAAGTCAAATGTAATCGCCGACACACTGTCGCGTCCTGCCTGCACGGGCGAGGCTGACTGTTGCGACCTATGTCATGCAGTAGTTGACGTCCCGTCACAGAATGTGGCCAACTACAGAGCCTTGCAACTCGAAGACCCTGACGTCAGGAAGATCGTGGAAGATTTGGAAGCAGCGGACGAACCGTTTAGGGGGAGACCGTGGGTAGACCGCGGTTATATCATGTCCGATGGTGTACTTTATAGGTACAACCCTGAGCCTAGTGATGATGATGGCGCCGGCACACGTGAAGATTCACCTCGTTTCGTTTAGTTTTTGTTGTGCCCTTGTAAATGTTTCCGATGAATATATTTGTGAGTTTAAACCAGTGGTTTCACTAGTTTATAGTGGCGCCCAACGTGGGGCATGTGGGAATTTATTTCCAAAAAAGAATGTACATACATTGTTTACAGTCAGTAAATAAGTTTACAGGTAATGTAATTGTTGCACATCATCAAAGGAATATTAACCCTGTCTCTTAAACTACTACTAGGACTTGCCTGTATCTTAAGTGACAGTGTTAGCTCAAGACTTTATATTATAACTACAACAATTTATGGACTGTATTGAATGTACCGTGTAGGGAAAAGAGAGGCAATTAATAAAAGTAAAATATAAATATAAAAATAAAAACGGAGCAAGATGTGTGTGTGTGTGTGCGTGTGTGTGTGTGTGCGTGCGTGCGTGCGTGCGTGCGTGCGTGCGTGCGTGCGTGCGTGCGTGCGTGCGTGCGTGCGTGGCGTGCGTGCGTGCGTGCGTGCGTGCGTGCGTGCGTGCGTGCGTGCGTGCGTGCGTGCGTGCGTGCGTGCGTGCGTGCGTGCGTGCGTGCGTGCGTGCGTGCGTGCGTGCGTGCGTGCGTGCGTGCGTGCGTGCGTGCGTGCGTGCGTGCGTGCGTGCGTGCGTGCGTGTGTGTGTGTGTGTGTGTGAGTGAGTGTGAGTGCGTGTAGTATGTGAAGATTTGCATGTGTTCCATATAGTAAATTTGGAGAAATAATTACTCATCATATTTGAGAAGGTTTTCTATACTGCAATAGTCATTCTTTTGTAGCCACTCTATAACATGACGTTTGGCAGTGTGTATGTTCAAATTCAAGATATTTTTATTTTGTCTTTCGATTTTACAAATTTTATTATATATATGGGTGTTAAGTGTATAGAATTGATATCTGGAAAATGTAGTTTTGTGTTGTGCAAATAGTGGAAGATTGCGACGCTTATTTGGGTTTCTAGGAGGCATATTTTTGTGGGTTCTCAGAAACGACTGTACAACATAGAGTTTTCGGACCGTTAAGACCCCGCAGTCTTGATATAGTTGCGTTGTAGGATACCTGTATGGTTTATGAGTCATAGTTTTTAGTATGGCCCTTTGTGCGCGTTCTAACCTAATAAGTCTCGTTTTAGGCGCACCGCCCCTATTTGTCGCGTTTCTTTGCGAAATTTTTAGTTGCATTGTGTCTGAAATCGCTTAAACTACCATCCAGCTTCGTTTTCGGTACCCAGATACCCAGTATACAGGGTATATCAAGACTGCTACCGAAAACGAAGCCGGGTGGTAGTTTTAGTGACTACAAACACAATGCAACTAAAAATTTCGCAAAGAAACGCGACAATTATTTTTTATGATTTTTTAAATATCGTCATTTTTAGGTGGTAAATCCATAGTTTTTGCTGAAATAATAATTTAAACTCTTTTATACCTTAAATTATTTATAAATAAAAGGGTATACACTATTATTTTAGGAAAAAATGCATTTACCACCCAAATATAGGAAAAAAATAACAAAAAAAAATTGTCGCTTTTTTTGCAACTTTTTCTATTGCATTGTGTCTGTAGTCGCTTAAACTACACCCGGTTTCGTTTTCGGTAGCAGTCTTGATATACCCAGTATGTATGTGGTTAATGAGAGTAAACCTTTGGTTAAGTTTCGTGCACTACAGGCCTTGCCTATGAAGGAGGAATATATGCTAAAATTTATTTACATGTCCATTGTTTATATCAATAATTGTATATTGAAATTATTACTGTGTCGGGGATATTAGATTTTATAACAATTGTTCACTATTTAATCCCTTATTTTTTATCACCATAATGAATGGCGAGATGAGCTTGCAATTAGCCTGATGGTAAGCGATACCACCTCTCATAAACAATAGCAAAAGCAAACAACAACATGAATTACAAAGTAATTATAGCATTCCATTTCATCCGTCATCCTGAGAGATAAGATTGGTCTTAATATGCTCAGTATTCCTCATACAATTTCCTTCACAACGGTCCATTTACACAGCTGTTTGGCGGGAGAATTAGACATTGCGGTGGTACCTTCCCAGGCGGCCTCTGACATGTCAGAGACCTACCACCAGTAAAATAAATAAATTAAAAAATCCTGTTTAAGGTCTAACAAAGTATCCAATTGTAGAAAATAAACCAGATTGTATCACTTAAGCACCACGTAGTTCCGACATTTATCAGTGGAAGTAAGTCAGTTATGGAGACACCTAATCGGTCTAATTACGCTCATTGTCTTGCGGTCGGGATAAGATTTTCAAACAGCAATCTTATTATTGGTAACACTAACGCATTTATTGTCTAATTTCTGTGAAGTAGTTCAGGTTGGATTACGTGTATTAAAGGCGATAGCATTTCCATGAATAAAATAGAAATAAATATTTTTTCGTACATAAAAGAGTAGTGATACATACATACATAATCGTCACGCCTGTATCCCATAGGGGTAGGCAGAGACAATAGACCGCCACTTTGCTCGATCCTGACATACTACTTTCGCTTAATCCACTTTCATCAACGTCTTCATGCATTCTCGTGGGTTCAGGGTACTTTTAACCTGACCCTTGTTGAGGGTATCACCGATTTGGATGGTGTATGTTCGGTGAGGTCGACCCCTACCGACTCTTCCATCCACACTCGCATTATGTACTTGTTTCGTAATTCCCCTTTCATCCATCCTCTCTACATGACCAAACCATCGTAACATTCCTTTCTCAATTCTCGTCACTACATCCTCTTTCACTCCACAAGTTTCCATCACCACGCTATTTCGCACTCTGTCACACAAGCTTACACCACACATTCCCCTTAACGATCTCATCTCTACTGCCCTAATTTTACTTTCATGCTTCTTTTGCCATACCCAACTTTCACTACCATACATAAGCGTTGGAATTAACACTCCTCCATGGACAGCCAGTCGTGCCTTTTTTGGAACCTTCCGACTATTCATAAAGGTATATATTATATAATAAGAGTAGTGATGTATTCATAAGAGTAGTGATGATATCCGAAAGATGGCTGGTAGTGGTTGGAGACGTTGGGCTGAAGATCGAGGCACGCCACTGGGGTGCCACAGGAGAGCCCTATGTCCAGCATTGGACGCGAATAGACTGATGATGATGATGATGAAAAGAGCAGGTTTCATCGAGGAACAAAAATCGTAAAAATGGGTATTCTCCTTTAACTGTTGTCAGCGACCTTATTCTTGTTAAAAGGAATATAGGTCTTAAAACATCCTATCAATGGTAACGAACTTAAAAAATATTTAAATATAACTAAATTCGGATGGGTTTTAAGAGGATTTAAGAAAAATATATGGTACATACTCTAAGAATAAAATATTTTTTTATATATGAAATATAATATCAACGAAACAGGCGGCTTGAATTGTAGGGTTTACGAAGAATTACGAGGAATATGGACAGTAAATTCATATGTTTTTTTTACGTTACTGTTAATATAATATTTATTTTGATTTCATTATAATGCTGCATGTAAAGATTTATTATTACCGGGTATATCAAGAGTGCTACCGAAAACGAAGCTGGGTGGTAGTTTTAGTGACTACAAACACAATGCAACTAAAAATTTCGCAAAGAAACGCGGCAATTATTTTTTATTATTTTTTTAATATCGTCATTTTTGGATGGTAAATCCATAGTTTTTGCTTAAATAATAATTTAAACTCTTTTATACCTTAGATTTTTTATAAATAAAATGGTGAACACTATTATTTTAGGAAAAAAAATGTGTTTACCACCCAAATACGGCCATAGGAAAAAAATAATAAAAAAAAATTGTCGCTTTTTTTGCAACTTTTCTGTTGCATTGTGTCTGAAGTCGTTTAAACTACCACCCGGCTTCGTTTTCGGTAGCAGTCTTGATATACCCTGTATATCATAACTACGGTAAATTTTTAAAGGAAAATATTGTGAGAGAAACTGCATAAGAATTCATGTGATAAATTTTACGTGCAGCCTTAGGTTGTAGACCTAATGCTATCAAGCTTTATGCCAGGCAAGCACCTGATCTTGCGAATATAACCCAGATTATAATTTTAATTCGTGCCGATCCCGCATAGGTATAGTATAAAGGCAGGTAGAAGAAGAGTGGAAACAGAATAAAGTACAGACAGTTCTGAGATAAGACAGTTTTTTTCACAGCAATAAATATAAATAAGCATTAGAAGACAGGGCAATAGAGGATTTACTGTTGGTAGGTAAACGTGAGAGGCCGCCTGGGTAGGTACCACCGCAATATCTATTTCTCCCATCAAACAGCAATGTAAATGCACTGTTGTGTTTCGGTTTGAAGGATATTGAGGACATATTGAGACTTATATTATGCCTCAGGATGGCGAGCGCAGTGGAATACTAAGCATTGCTTTGTAATTCAAGGTGCTGTTTGATTTTACTACTGTTCATGAACAATCGTATCGCTTACCATCAGACGAACGACATGCTCGTCTCGCCATTCATAGCAATAAAAAAAATACCAACAATGAAAGAGAGAAACAGAATTACCTCCGATTTACCCTAAAATGGTGAAGGAAAACATCGAGAGTAAACCTGCATACCATAGCGATTTATAAAAAATTATATGGTATGTAAGTCCGCCAACCCGCACTAGGCCAGCGTGATGGACTATATGGCCTAACCACTCTCAATCGTACTCTCGATTGTAGAGGAGGCCCGTGCCCTGCAGTGGGACGTATATGGGCTGATACAGACAGATTACTTTACCCAACTTTACCCTTTACGACTTTCAGTAACACTCAATGTGACAACCTATTGCCTTGTCCACGGTCGAATTCACAGAATATAAAATTGGCAAAAAATAAGTCTTTGGTTTCAATAAATCACTTAGGAAAGTCAACGTTTCACAGAGTGCACCTGAGTGACAGGCTTTTAGACTAAACCATGATGTATGTACAGTTTGTGAGAATAGAAAAGGTTTGGCGTATCGAATGTACGGTGAATTACATTTTGGAAATATTTACAATAATTATTTATCAGTACCTATTTTAAGGCTTTTAAAGCGTGAGGCTTTGTAAGTTTGAAAAGGTTTTTCATTCGGTTTGAAAAGACTTATTTAAAACACCATTGCTAAATGAGTCACGGGTATTAAGAATTTTACAATTTCTTTAAATACGTATTTAGGGTTATTGCATAAAGAAATGTTTATTCTGCTATTATTTTTTAATTAATCTACTCTTAATGAGTAAATACCTATTAATGTAATAATTTAAAACATTACAACCTGTCTTGTAATTAGTACAAGAAGGATATCTTCGGTTTTGTCCCTTGTCCCGGAAAGCCGTTCATATTTTTCATGCCTAATATATTCTATTTATATGTAGAATTTCCTCATTTGCAAACTGAACTACGAATGGAAAACAAAAATGTACATAAATAAAAATATTTATATGACGAATCCAATTAATATAACGCCTAATGGATACTTCTCATATCTTTGTATAATAATGTGTATAGAAAGTATTTGTGTCATAATATTACAACCATTCTTCTTCAACGTTAACTTTAAAAATTATCTAGAGCAACTGACATACGGCCGATGCCAATAATCAATCGAAAAAATTAGATTGAAGTCAATCTGGATTGTTTTCTACTTTTCGATTCGTCTCTTGTCATGTTGCCATAGTTTTTTCACTACTATAGTATCAGAAAAAAGATTGAGCTGTCAATCTCAAACGACAAATTTTGGATTGGGATTGTTTATTGGCAGCGACTGATATTAAGCTGTGACGTCAATCCTTACGGACTTATCCAATCCAGGAAAAATAATTATAAACTCAAATCCGATTGAT
The DNA here is from genome assembly GCA_009982885.2 of Hyles vespertilio. Lineage (NCBI taxonomy): Eukaryota > Metazoa > Arthropoda > Insecta > Lepidoptera > Sphingidae > Hyles > Hyles vespertilio. The sequence continues at coordinate 6,194,953 of CM042810.1, forward strand.
AGTTCCACCACGATTGTAAAAATTCGGATTCTCACATCTTATCGTAATCAGGGTTACGAATGATTGCCGAGTATTATCTATTAAAGTCGTCAATTGGCAGACCGCACAGTTCGCAGAAATCATTTTTCCTCATGCGACATAAGGTTTTTATCATGAACTAGCGGGACGTCCTGGCTTTGTTCAATTGCAAGTAATTTTGCACTATACAATGCTCACATAACGATCACTCAATTTTCATTTTTTATATTCCAATGAATAGTGAGATGAGCATCCCGTTTGCCTGATGGTAAGCGATACGAGCGCTCATGAACAGTAGCAAAACCAATGAGCACCTTGAATTACAGAGCAAGGCTTGGCATTTCACTGCGCTCGTCGTCTTGAGACATAGGAGTCTCAAAATGTCAAGTAGTTACTCTGGCTACAATGCCCTTCAAACCAAACACAACAGTGCATTTACACTGTTGTTTAGCGGGAGAAATAGACATTACGCTGATTTCTACTCAGGCAGTCTCTCACATATGAGAGACCTACCACCAATTTTATGCCGCTTTACTGCAAGTAAGTCAAATACCAAATTTTTAAATCTTATCAGCAACGTATTATTTTCTATCAAAATTTGGCACCCTGCTCTTTCCTATGACACATTAACTTTATTTACAAAAACAGAAGCTTATAACCTTCCCCAGCTTCCAGTCCATCTACATGCCAAACTTCATCATAATCGGTTCAGTAGTTTACTTATAAAAAGGTAACAAACATACATTACATTCGTGTATAATAGCGCCTGCGCGAACTGGTCTTGAATTTCAACTAGTAGGCGTTGTGTTTTCCTGTTAGGAACAGCTGCGACCTATTGAGTTTTATATCGGTATCGATAGGTTCGAAGTTGTAGTTTTATTATGGACATAAAAATCGTAAGGAGTTACGATGTATACGCTGTTTGATGTCGATTTTTGCACGGATGTTTATAACGCGTAACAAAGAGATGGAAATCAAATATTTATAGATGTGTGGCACTTGAAATGTTAGCAGCTTTTGAGAATGGTGTTAGGAATTCTACAGTAGTTTTTGTTTTTATTGATTAGTACAATTCTATAATTGGTTATAGATTGCGGAATTTGTGCCCGATATGGAGATAGGCTCGCCCTTAATCACATCGTGAGACGGAGCATACAAGGCGAAATGTTGGTGTCCTGGTAGCACCACTGCCTACCAATTCTGGGAAAAAGGCGTGAGTTTATGTATACATGTATTAAATAATTTGCAGCAATTTATTTTCATTTAAGTATTATCATTCAAAAATCGCCCGGGCTGTTTTCAAACTAAGTAAGACCACATTGCCTTTAAATTATTACCAATTTGAGATATTTTTTTTAGAATTCCTGATTGATAAAATCGATTATCCCAACATAAATTAGAAGTCAAAATGCAACAGCAAACCATCTTTCAACCAGCATATTTTTAACACCCGGTACCGACGCAGTTTGAGTTTCTAATGTTTTTGTACAGGAATACTATGTGTAAACATCGTAATTTACAAAAATATTTACATTGCAGCGTCTCATGCAGAAATACTCTTTGTATTATATTAAGGTGGAATAAAAATAGCATACAATAACAATCTTTTTATTTATATAAAATCTTCGTTCACAATCAGTAGCATCATTATTATCATCCATTTTATCAGTCTACTACGCACTAAAATGATGAAGGAAAACATCGCGAGGTAACCTGCATACCGTAAAATTTATAAAATTTCTATAGTGTGGTGTTGTACTGGTAGTTGCACTGGTGGTAGGTCTCTCATATGTGAGAGGCCATCTGGGTAGGTACCACCGCAATGTCTATTTCTCCCGTGAAACAACACTGCTTAAATGCACTGTTGTGTTTCGGATTGAAGGACATTGTAGCCAGAGCAACTACTGGACATATTGAGACTTAACATCTTATGTCTCAGGATGGCGAGCGCAGTGGAATGTTGCTACTGTTCATGAGCGTTCGTATCGCTTACCATCAGGCGAACGGCTTGCTCGTCTCGTCATTCAAAGCAATAAAAAAAAAGTGTGTAAAGTTCGACAACCAGCATTAGGGCAGCGCATTGTGGTTGACTATATGGCCTAGCTACTCTCAATCGTACTCTCGATTGTAGAGGAGGCTTGTGCTCTGCAGTGGCACGTATGTGCGCTGATAACGGTATCAGTCTTCATGATTTTATTGATAAAGGTATCTCAAAATGCAAACCAATATACAATATTATTTATTCACTATTATCGTCTTTATCGTATTGACGAAAGAAGAAGATTAATAGTCCAAGAATTGTCTTGGACTATAGATTAATCAATCATCAATTTGCATCAACGAATTTAAAGCTTGAATAAAAAAATACTTGACATAAATAAGAAATCAAGGTGGACGGAAGTCGGTCAATGTAGGCTGCTTCTTACAGGTTGTTGTAGAAATCTTGGAAGCCTACGTTCAGCAGTAGACTTCCTGCGGCTGAAGAGCGCAAGAGAGAGAAGTAAGAAAAATAATAGAACAACAACCCTATTCCGATGGCAGAATCTCTATATCCACACGGAATAATACCTGTGCAATTATACGGCACCAGGGAGCCGGTGCCTAATTCTCTTTGGATGCGACACACACTGTCTAGCGCGGGTAATTAGTTACGACCAAATTGCATTAACCAGACATCGCCGGGAGAGATTACTCAACGATACTTCGGATCGGTGCTCACGATTTTGGATTTACACTTTAAATATCATCATTATTAGCTTTTGTACTGTCTTCGGTTTATCGCATTTGGAAATCGTCCCTCCAACTAGCTGGAAAGATGTTATGATGAGGTATATTTTAGAGGAATATTATCCCCTGCTGAAATTTGTTGAATGCTGGCTTCGCCGAGTATTTCATAGTACAGGATCGTGCCGTAATCAGAAACATCTTGTATTACCGTGTCGATTTTCGTAATGTGTCGATTTTCTATAACTGAAAATAATTATATTTTGCTTTGGACGTCTTTCCAATCATATGGTTAATGTACTTAAACACGGGTCCAAAGTATATGTTTTACGTATTGCCTTATCACCTAATATTTACATTATAATAGGGAATATGCATGTCATTTTTTATATTTATAATCAATTCTGTATGTAATTATCGGAAAAATATAAGTCTGAAAATATCAATCAAAAAAGTACAAAAAAATAATCAAAACTGCTATCAGTTTCGAAGCATTTAAACGCCATGATGGCGCGAACTCGCTGTGACGTCAAAGGTCACGATATGAACAACGTAGTATTTGGATTAAGTTTCTTTCATGAATTGCTACAGAACTGTATTTCGTGACAAAATAATCCGTTTTATTTAATCGTATAAAGAAAGCACCAAAATAAGTCATAAACAAACGTAAAACAATAAGCTAAAACTTCATAAGAACGTGACCATTGTCGTCACTTTCCTTTTCAAGCAATAGATCGCGTTTCGGAAAAAATCGCGGCAAATTTGAAATGTCATTTTTTAAGTATTTATTTTACCGATTTAGAGTTGATAAATTTAAAAAAATATCTTTAAGGTATATTTCTATATTAATAAAGATTACAAAAAAAAATATTTTGACTTATTTTGAAGTCTGGTGCATGTTCCCTATTATCTTGCTAGTCAACACATGTATTATTTTGCTTACAGATCCATCTTTTTTAATAAGCTGTCTATTATATTTAATCTAGTAATAATATTATTATTGTTGAATGACTACATCCTGATTCAGAAGATTGATTAATCGTTCAAATGTTGAAGCAAATATTGCTATCTAATCTAAATATGCTAAGCAACATGTCAAAACGATCTAAATACAGATAAAAATTAAAAATGCAGATAAAAATTATCAAGTAATAAAACGATTGATTTGAGGAGCGAAAATTTATTATGTTATCTGTAGTCGTAATCATAGTTAGATAAAAGTTGCTATCTTAATAACAATCTGTATCATATCAAAATAATCAGTCTGCAACATTGCACTGCTGTACTGAAGATATATAGATTGCAAATCGAAAACCTCGACTTCTTTATTGTAAATCCAATTAGCCACTTGATAAAGGAGGTCCATGTTGATGTGGTTAGTGCTTGGTGGCTTGTAACTAACAGAAAGGAATCTTACCTCTACGCACAACTCTGTATTTTCGGGGTAAAGGAGAATATCGTTCTAAAGGCCGAAGCTATCGAAGGCATATCCACAGATCTTGTATTTAGCTTTGTGTTCCAAAATGAATTTAGTGAGCCGTATCTTCTTTAGCTATAACACATTCCGATACTGTGACGATATTAAATAACGATACAAACTTGTAAAATACTATTTACTTTTTTGATTACTAAGTAAGTAAAAAAGAGATTCGCTTGATGATACCCGATACAATGGCACATATACAGTAGCAAATCCAAATAACCAGCCATCCAAATAACCAACCATGGACAACGCAGCAACGTTGGCATTCCACTAAGGTCGCCATTTTAAGACATAAGATTTTAAGTGTCAATATGTCCAGTACTTATCGTTACTCTGGCTAGAATATCCTATAAACCGAAATACAATAGTGCATTTACACTACTATTTAGCGGAATAAATAAATTGCGGTGGTATCCCAGGCTGCTTCTCACATATTATGACAGACCTTCCTACCAGTGAATGATGAATATTTTCATGAGTAGCGGAGAATCTCTTGACACATCCAGTGTCTATTTTTATTGGTTGACATTCTAGCAGTGCCATTGTTCAGCAGCTGGTTAATGACAGAGCGTATTTATGCACCCGCGCATACCGATGGAGGGCAGTGAATAGAAACGCCACTTAACCTGACTTGATTACAGATCATAGTGGGCTCCATTCATACACGTTAAATAGAGCTCTCAATAAGGCGTTTGGGGTGGGTTTTCTGTGCGAGCGGATTATTTTTTTTATTACGTAAGTCCGGAAATAAAGCAAATGGCTCAACCTATGGGTAAGACTGCTGTCCATAAATGTATGCAGCACTTAGATCGTATATGTGTCGCGATGTCTTGGAAGTAAAACAGAAAGGAAATAAAAGAAAAAGAAAGGGGGAATTAGGCTTCCGTCAATCTTACTGAGTGACAAATGACAGCAAAGCAGTCCCTTGGAAAGGAACATTCTACCGATTCTTACAATCCAAGACGACTAAAGTTTAGCCTTACAACTTCGATCAAATCGAATTTATAATTTCAATTTTACGACAAATAGACCATAAAACAAAGACCTTCATCAACGATCTTTACAGCGGCCTGTTCGTAGCGATCTGCGTGCATTCTATGTTATGTCTATGTTATGTACCGTATCAACCCAAATAACGTCCCACTGAAGGGCCTCCCCCACAACCGAGAGAACTATTGGGAGGGATTATCTACGGCAGAGATCCCATGTTAAGCAATGGACTTCCTAGGGTTGAAGAGAGAGGGAGAAAGAGATCAAAGAGGTGATTTCTAATAAACCAATTAATATATAATTGTCTATACACCAATCGATTATCAGTGTGAATACACTAACCATATCACAACATTAACGATTCTTCGAACGAGTTTGAAACACAAACATATGCGGTGGTTACGCCTCATATTGCGAGAAGTTCCACTGTCGGCAGACTGAATGTTCCTTTGTTATTCAGAACTACATATAATGGTTTCTTAGATTTACGCGAATGTTACACATTGAAATAAAACTATTATTTACGGATTTTATCACGAATTTAGTTTAATTTTTTACATTTTTGACTTCCCGGCGTTTCGATTACTTTACAGCTTTCGTGGTCACGGGGCGGACTGAGGTATTGGTCGTCCGCTCTGTGACTGTTACAATTCAACTACCCTTAATTTACAATTATTAAATTAAAAAGTTAATTCAAACAGTTAATCATGCACAAGCATGGGATCTAATACTACATTCATTAAATCGGAACCCAAAAGACCAACTGCCAGACCTCAAGACACTGTGAGCTCCTTCTGCGTAGATCGGATCGCAAATACAGATTAACTGTTTGAATTAACTTTTTAATTTAATAATTGTAAATTAAGAATAGTTGAATTGTAACAGTCACAGAGCGGACGACCAATACCTCAGTCCGCCCCGTGACCGCGAAAGCTGTAAAGTAATCGAAACGTGGGGAAGTCAAAAAGTAAAAAAATTAACTAAATTCGCGATAAAATCCGTAAATAATAGTTTTATTTCAGAACTACATATGTTAATCATAGGTATGCTATTTGTAGTTCTAGGTAAATTAGTAGAAAATATTTCGTTGGAAAATAAATGACATATGAACATTTGATTGTCGAAGAGGCAGATTTTGTATCATTAAACAAATGAAAGTTAGAAAAAATACTAGAGATATTTCGATCCACCTAGTAAGGAAATGAAAATCCATCGTAGTGAACCACGAAATGTTGTATTTCAAGTTCAGCGTCATGTCTATCTAATTTCAAGTAAGCCGACAAAATTATGTCAACTAACTCGAGAATACACTGAACTGGCGATCAGATATATTATTAATATTTTATGGTGCTGATGAGCCTATTCTTTTTAAAATTGGCTAAACATTGCTAAGCTTGTGTAACTGATAATCTATTGTAAGAATTTTGAATGTACGAGTTAAAACAATTTGTAATAAAAATTAGCATATATTAGGATCGGTCGTCTAGAACTTCTAAAATTCTACAGAAGACTGAATTAAATTAACTATGCGAGTAGAGCAAAAAGGGTTTCAAAGTAAAAGGATGACCTAGCTAGTTCTAGGGGGCAAACAAATGATAAATAATGTAGCGCGTGTAAAGGTAAATGGGATTTTTAACCTGTATTATGCCAAAATTTAGACTCCTCCATTGATTAAACAGTGACCTTTTGGAAGTCACCGGCAATCAGTGACTTCCTTAAAATTTAAACTTCACCCGAGAATCTTTGTTCCTATCGACTGTCAGTTTTTTGCGGTATGTGTCGTGCTCACGTCGGGTTCAATTTACCATTCCAATGGACAAAATCTGTAAATTTTGTTCCCTAGTGGTTTTTATGTTCTTATGTCTTGTTAGAACAAAGGAAGATACCGAGAATTGCTCTCACCATACAATCTCTTCGAGCCTTTTAATGAAACCGATGACAAGAGACTACCATTTAGTACTGATACGATTTAGCTACGATATTTTTTATAGTACGTGGCCTTACAAAATCAATAAATTCAAATACCAACCGCTGCAATTCACACCGCGTCATTCGATAATCATAAATTATACTGCATAAATTGAGCGTGTAATATACAATGTACATACAGCGATCTAATTAATTGTAGCTCCCTCGAGATAATGCCGATACGTCTAAAACCAGCTCAATATTGTATGTGCCCATTATTTACTTGACGCGTTTTAAATATGTAAGCCCTTGTACTATAGCCATTGGTCATTCTATTTAGTACCTATTGTCAATTACTCGCTTCATAGGTCTTCAAGGCAGCACCATTGGTCTGTCATTCCTGAGGTCTTGGATAAAATTACCATGTAAGGTAAGCTTGTTCGATATCTGATTTTTTTGGGATTGAAATCTTTACCCGACATAGCGGTAGGCTTGCATAATTTTTTTAGAGTTCTCTTATCTTCTCTACACTTTTATGCAAATCAGCATCGGTATTATTGCTTTTTATTTTTAAGGTTAATTGTGTTTTATACTTATCGCCCTTATAGTGTCTGCAAACTAACAAAACAGGAATAAAAGGTATCACTTTCATTATTAAAATTATTTTAGGTGTTTTTGTAATTTTAAAGTTTAATAGGTCTATGACTGATGTTATGGAATAAATATTCAAGTCATTCGGTTTCTCAGTTTTCTTAAAGTATTTCATTGCAAACAATAGCATGCAAATTACCTAAGAATACCTAGAACTTGTGTTCAAGAAGCTTAGGGTAAAAGTCAAACGCCAAGTTCATGGAACGGTTAATAAAAGTGAGCAAGAAGTCACTGAAGAAATCCCTTAGTGAGGCTTAGGTTCAGCATTAGACTTCCTGTGGTTGATCTTCCGAAATAGCTCAGCAATTATGAACCAGTAACAACAACTCTGTCTATCCTTTCGGGAATTTAGACACAAGTTGTATAGACTCACATTTGCCCACAGTTTAGCACGAGCCTTCTCTAAATCCGAAAATTGTAATTACTGTTATGCATATACTATTCCTTTTTCGAGTTCCCAATGACTTGCAAACCAAACATAGATGCCCAATGGGTGGTAAAATTCAATCGGGACGGCACAGACGTCTTTGAAATGATATTAGGGCTGCAAACGCGGAGACTTACTGGGAATTAGTGCGAGATTGCCGCTCCAGCTCTGATTAGATAGGGCTGCGGATCGCTCCCGGCATTAGCTGAGGCACTGAGGAAATTATACTGTTTGCCGAGCTCACACTTACGTAAATGTCCTTGCGACTTGTCACTTTTGAAAGTGACGCCATATTTAGGAAATCAACAACCTTATCAATTCCTATAGGCATTATGTTGACTATGAAGACACATATGACTCCGAAAATAGTCCTGATAGTCAATCACTACGCACTATGGCGGTGACGGAAAACATCGTGAGGAAACCTGCATACCATAGCGATTTCTATAGTATGTAAGGTCTGCCAACCTGCACTAGACCAGCATGGTGGATTAAATGGCCTAACCACTCACAATCGTGCTCTCGATTGCAGAGGAGGCCCGTGCCCTGCATTGGGACGTATATGGGCTGATAGAGATTATTTTGACACAATAAAATTACTATCATACATATTATGCTAAATGTAGTGCACGCTGAAATACATATAAACAAGGGTAAATAAATAAATACACCCCACAGTCGCATATACATTTAGTCCTAACCCCACACTACGATCGAGTCTTGTGTTGTGGGTACTACGAACTACGAAAGATTTTTCGGTCTCACAAACACCCAGACCCCAAACAAATACCTGTGTGAACCCGCGGCCATACGATTGACGTGTTGGAAGCGGCCTGCATCTGGCGACTTCCTTCACCAAGTAAGTTGTAGGTGGGCGTCCGAATAAAATAATAAATATCGTCAAATAAACTCATCAAAAACTGTAAAATTTTACATGTCACAACTAGTGGCGTGAGGTTCAATTAGAAGACCAGGGAGACTATTGAGAGCCTCACTGAGTTTTCTCTCTTAAAAGTATTTAGAGTGTACATAAAAATGTTATAATGAATAATGTCAAAAGATATATAAAATATGATCATAAATATGATGATAAAATATGATCATGTTTCCGATTTTCGTACAAAGCTCAAGTGGCTACCAATAAGGCTTCGCCGGAATACACACATTCTTTTTCTTCTCTATAATATACTTTTCAATCCCCTCACTCCCTCATATCTTAAAAATCGCTTTGAATTTCTTCATGATTCACATTCGAGGTCTCTTAGGTCATCGGAGAACTTAAGGCTGAAAATCCCCGCGCATTCCACTTCCTTCACTGACAGAACTTTCACCGTACAAGCTGCCAGGTTGTGGAATGCTTTGCCAGTAACGGTGAGACGAGCTAAAACTCTGCCCATCTTCAAAAATATGGTTAAAGAACACTACTTACAGGTTCTATGAGGATATTGGAGTTGTTCACATTTTACTTTGTTGTTATATTTTTTTTTTTTTTTATTGCATTGAATGGCGAGACGAGCAAGCCTTTCGCCTGATGGTAAGCGATACGACCGCTCATGAACAGTAGCAATATTCCACTGCGCTCGCCATCCTGAGACATAAGATGTTAAGTCTCAATATGTCCAGTAGTTGCTCTGGCTACAATGTCCTTCAATCCGAAACACAACAGTGCATTTAAGCAGTGTTGTTTCACGGGAGAAATAGACATTGCGGTGGTACCTACCCAGATGGCCTCTCACATTTGAGAGACCTACCACCAGTAAAATTGTGTTATATATTTATATATATATACAGGGTATATCAAGACTGCTACCGAAAACGAAGCCGGGTGGTAGTTAAAGCGACTTCAGACACAATGCAACAGAAAAAGTTGCAAAAAAAAGCGATAATTTTTTTTTGGTATTTTTTTCCTATGACCATATTTGGGTGGTAAATTATTTTTTTCCTAAAATAATAGTGTATACCCTTTTATTTATTAATAATCTAAGGTATAAAAGTGTTTAAATTATTATTTTAGCAAAAACTATGGATTTACCACCCAAAAATGACGATATTTAAAAAAAGATAAAAAATCATTGTCGCGTTTCTTTGCGAAATTTTTAGTTGCATTGTGTTTGTAGTCACTAAAACTACCACCCGGCTTCGTTTTCGGTAGCAGTCTTGAGATACCCGGTATATATATATATATGTATTTATATATTTATAGGTGTATATATTATATGTGTATTTTGTGTATTTGTATGTTTATTCAACATATATATGTATGTATGTATATACCGGGTATCTCAAGACTGCTACCGAAAACGAAGCCGGGTGGTAGTTTTAGTGGCTACAAACACAATGCAATTAAAAATTTCGCATAGAAACGCGACAATTATTTTTTATGATTTTTTAAATATCGTCATTTTTGGGTGGTAAATCCATAGTTTTTGCTAAAATAATAATTTAAACTCTTTTATACCTTAGAGTATTTATAAATAAAAGGGTATACACTATTATTTTAGGAAAAAATGTATTTACCACCCAAATATGGCCATAGGAAAAAAATAACAAAAAAAAATTGTCGCTTTTTTTTGCACCTTTTTCTGTTGCATTGTGTCTGAAGTCGCTTAGACTACCACCCGGCTTCGTTTTCGGTAGCAGTCTTGATATACCCTGTATGTATGTATGTATGTTTATTTGTAAAATTAACAATATTATAAATTGTAATACTAGTACACCCGAAGCCCCAACTTTCGTTCTTTTCGTTTATCCATCTTCACTTGTGCATATATTTTATTTCATTTAGTTTTGTCTTTTTATGTATATGGTGTACAATAAAGTGTTAAATAAATAAATAAATAAATAAGATATGTGAGTCAGCCCTGATTCTGTCTGAACGAACACAGACGGAAAAAGGAGGATTCACTGAACCAAACCAATACGAGCGACCAACCTCTCGCCCATGGGTAAACATTGGTTATATTGTAAATGAATTAATTACATTTTTAATTATTAATGTGGGCTGGCGATTTCAAAATTTCCGATAATGACCCAACCACACGATCGAATACGTTTGTAACAACCAGTGATCAGTAATGGAAAACGGGCGGCCGCTCGTAAAATTATAGGCGAGATTATTTTGCAGTCGATAAAATTATAAATGTGTTGACAAAAGGGATGAGGGAAAGTGGAAGGAATTTAGAAATGTTCTATCATTAAGTCAAGATATGTGGTAAGCTATAAGCATTGATTGTTTGATGTTCTTCGAAAGTTCTTTAGCATTGAAATGAAATGAAAATATTTATTGAATCCATAAAATGTCATACATTGTTTAGATTCAGTCACTTTTTTTTTTCACTACCACCCATTTTTATCTGCCATGTTTCTTCTCGACTTTTATGGCGCTAATTTTCAAATCCATTCGTAATTAAAAAAATATAAATCTTTATTACCTCTTTTATTTAGCCTTTTCTACGGTTTCACAAACAAACAAGAGACTAAAATTTTAAAGTTACTCGTTTGCCAACTAAATATACTCTTTTAAGAAGCTCCGCAGAGGTTTTTTGTTAGAATTTTTTCAAAAACATATTTTTTGTTTCCTACAAATTATGAATAAATTATTTTTGGGTTCAAATCTCTAAACAAAAATGAATAATTTTTTTCACTGGTCACAACTTCTTAAAATCCTCTGTATTTAAATGAAGACTATAATAATTCCAATTTATTTGTTACTGTATATCTTCAGAGGAAACTATTAAAACAAACTATAATCTTGATAAATCCACGTGAAAGGTCCATTTTGGGAATCCCGAGCATTTTCCTCCACAGATGTGTGAAAGGCACGTGCAAGCCTGGTATTTGCGATAAAACATTTGTTGTTCTATTAACATTGTGGGTTTGAGAGCACATGTAATTAACAACTAGGTGAACTATTTGTTAATTTGTCAAGCCTATAGATCTATAGGCTTACCTTAGGGTATAATAATATAGGAGTGCTGTCATGGATTTTCGTCTTCAAAAACGTAGATATTTTCTTGTTCGTAGTGTTGGTAGCACTTCTATTTTAGTGAAAATTGATTTAAATTTTTAACAACGAATTGCTGTAAATTGCTTGGATATCCGAAAGTATATTTAGCTATTATCCTTTCAAAACGTGATACAGTGGAATTAAATAGCCCTAAACTATTTATTTTGTTTTTCTTTACCAAGTAATTTCTGCATGTTAGACAACCTGTTAAATATCAACCAATAGCAAGGCATAAAAAGGTGGCCCAGCACCACCATTTTTATCTGCGTTTTTGATGTACCAGCGCTCCCTCTATATTATAATACCTATATACTCTAAGGCTCACACATATTCCAATAATATACTGAGCTAAAACTTTTCACAATAATAAATATTTTGCATAAGATCAGCAAAAATATTGCATTAAAGTGACAGCCTCCGTGGCGCAGTTGGTTAGACGCCGCCACAAATATTTATGAGAACCACAGGTATTTGTTTCGGGTCTGAGTGTTTACGAGACCGAAATGTCTTTAGTAGTTTCCTGATACCCACGACGCATGACTCGATCTTAGTATGGGGTCAGGACTATGTTTATGAATGTTGGTGTTTTTTTTTATTTTTACTTAGAACGTTTTCAGAATAAGGGTGACCGTTTGGCCTGGTATCAACTATGGAACAGTCATTGCCATTTGGCCGATACATAATGCAGCGGTCGGCGCACCTGGCCGATATCGATTAGGTTTTATTACGATTGTAGGTCATTTACCGATTCATACTAATTTTACAAAAAATATATAACCTTAAATCTTAAAAAAAGAACTTTCGTCCATTGACATACATATACTGGGTATATCAAGACTGCTACCGAAAACGAAGCCGGGTGGTAGTTTTAGTGGCTACAAACACAATGCAACTAAAAATTTCACAAAGAAACGCGACAATTATTTTTTATGATTTTTTTAATTTCGTAATTTTTGGGTGGTAAATCAATAGTTTTGGCAAAAATAATAATTTAAATTCCTTTATACCTTATCCATCCATCCATCAGCCAAAGGAAGTCCACTGCTGAACATAGGCCTCCCCCAATGATTTCCACAGAGACCTGTTGGAGGCAGCCTGCATCCAGCGACGTCCCGCGACCTTTACCAGGTCGTCGGACCATCTTGTGGGTGGACGTCCTACGCTGCGCTTTCCGCTACGTGGCCTCCATTCGAGCACTTTCCGACCCCATCGGTCATCAGATCTCCGCGCTATGTGCCCTGCCCATTGCCACTTCAACTTGCTAATCCGGTGGGCTATGTCGGTTATTTTAGTTCTCCTACGGATCTCCTCATTTCTGATTCGATCTCGTAGGGAAACCCCGAGCATAGCCCTCTCCATAGCTCGTTGAGTGACTTTGAGCTTCCTAATAAGGCCCATAGTGAGAGGCCACGTCTCGGTGCCGTAAGTCATCACTAGCAACACACAACCATCGAAGACTTTCGATTTAAGGCACTGAGGTATTTTGGACGAGAAGACGTCGCGTAGTTTCCCGAACGCTGCCCAACCGAGTTGGATTCGACGATTGACCTCTCTCTCGAAGTTGGACCTGCCTAACCGGACCACTTGTCCTAAATAGACATATTCGTCAACAACTTCAAGAGTCGAGCCCCCAACACCGATGGGGGTGGGCACAACATGGACATTCGACATGATCTTCGTTTTGTCCATGTTCATTTTAAGACCCACCTGTTGGGAGACTCGATTGAGGTCTTCGAGCATAGTGCTAAGGTCTTCCAGCGATTCTGCCAAGACTACAATATCGTCGGCAAACCGAAAGTGAGTGATATACTCGCCTTACCTTAGAATATGTATAAATAGAAGGGTATACACTACTATTTTTGGAAAAAAAAATATTTACCACCCAAAAATGGCCATAGAAAAAAATAACAAAGAAAAATTGTCGCTTTATTTGCAAAATTTTCTGTTGCATTGTGTCTGAAGTCGCTTAGACTACCACCCGGCTTCATTTTCGGTAGCAGTCTTGATATACCCTGTATAATATGGACAGGCCGGAAAGCACGTAAAGTGTTCCGACGTAAATGGTGCGCGCGCTCTAGTACATCTCTAGTGGATCGTTACTGAAATTAGTCGTCACTCGCAGCGATTTGGAAATACTTGATTGTATTATGATAGAAATTTTAATAAAAATGAAGATAGTATTTTTATCACCGTTTAGACCAAATCTATTAAATTAAGTTAATTAAATATTTATTTTAGCGCGATTTAAACGCGATAGTTCATCTTTTTGAAACTCCACATGTACTGGAGGGCCTATATTTAGTTTTTAAATCGATGCATTCGTCATAAAATTTGCCATGTAGAACGTCTTGACCATAAGGGTGTTCGTTTGACCTGGCATTAAATATTGAAGAGTCTTTGCCATCTGGCCGCTACATTATGCAGCGGCCGGCGCACCTGGCCGAAATATCGATTCGATTTTATTTGATTCATTACGATTGTCGGTTTATTGTTTTTTTTTTTTTTTTTTGTTATACGGTTAAGGAACCAGGTGTAGATGTACTTTTATTTAATCGAGACTTTTCTAAAATCTAAATTGTGATAAATAATCTGTATATTATATCACAGTATCATAGAAACTTATTAAAATAACAATATACAAGTAAATACACACATAAGCCTGATCTTACATAAATATTAAATCTTTTGTCTTGGATATGAGACTTTGTTTTTTAAAACCCAGATCCGAAGCAAAAATACTGTACCAAAATGCCACAAATATTTGTCTCGATGCGAACATCAAACCCGTAGCCTCTTGATTCTCAGCTATTCTCACTTAATACCCTAATCGAGACGAATGTTTGTGTCAACATCATCATTATCTCAGCCACGGACTCCACAGCTGAACATAGGCCTCCCCAAGGATGTCCTTATCGACCTGTTGGATGCGGCCTGCATCCAGCGACTTCCTGCAACAAATGTTTGTGTGCTACAAAGGTATTCGTTTCCGTGATGGCCAGCCGGAGACCTCGACGTGCCCCCTTGACCTACCCCCAAGGTTTCGGAGTAAGGAATTACTTACGTCTTGTTAAATAATATTGTACTTACCGCTTGATAATCCTAGGTACACTGCAGATACTTTTTCGTGCTGTTAAGTACTAAAATCTGATTAAATAATGCCATGTTTATTTTAATCATGTATAACGTTTTTGTTTCTTGAAAATAAAGTAAAAGTTAGATAGGCAAAATACTTCGCAAGATATCGAAAAGGTTGCATTTTCCTGTTGTATTCGTGGAATTAATTTTAGATTTTGTTTCTGGTATTATTGTGGTCAGATGTGGTTTTCTCGGCGAACGCGTTTGGGGTTTCTTGCACTAGCCTGATATAAATACGATACAGGGGGATTATACGTATACGCTTATCATCCATCATCCATCCATCAGCCAAAGGAAGTCCACTGCTGAACATAGGCCTCCCCCAATGATTTCCACAGAGACCTGTTGGAGGCAGCCTGCATCCAGCGACGTCCCGCGACCTTTACCAGGTCGTCGGACCATCTTGTGGGTACGCTTTTACGTATAGAGTACGTATAAGATAAAAGATTTCCACGTCTATAAATCTATTATCTATGTAACATATCTTTAACTCCGAACTTAGTCTAAAGTTACGACATATGATAAAAGACTCAAACCACTTCAAACATTAGGAAAGTATTTAGGCATATTGGTATACTTTTTCGTACGATGTTCGTATATTCGTCGTCGTGTATAGAGTATGCATGGAGTATAGAGTAACCCCTAATTTGTAAAAAGTGCAGTGTGGTAAATGTAACCATAAGAGAAGAGAAGAAAAGAGGTCTCGTCAGTTCATGTTTATTGAATTTGTTTCTTTATCAATCGAAATATTTTTTAATATTGAAATATGAATTGAAATATTTCTTAATATTTCAATAACTGTCTCGGTGGCGATGTTATTCTACGGTACGATTACAAAGTTAAGTTCTCGGAGTAGGGAAAAGCAATATTTAATTTTTCTATTTACTAGCCCGGAGTCAGAAATTTTTGTCCGATAAGGAGATAGGCTCGTCCCCCATTACATCATGGGATGGAACATACAAGGCGAAATGTGATTGTCCTGGCACCTGTGCCTACGCCTTCAGGGAAAAAGGTGTGAGTATATGTATGTATGTATGTCATACTACTAACAAAGTTGACAATAATGTACTTATTATGTAAAATTAAACAACATCAGCTGTACACTCAACCACTACAATATACATTATTTACAGAAGCATTTATCGATATCAACATATATGCAGTAATATTTGCGGGAATGACTAGTAAAAATTTTTTAGGAAAGTTATGACTTTCATATCTATGAATTTATACTTTATATCCGAATCCTACTTTTACTATAAATCTGAAAGTCTGTAAGAAGTTTATCACTATTTCACATCACATTTCGAAAACAATTTAAGGAATTGTAACCAAAATGAACTGAATTATAGCCAATTCATTAGAATATTACAAAGGTAAGAATTTTGGAAATATATTGCGTAAATAGGCAATATTGTAAGCGTCAAGTAAGTCGGAAAATATCTGATATGTTAGAAAAATCTTGGCATTCGGTGCTAAAACCTTTAAATATATTTTATAAATCGAATACAGTATGTATTTGATTTATATATTTTTAATTCGTGAATTCAACTTCAACTCGTACGCAAGATCAGATATGGTTAAAATGCAGTGTCTATCTTCATTTCTTAGAGCAGAAGGAAACGCATTCAAACAGTCTCATTAAAATATTTTAATGATATAATTGCCACGTTAATTACGTAGCAATATCATCACGATTGAGTCCCATTGGTGGGCAGCAGACCGCAAACGCGGGCGCTACTTGGAACCGAGTTTCTTCCCTTGCTTACATATCTTTTATGCGGAATTGAAATAGGAAAAAACAAGGAAAAGGTGAATTAATTAAAATGTCATCTTCAGTGATATTAAAATATGTATAATAACTTGTATTTACATCCAAGTTTTTTCTATCTGTAGTTTGGTACAAAGTTGCAGTTGGGAAGTGAAATGCAGTCCAAATACGAGTACAAAGTTTATCCGGACCGTAAACAAAGCCAGGTAGGTGGTAGTTTTACTTTTAGTGAGTTTGGGCACAATGCAACTAATATCATGCAAAAAAAGGCGAAGAATTTTGTGTTTTTATTTCCCCTATTATCGTAAATGGGATGATTTACCCAAAATAACCATTTCAACTCCAGCGAAAAAATTAAAATTGTACTATGATTGTATATTGTATATAAATTGACTATTTTTGATCCAACTGTTAGCATTTAGCAATTAATGTTATTTCAAATGTATATTCATATCATAATTTTGTTTAAGATACATTTCTTTAGGTCTAATTACTATTTCAGTATAATAACGCACTTAAATTCAAGAACTGAATACAATAGCGTTTGATAACAATTACAATACAATACAATACACAACACTTTATTGAACACCACATAACATAAAATAACAAAAAACAAAAATAATAGAAAAACTTACAAATAGTGAACAACTGGTGGTCTTATCGCTAATAGCGATCTCTTCCAGACAACCATATAGCAATAGAATAGGACATTAAAGAAAAAAATAATAGTGGGTGTTTATTGTGTGTGCGTAACTTATAACAATAATGATTAGGAGGAATATAGATATATATATATATAAAACAAAGCATATAAATACATACACATATATGAAACAAATATTAAACTAATACATACGTTATAGCATGTTATACTGGGTGGAATCGCTTATCGTCCGGAAAATTTAATAGTGTATTGTTTATGTGAAATTAACGTTATATACGAGATTTATCATTAAAAACTACAAACTACCCCATAAACAACATCAGTACAAGATATCCCCAAAACGCATATTATCTAAATCACCCTACACTTAAAAGTGCAACATGTCAATACTCAGGCGCGCGAGTGTATGAGTCACGCCACACAACAGCTGTCGCGCATCGACCTTGAACTTACTTTGCGCCTATTTATCGGTATTATTACTCTAAATATTACCATATAACATTTTGATTTATTTAGAATTTTAGTGTGTTAGGATCATTTAAGTAAATTTAGTTGTTGGTATGTTGTTAAGATTTACATTATTATTTTCATAACGTACCTACTATCTTAGAAAAAGCTGCATATGTTTTTATTTAAACGTTTTAATAAAGTCGAGAATAGACGACTTCGCTGTCGTAGGTCACGGATTCTTGCATGATTAGGAAGTCTGAACTTACCATGATCGAGTAGCCTCGGATAAGTCGTTAAAATAGTTCTTGTGCTGGGAACTCGTGGATTCATCATTCATGATACCATTCCTACGCAAAGACTGCAGATGTTCTGGATCTGCATACATCCTTCTTGCATGACCCAAGTTATCATTGGATCGAACATAGCATGTCATTATTGTCACATACTCACTGTTCGTGTAATCACTCATTTTGACCGCAAGAAACTAACCAATAACCAAAATAATTTCGTACGTCACTCGGTACCGCATTTCGCACGACTGAGGAAGTGGCAAGATCCCTGGAAGGTGTCGGCGGCGCGGGAGCGGGCGGCGCGGTGCGGCGGCGCGCTTTGTACTTGCGCTTGCGGCGGCGCGGCGCGGCGGTGAGGGCGGCGCGATCAAAGGATTTTATTACTTAGATTTAGAAGTTTCTACTCGAATTCATATTGTATAAAGTAGGGTAACAATAATGTGTATTTATGAAGATTTTTTTCATTTATGTCATCTTTCTCTAAACAACGTTGTTTTATGAATAACTTATTCTAAATTAGTAACTAATAGTGGTAAATTAATTTTACACTACATAAACAAAAACATAAAAAAATTAAAATAAGTATGCCAAAGTGTTCTAAATCATGTACTTGCCATGCACAATTTTTTTCGTGACGATAAGCGATTCCACCCAGTATAAGACAAGATCGATAAAATACGACTAGGAACTATGTATGAGATAATTTGGAAAGAAAATGATTTTTTAATTTATTTTTGAAGACGTTCAGCGATGGCGCCTGTCGAATTGTCAATGGCAGCGCGTTCCACAAGCGAACAGCCTGAACGGCAAAAGATGATTACTATAATGACAGATTGCAGCTAACTATAGAGCCACAAAGTTATCTGGCCCGGTGGCCAAAACTGGAAACAAAGACGTCATTCGAAATTGTCAATCTAGCTGCCAGTCGCTGACATATCCGCCATTGGTTGTTTACTCAATGTATTTATTTTTCCTGCATTATTTAAAACTAGTGAAAAATGCCGAAAGCTTTAAAAAGTGATGCTAGGAACGTTATACTTCAGGTACGTAGGATGAAAAGCGTCTTCCGACATCAATAATACCCTTCGAAAAATTGTATTAACGCGTAGCTGCCACCAAAGGTTTGTGTTGTCAGCTTTATAAAATAAATTCCACGAAAACAGAATTATGTACGTACTAGTAGAATATAATATGTAAGTACATATCATAAACTAAAATGTATCTTACTCGTCTCATTTTACGTTACGTGTGTGGTGGCCTGTTGGTAAATGGACCAGACGCGGCAGCCAACTTGTTCACGCTGGTTGCGGGTTGGAATCTCAGGTCACACTTCTGACTTTTCGGAGCCATGCTTGTATTGATAAAAACGCGCTATAACGGTGAAGGAAAACATCGTGAGGAAACCTGCATACCATAGCGATTTATTAGAATCTCTATGGTATGTAAGTCCACCAACCCGCATGAGGCCAGCGTGGTGGGCATATGGCCTGTGATATGGCCTAACCCCCCGCAATCGTACTCTCGATTGTGGAGGAGAATACAGATACACTTTTTTAAGGGTTTTGGGGAGCGATTTGTTAGAAATCGTGTGAAGGAAAAATAATATGCAGATGAAACTGGTCATTTTCTCGACACTATTGATCGGATTGAAAAATCTTACTTTACCCCATTTATTGCAATATCTATTTTTAATGGCAACACCAAATTTGATTACAGCGACTCCCTCACCGGGTCAGATAACTTTGTGGCTCTATAGTTAGTTTGATGCGTTTGTACTGAAAGGTCAACAAAGGGTCGTCGACATTTGCAATCCAGCTTTAAAATAATAGTTTAATTGTCGCCAACTTTGTTTTGAATTTGCTTCGCTAATTTAAAGGTGCAAAATTACTGATTTGAAACTAACCATATCCAATCCCATAAATATGATCGTTAAGTTTTCAGATTGCTAGAATTTAGTCGCTGGTAAATCTTTCAAGCTTATAATGTCTATTTCTCCCGCTGAACGGCAGTGGAAATGCACTTTTATGTCCGAGATTGAAGGACATTGTGTTGTAGTGTATAGTTCGAGACGACAGATGCTAAGAGTATGAATTTATCAATACACTACAGTGTTGTTTGGTTTAGCGTCTGTCCATGAGAGGTCGTATCGCTTACCGTCAAACGAATGGCATACTGGTATCTCCGTTCATCGCAATAAAAAAAAGATGCACATATATGGATATTATGATATTATTGTCGGATAAGATAAAATAATTCGAATAACAGTATCTTCATGTAAAACAAGCAACAATGCAATTATCCGATAAGATATAAAGGGCCTTATTAATTATCTCGGACGAACGAGGGAATATCTTTAGTCCAAGGGTCTCAATTTTAGTTTGTCTCATATTTGCTTTTAAAATCAGTGGATTACCATAACAGGATTGTATTTTTTTTTCTCCTGTATTTTATTTAGTAGAGGAATGATTCGTGTCGCTGCTCAGTGCTGTAAGTGTGTAGCGGGGTGAGAAACCGGCAAATGGGGTACAGTATCGCTATTTGATATGAAAACCCGGGATTTTCATGTTAGGCCGAAGTAAAACCGTGTGTGTTACTTTAGTCGTGAATATCTCGCTATTCAAGATAATCGACACAATTCTAAAACATCGGTATAAAGGTTTCTTAGATTTACCAGAATATTATACATTGAAATAAAAATATTATTTACGGATTTTATCGCGGGTTTGGTTTAATTTTTACATTTTTGACTTCCCGACGTTTCGATTACTTTACATTACAGCTTTCGTGGTCACGGGGCGGAAAATCCGTAAATAATAGTCTTATTTCAATGTTCCTCAGTATAATATAAGGTTAATCCCTCGCTAATCCGAGTTTAATAATGCCCAAGAGACCAATAAATGGTGTAATTATAATAATAATAATATAATAACACCCAACAGTCACATACATAGTCCTAACCCCACAATAAGATCGAGTCTTGTGTCGTGGGTATCAGGAACTACGAGAGACTTTTCGGTCTCACAAACACCCAGACCCGGAAGAAATATTTGTGGGCCGCACAAACATTTCTCTCGGTGCGGGGATCGAACCCGCGGCCACTCGTTTCACAGGCGGCGTTTAACCAACTGCGCCACGGAGGCTGCCAATTATACATTATAAGTATTGAATAACTTTGACTAACTTAAAAAAATCTAGTGTAATGAATATAATCTAGATAAGTCGGTTCGCAACAGAATCAATATGGACACTAAGATAACGTTTTTGCAGTGCAGTTCTCATAGGTTTTCGTGGGTAAAAGATTATAATCGGCCTTATTCATAAACAGTTTTAATACTTATTTTAGCTATCGAGTGTTTTGTCCTTTTCAAACGACTTCTGAATTAAGTTTGTGAGGAGATAAAACAATTCGATATTAACTAATACTATACCACTAAAATGGTGAAAAAACTTTCAAAGTGAACCAAGTGGGTGGATTAAGTTTGTACCCTGTGGCAAGGGGGCGTTTAGAATTCCTCCATAGTAACCATTGCCTGTCGTAGAAGGCGACTAATTGGGGCCGTTGGAATCACTAAGTGATTCGAACATCAGTCACTCGGTCTTGCCTGTATATAAGAAATTGCTGGTCTGATCGAAATCAACTATATACGTATAATTTGTCAATTGAATAACAAAAAATATCATACGTACATACATAAACTCCCGCCTTTTTTCCAAAAGGGTTAGACAGAGGTGCTAGGGCACTCATATTTCGCCTTGTATGTTCGTCCCACGATGTGATAGGTGGCGAGCCTTTCGTCATACCGGACACAAATTCCTGGGCTAATAATAATTAGAAAAATCCAATATCACTTTGCCAAACCCGGGACTTGAACTCGAGACCTCAGCTTTGTAACCGTCCCTTGTACAACTTCGCCACCGAAGCAGTCAAAAAAATATCAGCTGTACAAATACACGTAATTTTAACACATGCAGGCAAGGTGGCAGGTGGCAGGAAATACTTATCCAACTAGACCGGCCATTGTACCCAAACACAGTATTATTGTAAAGGTTAAATCGGTTAAAGACTACATGTAAGTAAGTCTCTCATTCCAAGCCTGGCCTGATTATATCTGATCTGGTGGTAGGTCTCTCAAATGTGAGAGGTACCGCCTGGGTAGGTTCCACCGCAATGTCTATTTCTCCCGCCGAACAGCAGGGTAAATGCACTGTTCTATGTGGAGGACATTATTGCCAGAGTAATTACTGGACATATTGAAACTTAACATCTAATGTCTCAGGATGTCGGGAGCAGTGGAATTCCAAGCACTTCTTTGTGATTCCAGGTATTATTTTGAAAAGTCAACGGTGTGCTCTGGGATTCGAACCCGCGACCACCGTGAACATGTTGGCAGTCGCGTCTAGTCCGTTTACCAACAGGCCACAACGCACTGTCATGTGTGTATTGATAGTCAAACCACCACGCACTAAAACGGTGAAGGAAAACATCGTGAGGAAACCTGCATACCATAGCGATTTATAAAATTTCTATGGTATGTAAGTCCGCCAACCCGCACTAGGCCAGCGTGGTGGACTATAGGGCCTAACCACTCTCAATCGTACTCTCGATTGTAGAGGCCCGTGCCCTGCAGTGGGACGTATATGGGCTGATAAGGAATAAGGTATTATTTGGTTTTGTTACTGTTTATGGGATGCAGACATGTATGTATGTTTTGAGTCCGATTTTGTCTGTATTAATAGTAAGAACAATGGATACCTCCATTGTTCTTCTGTATTGTTATTTAACAACAGCAACAGTCATGTGATTTCAGTGTATTGTTCGTCAATTACCATGCATTTTACCGTGGAGGAAAACATCGTGAGGAAACCTGCATAATTTAAAAGGAAATTCTATGTTATGCCTACCAATCCTTAATGATAGTAAAGTGCATAAGATCTCTTGATCGGACTGTTTTATTGAGGAATTAAAAATATTCTATAGCCTATGATCATAAGAGATAATGTAGGATTTTATTTATAAAAAAATAATTCAAATCGGTTTAGTAATTTCACAGCCTATTTAATGCAAACAATATATTTTTTTATATAAATAATTATATATAAAAGTATATGAGAAAGGTCTAGCAACGTTGGTAAAGTTGTAAGTCGCAAAAATACTTTCAACTGCTTGTTCTCGTAAATTTATAATGTTGGTACAACATTATTTTTCCTTACCTTCTATTCAGCCATAGAAAGTTAAGTGCAGTTGTTTTACTCATTTTTCCTTCTTTTATATACATCCCATGGTTATCTGGCATTGCTTATGTGATCAGATCCATTTTTTTTACGGTCAATGAAGATTTAAATATACACATAGGCATACATCAGCACGCTACGGAAATTACATTTGAAAAAAATAACATTTCTTTTTGGAAAAAAAATGAATATTCCAAAAAGTCCCCCGTCATGAAAAACCTTGTTTTTTTACCATCACCATTCATATAGTATGTAATAAATATTATCTTTGCCGATGCAATCATGACAGACAACAAATGGAATGTGTATCGGCCTGCGGTTATTTTTTTCAGTTACTCTACACATTTTATTGCAAAAACGCAAAGTTTTTTCCTGTCTGTGACTCATGGATTCATCGTAGTCGCTTCGAACCTTGACCCTAAGTAAGTGATCGGTATTGTTGAACCTAAAGTCGATATTTTATTGACAACGTATGAGGCAATCGTTAGTCACGACTATTGTTTGATGAACAATTGCTACAAATGATATGTAGATAAAAGTGATTGTTGTGATGACCTTGAAAGTTTAAGCACTTATAAAATAACTCTAATGAATTACAATATTCTAAAATGACTATACTTTCTTGTAGAATTAAACTTATATCTTTATACTTATATAATTGTCTTTACTAAAATTACTTTTTACTTATTAATTCTAGTAGAACATATTCATACAGTAGCTTCAGTAAGCGACCACAAGTCTTTATCATCAAAACAATTGCTTTAATGGTCTACAATATGACTCTAACACTTAGAAATTACTTTTAAAAATTACTCTAATTAATTGACTATTCTGTCTTGATAACCAATTCGATCCATAAGCAAAATAACTTCAATCAGCGATACAAAAAAGTCTCTTCCACCTTCAAAGATTTCAATTACATGCAGCAAGGCTCTGCCACTTATATTCTATAAACTATGATACTTAACAATTATACTTTATTGCATTGACTATTCTATGACAGCTAATTCGATACATACATATGTTCAGTAGCTATCATCATCGATGGAAAAACTCTACCTTCAAAGGTTTCAATTACCTACAAGTAACAACAACGCTCTACCACTTATTAAATTATTATAACAAATTATTCTTTATTCAAATAACTATCCTATCTACTTTACATCAACCCAGCCTATACCGGGTATCTCAAGACTGCTACCGAAAACGAAGCCCTGTGGTAGTTTTAGTGACTACAAACACAATGCAACTAAAAATTTCGCAAAGAAACGCGACAATCATTTTTTATGATTTTTTAAATATCGTCATTTTTGGGTGGTAAATCCATAGTTTTTGCTAAAATAATAATTTAAACTCTTTTATACCTTAAGAGTATTAATAAAAAAAGGGTATACACTATTATTTTAGGAAAAAAATGTGTTTACCACCCAAATATGGACAAAGGAAAAAAACAACAAAAAAAAAATTGTCGCTTTTTTTTGCAACTTTTTCTGTTGCATTGTGTCTGAAGTCGCTTAAACTACCACCCGGCTTCGTTTTCGGTAGCAGTCTTGATATACCCTGTATACGTCCCTGCTGCAGGGCACGGATCCTCCACGATCAAGAGTACGATTGAAAGTGATTAGGCCGTATAGTTCACCACGCCGGCCTAGTCACCTTCGAGGAACTTTTAAATATCACTGAAATTGTTCCGAACCGCTATGGTATGCGAGTTTCCTCACAGTGTTTTCCTTCACCGTTATACCGCGTAGTGATCGACTAAGGGCCGAAACTGCGTTAAGCGGGCACTCGCGCGGTTTCATACAAAAGTGCTCCGTCGCGTCGCGGGGATCCGCGCCGGCGTCCCGCACGGGGAGGCGCGTCCCGCACCCGCGCGGCGGAGCCCGCCTCCGTGCGTCGGAACCCGTCGCGGGGGCACGCGCGGTACAGCGTGCGGTGTCCGCAAGCGTGAACATGACGGTGATGACATACGGCACCGAGACGTGGCCTCTCACTTTGCGCTTCATTAGAAGGCTCAAAGTCACTCAACGAGCAATGGAGAGGGCTATGCTCGGTATTTCCCTACGAGGTCGACTCAGAAATGAGGAGATAGCGCAAAGGATTAGTAAGTTGAAGTGGCAGTGGGCCGAAAGGTTCTAAAGCGGAGGCCACGTACAGGCAAGCGAAATGTCGGACGCCCGCTTACAAGGTGGACGGACGACCTGGCTACATTTGCAGGAAGTCGCTGGATGCAGGCCGCTTCCAACAGGAGTTCAGGTGTTCGGCACGAGCACGGCACGTGTCCACGCGAGGAGACGCGCGACGGTTGCCCGTCGCGGGCGCCCGTTTAACGCAGTTTTGGCCCTAATACACACATGACTCCGAAAAGTCAGAGGCGTGCCCTGGAATTTGAACTCACGACCACAATCATCATACTAGTTTCTTAGATTTACGCGAATGTTACACATTGGAATAAAACGGATTTTATCGTGCATTTGATATCGATTTAGATCGACGTTTCGATTCCTTTACAGCTTTCGTGGTGTCCACCCCATGACCCGTAAATAATAGTTTTATTTCAATGTTCGCCATGATGTTGGGCCTTTTATAAAAAATTATATGGTATGTAAGTCCGCCAACCCGCACTAGGCCACCGTGGTGGACTATATGGCCTAACCACTCTTAATCGTACCTACTGTCGATTGTAGAGTAGGCCCGTGCCCTGCAGTGGGACCTATATGGGCTGATACAGATACAGATACAGATACATGATGTTGGGAGCCGCGTCTGATCCGTTACCAATAGGCCACAACGTACTTCTTATCTAAAAGAAATTTAAAGGAGTCAAAACCTTATACCACCACCTCCTCTTAAACCATGGTAAAATACCGAGCAAGAAACTCAACAAAACATTTTTTTTCAGTTTGGTAGCTACGGAAAATTTTACCGTTATATCAGTTTAATAGTCAGTATCTACGTTTTGCGTCATGTAACAAAAACATGTGCATCTGTCAAAAGAGCAATGACCTTGCGAAGTAAAATAAAGTTACGTAGCCACACAAAAACGTTGTGTTCTAAAGGCTATATTTATAACTTTTTATTGCTTGTATTTCGATATACTAAACCCAAGGGCAAAGCAAAAAATTGATTAGATTTATACATATCTCTGAATCAAAGTACAGGTTGTAAAGGTTTACCGTGTTCATTAGTGGGCCATTAAGGGATAATACATCATCATCATCATCATATCAGCCACAGGAAGTCCACTGCTGAACATAGGCCTCCCCCAATGATCTCCACAATGACCTGTTGGAAGCGGCCTGCATCCAGCGACTTCCTGCGACCTTAGTCAGATCGTCCGTCCACCTTGTAGGCGGGCGTCCAACACTTCGCTTGCCTGTACGTGGCCTCCACTCGAGAACCTTTCGGCCCCGTCGGCCATCGGTTTTACGAGCTATGTGCCCGGCCCACTGCCACTTCAACTTGCCAATCCTATGGGCTATGTCGGTAACCTTGATTCTCCTACGGATCTCCTCATTTCTGATTCGATCTCGTAGGGAAACACCGAGCATAGCCCGCTTCATGGCTCGTTGAGTGACTTTGAGCCTTTTAATGAGGCCCACAGTGAGAGGCCACGTCTCGGTGCCGTATGTCATCACTGGTAACACACAACTATCGAAGACTTTCGATTTTAGGCACTGAGGTATTTTGGACGAGAAGACGTCGCGAAGTTTCCCGAACGCTGCCCAACCGAGTTGGATTCGACGATTGACCTCTCTCTCGAAGTTGGACCTGCCTAACCGGACCACTTGTCCTAAATAGACATATTCGTCTACAACTTCGAGAGTCGAGCCCCCAACTCCAATGGTGGTGGGCACAACATGGATATTCGACATGATCTTCGTTTTATCCATGTTCATTTTAAGACCCACCTGTTGGGAAACTCGATTAAGGTCTTCGAGCATAGTGCTAAGGTCTTCCAGCGATTCTGCCAAGACTACAATATCGTCGGCAAATCGAAGGTGAGTAATATACTCGCCGTTGATGTTGATGCCGAATCCTTTCCACTGCAAGAGCTTGAAGGCATTTTCCAGCGCGGCAGTGAACAGTTTCGGAGATATGACATCTCCCTGTCTCACGCCTCTCTGTAGTGGAATAGCCTTCGTGCTCTGATCCTGTACTCGGACCGACATGGTGGCGTTGTTGTGTATACACCTCAACACTTCGATGTACCGATAGTCTATGTGGCACCGCTGAAGAGACTGTAGCATAGCCCAGGTCTCGATCGAATCAAAGGCTTTCTCATAGTCCACAAACACTAAACAAAGCGGCAAGTTATACTCCTCGGTTTTTTGTATAACCTGCCGTAGCATATGAATATGGTCTATGGTACTAAAGCCTTTTCGGAAACCGGCTTGTTCGGGAGGCTGGAAGTCATCAAACCTGCCTTCGAGACGATTTGTGATGACCCTTGAAAACAACTTATAGACATGGCTCAGGAGCGAGATGGGCCTGTAGTTCTTCAGCAAAGTGTTATCACCTTTTTTGAAGAACAGTACCACCACGCTCCTGCTCCATGCCTCCGGCGTTGAGCCCTCGAGGAGAACGGAATTGAAGAGCCTCTGAAGGACTTTCAGTACCAGCGTTCCGCCCGCTTTCAGAAGCTCTGAAGTGATTCCGTCCTCACCCGGCGTCTTGTTGTTTTTAAGTTGTTTGAGGGCCATCTCAATCTCAAACAGGCTGATGTCCGGGATATCATCGCTAAAGTGTCAGATTAACTCGGCTCTCGGGTCTTCGGCCGAGCTAACTAGTAGGTTCGGCAACCGAGGTGTAAAGCTGTCCGTAGAATCTCTCGATCTCCCGTAATACCTCTGCCCTCGTCGATACCACGCGGCCGTCTTCCGTCTTCAGCCTAGACAACTGGCTTTGCCCAATAGACAAGTCTCTTGCAAATACTTTGGAGCCTCCGTTCCGCTCAATTGTCTCCTTAATGCTCACAGTATTGTGAGCACGGACATCGTGTCGCAAGGACTTCTAGATCCGTCTATTGAGCCGTCGATGTGCTTCGGCGTCAACGGAAGACTGCAGCGTCAAAGATCGACGTTCGGCCATGAGGTCAAGAGTGTGGATCGAGAGTTTTTGTGGTCTATCTCTACGGCGAGGTCTAAAATACTTAGATCCCACCGTATGGACAGCTTCTACCAAACCGCTGTTTAACTCGTCCACTGCAAGGTTTTCTTTTAGACAATCAAAGCGATTTGTCAACTCGAGTTGAAAGCTCTCGGGGTTTTGGATATTGGCGCGAGTAGGTCGGAGCGTAGACTTCATCAAGCGGCGCCTTTCTAATTGGACGTTGATATTCAATGTGCCCCTAACCATTCGGTGATCACTACCGGTTTTCACCCTGTTGATCACAGAGACATCACTGAACATCCGTCTATTCGTCGTCAAGATGAAATCTATCTCATTTCTCGTAGAACCGTCAGGACTCAACCAGGTCCATTTCCTGTGAGGCGGCTTCTGGAAAAAAGAGTTCATCGCGAAGAGTTCCTCTTTTTCCAGAAAGTCGGCCAGCCTCTGACCCCTGAGGTTCCGTTGCCCATGTCCAAATTGCCCCACTTTCAACTCTGCATCGCTTCTCTTGCCCAACTTTGCGTTGAAGTCCCCCATAACAACATTGAAGTAGGTTTTGGAAGTATGTATGGCCCGACTAATGTCCTCATACATCTCCTCTACTTCTTCATCTGGGTGTGTCGAGGTCGGCGCGTATACCTGTATGACCTTCAACGAATATCTTTTGGATATTCTGAGTATAAGGTATACTACCCTGCTCGACACACTTTCGATGGATACGATGTTGTTGATGAGAGACCTGTGGACGAGAAATCCGACACCTCCTCGGGACTGTTGGTCGTCCCGCCGGTAGAAGAGCAGGTTACCAGACTTCAGGGTTATCGTATCCTCCCCGATTCTTCGGACTTCCGATAACCCCAGAATATCCCAGTGTAATCCGCTCAATTCTTCTTCCAGTTCGACAATCATCTCGTCTGTCCTCAAAGTGCGTATGTTGTGTGTTACCAGGGCCAGTCGTCGTCGGGGGTGGTAGCCGGGGCCAACCCGGGGATTCTTAGCACCCCCTGCCCCACCGTAACCATGGCTGCTACCATCGCCAGGAATAGTGGGACTGCCGGGGACTGGGGGCCTGGTCAATTTTTGTGTCGCCATTGAGGGGTATTTGCCAATACTCGCCACGCTTGGCAGGCGGGTTGGCGAGCGCAGGAGGGGACTCGCGCTGACGACGCTGCTGCCCATCATCAGCGGGGGAAAGGAAATAGGGTTTGTGAGTAGAGGATATAATGGGAAAGGAGAGTATGGCCTGTAGGAGTGGATACTGCAGTCATGGAAGGGAATGTTTGTAGTGACTGCAGTAGCTCGGGGGGCTGAGGTCGCGTACTCGTAGCACCTATTCTAGGACAAGCCATGACCACTAGATAGGAGCACCCCTGACCTAATCATGTAATTTCTAGTAGATCCTTCGCTCTTTAACTGATTATAAAGGGTATATCAAAACTGCAACCAAACAGGAACCGTAATAAAAACGTAGTTTTAGAGACTTCAAACCCAATGAAACTAAAATAATTGCAAAAAATGTCGATTTTGTTATTTTTTCCTTTCGTCGTATTTGGGTGGCATACGTAGTTTCTTTCCAAAATAGTATTGTACGCCTTTTTATTTTAAAAGGCGCTATGTTACGCAAGTGTTTAAATTATTATTATAGAAAAACTATGGATTTACCACGCAAACATGATGACATTTAAAAAGATCCAGAAAACAAATGTTCTGTTTTTCTGTGAAAATTGTAGTTGCAATTTGTTTGTGTTCAGTAACTACCTCCTAGTTTCGTTTCCGGTAGCAGTTTTGATATACCCTGTAAATAAAAAAATAAAATTAGTGGGTAAAATTTCGATCCTTATCGGAATTTCACGGATGGGCCATCAGATTCTAATCTATAAAAAAAACGTCATTGATAAGTTTCTTGTCTTATTTGCCATGTTAACTAATAGGGCGATAAAATATAAACATCAAAATTTTGATTTTTTTAGAGATACATATTTATTCAAATAAGTATATCAATTTGCCTCTGTGGTGCTGTACTGTGGTACCATTTCAACGTTATGGTCTCAGGTTCGATTCCCGGGTCGGGCAAAATATTGGATTTTTCTATTCATTATCAGCCTGGAGTCAGGAGTTAGTGCCTGATACGGCGAAAGGTTCTCTCCCTATCGCATCGTGGATGGAGCACACAATGCGAATCATGGGTGTCCTGGTAGCAATTCTGACTACCCCTTCTGAGAAAAAGGTGTGAGTTTGTGAACATACGCATATTTTTTTAAAAGCTTACTATATTTCTTATGTAAATTCGATTAGTAACCAATTTTGGAAATAACGTTATTTTTCGCATATTCACGTCATTATAAACGCATCAGTCATATTTTTCCTTAAAGAATCAAACAACGTACTTTCCACGATTTATGTTTTGTTTACATCCCGTGTTTCACCTTACAACCCACAGGGGGCGCTGTTTCAAATAAATAAAACACCACGAACATTAAACTAAATACACACTATTCTAATCGCATACATTGCTGCTCTATTTAACGCATATCCAATTATTGTTTAAAGATTATAAGCAATATGATGTAAAATATCAGTTTACATTAATTTCCTTGTCCGCGGCGGGCGTATAAACACCGGGCTTTCCAAGAAGGCTATGTCGCATGGTTTGCGGAATCGGTTATTTTACGATATGGCTAAAGTGATACGTGCAGAATATTTTTATATAATTATTACTTAATTAAGTTATATTTAATTTTCCTTTATTTCATATAATTTTAATTTGATAATGTAATGCTTCATTTTATGTTCTGCATATTAATGGATAATTAAAGCATGCTCGATTATTCGAGTACTCGAAAGACCCATCTAGCCAATATATTTTAATGATAAGATATTGTGAAATTAAACATTTTTTTCTTGATTTTTTAAACTTTCAAAATATACTTAAATATCTCAACACACGTTATGAAATATTTTTTTATCGCCCACAAAGAAAAGTTGCTACGTTGTTGGTTCTATCTCACTTGTCTAGTATGATCGGTGGACTTCATTTCGTCACAACTTTCAATTATCTCCGCAATTTTAAGGTACGTTAGTTTCACCACATTCTTCCTCTTCACACATGTTACATTGACAGAAATATATTGGAAAAGTATTTTCAAAAATCCCAAAATGGGAAATGACACTTCCAAACAATCCCTAGCTTCCAAAATAAAAACAAGAATCAGTAAGTGGTAGAGTCACGCTGTTTTCATCATGTATTAGGTTTTGACTAAATAATATGCAGAGGTAAACAGGATTAACATAGATTTAATACTCGTATGCAAATAATATACAGTTCACAGACAGTGTCAAGAGAGGAACGGAAGTAACAACTAATAGACAATACAATAGAACTAGTATAGACAATGCTTGTTTAATATCGGTAAATCCGCACTTAGTCGATAAACCACAATATTACTAACACTGGCCCTTAAACAAATATTGTCTACAAACAAATAATACTTACATTAACTTCCATCAAAACTTTAACACTAAACTTAATAGAAATAAAATCATTTTCTATAAAACAAACTTTGCCCTTTTAAGTTAACATTAATTTCATTACTAATTTACTGTGTAAATAACTTGTTAAAGGCTTAGTCAACAAATCAGCTAACATTTCATTTGAACATAAATACTTAATATTAATTGAACCATTATCAATATGTTCCCTAATGAAATGGTGCCGAATATCAATGTGTTTAGTTCTGGCATGAAACACAGTAGTTTTACATAACTTCTGTGCTGATTGGTTATCATTAAAAATTGTAACTTTAAGCAATACACCTAAAACTTCATGTAAAAAGTTCTTAATAAAAATAGCCTTACACGCATCAGATAGACTCATATATTCAGCCTCGGTGCTTGACAATGCAACAGTACGCTGCTTTCTACTCTCCCAAGATACTATAGACTTACCCACCTGAAATACATATCCAGTGTAGGACTTCCTATCTGTCTCGTTTCTTCCCCAGTCAGCATCTGCATATCCTGAAATTACTAATTTGTCTCTTGGAAACTTTAAACAATAATGTTTTGTTCCTTTTAAATAACGAAGTACTCTCTTCGCTGCTTTCCAATGCGTTTGACAATAGCAATCATTAAATTGGCTCAGGTAGCTGACTGCATGAGTTATATCTGGTCGTGTTGCTATGGCGATATACATCAATGACCCTATTAAAGTTCTATATTCTAATTTTTCATATCCTTTTTCACTAGATTTTTCGAGTTTTAAGCCAGTTTCCATAGGAGTTACTGCAGGCTTACAGTCTTCCATTTTAAACCTTTTTAATACCTTTTCTATGTAACTTGTTTGGTCTAAAGTAATCTTGTCCCTTTGTTTACAGATTCTGATTCCTAGGATATGCCTGGCTGGCCCTAAATCTGTGATTTGAAACTCACTTTTGAGTTTTTGTTTTATGTCAACCATCTCTTTAGATGCATTCGGCGTTGACATTATAAATATATCATCCACATACAATGCTATCAGTATCAATTTATCTTCATTGTGTCTATAGTAAACACATGCTTCTAATGAAGATTTCTTAAAGTTCAATTTACTACACAAAACTTTGTTGATTTTCTCATTCCATGCCTTAGCCGCTTGTTTCAAGCCATAAATTGCTTTATTTAGCTTATAGACTTTCCTTTCTTCACCTTTTACTATGAAACCTTCAGGTTGTTCCATGAATACTAGTTCGTCAAGATCACCATTAAGAAAAGCAGTCTTAACATCTAAGTGATGTATATCCATATCATATGCTGAAGCAACGGCTAATAATGTTCGTATAGTCGACAGTCGAACAACTGGAGCAAAAGTCTCATTATAATCGATTCCAAATCTTTGTGTGAATCCTTTAGCTACTAATCTAGCCCTATATTTACAGACTTTACCATCAACACCTCGTTTCTTTTTAAAAATCCATTTACATTTTACAGGTGTTTGATCACAAGATCTATCAGTAAGTGTCCAGCACTTATTAATAATAAAAGAATTATATTCATCTTGCATTGCCTGTTTCCAGCTCTCTGCGTCTGGACCATTCAGCGCCTCCTTCACTGTCAATGGGTCACCAATGTCGTTGGTGTAAGAAACTTCATTGACAAAATGAGCCATCAAGGAGTCTGAAGCAGTTTCATTTTCTAAGCTTGAGCTGGATGATGACTGTTCTTCTAAATCTGGAACATAAGTTTCATCCGCAGAATCACGTGAATAAAAACTCTCTTCTTCATCAGAATCATTAACTGTTATAACACTACATCTCTGTTCAGGTTGAGTTACAGTAGTATTATCAGTATTAACCTCATTGAGGATATATTCCACAGTAGATGGTTCTGTAGGTGTTTTATTACCATTAGTATTCACTTCATTATCATTAATTGAAACATTATGACTTTTAATAAACTTATCCTCTAAAAACGTTACATCTCGAGCCTTCACGCAAGTTCTCGGATTTTCAGGGTCTAGTAATCTATAGCCCTTAGAATTTTCACAATATCCAACAAAGATATATTTCTTCGCTTTTGGTTCTAGTTTAGTCCGTTTGTGTGTATGACAATATGCTATACAACCAAAAACACGTAAATGTGAAATTGATACCTTGTTATTGGTCCACTTCTCCTCTGGAGTACAACCTTTAACAGCTAATGACGGCGAACGGTTTTTCAAATAAACTGCTGTATTGACAGCTTCAGCCCAATACTTCTGATTCAGGCCTGCTTCATACAGCATGCAGCGCGTTTTCTCCATTATAGTTCTGTTTGCTCTCTCTGCCACTCCATTTTGTTGAGGCGAATACGGCACAGTCGTTTGATGTACAATGCCGTACTCTTTCAGGTATTCCTGAAATTTATTATTAATATATTCAGTGCCATTATCACTGCGTATTATTTTAATTTTCTTATTAGTTTAGTTTTCCACGAGAGCTTTCCAACTTTTAAAAACATTAAAAACTTCATCTTTGGCTTTCAAAAAATAAACAAAAGTTTTTCTAGAAAAATCATCTATAAAAGTTAGAAAATATTTTGCGCCACTGAATGATGTAGTGGGCATCGGACCGCACAAGTCAGTGTGCACCAACTCTAATATAGCTTTGGCTCTATTGAAAGAATTCTTTGGAAAGGTTACACGAGTTTGCTTTCCTTCAATACAAGATACACATTTATCAAAACTAGTATTACTATAAGAAATTCCTAGAACCATACCTTTTCTCAACAATTCCATACTTCGATGGTTGAGGTGTGCAAGACGACGATGCCATACCTGCTGAGAAGTACTTTCTCCCTTCTCGGTGACAGCACGCATTCCACGAGACATTAATCCTGCATTATCTACAACTAGGTTATCATATTTCATATTATTAAAATTTGAAATAGGTGTTATTCTGGTATCCAATAAAAATACATTGTCACACAGCGTAGCTGTAGCTGTCACAGTTTTATTGTCATAGATGTGACACATACCAGAACTAAACACTACTTTATAACCTTTTTGGACCATGGCACTTACAGATAATAAGTTTGCGGTTAACTTAGGCACATAGTAAACATTACTTATTGTCTTTATATTACCATTTTTCAAATGAACATTCACAGAACCTTGTCCAGCTGTATACAACTTATCACCATTGGCTATATTCACCTCCAAGGACTTTCCATCACTTACAAAACAACTCATAATACTTTTATCTCCACACATATGTGCAGCGGCACCACTATCAATATACCAAACTCCACTATGTGTGTTCGCTGACAGTGCAGTTAATAAGGCCTTTGATTTGTCTGTATTAGTCTTCATGAACTTCTTATGTCCAGACTTAGGACAATCTTTGATATAATGCCCGATTTTCTTGCATCTGTAGCATCTTTGTTGTTTTTGAATCAATAAAGCAGATGTACCGGGATCATTTTTGTCACTTCTCCGAATATTTTCTTGTAATAGTTTGCCTTTGACTTTTTCGCTGGTGAGTTTAATATTCGAACTCTCAATTGCCATTATAAGAGGATCATAATCAGGCGTCAATCCGCTCAACATGATTACTGCTACAAAGTCGTCCTCCAAAGGCGATCCTATTTCACTAAGCTGTTGTGATAATTCGGTAATTTTATTGATGTAAGTTTCCATACTCTCACTCTCATTCAGTTTTGTTCCAAACAATGTTCGCAGAAGCCCTAGTCTGCGACAAAGTCCACTGTCTTCATAGGCTTTGGACAAATTTGTCCAAGCTTCGTGTGCTGTTTTTGCATTCCTGATATGCGGTATTACTGACGGTTGAACAGCTAATGCGATTCTTTCCAAAGCTTTTTGTTGCTTCTTGCTATTACCATCATCCGTTTCTACGCATTCCCATAGTTCTTCCTGTATTAATAACATCTTCATCATAAATTTCCATGAGCTGAAGTTCTCTATGCCCTTTAATTTCTCGATGGAAAAATTGTTCGTTGCTGGAGAGCACGCCATATTTTATTTTATATTCGTATTTTCTTGTTTTTAGAATATATTAATATTTATGCTTGCATGGCGTGCTGGGCGCATAACCTATTAGGTTTTGACTAAATAATATGCAGAGGTAAACAGGATTAACATAGATTTAATACTCGTATGCAAATAATATACAGTTCACAGACAGTGTCAAGAGAGGAACGGAAGTAACAACTAATAGACAATACAATAGAACTAGTATAGACAATGTTTGTTTAATATCGGTAAATCCGCACTTAGTCGATAAACCACAATATTACTAACATCATGACTGGGAAGCATCAATGGGCAGATTTGTCCGGGATGGTACTTCTGTCTCATATGTCGCGTTTCATTTAGCGAGTGAGATTTCCGGATGCCCAATACTCCTTTCGTCTTTCCATCCTTTTTGCTTCTCACTCCCCTCCTGATTTGATGAGCGGGCAACACATCTATGATCCAAACGTTGTAGATGTTTATGGCAGACAGAGATCATTTACTATTAGCTGACCAGTTTACTCGTTTACCGACTCTTTATAATAATAAAAAAACAACAAACAAAATCGTTAATTTTTTTTTATTTTAATGAATGGCGACACGTGTAAGCCGTTCGCCCGATGGTAAGCGATACGACCGCTCATAAAACAGTAGCAAAATTACACTGCGCGCGTCATCCTGAGACATAAGATGTTTAGTCTCAATATGTCCAGTAGTTACTCTGGCTACAATGTCCTTCAATCCTAAACACAACAGTGCATTCAAACTGCTGTTTCACGGGAGAAATACACATTGCGGTGGTACCTACCCAGATGATCTCTCACATATGAGAGACCTACCACCAGTAAATTCAGCCGCAAAGCGCATTAGACAATTTCCATACTAACCGATTTTATACTAAGCTCAGCGACAGTCACACACACTGAAGCATTATTTTATAGAAGTATACAACAGACAAAGCACAGCTGCGGAGTGGCGCGGGCGCATAGCCGACTCGACTAGTCGCTCTTTACGCTTCACTCGCGAGTGTGTGTGCTGTGATTCAAATAATAACGTTATTATTTAATTGTTCTGTGTTGTGAAGTGATTTAAATCAGAGGTAAGTGATTGTGGTTCATCTTTCATTAGCATAATCGATTAGAGTTTCTTTATCAACGAATTGTGTTGTCAGTTTTTGCGAGCCACGAAATTGTGAACGAATCATGAAAAAAACATCACTGCCTGAATGTTTAAAAGTTTAAAGAACTTGTGTTTACTTTTTTGGAGGTATGAAACGAAACATTTTAGCACTTGAAATCGATAAAATTCGTTTGCATTTTATTTTTTTTCAAAAGTCGTATGGTGTTTATTTCCAATAAAACTGTTAAAATGACTATAATTTTTCTTGACATTTGAAATCAAATAAGTAAACAAAATATACTTACATACGTTTTACTATAAAACCAGTCAATACTACCGTTAAATCATTTAACAGCCGTAACAATGTTAAGAACAATTTGCAAAGAATGACTGGAACACATTCCAATATTAATTATCGACGCTTACTTTCTCGAACATAATATTAAATAATGAAGGCATTGTATGTATAATTTCTTATCGTCCTTACCTTATCAATTAGCCCAAATGCATGTGCATTAAGATTACAAAACCCCAATACTTTTAAATGTTTCCTTGCTCCAAAAATTGGTTAAACAAAACTTGTTTTATTTTATCACTTTAGTAGTGTCACAACTTTAAAACCTATTGGAAGCGATTGTCCGCTTCCTTTTGACTGAAAGTGAAGTAAACCTAACGTTAATAGCACAATTTTGAGAAATGTACCTTTGAAAACATTCAGTCCCCACAAAAAATATTATTTTTTTCGTAATTGGGTATGTACAAAATAATACCAAATACCAATTGTCAGTCTCTTTGCGGCAGTTGGATAGACGCCAGCTATGAAAAGATAGGCCGGGGGTTCGATCCCCGAACCGAAAAAATATCTGTATGAACCACAGGTATTTGTTTGGGATCTGGCTGTTTGTGAGACCGAAGAGTCGCAGTTCCTGATACCTACGACACAAGACTCGATATTAGTGTAGAATCAGGACTATGTATGTGACTGTTGGGTGGATGTATTACTTAAAATTGAACTGTTATAGATAAAGCAATTTCAAAATATTTGATACATCAATTCAATAAATCATCCACTTTCTTCTCTATTCCGAAATCTAGCCAACAAGTTATGAATGTCTTCTAAAAATACTCGCTATAAAACATCTAAAGCATCAACTTCAGTCTTCACTATACATTTCAATCTACCTATAATTTGGTAATCGATACCACTGCGAACATGCAATGACCTTGCCAATCGCAGCCATTGGAAATATAAACACTATTTTCTATGCGGATAAACATTTCATTTGTTCTTTCATGCAGATATAAAAGATTATTTCGCAGTTTTTTCCTTATTCCGCGCTTTTATAGGATTGCACAGTATATAAATATGCATATTGCAGATATAGTACAGGCAACGAAGCAACGGGTTACTCTTGTCCGCAATGCATAATTTGCCAGGAGTTTTTTTTTCATGAAGAGGTGGCATATGACCCCACTAAGTTAAAAACCCAAAATATTTACAAAAATGGCGTCTCCTAGAGCCGCCATTTTGGAAAACGCGTTTGAAGCCATATCTCCGGAACCGTCCACTTTAGGCCCATCATGCTAAGGACCTTTCTTGTAGATAATTAAATTTCCCATCTTTTTTGTTCAATAATTTTTTTTGTATCATTAACCGTGACCGAACCGTGACCGTGGCCCGGCTTCGCCCGAATGCAAATACACTTTTTTGAAAATATTTAATGCAAGTTAATCAGGTATAATGTAGGATATATAATAGTGAAAGAATTTTTCAAATCGGCCTAGTAGTTTCAGAGCTTATTCAATGCAAGTAAATAATCAAATCTATCCTCTTATTGATACTGGTTTAGAAAAAACTATAACTCAGTTTCTTAAACAACTAAATTACATACATACTTTCCTCAGGTACTTAAAGCATTCAAGGAATTAATTTGCAAACAAATCCGTAGTGGCCACTCTGTGCAAGAATTTCTGAGTAATCATATTACTTGTAAACAAACGCAAGTCTTACGAATGATCATAGAATAGTTATAGACTGTCCATTTTTATTAAAACATTCTATAGTTTTACAATGTTTCCTTTTCTTATAAATATAAACGTAGCTTACGATCTCACAGTATTGTTTTAATTATAAGGTACACCAAAGACTATGCCGCAACATTAAAATATACTAAGGAAAATATTAATGCAGTTCTCTTCCTGCATAAAACATGATTTATAAAATTCCAAAGTCATTGTTCCGCCGATATTTCCTTATTGTAAATTATAATTCCATAATTGGAATAAAATAAAAAGATATAAACAATTAATTGTATCAATAATAAACAAAATGTATTTTTTACAAAAATATTGAACATGTTGCTTACTTGAAAGAATGCAATGAAATTCGTAACTAAAAAAAAACAAGTCTCTGAATTCGTCATTTAAATTTCCATTATAGTACGATTGTGAGTGACTAGGTCATATAGTCCATTAAGCATTACGTTGTCGGACTCTTGATAAGTTAATTTGCAAATTCAAACCGTAACTACATTAGGTCATCAAATCGATCAAATATGCAAGAAAATCAGTCCGATTCGCCAAATTAATTTTGATTTGTACAAAAACATGTCGAAAACATATTGATGGATAATGAGACTTATTGCGTGGTGGCAAGAAGTTATAATTACCAAACAGGTTCGCGACCAAGTTTCCTTAAAAATTTGCCGAGTCTATTGAAAGTGCATACACAAATTCCGCGAAATCACATTACCCCCAAGCAAATGTTGCGGTAAATGACATCGCTTTCGAACGCACATTGTGGGTTTGTATCCAGTTAAATTAAATGTTACGCACATTGATTTAAAAACGAAGGAGAGGCCGTACAATACCTTTGCAGTTTCAAAAAGATGACCGTGAAAATCGCACTAAAATATGTAAATATATTAACTTAATAGATTTCGTCTAAACGGTGATCTTCATTTTGATTAAAACTTCAATAATAAAAGCAAGCATTTAAAAAACGCTGCGAGGGACGACCAATTTCAGTAACGCTTCACTAGAGATGTACTGGAGCGCGCGCACCACTTATGGCCGAACGCTTTCTGCCATGACCATTTAAGTCAATGGTTACGT
This sequence comes from Hyles vespertilio, assembly GCA_009982885.2. Classification (NCBI taxonomy): domain Eukaryota; kingdom Metazoa; phylum Arthropoda; class Insecta; order Lepidoptera; family Sphingidae; genus Hyles; species Hyles vespertilio. The sequence goes on from CM042810.1 coordinate 6,235,533, forward strand.
AATAATTGTACATCAGACAATTCTGTGAAAAGAGGATGCAGATATACAGGTAAATACGAGCCGCGTAAGCAAAATAATTTACGTTAACTTAATACTGGTTTGGAACATCATGTAATTGTAAAATGTAAATATGTTGTATTAAAGGGAAATTAATACAATAATGATAGCAAATATTAAAAAATAGTTATGATTTAGTCCTTAGCAACCATTTCGTAACCTTGCAACAAGAGATTAACTAATTATAATAATGTTTAAAATAGCAAATCTTAGTTTTGCTCCATTTACCCGTTGCCTTTTTATCTCTTTATTCTCTATCACAATTATCTCCAGGCAATGTTTATTGATAAGTGAGACAAATTCCTTTTATATAAAATACTTTATAATTTTCTGCTTAAATTCTTAGGGCCGTATAAATAAACTTGAATGAGTGAGAGACTAACTTTAAACCAAGACTTTAGAACTGACTTGATTATTTGTAATAGCGAGATATTCACGATTTTGTTAACAAACACGGATGTGCTTCAGCTTAATATCATAATACTGTTTTATTTTATACTAGCCCGGCATAATGACTACACTGCAACTGATGGTAAGCGGAAATGCCGTCCAAGAAAAGTATCGTATGGCAACAGACGGCAGTCCCATGCCATTCGATACAATTTTGCCGGCCTGCTATGATTCCTTTCCCACTACGGTGGAAGGACCCGGGATCATAGGAGGGAGTAAACACGCGTGACAGCAAACAATTCGAAAGCTTCACGGTGCGGCACAAAAAAGAATTTGCGAACCTTTTGATTCCTGCCGAGGTAGCCAGTACAGTTATGTTTATGTATGAAGAGTTATAGCAACCCATTGATTTTAAAAGTAAAACGAATGAATAAAATTATTGCGTGAATTTTAAAACCTTGGGTTAATGATAATCCCTCACTTATCCGAGTTTATAAATAAGACTCTTAAGGACAGGAGGACAGTCTATCGACATACCGGGCAAATATCGCTGACTCCAGGCTGACAATTAAAAGAAAAATCCGATATCACTTAACCCGGCTCGAGATTTGAACCAGAGACTTCAACGTTGTAATTATACAGTGGTACAGCTGCGCCACCAAAGCAGTCATTTAACAGCCGTTCTCTAAATTCTATCAATCTTTAACTACAAATTTCATTAGACATTTCGATGTTTTTTATGACTCAATTCACAAATATAGAGGTATAGACATGTTGAATATAATTATAGATAGCTAGGTAAGATAAATATATAGGTCTATCTTTATTTAATGAAACGTAGGATTGTACTGACATAGTTATGGTGGCTATTATAACCTCTTGTTAAAGATGGATAGGTTATAGAGAACGCTTAGATCATAGATTTAAACGATCTTTTGAATGAAACTATGTCATTGTTTATCATAGGCCATTTATATTTATGATTGTGTGAGGTCAACTTATTCTCCAAGTTGACCTATAGATATTGCCTGTTGGAAAGTTTCTTGCAAAATTCTGACGTCATTACTATGATACTGGTTTCCTTTCACGGATAATATAAATAAATCAAATAAATAATCAACTAGAAAAAATAAAATACACATGTATACTTCTATACTTAATATTATACAGAGGATTTGATTGTTTTCAAATAGGTTCTGAAACTATTGGACTGTTATGAAAAATTAGATGTATACGTATATGGGCTGATACAGAGAATTTCAATTTGACAATTTGTGTCTTTTCTCAAAGAGATAAAGTACATAATAAATTTACTTGAATAACATACTTTATTCTAGTTATAGACTAAGATCTAATGCTGGACAATGTTTTCTTCAACAGTTACTATTCTTTAACCGAAAGCACTTCAAGAAGATATCAAAAACTAAAAGAAGATATCTTTTAAAATTATCTATGACTTGTAATTTTGCCTGCAAATTATCTCTCGCCTTGAACTGTATCAGTTCACCAGACCTTACGATAGTGGGGCCGTAGGCCGTGTTCCCCTCTTTCCGGTCTGCGATTGTGATAACCGATTATTCAATACAATAACAATATTTGTACACTGTGAATACAATCGTATTTTCAATATTTGTTTTAATATTTATTACTTGCTACAACTCCTATTCATTATAAATTTTGAGGCGGGTTAACGCCAGCCTAGGGCCTCTAACAATCTCGCCTAGCTCCGGAAAATGGTGATAATTCTTTGCGTACCACTGCGGATCCTGGCTGACAAGCGTAGCAGTGATGGGAGGAAAGTCTCTATAAGTTTTAAAGCCATACCATCCAGCCAAAAAATATCTTGAAATACTGCTGTGTTTAAAATTGCCGGGTCCAACATGTGAGATCGACTTATTCCAGAAAATAAAGAACAATTAAAAATGCTTTGCCTTAATGTAAAAGCTAATGACAGCCTATTAAGTACTCGGCGATCTATAACCAAGAGTTTGATTGAGAAGGCATAGACCATAGTCTACCAGGGTAATAACGATTGGAAGACTTTACATACCGTAGAAAATCTCGTATGCAGATTTACTTACATTATTTTCCTTTACCGTTGAAATGATAATATACTTAAAATGCATTAATAACACTGATAAAAGCCTTGGAAATCATGCCTGCGATCAAGGTCTCACCAAATCTCATCCGGTTACAGGTGCAACTTTTGAAACAATTAATCAATAATTTGGATAGTTAATTTGTGGATAAGACTAAATATTTCCTTGTTCCATCCCATACAACGTCGACATGACGTAAGGGATCACGATTTTTATCCATGTACTCAAAATAATTTGATATTGTTTACACGTGCCGCGTAAATCTCTCTTCAGCTTTTCCTTATCGATATTCGGTATACGTTTCTTTGAAGTATTTATACCTATAAATATATTTTGATATTGATTTGATTTATATGACGAGACGAGCATGCAATATGCCAGATGGTAAGCAATACGACATCTCATGGACAGCAACAAAACCAAACAACACCAGAAAAGCAATGCTTGGTATTCCACTGCGCTCGCCATTCTGAGTCATAAGATGTTAAGTCTCAATATGTCCAGCAGTTACTCTGGCCGCAATATCCTTCTAACCGGACCACAATAGAGCACTTACACTGCTGTTTGGCGGGAAAAATTCATTGACAGTCAGTAGATCAGATTCAAATTATATAAGTTCTAATTATTCTAACAGTTATATCTATGACATTATTATTCATTTCTATTGTTACAGATAATGATACCACACAAGGAGCAGTCATTTTGCGGGGTCAGGTTGCGGTCGTTTTGCTTTCTGATCGCTTATTTACACTTGGTAAGTACCTTATTACATAGCATACATTTACTCACTTCTATTTCACAGAAGGCATAAGCAGGTGCAACTTGGACACCCATTTTCGCCTTGTGTTTGCCGTCTATCGCTACATCGGGCATAAATTCCTGATGACATTATACATAGCTACGGTATAATTTGTATTCATAGAATATGATACAGGAATTTAAGAGCCGAAGTATTTTGTAAAAGAAAACTTAGTACCAGTAACCACATTTTAGTAGATGATTTAGGCTCGGATTTGAACTCATTGCAGCTTCCATACTAATATTCTTACGAAAGCTAAATTTTTTATCAACTTTGTGATGTTCCGGTGTTTAGGTTGGTAGTTTAAATAAAACACAGTGATCGATTTCCAGTGTCTGAGGCCCGTCCACTCGGTCTGACTCACGGTGGTTTAACTTACAACAAACAACGACGAATTATAATCATCGTTTTTACTAACTTAACACCAGAGGGCGAAAAAATCGTTGGTCTTACGGGTTTCTCCATTTTACGTAGATTGTATTTTACGCGGATATTTTTGGCCCTAAATTACTTTTAACAGCATTGATTAGCTTATTTGCTGATGAGTTAATTTTAAAACAATTATTAAATTTATTAAAATGCATACACATGCGGAAATGAGAATTGTTATGTTCACATTTCTATACAGAATAATTTGTTTCAAATAGACAAAATTCAAATCGATTATGTAAGATCTTATTCAGGTCCAAACCTCCCTAAATCTTTTCTTTTCGTATATAAAAGTAATGAAAGTAAGTATAGATATGTTATAGATATATTATTGGATTGTTTTTCTTACTTAACGCCAGAGGGCGCCTTGAATTGATTGAGTGACGTCTCTATCTTAGTATGTAAAATGTACTCTGTGGTCTGACTTCTGTCAGTGTACTAACCAGTGGCGGGCGCTCGCTCACTTTTATATATTTCTCATACTTGATTTACATCTACCTACAACACTATTTAGTCAGTACGTCACATCTCTTCCATTCATTTTTTTTTTAATAAATAATAATAATAATAATAACACCCAACAGTCACATACATAGTCCTGACCCCACATTAAGATCGAGTCTTGTGTCGTGGGTATCAGGAACTACGAGAGACTTTTCGGTCTCACAAACACCCAGACCCGAGAGAAATATTTGTGGGCCGCACAAACATTTCTCTCGGTGCGGGGATCGAACCCGCGGCCTCTCGTTTCACAGGCGGCGTCTAACCGCCTGCGCCACGGAGGCTGTCGTATAAAATATATCCATAATATATTGAACACACTTAGATTTAGTCATTTTCACATATGTATATATCAGAATGAATGGCAAGCCACTATAGTGTTGCTCCCTTCAAAACCAGTGTACAATACAGTGATTATTACAAAGGTACAAGTGTTTATGCTTCAAGGAGTTCATAAATAATTTGGTAATTTATAAATTATCCATTTAAATTTGTATTTATACACAAATAAGAGTAATAATTAAAATAATTCCATATGTATACATCTCTCCATCTATTTTTAACTATGATTACATCTCTTTCCGTAAATATGTATATATTTTTTTCCAAACTTTTGTATTTTAGTAACATATGCCTTCTTGGATTGACTTGCTCCGTTTCTACGCAATAGTGTGCAGAATTGTATCGTTGTACGCCACATTCTGTACAGATGGCCCTGTACTTCTTTATAGATTTCCCATAGATATTTAAAGTTTATATTTCAGTGAATGCTTAACTGAAAGTGTAAAAAAGTTTAAACCATGTTCACAACTTTTGAAAATTACCAACACGGCGGCTTGATCCATCAATGGAATCGATACATTGCGAATTATTTCAGCAGATTTTATGTCATCTCCGTAGGTTGTTTTAGGCTCAATTACTAGGCATTGCTTATTTGTATGATGACCGAGAAAGCCTTGTTCAATTCAGTAAAAGGTTACACAGGTTGTTTCCACTTTACATCGACATACCATCAGGCGAACGGCATGCTCGTATCGTCATTCACTGCAACAAAAAAAAAAAAAAAACATAAACGAGTCACATATCAGTTCCTGGAAACTAAACAACTTTTAAAACTTGCCTGACAAGTATATTTTGTATATGTCTTATACTTATTATGTCAGCGCTTGAATCAATTGTTTGTCGACAAAAACTTGTTTATGCAAATCTTTAGGAACGCCAATTCGTTCTCACAAGTAGGATTGCGATCATACATCCAGGGCTAGTGTCATCACAGAGTCAACACTCTTTAATTGTTGCCAATGAAAGCCACTTCTGACAAGTTAATATTGCTATGATTTCGATATTTCCGATGTTATCTTTAACCGATTGTTTTACAACCAACGATTCGGTGAGTATAATGTTCAATCGTAGAGGTATTCGAACTTCGATTTATATGTCCTAACGGATATTGAAACATCGAATCCATTTTGCGTATTCTACACATTTAACTATACTGATTACTTCGCAATTCCATAATTGCACTCATACCTGTAACCGAAATGCCATGAGAGGTTTGTGGTTTAATTTTGTGATAACCCAACATCTTGGAATACTAAAAAACCTTTTTCATTGTTATTTGCGATATAATATCACGTAAAGTCTTCAATTTTCACTTTAAAGATGATTTAATTATTTAACATAGCAGCAAAAGAAAACTTAAGACTTTCTAGGAAGAAACTCAAACCAGTGTTCGGCAATAATTCTATTGTCAATAGTCACTGCTACAAAACGAATATTGTTCTCATTTAAATCATCAAGTATATTAAATGACCTTCTGGCTTTAGTTACTTACAGGCTCTTATTTCCTGATTCATTTTTAAACAACCTGATATTTTGGAGGAATTTTGGACCAACAACTTGAGGTTTGCTATTCTTTTCTTAAGTATTATATACGCCCTTGAACCTTAATTTAATTATATATTTTGAATAGATACAATATTTTAGTTTTTTCAGACCATGTAGGTCTTAAACTTTGCCCTGCTATATCTAGCCTTTTCCTTTTAAGTCTGTTTATTTGAGGATAAATGTAACAATAAGTTATTAGCATCAACGAACGCCGTCTCGTCCGTTTGCTACTTAATAACGTAAACTACAAAAAGTCAATTATCTCATTTTGTACTTTTCACCCAACTGAAATTACAGTTACTTATTGCTTTAAGACACAATCTCTGCCTCTTGATAGAACCAACGGACCACTAATCATGTCCGTTAACTGCTTGTAAATCAGGTTTTAGGACCGACTGAATATAACAGTTTCATTCATATTTCCTCTGATTTACATTCAAACCTTATCAGTACTAACCGACAGCGTAACTTAACTAACCATAAAAGGTTCCCAGGACATACCATTATAAAACATCTTATTAATGTCAACCAACAGGGACAGTTTACTACTTGTACCGCGTCCCAATAAATGTATTTGTTTTTGATAAATTTACACGGATATATTATAGGTACCTATTGCATTCATTTAATATTATTCTTATTTTTAGATGTAGTTCTGATGTTAAGCGATAAAACCGCTCGTATGCATAGTAGCAAAACCAACACCATTGATTATACTGCATTTCTTTGCTTTCCACAGCGCTCGCCACACTGAGACATGAGATGTTAAGTCTTAATATATCCAATAGTTACGCTGGCTACAATGTCCTCCAAACCGGAACAACAGTGCATTTACACTGCTGTTTGGCAGGAGAAATAAGACATTGGCGGTGGTACCTACCCACACGGCCTCTCACATATGTGACACCTACCAATAATAAAAATTGCTTATTTTGACACCCTCATAAGTACAGGTAATTAATTAAACCGGTAGGTACATAATTACATATAAGTAAATATTGGAAAGCGGCACTCAACTAGTAATGTAGGTAGTCCTGTATTCTCTCGTTATTTTATATAATACTTTTCGTTTTTATTGTTTTCTTTTATATATCTTGTTTTTGTTCAATTCAGTGCGCGAGAGTCATCACTTTTAAGTACCAGCTCTTGATCAGCCTACTACTTTCGTGCTCCTGAGGCACTTAATATTTTGCCGTACGTCCGTTTGTTCCTTTACTTTCCACATTTTGACAAACCAAACACTTAGTCATATAGACATGCCACGACAATTTATTGACAATTTTGTACAATAAAATTCAATACCAATTATTGCACATAAACATTTACAAAACAGTAAAAGTCTCCGCTTAGGTCTTAACGCTTTAAGCGATCTCTGCCACCAGCTTCCGATGGACTGATATGCACCAATTGATAATAGTGGTATAAACTTGTTAAACAAAACAGTTTTTTGGTGTATAATCAACATATTATAACGTCATATATGACTTGCTACCACGATCGAATTAGGTATTGATCTAATGAGCAAGTTCCACTGAAACTCAACTTCTCGTAAATACTGGACAAATAAGATTGGAATTATCATTACTATTACTTTTTTTATTTTGCGTTTTTACTGTTCTCGGCACCTTAAGTCTGTATATCACTTGATAGGTTTCACCCATTGGTATCCGAAGATTTTATTTACTTGGCCTTGATTAATTCGAATTTACGATGTAATAAGTCGATTTCCGACTTGGATTTGTTGGGTTTTCAACCGCCCTGATTCAAAGGTACCATATAGATTTTTATTTCCCGATTTGCTAACAATTACAGGCACTCAATTGAATGGTTGTACTTATATTCGATAGGTGGTAGGTAAGTGCAAGCATTAGCATTTCTAGTAGATAATCTTCTCTACAAATATTGTATAATTAGCTTTTTTGTTGTTTTTGTTTTTATTATATTCTCATCTTTCTTTGTATATTTTTTTCTGTATTCTTGACTGTTTTCATTCGTTTTCGCACTTTACCGTGTAAATTAGATAAAGCATTACAACGTTGTGAATTACACATTTGCAATTTCAAAATTTAAAAAAAATATATTTGTAAGTTTCAATGTTGAACTGTTTGTTCCTTAAATAAATGAATTAATGCTCAGTTCTAATATGTCAAAGTGCGATGTTATGTAGTATTTATCCTTCCTTGATAACAGGATATGCAAAACTTAATTATTTATTTTATATTTTCGAATCAACCTTGATTCCTTTATATTGCTGCATGTAAAAACCACTACAAACTTCAGCTGTATATATTATTCTTGTAAAATAATGGATAAGATTGTGTACCATTTAACCCACATGGTTCTTACCGCACATAATTGCGGACATACACATTATATTGAGCGTGGAGTTACAACTTATTATACCACAATTTGATATTTTATATGCACATAATATATTGGCCATATATGCAATACGTTAACCAGCCCTTTATAAGCCGGGCGCTAGCTCATATACTGAGCCTCATATCAATAATGTACGACATTTTTATGGAGTCAATAAATATTTTCATTTCATTTCATTTTCAATCGTAATATCTTTGTCTAGTCATTCGTTTTCAATAGTTTCTAAGCCCCAGCTGGGTCTACTGTACCTAGGCGCCAACATTGCCTTAACATCGGCACTGCATATGCACATAAGTTGGCATTATTTATGTACTAACATGATCGAAATTGTATTAAATACATACATAAACTCACGCCTTTTTCCCAGAAGGGGTAGGCAGAGGCCAGGACACCCACATTTCGTCCTGTATATTCCGTCCCACGATGTGACAGGTAGTGAGGGTATCGACATATCGGGCACAAATTCCTGACTCTGGGCTGATAATGAATAGAAAAATCCAATATCACTGCCCAACCCCGGATTCGAATTCGAGACCTCAGCTTGGTAACCATATCCTAGTACAACTGCGCCACCGAGGCAGTCAAATTCAGTCAAAAAATGTATTTTATAATATGTTCTATACATCACACACGTCTCTCCTTTTTTTGGTGCATTATTTCCTCATTGATAACTACAAAATAATTCTATCAGTCCATAGGTTTGGTATAGAATATTTAATTTACTCACGTACTTTTACCTCGTCGCCATTGTGATGTTCCGGTGTTTAGGTTGGTAGTTTAAATAAAACACAGTGATCGATTTCCAGTGTCTGAGGCCCGTCCACTCGGTCTGACTTCTGTCAGTGTACTAACCGGTGGCGGGCGCTCGCTCACTTTTATATATTTCTCATACTTGATTTATATCTACCTACAACACTATTTAGT